>OZ022515.1:14023302-15223302 GCA_963989385.1 Ctena decussata | reverse complement strand
GGGTTGTTCGGAAGTTAACTTTGTCTTTACTTGCTTTTTTTAAAACTGTTTCCAAGTTCTTAACTACTTGTTGTTACTTTCACTGAGTCCTATTGCCAGGTGTCAGGTAAAATTTAGGATCACTGATGAGGCCTAGACGTCGAAAGATAACTAGTCTGGTTCTCAAATTACAGTATCGAAACAAGCCTTCGCACGCCAAAGGTGCGCTTCGTAACCCTTGTTGCTCCGATGCAGGTCGAGACCTTATTCGGTTTGACTTTTCCGAAGGGACTTAATTTGAACTAATTTCTCTCCCCTGCAAATTTAAATACTGTTTTCAAATTTTATGAGTCCTACATTTTGCAGGCTTATTAAATGATATATAATTTCCAAAAAAAGAATGTGATCATATCGGTTGCTTTTGAAACACGGCTGTTTTAAAGCCCATGTTACACGACTCTGTTTGTTTGATCAAATACGGGTTAATTAATGTTCTTTCAAATTATTTGACCGTGTCACAACCCAAACATATAATCTAAATTGCGTTTCAAATAAGATACAAAACAGTTGATAGCGATAGGACCGGTCAAATTATTCCCAAAATATTTCTTGACATGTGGCTGATAAGGATGCAATTTAGGACTTGCACCTGCAGCACCAGTGGTAAACAGGACTTTCCCTCGATGAGGGCTCTGAATACGATAGTTTTAAACTAAAACACTTTTTTTCCTAGTGTTCGCACAATCGATTTGTTTTAAGCCAGCCATTATAATAATATTTTAAGCATTCCAACTTTTTGACGAATAATGATGGACCTACCAAGTTTGACGTTTAACATTTGACAGTTTGTTTTGACTATTGAATCAAACATTTATAATTGAACAAAAAAGTAACGAAAATTTCGTCAAACAAGCAACACAGTGTATCAAGAACGTTTGGTCAAAGAAGTTTGATAGTCCGACGTGGTCTTAAACAGTTCTTATCTGATGACTACTCTGCGTAAACGCAGGAACAATCATGAATAATTTGGTCATGTTGCGCTTCCGTGCAGCCTGGTCAATGTCTTCTTAGTTCGCATCAACGTTAAAAGGTTTCTGAATAATTTATATTAAAACTTCTGAATTCTGTGCTCAGTAAATATGACTATGTAGCCTTATCGGACCCTTTCGTTAAATTTGTACATATTATAAGAAACCCTTTCCATTGAAAATATAAGTATGCGTTCTATAAGAAACAAGCATAGTTGTTTAATTGCCATATTGATCGAAAGATGGGGGAAATAAATAATTATGCAAGCTGCGTCCTGAAAAAAAAAGTTTGTTGCAATATGAATGCTGAATGCGTTTAGATCGTTGATAGTATATATCCTAAGAGTGAAAGCCCTAATGGAAGTGCAAGGCTATGCAGGCTTGTCTGAGAATTTCATGTCCACGCCTGTCCAAATGTGCACTTGATAGAATGTTATATCCAATGTAATACATGATGCACGAATATGCTTCTTGGAACAACAAATTTATTTTTTATATTTCGTATACACCAATAATGAAATAGGTCAAAGCAAACTTCCAAAGAAACTAATTTCATTAAACTCACTTGAAAAACATAATAATAATGTATAGTGCATCCCAGGCAGATTTATAATAGAAATTGAAACTGATTTCTATTCACAAATCTACAGTGAGGACCTTCAGTTTTGAAATTTTAGTAAAACAAGAATAACTATAGATAACGAACAGAAAAAAATATAAAAATCCCACATCCTTCCAACGAAAATTAAACGGAAAGAAGCACACACACAAAATTGACAAACGTTCATGATAACACGCACAGTAATCTGAATAAGCAACTCTTTCCCACACGGGTGGAGATTCAGCTACCCTAATTAAAACAGCAGCAGTCTTTTTACATATTTTTTTCTTTTTTTCCTTCTTATTTACAATTACAAAAACAAAACAAACGAGAACGCATAATGGGCAGCTTTTCATATGACCAGACAGCTAGACACCATAGACAAGCGGACATAGCAACATGTAACGCTGAGGAACCACGATAGAATTACCGCCTGGGCACAGTCATTTAAAGATTACTGGAGACATAAACTAGTTTCACTGGATCCCAACCCTAATTCTGTGCTTCTGCGGTAGTTTGAAACATCTAGTTAACAGTTTGCATAAAGCATTCCTAGCCCATCAATGAATCACAGTAAACATACAAATCACGGATAAGACATATGATGAATCAGAGATGACAACTCGACAGAAACAATCTATTGCGACACCTGAAGATCTTATTGACGTCCGACAACGCCACAAAACCACAAAGTAAAATATACCCATCCGTTGAACCTAGAAGAAACAAGCACCGGCCTCAAACTCAGCTAAAATAACTTTATGTAGAGCGCAGTCTGATGCCCGACCAATTCGTGTGCAATTAAAGAGGAAAGCAAAGTTATTAACCATGACTGGGTAAATCACTAAAGGTGCAGATTGCAGCATTACATTTATTTTATATCAAAAAACGTTTGTAACGTATGGTATTTTCTTCTGAAATAATCAGAAAAATCAGCCAATCTTTGGACCTTTTACAATTTTGAGGAGTATAGATATTGTAATTCACAATTTTGTCTTTTCAGCAAGAAAACGTGCGTACGTGCAAAAAACGAATGCGTTGATCAGCTTGTGTACCCATACAGTCTGATCTACTGCTTGTTTTCTATGAATATTATATATATTCTGAATAATTTATAAAATGCGTTCCCAATTATGTGATCTGTGAGTACGGCTGCGCAGATTGTTCTAAACATAAAAAGCTCAAAGAGATCCCTCAAAAGCAGAGCACACATTCAAAAGAAGGAACATGGACCATACTTCGAAGTTCCGGCTATTCAAGCCTCATCAGAGACCCTGAAAATATTTGGTTACGAAAGCCAGAGAAAAGCATACCGTAATTTCTTTTAAGTCTTCTAATAAGACCCATTATCACATGTGTCCTTATGTTTGTAATTAGATGCCATTTCTAATGGATATGATCAAGATTGTCGCTATATAAAGAACAGCGATAACAGCAAACCCACTGTAATGAGCCAAAATCTTGGAAGAGAATTATCTTTGTAAAAAAAATAAAAACATTACCCTCGTTCTTGAAAAAAGGAAAACTCTGTTGTGCGCTACATAGTCAGCAAAATGCCAGCACATCATCCAATAATTATACTAATTCGTTCAAAGAAAAAGGTAGTTTCGACACCCGAACAATTAGCGTAAAAACGATTAGAGTCGTAATTACATTACGTAATAATAGTATATATTTTGCAAACCACGATTCTGCCAAATTCCAGTTATTTTTCAAGGGCCGGTTATACATGTCTTATGCAATATGCAGTGTAAATATATCGAAAGATAGATAAGTTTGGTCTGTAAGAAACAGTTTTTTAAGGTCAAACTGGATCCATGGTGAATGATATCTAATATTAGATTACAGGTGCTTCACTGATTTTAACAATGCTTAAGTGTCATAGGCTGAGCTATAATATTGATGTACACAAATATCTTTTATTCCAGCAGCATCTGAGGTATTTTGTTTTCTTCTGTATGTCCCTTTGTCTTAAGCAACTTTTACTAGAACAATGCAAAAGGAGAAACTATGTTCTTTTCAGCATTCTCTTATCTGAAAAATATTAAAGGACATGGGGCCGCTGATCTGTCCAGGCTATTGTCTTGTAGAACCTTAAAAAACCACAGACACAGACATTTCTAGCCTCGTTGCCGCACATGTGTTGACAAACAGGGGAATAACTCTGCTATCAAAATTTCTGAACTCCTCACTTTCCCAAAATATTTGATATTCCAAATACATTTAGTATTCCAAAAATCAGCTTATATATTATAAATTATATGTTGAATTGTTCAGAAGTTAAGAAAATTTCAAAATCGAAATGGAGGCATCGATTATATTTTCATGCAATATAACCACACTTCAATGAATTAATGGACATCCTGACCTTGAATGTTATACAAATTATGAACATCTTTGCTAAAAACGGGTGAACAATATATTAATAGTGGGGGATAACCCTTAAAGTCAAACCTGATAGGTAAGAACATGAATGTGGCTCTGCTTATTTTCAATACCCTTGCCATATATAAACATCAATTCCCGAAGCTCAGGTCAGCCAAACTGAATACATTTTAAACCACAAATTACAATTGTTACCTCAAAACCAGCTTCATAAATAAACATAATTCATGGAGCATATTTTAGCTGCTTTCGAAGTTGAAACTCCTTAGCCGCGGCAATTTTGTCATGCATTTACGATGGCAGCTTCGGCAACGAAACATTCATAGCTGAATATGTGCAACGAAAAAGAATGCTAAAAATTATATAAAAAACAGGTAAAATGAAATAAAATAACACAATGAGAGCGTGCTGTTAAAAGCCGGTTTTGCAATTTCCTGGAATGAATGTGCGTTTCAATGCATGTTTTGCAAGCATCAAGCCCTACATGGTATCAGAACGTAAAGGTGTTACGGCATGTAACCATATTTAACATTGCCTAAAATCTAACACTCATTATAAGAGCAAATTTGTATGAGTTACTGTGAAAAAGTTTACGAACGGTCAGGCAAAAATTTGTTTTGGTCAAATAAAAATTCAACTGAGGTTCTTGATAAACTGAGGTCTAGAGGATATCGCGCGTCTAGTTTGTCTACATACGATTTTTCTACACTCTATACAACTTTGCCCCATACTTTAATAAAAAAAAAGAAACTAATAAATTTAATTGAGACTATTTTTCAGAGAGAGGGTGCTCTTTAACTTGCTTGTAATGATAAACATGTTTTTGTTACTTTCGATGACCAAAAAAGGTTGTTTAAAATGTGGTCTTGTCAAAATGTTTGTGATGCTTTAGTATATCTTCTAGATATCATTTTCATCAGATTTGGTACTAAGTTACACAGACAAATTGTTGGAATTCCGATGGGCACTAACTGCGCTCTGTAGCAGATTTGTTTTTATTTTGCTATGAAAGAGACTTTATGATGTCTCTTTATGATGATACTCAAGCTCATGTCATTGAAGCATTTAACTCAACGTCTAGATACTTGGACGACTTTTTAAATATTGACAATCCTTATTTTGAAGGAATGGTTAGTCAAATTTATCCTGCTGAATTGCATTTAGATAAAACAAATACTTCTGATACCGAGGCCCCAGTTTTATATTTACATTTATCAATTTCAGACGGATTTGTTTCATCTAAAATTATTAAAAAACGCAATGATTTTGTTTCGATATTGTTAATATTCCGTTTTTTTGATAGTGATGTTCCCCGCACCACTTCTTATGGTGTTTACATTTCTCAGCTCATTCGCTTCGCTAGGGTGTCTAGTCATTTAGCTGATTTCACTGCTCGTAATAAAAGTTTGACTGCCAAGCTTCTACAGCAGGGGTATCGGTATCATAAACTTCGGCAAGCTTTTTCTAAATTTTATCGTAGACACTTTGAATTGGTCTCTAAATGTAATACAGGGTTGAGGTCACTTTTGCAACAAGGCCTATCGGAACCCGAATTTTATGGTGACTTAGTATATAAATTACGCAAAATCGTAGGGAAAACAGAATTTCCTGATCAATTTAAGACAATTATCATGCGATTTAAACGCATTGGCTATAACATAGATGTAATGCGACAGTCTGCATGCTTAGTGGTTAACCCAATCACGGTTGACAATTTTGCTGACCTTTTTCATTGCACGCCGGTGGGTCGGAGTTCAGAATCTGTGATAGCCCCTACATAAAGCTATATATTAGTTGGTTGGGGCCGGATGTTTGTTTGTTTCTTGGCCCAACGGGGTTTAACTGCTAGTCGTCTTTTGCTCCAGTGTGCCAGTGGTGATGCTGACGCCCCAGGGATCTCCAGGTGTCTCAACACGTTTTGGCTGTCGGTCCTCATCCTTGCCTTATCACGGTCTTTTCTTGATTTTAATTGTTGCCAGTGATGACTCTGATGAGTTAAGGGACCTTCATACGGACCGAACTACCGACTACTTGTGTACACCGCGGCGGAGGGTGAGGGTGAAGGTTTGAGCCCAGTAAAACCGGATTAACCCCCCCCCCCCGCGTTATTACTGACCGTCCCAAGGCGGTACTTTCGTTGCGGTTGCATTTGTTTTATGTTCGGTGCTGTTTAATTTATTGTGTTCTCAATTTAACCCTACATTAATATAAATGGAAAATAGGTGAAAAAATAGTTGTTAAATGTTTTTCGTATAATTTGCTTAGTCTTAGTCTAAATTATTTAGTTCAGTAAAGATAGCTGAGGTTGCCACCTATTTGGGAAAGAGCTGCTGAGTCGGCTTATCACTTGTAATTTATTGTTTGTTGGGATGTCCTTGTCAATCTGTCCCTTTGATGTTGGGGATAGGGTTTGGGATCTGATTCAGTCAGTTCCTGAAGTGTTGTTACTCTTTTTTTCAGATTTTTAGTACATGGATATCATTGGTGTGGGTATTTAGAGAGAGAGAGATATACAGAGAGAGACGCATACAGTCATGTATAGGTGATTTAAAATGAATTAAATCTTTGCAAAGACAAACATGCAGTAGGTTCAGACAAGACGCTGTTGTTCAGAAGTAGAATAAGATATGAGAGACTCTGTTCAGATACTAAGTTTCCACTCACGGCATGGTTAACATCATCATGACAGGTAACTTACTTACGCCCACTGAAATAATACCAAGACATATCCCGCCCCGCCCCCTCCCCCTACCCGATCCCCACCCCCACCCCCACACCAACCTCACCCAATCTCCCATCGCGCGCTTTAACCATCTTAATGTTGATGTGATACGGTTTTGCAGTTATTACTGCTTGCAAAGGAATACAAATTGTATCTTTTAGAATACACAAATCAAATTAGCCTTTATGAGGAAAACCATTGTTAGTTTAAACTTCATTTTATTTGTATAAACATAAGTATTTAAATATTTAAGCACATTTCTGAACACAATATTTTATACAAATGGGATTCAAAAGAAAGTCAATTGACCTTTTTCAAAACCATTGTTCGTACTATCCCCATTGGAGTGGCATCATGCAGTTGTGCACATAGTCACAAATACTTACAACGCATGGAGTAATTTATTTTCAAGTGAACATGCTCGAGAATTGTCAGAGTATTGTCAATGTGTAAGGCCATCAATAAGAATTCTGTTTGCAATATTCCTATCTTCTGAAGTATTTTGGATTTCTTTCAGAAAAGATTTATTTATTTATTCATCTATTGTAGTTTTAATCCTTGACTCGTTTATTTTTCAACCTGGCCCAGAGGTTATAAAACTTGAGACCATTCTCAAACTCAAAATAAAGCACACTGATTGGCTGCTTCTCTCAAACTCAAAATAAAGCACACTGATTGGCTGCTTCAGCCAAGCAGTGTGCTTTATTTTGAGTTTGAGAATGTACTCAATTTTTTAACCTCATGGCCAGGTTTACTGATGGACAGAGTCAAAACTGTCAGTATAAGATGGCAAACAATGTTAAACCTGATCAGACTGTACTTAAGAAAAGTTTGATCTTGATCTTCGCTATTTGTGAATACATTAGTCGCTACAAGTACTTTCTGGCACCTGAAAAATATCTTCCTACTGACCTGAGTTGCTTCATTTTGAGGTACAACACACAATTAAAAGGTAATGAAATCTTGGTGATAAATTTCTTCTATATCTGGGTTATCAAAACATTCCGATCTTTTAAACACATTGCTTTATGTTCAAATTTAAAAGTCCATTGAGCTCCTAAATAAATTGGTTTTCAACCGTGTTTTTTAAGTGAGCATGTTAGCATGATTTGCACTGCATTTGTTTTATTCACATGGGTTACTTTAAATTAAATTAAATTCTGCAAACTTTGGATCATATTGTCTCCGTTTTTTTTTGTTTTAGTTTTTTAGAAAATGGACCCGACAAAAGTCTATAGCACTCAGTCAACGTATATATGGATCCCTGAATACAGACCCTTTTCAGTCTGTAAGAATTCGTACACTGGCGGGAACGTGTATTTTAAATTCGAATAAATTAACGTATTCTGACCAATCATCATCAGTAGACAGTCACCTCTAAATGCGAGTCGCAGTATCGATCCCCCGCTTCTCCGGTCTTTCGGATGAGACTTTAAACCGAGGTCCAGTCTCCATATGACCTCGTTGTTGGTGGGGCATTAAACCCGAGTTCACTCACTCACTCTAGATGCGGTAGTTCTGTTGTGGTTCTCTTTTGCCTGTTTTTGGTGTCAGGGTTTCTGTGATGTTTTACCTTATGTATGTTCTTATTATTTTTTGTTCGGTTTGGGTTGCTGAGTGGCCACCTTTTGGGAACAAGCTGCTCACTCGGTTGGCAATGTGTTCTCTGTATCTTGATTATTTGTAATCTTAGTTGTTTCCAACTATGGTTTGAGGGCTGAATTTGGATTTTGATTGTTTCAGTTCCTGGTCTTTGCATACTTTTTACTTTTGTCTTGCTTTTGAATTCTGTCAGGAGAGAGGCTGTTATTATCTATGCCACCTGAAACGTTCCAGACTACCTTGTGCAAACGCACAGTCTAACCAAAGCATTTTCCGCATAGCGAAGAACGGCTTGGAATCTGATTTCATTGATCGGTTTCATACCGCAATGTCAATGCGAATGCTACCTATTGAACAGTGTCTCATGTAATGTCGCATACGCATACGGAGGCAGATGTTTACATTTCCAGGCATCAACTTGCGATATGATACAGGACAAATTTATTCTGTACACTTCCGTGTACTGACTGATAACATAATAACATTTTGTGTGATCACTTGCAATGGAATGTAAGATAAAATATTCAGTACCTAGGGAAAAGAACTTTATAAGTATTATTGCTGTGGTTCTGATTCTTAAATATGTAAAGATAATTTTTTGTACGTTTTCATGATCATGAAATAAAACATGTTTATACAATGCAATAAGATCCAGGCACTGACCTGTTATGTAATACAGGTAAATGAATTAAATTGAATGTATGCCTTCAGAAAATATAGAGTAAATATTACATTTTCATGCATTGACCTACAGTATAATCCAGGAAAAAATACTACATTTCCATGCTTGACCTGCAATGTATTACAGGACAAAATGAAACACTTTTATGTAATGGTTTATAGTATAATGCATGCCAAAATAATACGTTTCCATGGGCTGCTCTGCAATGTAATACAGTGCAAAATTTTACATTTTCATTCACTGACCTATATTATACTACAGACAGTATGTACATCTCCATGGACTGACCTGCAATATCAAACAGGGCAAATGTATCATTATCATCCATGATCTACTGAACATATAGAAAAAAGTATTACATTTTCATACACTTACTTGCAGTATAATATAGAGCAAAATGCACATTGACTGATGGTGTCTTTTATTTATACAAAGTTTCATACAAATGTCTTCGACGGTTTTAAAGTTATAGGGCGAACGTGAGTTTCTATCCTGAAAATTTCAACGGGGCATAAATCTGTAAAAATGTAAACGGAGTTATGGTTCTTCTGCTTTGCATATTGTCTGATAATGCGTAATTTGTATACAAAGTTTCGTGAAAAATATCTTCGATTATTTTAAAGTTATAGAGCGGATTTACATACTTATATACGCAACACAGACGGTTTTTTACTTTAAAACATCAAACAATTAAAATTATATTTTGAACAATTGTATGTAATCGCTTGGAAACTAAAGGAGATGCGGCTGGGTTTGTCCACAGTTGGAAAGATGAAGGTCAGAAATGGTCCCATCATGACTACGACATTGACTGATCACTGTCTGTTAGTGATAACAATACCTTTAAATGCATAAACATATAAAAGATAATTGTTAAATATAGTTGTTAATGATATCATCCTGATTTAATTTGATTTCAAGGGTTAGCTATCTAAACGGCAAATACGCATGTGAGTACAAAAATTTTGTCAAATCGACAAAATTTCAAAACGCTCCGGCATTTTTGCATGCTGAACATTTATAAATTAGACAAGATTTAAAAAAACAACTGCTCAGGTGGCTGAAGTGCTGCCTTTCTTCTTCAATAATTACAGGTTAAAACAAATTCTGCGTATCATGAAATTGCTTCTAGTTACACCCATGGATTCCTATATGAATTGAAAATGGTTATCACAGCTGACAGTAAACTGTTGGTGGATCTCGATAAAAACACACACAAAAAAGTGATAGTTAAAAGATAACAACAGTTCTAGTTTAAGTTGTATTAGTTTTATGTACAGGGTGTCTCAAAAAACGTGGACCTCTTTTGAAATCGCTGTAACTCCTTTTTTATGCAGGAAACTTTCCATATTTTTGTACAGTTGTAGCAAAATGATACCAGTAAAGATTCTTTGTAACGTAATACCTTAATAGGAAGTGACGTTACGATGACGTCAAAAGGTATAAATGACATCATTTTAGTCGCCCGCACTGTTAGAAACACAAAATGGTATAGAGTGAAAAAGAAATAGTCTCAGAACAGTTTTAGGTCTGCATTCAAAGCGAACAATGATTTAATAGTATCTCAAGTAATGGAAGAAAGTCTGAGAAAAGGAAGCGGCAGGTGAATTTGGCTCTTATATTATGGATAGAACCGGGTAGTGAAATGGGTTGTTAATAATTAAACTGAAGACAAATGTCAGAACAAGGAAAATAAAAATGGCAGAACAAAAAGGTATCGTCAAAGAAGGAATCAAAGACTATTGAAGAACTAGAAAAGGCAAAGTACTAATCAGCATTTTGTTCTCTGGAGTATCCGACTAATGTTCCTTATTGCTGAACGACTTCCGCAGATCTACTTTGACAGCTTTGTGCATTTTTACAATAAATTGAGCCGCGACACGAGAAAACCAACAATGTGGTTGTGCGCCCAGCGCAGACTCAGATCAGCCTGGGCATCCGCCCAGTCTGATCAGAGTCTTCGCTGTCCGCATGAACGTAGCTTAGACCCTTAGCTACCTTTTAAGCGCTTAGCGAAGAGTCTGATCAGACTGGGTGGATGCCAAGGCTGATCTGAGTCTGCGCTGGGCGCACAACCACATTGTTGGTTTTCTCGTGTCGCGGCTCAATTTGAGATGTATGGGTGTTGGCCTGCAACTTTCCGTCAATGTACTCCTTTTTCACGATGATGACCATTACAAAACTCTTTAAATACACAGAATATCTGTTATCTGAAATTAATTTAAACTCTTTCCTCCGTAAAATGTTAGCCTTGCAATGACGTCATTAATGTAAGCTTAAAATATTATGTCGTCACTTTCTCTGAGCAGCGCATCCTAGTAGCAAATAACATTATTGCAAATGAGTATCAAATGGCCACAATCATACAAAGTTTGGAAAAGTTTCCTAGAACTATAAAGGAGTCCCAGCAATTCTATAAAAGATCCACGTTTTTTTTAGACACCCTGTATACCTTCGCTGTCTTATCCTTTCCTGATTCATAAAGTTGTTAGAGAGAGTTTTTTTCCAGTCGACGCATTGCTTCACCAGTGCGCGTTCTCACGACATTGCCGCGACTTTCTGCATCATGACCTAGCCTCTCTAACCACTCGACCTTGGCGCCTCTCAAGTTGGCATAAGTGGAAATACACTATAACGAATTATATGAGCCGCGACATGGCAAAACAAACAAAGTGATTGTGCGTCCGGCGAAGTCTCAGATCAGCCTGGCCATCCGGCCAGTCTGATTAGAGTCATAGCTATCCGCAAAGAGGTAGCTCAGATCCTTAGCTACCCTTTAAGCGCAGAGCGATTAGTCTGATCACGACAGACAAGGCGTAAGCCCAGGCTCATATGAGTCTTCGCTGGGCGCACATGAAACTGTGTAGGTTTTGTCGTCTCGCGGCTCACATTATAAAGGATTATTCGTTTTTTGCACATTCATTTAAGTTTGGCAACAATGGCGTCAACAATGTGTGCCGTAGGATTGATAATTCTGGCTGTTGCTTGTGTCGGAAACTCCTCGGCTGGTGATCGGGAACAGAGTTAACTCAATTATAGAATGAATAAAATGAAGAAAAGCATCAGTGACATGCAAAGGAATATTACAGATTTGCAATTTGAAAATCGAGAATTACGAAAAGAGATTGAGGGAGAGAAAAATTGGACAGCTCAGCTAGAGAATCCAGTGTTATCAAGAAATTCTCGGTCTATTGCAGACGATGGAATAGGAGGTAGGGTAGGGTAGAGTCGGGTTACTTCGGACAGCAGGTAAAGTCGGACGTACCATTCCAAACAGTGAAAATCCAGATGAGACGGCTCATAATGAGCTGTCTCATCAGTATTTGCACTGTTTGCCCAGTTAATTTTGTTTTAATTCCAAACAACTGACATATAAAGGAAACAAAGTCACTGTCCAAGTTTACCCGCTGTCCGAATTTACCCGATTAGACCTCAGGCCGGATTTAGTATTAAAACAATCTTTTATAAATGATTTTGTTAGCTTGCAGCGTGTGTGAACAGAGTACTCAGATCATCCTACAAGTCTGCGGTGACTGATCAAAATCGTTCAGGTTTCGTTGCGTCACAGGTTTCGTTGCGTCAGTCTATGTATCACGAGTTTTAATGTGAGAAATGACTATATTTTCAAGTCTGCATTAATGCCCGGGGTTGTCTAAATTTTTCAAACTTTATATTAAAGCATTGGAAAATCTACATATATATGCAAGTAGTCAGAATTAATGCACAGGGCCATATGAGCCGCGACACGAGAAAACCAACAATGTGGATGTGCGGACAGCGCAGACTCAGATCAGCCTGGGCATCCACCCAGTCTGATCAGAGTCTTCGCTGTCCGCATCGAGGTAGCTTAGACCCTTAGCTACCCTTTGAGCTCTTCAAGAAGAGTCTGAGTAAACTATGAAGATGCCCAGGCTGATCTGAGTCTGCACTGGTCGCTCAACCACATTGTTGGTTTTCTCGTGTCGCGGCTAATATAATAATTTCTAAGCAGGAGGGTGTATGAAGTCTGCACAGATGCACTAGGTCATATATTTTCTAAACTCTGTATTGAAGCATAAAGTACTCCACATACACTCAAGAGAAATAGAAGCGCTACACTATTTTAATGGAAAATACATGTAATATAGTTTGAAGTAACAGATATAGAGAGGGTACTATTTAGCTTTCAAGACAACAAGTCACTGTCTGGAATGGTAACGCGTAAACACAAAATCACGTGCTTAAAAGCGTTAACGTCGATATCAGCGTACGTCAACGTTAATTACTTTTAAAGTGAGTGGTTGCAGATTCGTACAGTTCTACATGTGCTTTTACTGTTGTTTTTTGCTTACACTTGAGAATTACTGTATTATATGTCAGCGTCAACCTAATACATATTTCTTGTTTATTTTGAAAAGTTAAATTTTATCCAGCCTTGGCACCCGGCTTGGGGGCTAATATACGGCCGCTGCCGGAAAAGAGGAGAAGTTTTCTTGACACAGTTTGCAGATTCGTACACCACAATATTTGCATAACAAAACAAGAGCCAGATAAAGCAACATTGTTTTGAACAAAACTAATATATTTCAGAAAGACGTGCAAAACATCAAGGCCGACTATCAGTAGGAAAGTAAGAATTAAAGCACTTCAATATAGCTGGTACAACGAATTACCGACAACGTCTGTAAGCATAACAGAACTGAATCGAATGGGTCAGCGAGCGGGACTCAGCTCAGAAAATGGAAATTTTCAAATATTCATGACATTTTGCACTAAAGTAAATGAGTGTACCTTAAAGTAAAATGATTTTCTCAACATCTGTTATTAAAATAAGCTATGGACTTGACCATTCTGCTCCTCGATCATGAAATCAAACTGTTGTTTCAGAAAGGGAGCAGGGATGACGGTCGGAAAAATCGTCTGCAATGAGTGAAATCTACAAGGCACGCGCAAGCGTACACTGAAAATGACTGACACGATAGATTGTGTAAACAGTCGTATAATTAATTCCTTTTAAATTGACATGATGCATTCAGTAGAGGCCCTTAAACTCCAAGTGTACGAATCTGCAACCTGTACGAATCTGCAACCTGTCACTACGTTTATTGCGTATTTTGCAGTGATATTTAGTCCTAGTTTGGTTTTTTTTTTGTTGTTTTGTTTTGAGTTTTTTTAGATTATGACTGTCTGTAGTATAATTGGTAACATCTCCCTTTCCTCGAGTGGAACATTTTAAGTTTAAATTTGTGTTTGTGTTTCATCGTGTTAGGCCGACAGAAAACTTCCATGGCAAATTTTAAACAATTTCTTTTGGCAAATTCACGATGAAGACATCATGCAAAGTCTTTTTAAAAGTAAATCATCCGGAGTATTTAATTGCACATGAATCTATTATTTGCTAATACTAGAAAAGAGCCCGCGCAAGCGCGGAAATATTTCATGATGGTCAAGTTTATATAAAAAAAGCGAGTTTTAATTTTTCAATGTAAATGGCCTTAGGCCCAGGTGAAGACATGACCTTTACCATGAATACTCACTAAAGCTTCATTTACCTAATTACTTGTCTGCATCTACAAACTTTCAGGTAGCAGACTGCATTGTTTCTAAAAAAATCAACTTTTTCACTTTTTCCTACAGAAAAACCTAAGTGACTCAAAAGTTGACATTGCCGTAAAACAGATCAAGGTCATCCCAGGGTCATCATTTATATAAATTTTGTTGAGCTTTTGAGTCATTGATGCGACATGCTAAGTTTCAAGATCATAGGATTTGTGGTTCTGGAGGAGAATTGGTTGATTTGATGCTTAACGTCCACGGTAAACAGCTAAGGTCATGTCGGGACGGTCAGTTAACCTAACCACACTATTCCTGGGCAGGCTTAGACCTCCTAAGCGGTAAACCAGTACTAAGTGCACATACTTTCGCCAGTAACTGACAACTGCCCTTCTTGAATCAGCGGAAGGAGAAACGCAAGTATGTATCCAGACCGGGTTTCGAACCCAGGACCTCTGACTTATGAGTCAGGTGCCTACCGATTGCGCTACGCGGCCCGGCGTGGTTCTGGGGGAGGATTTTTTTTTACCAAATTAATGTTTGCCATCTTGGTTATGTGACCTGTCGTGGGTATTTTTTTTTCTGGAAAAATTGGGTCCTGGAACGTTTGGGGGGAAAATATTCAAGCCCTCTGAAGACTAAAGGCTTATTTAGCTTCGTTGAATCATTGAAATTGATTTGTCTGCTTCGCTGGAAAAAATGCCATTTCTTACCTGGCGCATGTGTGTTAACCTTAGACATTTTTAATTTTTGTCTTTTCGAAAGTTCAGTTCAGTTTGAATTCTCCTAACGACGTTCACCTAGTGGCTCAGCGGTACGTAACCATAGCCGCACACACTTGGCGCCGTGTGTCCGTCCAACTTTTCGAAAGACCATGTGCGTTGAGATGGGCGAGTTCGATTGGCTACTCGTATTGACTATCGTTCTGGAAGAAAATGGGTCGTTTCGAGCCAGGGCCGTCGTGACTATGACCATTTAGTTCTTCATCCGTTTAGAAATATGAGCAAAAATACAAAAATAAATCGTTATTTATGGGGAATGACGTATGTTCATGAGTCGGATTTTGGCATTAGAACCTGCTAAATTTGGACTTGCTAAGCAGCGCGCCGATATAACGACGCAGAACCGAAACTACCGGATTAATTTAAAACGTGTATTCGAGTACACGATAATTTCACTCGAACGCACCCATTGTTGACCAAAAAAATTGACCAATAGTCGAAGTTTCTAGAAAAATACTTGGGAGAATTTAAAATGAAAGACGAATTTAATTCCCAAATTCTTTGAATCTACGTGAAACTAAAACACACGCTAACCGAAATTATCAATGATAGCAATATGCGAAAGAACCAGTATAGTAATTACGCTTGAAAATGCCACCAATTTTGCAGTTTATGTGTTACTTCGTTTATTTAGTATTATAGATTTGCTACAACAGCAAAAACGTCATAATAAAAATAACTGAATATGTCTCTACACAAACGAGACGGAGAAACCCATGAGAAAAAGTAGTCAAATAGAACACATGTGATAGCTGAAGACTCATACATAAATGTCATCTTTCTGATTTCATTCCTAAATCTTCAAAGAAAGTACCATCATATTTGTGGCTTTTCAGTAAAATTAAACCTTACTTGTCACAAGAGTATAGACTTTTATTTTACAATTCTTATACTAAACCTCAATTTGATTACTGCAGTATTATTTGGAGTAATTCATCATATTTCAACGTAAATAAAATCTACAAACTGCAGAGGAGGGCATGCAAATTAATATTATCTCATGATTATAAAAGTTTAAATGAATCTCTGGAACAACTTGACATTTTATCATTCGATCAAGTCGTTTTTCTTAACAAGGCAAAGATTATGTACAAGATTCACAATAATTTGGCTCCCAGTTACTTGCATGAAATGTTCCAAATGAGAGAGGTTAATTTAGATAACACCACATCAAATTTAAGATCGGTTACAAATAAACATTATGTGCTGCCGCAGGCAAACTGTAATTTATTTAAAGATTGCTTATCTTTCTCGGGAGTACTGGTTTGGAACAGTATCCCGCTAGACATCAAAAATTCATCTTCATTACACACGTTTAGTAAACGGTGCTCCGAATGGATCAAGCATTAGCTTTTCGACTATAACTTATATTATGCTGCGATGACTTGCTTACCTCCACTGCCATTCTCTGTCTGTCCGTCCGTCCGTCCATTAGTGTGTCTGTCTGAATGTATGTCTGTCTAAAGCAGTTTTTGCTTTTGACTTATTGTATAATTTTATGTTTTGTTAATCCATGTTCATTTATGTTTACAATGTCGCTTCCATAGTCATTCATGAGCTTCTGTTTAAGAATCAATTTTGTTACAATGTTGCAAATATGTTAACTTGTAAAAGAGGGCCCCAAGGAAGATTGGTTGTACCAATTGGGTCACCCTCTAAAAATAAAGAATTTACTTACTTACTTACTTACTTACTTCAAATTCTAAACGTTTGGTTTAGCCATTTGGATTCTCTTCAGTGTATATTCAAGTAGTTTGAATTGATGCAAAGGACCATCTAAGTATTTCTAGGTCAGTATTAACGCACAGTAGTGTTATGAAGTTTCAAGTGGACATTGCTGAACAGGGGCATTTTTGTATTTTCAAGTCTGTATTGAAGAATAGCCTAATTTGCATATATTCATGTTCTATGTCATAATATTGTAATACGGGCCGCGATACGTTAAAAACAACAAAGAGGCATGTGCGCCCAGAAAAGACTCAGATCAGCCTGGGCATCCGCCCAGTCTGATCAGAGTCATCGTTGTCCGCATTGAGCTAGCTTAGACCCTTAGCTACACTTTAAGCGCACAGCAAAGACTCTAATCAGACTTTGCGAGAGCCCATGCTGATCTGAGTCTTTCCTGGGCGCACATACCACTTTGTTGGTGTTGTGGTCTCAAAGCTCATATTGCAATTTCCAACACAATTTTAGTGCATGTGTATACTCTCGGAGAAAGCACTCCTGCCTCTCTGAATTTCGGTCAGCTCCAAAGGACAAAAATGCTCCCATAGGAGCAAGGTCTTTCCTGTAAGGTTGACTCCAGTTTTGGAGGGCTACCCCAGCCAGTTTACCAACAAAGGGCCGTCAGTGTTCCGACCTTGTGGCCCGCCCGATCTTAATTATTTTCTGTGCCTCAAAACGCTTTTTACAGTTTTCGTTCAAAAGCACACAGGTTTCCCGTTGTATCTGTTGAGTCCTCCTCTTTGCTTCTTCATGGTGTTGAAATTTGATTTATGTGTTTACCGTGATGATTCATTGACGAGTTAGAGGGTTATCATGCGAACCGAACAACCAACTAAATGTTTTGTACCACTTCAGAAACTGAGGGTGAGGTTGGGCCTGTAAAATCGATTTAAGCCCCCCAGTAATTCATTACTGACCGTTCCAAGGCGGTAGTTCTGTTGTGGTTCTCTGTTGCCTGTTTTTGGTGTCAGAGTTTCTGTGATGTTTTACCTTATGTATGTTCTTATTATTTTTGGTTCGGTTTGGGTTGCTGAGTGGCCACCTTTTGGGAACAAGCTGCCTACTCGGTTGGCCATATGGTCTCTGTATCTTGATTATTTGTAATCTTAGTTGTTTCCAACTATGGTTTGAGGGCTGGATTTGGATTTTGATTGTTTCAGTTCCTGGTCTTTGCATACTTTTTACTTTCATCCCACGTCCTTAATGATCCTAAGTTTCAGACAGTCAGAGATGAGCAAACAGTGTGGAGCCCGCAGAGTACACACTGATTGCCATTCAGTGTGCATCTTTTTGGATCAAATATTCTGCACTAAAATTAAGGATGACTTCTATTGTTTACTCAGTTGTCCAAACGTTTAGAAAAATACGGTAGTTATGTAAAGGAGGGGTGTCTATAAGGCTGTTTTCATGGCCACAACCGATTTTCTTTAAACTTTGTAAACTCAGACTACTGTGTGTTGGCTGTAATGTCATGCAATATTAAATCAATTGGTGAAGGTTTCTTTGGTGTGTATAAGATGAAAGTGGGTGGGGTAATTCTGACCCGAAGAGGGTTCTGTTAAGAAAATGCTAATATTTTTATTGCTGCATAGAACTGGAAGTCTACCATTTCATGACATCTTATGCAATGCCAGATATAACAAATGATTATAATACTATTGAGAAATTTTAACATGCAGTGCGTTTATACTCACTTGTATGACATACCTAAATTTTAGCCTTTTTTATTCTCCAACTTTACGCAAAACCACAACAGCTTTTTACACTCAAAGCTATTCCAATGATAATTTGCAGTTATACAGTATATTAGATGGTTGTTCCAAAATTATGCCGATAATTTTTTACAATGAATATATTTTTAGTTATCTCCCCTTAAAACTGCTTTTTCATTTGATTTTAATTATTACTCAGTTTTTATACCTCGCCACACATAAGTGGCAGGATGTGATGTTTCCAAGCTGGTTGTTCATGTGTCTGTCCATCTGACCGTCTGTCTGTATGACTAGCTGCCTGTCTGTCCATCTGTCTGTCTGTTTTTTTCATCCATTAGCACTTCGTTTCTTTTCGATAACTTGAGTATTTTGATGTGTTTTTTTAACTTGGCATGTGCATTGGTCTTGGGAATAGCTCGCTTGGGATTGGGTGGATTTCGATATCTCCTGACAGACTTATTGCCCTTGTCAATGACTCAAACGTGGATTATGGTCTGTAATTCCTTTACACTTTGAAATATTTTGATGAAATTTCACGGAAATGATTGAAGTAATATACCATTTCTGTAACAAGCAAAATTTTGTCTACCAGGGTAATCTGCCCCAGCCTTGGGGATATATACATGTATAAAATCATGAAAATGTTTACAAAATCAGGTTTGAGTGTGATTTTCCTGAAACTTGCAAAAACTTATCTAAACAGTACTCGCTTCCTGTCAAGATCAAACTTTTGTCCCCAGCGGTTATTTGCCCTTTGCATAGGGCCATTTACATGCATAAAAAACATGCAAAAACTATATAAAATCAGAGTTTTGGTATATCTTTATGAAATTTCATAGAAATGATATATTTAACATTAGCTTTCTTTGACAAAATGAATTTGCTTATTGTCTCAGAATTGTACCATGTTCTTTCACGTGTCCCTTCTTATTACACTCTGAGTAACGTATTTTGCAGCTTGTAAAGACCCAAGACAAGAACACATGCCAAGTTTGAAGAAAATCCATTAAAAATACTCGTTATCGAAAGGAAACGAAGTCTCACGGATAGACAGACTGACATACGGTCAAACAGACAGGCAGATAAATGTACGTGCAACAGCTGAACTGAAAGAGAAACAGAAGAAAACAAACTAGAGCAAGTGAGCAGGGGCTCACGTATACCCCCGACCAGTGCCACCGCTTAATGAAAGCAAACTTTTAACACAAAAGTTAAATGCAAATGTTAAACGAACAAATTTAAAGTCTGTGACCTTGACCTTAGATCAGCAGCAGCATCCATGTAAAGTGAACTAGTATAAAGTAAAATTAGTCATGCATCACTAGACTCCATTTAAATATATCAGAACAAGCAAAAAAAATGGCTGAGTCCTAGTTATTGACCCCTGGCCCCACCCATAAGCCTGACCCTGAAGGCCCTATCAAAATCAGTGCTATAGAGATATCATGAATAAAATATGGAAGAAATTTGCAACGCATTTACAGAGATATATGCAATCAAAAAGGTTTAACCCAAAACTTTGACATAATGAAAAGGGTCTAAGTCCTAATTATTGACTCTAGGCCCAATCCAGGGGCCTGATCCAGGGACAAACCTCTTCACATCAAAGGTAATGCTCAAGACATATCATGAGCAAAACATGAAAAGAATCTGACATGTGGTTACAGAAATATGAACAATTAAAAAAGGTTCAACACAAAACCTTGATAAAAAGAAAATGCCTAAGTCATAATCATTGACCCCTGACCTCCCCCCAGGGACCTGACCAAGGTGCCTTGATATTTCAGATCAAAGGTAAAGCTGCAGAGATAAAATAAACTAAATATGAAGAGAATCTGATATAAGGTTAGAGAAATATGAGCAATCACAAAAGGTTTAATGCAAAATTTTGACGTAAAGTTGACGAACGGACTGACGACCAGACGGACGGACGGACGATCGGACGAACAGACGGAATGACAAAAACTATATACCCTCTGACATATTTCGTATGTCGGGGTATAAATATCCCGCCACTAACATGTGGCGGAGTAGAAAATCTGAGTAATAATTTTGAAAAAAAATAATAAAAGAAACGGCTTTAAGGGGGGATAACTCATAAAATATTCATTGTAGCAAATTATCGGCATAATTTTGGAACAACCATCTAATATACTGTATAGCTGCAAAATATCATAGGAATAGTTTTGAGTGTAAAAAGCTGTTGTGGTTTTGCGTAAAGTCGGGGAATAAAAAAGGCTAAAATTTAGGTATGTCATACAAGTGAGTATAAACGCACTGCATGTTAAAATTTCTCAATAGTATTATAATCATTTGTTATATCTGGCATTGCATAAGAAGTCATGAAATAATAGACTTCCAGTTCTATGCAGCAATAAAAATATTAGCATTTTCTTAACAGAACCCTCTTTGGGTCAGAATTACCCCACCCACTTTCATCTTGTACACACCAAAGAAACCTTCACCAATTGATTTAATATTGCATGATATCACAGCCAACACATATTACTTTTAGTCTACAAAGTTTAGAGAAAATCGGTTGTGGCCATGAAAACAGCCTTATAGACACCCCTCCTTTGGAATAATAAACACTAACAAACATTTAGATCTGGGATTATTTTAAGTTTCTTCTGTGTAAGATTTCTTTCAAAATCATGAAGATTTAAAATACATTGGAATCGTGCTTGATTTAATCTTGTTTTCTTAACCAAATCCTGTAATGGTTAAAAGGTCTTAGACAGAGAGGTACGATCAAACAGTGTGGACCCAGATCAGACTCCTCCTTGGGGTGAGCTCTGATCTGCGTCCACAGTGTTTGCCATTCTGTCTTCATCCTTTGAACCCATTAATTTTCAGAGGAATGATCCTGTACAATTATAATGTTTCTTTAGGTGTCTGATTTTTTAGGAAAGGTAATTGAGTGACTGTTTCTGCATGACAACTGCATGACATTGTTCAGTGGTCAGCCTAATCTCGGTTGGCCACTTTGCTGACCCTCCTTATAGCACGCCGATGATTCGGACCTCAGATTTTATGGCTCAGATTTTTTAAAAACCTCTTTAGATGGTTGGGAAATTGACTGGCGTTTGATGATCTGCTTTTAGTCGGGCCCACCGACGTTTACAGTTTTGATTTCGTTTGCTGGAGCGTTTCAGTGTTTTCTTGCTGTTTGGTGCTCATGTTGTTTCATCTCAACATATTCTGAGTTTGTTATTTTTGTACATCGATTGGATAGAAAGCATTCACATAGACCAATAACTGTTATGTTAATAAACCAAATAGGTTGTGTACACGTAAAATCGATTTAAACACCAGAAAACGTATTATTTAACGGTTTTTTTTTTGGTCATTTGTATGTCGGCTTTCTAATAGCCATTTATTATTAGTTATTTGTACACGAGTTACGGTATTGTCTTTGCCATGTGCTTGGTAAGAGCTGAACTCATGGGCTTTCGACTGTCTTGTTAAAATTTGTGTTTTCATTTCTAATATGTTTGGGACAGGATGTGATAAGCGATGTTGTCGGTTCCTGCACTTTACATTCTCATCACTTTCATATATGTTTGATAAGGGTAGGCATTTTGATATATGAGCCGCGACACCAAAAAACAAACAAAGTGGTTGTGCGCCCAGCGCAGACTCAGATCAGCCTGGGCATCTGCCCAGTCTGACCAGACCCTTGGCTGAACATTTAAAGGGTAGCTAAAGGTCTAAGCTACCTACATGCGGACAGCGAAGGTTCTGATCAGACTGGGCGGATGCCAAGGCTGATCTGAGTCTGCGCTGGACGCACAACCATTTCATTGGTTTTCTCTTGTTGCGGCTCATTTACGTTTCATAACGGTTGGCATTTTGATATATGTTGAATAACGGTAAGCATTTTGATAAACGTGTATATGTTTGATAACGGTAGGCATTTTAATACGTAAAGACAAGTTACTGGTATATTGCGTCGTATTTTCCAATATAATATCCGCTATTTCCAGAGTCTACAGTCCAAGAAGAAGCACTTAAGCAGATATATGAAAAACTGCTGGAGATGGATAATGTCATGTTACGTCTTGATGAAACGGTCCAACATCTAACTAAATCCCAAGATAGGATTGACATAACGATCAGTCGAAACGAAAGATTACTAACGGCAATGTCTGGTAAGGGTATTATTTAAGAACAAAAATACGGTTTATTTAAGGAATGAATTTCATTTTTCTGATATTTATCGAAGTATAAACTATATTAAACTATATTGGGTCGTGTGTAAAGTAAGTGAACCCCGAAGAGGTTCATGTAAACTTTGCTAGCGATCTAATGTAGTTTATACTTCGATAAACATCAGAAAAAAAAATAAGTTCATGGCATATATTTACATTTTTTTTTATCTATTGTTTTACCATAAATTTGCGTAAGAGGCTATAGCTGAAGCAGATTAACATTTGTACGCAGTTTTTCTTCTAAAAGCAGAACAGCTTCATCAACGTAACAACAACTTCATAACGTCGCCTACATCAAATCAAATTGGAGAACAATTGTTTGTTTTGACGTCACTTAACGTCATGTAACGTCGCGTGAAACGATATTGTTATTGAAGTAATATGAAATAAATAGGCGCTACCTATAAAACGAGCACTGCTGGCAACTTTTTCTCATAACTAACATGTAGGCAATTACAGGTATGTCGATTCAGATAGTGCAGAAATGTTAGCGGTCTTGCAATTTTCGACGTTTTGAAACCACCAAACTGAAGAAAAAAATATTTATGTAATATTTTCAAGTGGGATACACTGTTAGTACAAAATCAAAAATCAAAAGTAATTTCCCTTACAGCCCTTAAGTATTTACTTCTCATGTTCTTTCCTATGAGACATCTTACCATATGGCTAAAGATTGGAATATTCTAAACCTATTTCATTCTCATCTTAGAATGCATTCTGTAAATGGATATTGCTGTTTAGTGTTATATGTGCCAGTACTAACATGCAGTCCTCTAGGACTTGAACCTAGTATCTTAAAAACAGACAGCACCAACTGCAGGACTGTTACATAAGACTAACACAAACCCCAGATAGTGACTGATTGCCTGATTATCAAATGTGAATATCAAATTTAATCAGTGCCTACCTCTCCAAATTTTAAGTAACTGTTAATATCTGCTGTTGTAATGAAATTGTATAAAAAAAATAATGCTGTCTAACCTGTCTCAAGGGTAACTCTGTTAAGGGTCACCTATCACATGTAGCTACTTTTTTGTGCCCCAGGGGACAATGAACCTCTATTAAGTGTACACCTGTCTGCCATGACTCTGCAGCCAGTTTTTGTGAGGCCCCTTCATGACCCCTCAAGACAGATTTGACTACATGTTGTATGAACACTGGGCCACTTAATCAGACTTTAACTGCATTTTTCATTGAGACTGATCGTGAACCATCATGTTGCAACTTTACTGAGCATGAACTGGGCAAAAAGTATTAGTATGTATGTTTTTCTGACTTGATATGAAATTAAGGCATTGCCTTCTAAGTGACACCAAATCCTCGAAGTATATGAATGTACTGTTGTAAATGTACTTGATATCATTTAAAGATGGAAATTGTATGTTTAGCTTTCTTTTGTCAGAAATTCGACAATCAACTGATAGGCTTGTTTTTCATATGGATTGTACAGCCAGTCAAGATTATTTCTGTCATTTTCAACTAAATCAGTTGTACAAATTTGTTGCCAAAATGTGTGATCCCCTAGAAAATCACATGATCACCTGCAAATATAAGATCTCAAAAACTTTCAAGCAAATGTTAACTTACGAAGAGACGGACAGACAAACGGACATCGGACAAAAGATATATACCCCTCCTCATACTTCGTTTGCTGGGGGTATAATTATGGCCTTGCTAATATAATTATATAATGTAAAGTCTGATTTGATAGTTGTCATCTCACCCCTGTAGATTTGAGACTTGCAAGTGCTTAAGACAAGCAATATCTTATCAATGACAAAACAAATTGCAAATAAAAGCTCACCTCCATGATGCTTATATATCTATATCCAGAATCTCCACAACCACAACCCCCCATCAGCCAAAGTAGTAAGCCAAAGAATCTCATACGTCAAGCAACAGTCCCTTAATCTAACTTATCTGCTATACTCCAGGGAACAACAAACACTGGAGGGGCACCGGTGTTTAACTTTGAAACCAAAGAAAATCGACATGAGCTGTGTTGTCTTGTCTGCAAAAGAAGTATTGCAGAATTATGAATATATTACAGACTTATTTGCAATAATGAAAACTTAGTTTCATGGGCACAGTTGAAAACATTTAAATGAATGAACATGCAGGCGTGATCTCCACTCCATTCCATGGCTTTGTGATGACCTCTTACAGGAAAGTATTTGCTTCCTCTGAGGGAGCAAATTCTTTCCTGTAAGACAACCATTTCAGGCACTGGGATGAAATTGTAACCAATAGAATGTAGATTATCTAAACCATTCCACTCCAGGTTTATCTATGGCACTTTCATGTTGCATCACAACAGAACTAATATAATAATAAAGACTGTCATTGAGTGTCATAAAGAATGAACTTGCTCCAGACATCAGAGAAATTTGTTTCAGAAGTGACTCTCATGGACAATCCTACCTTCAATGTTTTAAATAGGAATCAAAGTTTTACCGAATCTAGTGCATATTCAAGAAATGCTTGTAACAGTTTTGAAGTTTATTATAGCAAGGGCATTTACTAGGATAAATATGGTATATTGGTACGTAGACCTGTTTGAAATGGCTTTGTGTAATTCCTTAGAACTCTTGTACTACATAACTCTTGTACTACATGGCCGTCTCCTGCCGGTGATTTACTTTTTCATCTGCAGAACATATTAAAATCCGAGCAAATATAAGATATAAGATTACTGGGTCCGGATAAATAATACATAAAACTTCAAATTAAACTACAGTAGGTCTCTCTGTTACAAAACACTATCCTTAAGTTTCCTAGCTAGTTTGAGGGGTTGTGTGTGTGTGGGTGTGGGTGGGGGTGGGTGGGGGTGGGAGGGGGGGGTATCTGACAACTAATTTTGAGTATGTGACATTCCAGCTGACAAACAATTTTGAGTACCCTCTGGACATTCCTGACATTTTTTGTACCGTGTGAATCCTAATAAATGCCCTGCTCTAATAAACGCCCTTGCTTCTAACCTGTCGTCACCCTTCTGTATGTCTCTTCTTCATGACCCAGAAATGACATCTTACAAATTGTGAAAATACAGACAAATTAATTTTTTAGATTGTAGCATTCAGCTGTCCTCGAAGTCAAGAAGGTCACCCATTCTGGTACTAACCGCTATCTCCTTTGCTTAATTTCTTGAAAGAGCCAACCACCCTACCTGAATCTCCATAAAGATGCTGCCAGCTTCTACAGCTAGGCTGTAAAAGTTGAAAATATATATGTACCACACTGATTTTTTTCTCTACATAAGTGGTGCCCATAAAAAGTACTAGTCCCAATTCAAAATGTACCTTTTTTTTCCCAACTGCAAGTTGAACAAGGCATCGCAGGCGATACAAATCCCCTCACACAAGACTACTTGCTCGAGATATTGTCATGCCCTACATTTGTGTGAAGTTATTTTAAAATCCATGGAGAAATGTAGGCGCTAGAGCGATGACAAAGTTTTTCTAAAATAGCTACAGTGACCTTGACCTTTTAAGCGCAGCATCCTGAAAGTCAAACTTGCTCGAGATATTGTCTTGCCCTACATTTGTGTGAAGTTATTTTAAAATCCATTGAGAAATATAGGCACTAGATCGCTGACAAAGTTTTTCTAAAAACAACCACAGTGACCTTGACCTTGGGCGCAGCACCCTGAAAGTCGAACTTGCTCGAGTTATTGTCATGCCCTACATTTGTGTCAAGTTATTTTAAAATCCGTTGAGAAATGTAGGCGCTAGAGCGATGACAAAGTTTTTCTAAAAATAGCCACAGTGACCTTGACCTTGGGTGCAGAACCCTTAAAGTCGAACTTGCTCGAGATAATGTCATGCCCTACATTTGCGTGAAGTTACTTTAAAATCTGTTGAGAAATGTAGGTGCTAGTGTGATGACAAAGTTTTTCTAAAAATAGCCGCAGTGACCTTGACCTTGGGCAAAGCACCCTGAAAGTCGAACTTGCTCGAGATATTGTCATGCCCTACATTTGTGTAAAGTTATTTCAAAATCCTTTGAGAAATGTAGGCGCTAGAGCGATGACAAAGTTTTTTCTAAAAATAGCCACAGTGACCCTGACCTTGGGCGCAGCACCCTGAAAGTGGAACTTGCTTGAGATATTGTTATGCCCTACATTTGTATAAAGTTATTTCAAAAACCGTTGAAAAATATAGGCGCTAGAGCGATGACAAAGTTTTTCTAAAAATAGCCACAGTGACCTTGACCTTGGGCGCAGCACCCTAAAAGTCGAACTTGCTCGAGATATTGTCATGCCCTACACTTGTGTGAAGTTATTTCAAAATCCGTTGAGAAATGTAAGTGCTAGAGCGATGACAAAAGGTGAACATACGTACGTACGTACTTACGTACGTACTTACGTATGGGACAAAACCTATATCCCCTCACCACTTCGTGGTGTGAGGGGATAAAAATCCCCAATTGCAGAAAAAATTGTTCTAGGGACCATCTTACAACATACATTTACTTGCTTGCTTAGAGAAATAGCAGATATATAGCAATAATTGAACGTAAATAGTAACTAAATACTATATATTCAGTATCATGTCCCCTATCCCACCACTTGAGACTTAATAAAAGGTTTCCAAAATTCCAAATTATAGGAAAATACGATGCGCTTTTTCCCAATTCCGTGGGCACCAGCACCATTCCCAAAATAGTGAAAAAATCACTGTACCAAAACACATTTACACTATGTCCTGCTCTGGTAATGCACCTAATATCACAGTCCAATTCCTGCAGACTTCTGACATCAATACACTGAAGGGATCGGTCTATCAATGGAACCCATAGTTCTACAAAGAACATAATTGGCCCTATTCAAATTTTTCGTTGTTATTGGACATCTTTTTTCTTTTAAGTTGGCTGTATTACGTTCTACCGATGCCAAAATATCAAGCATAGCAAATCAATTACATGGGGTTACAATGGAGTTACACTGTTATGCTTACCACTGCGATTCAGCAATTACTACCAGCATTCAGACTATTTATATTGTTCCGTTCACATCTGTATAGTCAGTGAAAACAAAGCACTCATCCAGAAGTTTCATTACTGCCATCCTGTTGATCTCGAAAGCACATGAGCGTTGAATTGTAGAGTAAGGTATACGCAATCCCCATCGTAACCGTTGATTAGTCAATCCCCATTGTAACCGTTGATTAGTCAAACATATTTAGTTATTATTGCCTGTTTTCTTTTTTCTATCTTTTTTGACAGCTCAATGATACTTTCAATGAAAATGTGATATTTTTGGACTTTCGCTGTATCTGAACGATACATATTTCTTTAGTTCATGAAATGAAAAAGAGAATTTCTTGAGAAAATTATTTACTTTCATTTTTCAAAACTACCGAGTCATAAGAAAATGCCCTGTCAGACAATTGCATAAAATTTACTGAAGACTCAGATCAGCCTGCACATCCATCAAGTCTAATCGGCATGTTTTCCGTGAATATGGATCTATGGAGCCTGGGCAAAGAGACTGCATGCAGGTGCAGCAAGACTGAAGCTTTACTGGTTGCATTGGTCAATATGCACGTTTTCATGTGACGCAGCCCAATGATTATATGATTGAGCTGGGGTGGAGGGGGTATGGTGGGACCAGAAAAAATGAAGAAACAAGTCTTCTGACTGATTTTGATGCAACAGTAGGGCGGTGCATCAATGTCAATATGACATTGTTTAGAATTTGATGTTGTGTGCATAGATAGAGGAGGCGAGAAAAGATGAGAAAAGAAAATGACACACAGACGCACATGTACACAAACTTTTTTTCCATTGTAACAGTATGACGGCTAGCCCAGAATACATACGGCCTAGTTGCAAAAATAAATCTGTATTTTACATTCACCTGGTATGTGTCGTCATCAAATTGGTTTCCCAATATTCCATTCGGATCACTTTAGCACTTGTTAAGTACCTGCAACGGGCTGTTGCCAACGAATATAAAAAAAGTGAGATTTAGAAAGGTTTTTACAACTTTTTGTCAGTCAAATGATGGTGGTTAACACATTTTTGTATGACTTTTTAAATGCTGTCAGTGTTTAGTAATTTCCTTGGTCATCACAGGAAAACCAAGTTTAAGCCACTTGGATTCACGGTCGGCATTTGGTTTACCACGTCCATTTTTAGCGGAAAGTGAGCGAGTGAACTCGGATTTAACGTCCCACCAACAGGGTCATATGGAGACTGGACCTTGGTTTAAAGTCTCATCCGAAAGACCAGAGAAGCAGGGGATCAATTTGTCGGCCCCTATATTGGTAGTCTGGCGTGTTATCCACTACACTACAGCCGCTCCTTTTAGCGAAGAGACGGTGATGTGGCAGCCATAATAATAATACCTCGACACTGATTTTAAGGGACTGGGGAACCCAAACTTTGCAGGTCGTGAAAACTAGTGACAATGGCAAATTTCCCTGATTTTCAACGATTGGCGTTGTTTTGTCACAGCGCGTATGTAGAATAGCTGGATTTTACCTTTCTTTGTGGCTCTGGGCACTGGAAGGCCCAACATCGAAGGCTGATACGGATAGAAACTATTCAGCAGCAACATGTGTTCAACTTCAGGTCAACATTTTTCTGTTTCTATTTGCACTGTCACCGTTACAGGACTAGTTGCACCCTCTTTTCAAGGTTCACCGCATATCAGAAAATACCAGGTTTATCGGATTAGTGATTTTAATTTTACCAAAGACCATTCGCTTGGAAAGAGCAGGGGTAGTCTAGTACAATGTTATGAATGTAATGACAGTGATGCACACTTAGAAACTCAAGCGCCAATGGGTTGCCACTGTTAATTTTAACAGAACTTTGATTCTTTTTCTCTCTTTTCGAGAGACCAATGCATTGCGTTTCTTTTTTCACCGTCTATTTTGCTGTACCTTGCTCTTTAGCCAGGTTGTGACCATTGTGGAACGGAGAGCTGCAATATGGCATGAGCCATGACACGGACCGCTTGTGCGCGAAATCTCATGATGTGAAGATTGAGGTTTCCAGACGCTCAATAAACCACTGAACTGGCCTAGTTGTGTCATGATATTGGTCGATTTGGTGGCCGTTTCAAGTCTTGAACGTGGGCATATAATATACAGGTTTATACCTTGATTCCGAGGCGGTTTGTTGGTTGGTTTCAAAATAAAACTTTCTGCCGCCTTGTTTACAATTCACGCCAGCGACTTCTTGAGAAGGCTCTGATTGGCTGTATCACTCATGTGACAATCAGCGTTCGCAAATGACAGACTGCATCGCGAGTTATTGCGAGCTAAAAGCATATCCCAAATGTTTAAATGTAAACCAGTCGTTAAATCCTGTGGAGAAGACACTGGTTCCCCATTTTTGCACTAATTTCAATTGCACGACTGCAAAACTCAGAACCCAGTAAGGTGGTCGTCGCAAATTTGATTCCATAGATTTATACTTTATGGTATTTGCGATACCCAGATACGAGCTCTGCTCGATGGCTGCTCCGCAGCCATCTCGCAGTGCTCGTTATAAAATATATTACGTTCTAATAGTTTACCATAGGGTTTTTCATTGAAAGCACATTTAATGTAAATATTTGACTGTATGTTCCGATGCTGACAGCCCTTATTATTATTAATCTTATGTTTAACAATGGTACATAAGTACTATACTTGAAAAAAATGGACGCTGCAATATTGTCAGTATTTCAGTATTCTGCTCTTTTCATTTTTAAAGCTGCATTTCATATATGTGAGCAGGTGTAATTTAGAATTCAAATTGTTTCAATTGTGGTGTGTTTACCAGAGAAATGTATCCCAGTTAAATTTAAGAAGAAAAAAAAGCTACGGAATGATAAGAAAAATAAAATTGTATTTTGCTATAAATGGAAACTGTTCAAATTAAAAGTTTATATTTTTATTTGAATGACAGAAAAAATAATTAGTCTGCAAATCAATGATGAAATCTTCGAATTCATGGCATATCAAAGGTAATATGCATGGTGTTACTGAATTTTCAAAGATAAAACCTTCCAGATTATGTCGTTGATATATTACAATACATGCCTGCTTTGATTGTATTAAAATATTTAAGGTCTTTATAAGGTCAATTTTATTCTTATTTCATTTAAATATGTCCAAAATGTTGCCGGTATTCACAAGTTATAAGTAAAAAATTTGAAGGCGTGATAAATGTCAACAAAGATAATTATGAGATCAACATTTTAACAAGCGTACATAGCAAAATCCTGTGTCTGAATTGTGACTTTTAAGCTGTTGTGCGGCATGTTAAAGGAACCCTATCGGATCTGCGGACTAATCTTGCCAATACAAATAGCGGCGTACATAAAATCTGCTCAGGCTATGCCAAGTTCGCTTTTTGAACATTAACATGGTTGAATTATTATCTAATGAAAGTAAGCACATTCATTTAGACCAGATCTGCTCAGACAGAGAATATTAACAGAATTGTGTTTAGACTGGTCTTCGTACCCTCTGATATTGTTAGTTCTTGTAGTTGACCGTCACGACTAAATATATTATTTCTAGACTGTGGCTCACACAAGGAAATTCCTAATGGAGATGTTTCTGGAGACTCATTTGTTGGCGGCACTCCAGATGTTTCCTGTGACTCCGGCTACAGCCAGACAGGCTCTGCTCAGTGTAAGACTCTCGTGTTCTGGGAGACAAACGTCAAGTGTCAGAGAGGTGAGTAACAGAATAAATTGAGCCGCGACACGAGAAATCCAACATAGTGGTTGTGCGCCCAACGCAGAATCAGATCAGCCTGGGCATCCGCCCAGTCTGATTAGAATCTTCGCTGTCCGCATGGAGGTAGTTTAGACCGTTAGCTACCCTTTAAGTGCTTCGGGAAGAGTCTGATCGGACTGGGCGAATGCCCAGCATGATCTGAGTCTGCGCTGTGCGCAGAACCACTTTGTTGGTTTTCTCGTCTCGCGGCTCAATTATCATATAAACAATTATGTTACTTTTATTTTTGCTACGTGTCATTCACCAGCCAGCCACTACTAATAGGTTCTGATCTTTTTAGGATGTTTGTGTAAACTGCTGGCAAAATTTGGAGTTTGAGTTTAATGGAATGTCTATGTAACCGTTTCAGAATCAGTGAAAGATCAGTATCTTGCGTTTTAAGTACAACTTCCTACCGACCGCTTGCTATTTTTGAACAATGTCAAAAGTTGATCAAGGGTGACAACCTACATCATACCACTGACGACGTATTCATTTTATCGGCGGCCGTCTTGAACTAAAAAAGATAAATATTTTGCATTATTATTTCTGGCAAACACTGAAACATCCAAATATCTAGTCGATTGGGTACCGATTGTTGTTTTAGACTTTATGTCACCAGAATTAATCAAAACGTACTTGCTAAATCTGAAAACACTTCACTATAGTATTCTGAATTGACTCTGCTCAATACATGTTTATTCCAGATGTTCACATCAAAAAATAAAGTGCGGCGTTTCTTACGTTTTGAAGAGTCATGTCCCATATATCTGGACCATATGTACACATAGGCACATTATCGCCGTATTACCTTGTATTACAAGCCTATCTCTTATACGTTACAAACGAGAAATCCGCCTTTCAAAATGGCCGACGAATGATAAGTTCCTGCGCGCGCGCTTTGACGTAGGTTGCTCCTGTAAATGCTATCGGGACACAATTTTATTTTATTCAGTAGACCCTATTAGTCATGAAAAGATTTACAAAATGAGATAAATACAATCATTGCACTTATCCTGGCAGCTGAGGATGCACATGTCACCCTATATCCAAATACCACAAGGGTTAGGACAGTGGTGGAGAAGTTCAATCCCAGAGCCCATCCTAGACACCATGTGGGAAAAGACAACACAAAATAAGAACCAACGGAAGCCGAAAACGGGTTCCGTTGCACACAACGTTTTATTAGTACCTTTCCATTACCTCGATATGACTGAAGTACTGTTGAAAAGACCGTAAAACTGCAAATAACCAATGCGAATAATTTTGCGTGGTATATAAAATGTTTGTTTATCTAGCAGACACCCATGAATCCCCTCATGACTGGTATGGATCTATTTTGTTTCTACAGGTTCTGTATGACTGTCCTTATTACCGCGCTTCAAGATGGACGGTTCAATAAGTATTATTAGAATCAAAGTTATGTCGTGTTATTAACCAAAATCTTTACTGTCTAGAAACTGTTTTACTGACTTTCATACTTCATGGAGCTATCAGTCATCACAAGCAGCTGTGCATTCCTTTATCTGAAAACAAAACGTCATAACTAACCTTGGTCTTCGGTTGTTTTGGGGTTGGGGAAACAAGACAATCATAGGTAGGTATCCAGAAACTGTAAACTGTAAACAGACATTTTACTCTAACATAGATTTTTTTTTCGAGGGAGGGGGGGTGGTAACATTCTAACTCTGTGTTTTTCAAACAAGAAAGGAACACTTTGTACCAGTATTCGTACTGTAATGAAGACAGAACGGTAAATCGCTCATAAAATATACTGCAGCTTCAAACCATAACCATCGACAATATCGGTGTTTAAAATTTATTCTTCGTTTAATACAAAGGGAGGTAATTTGAAAACTGAGCGATTTCATAACACTGTCGTTTGGTACATCGCTATACCATTCGAACAAATTTTGCGGTTTTCTCACAGTTGTGCATAAAAAATTAAACACAATCTGCTTTATCAGATAACATATCTGAACACAATATGAATGGAATTTTATGGAATTTATTTTTTTTTTTCCAAGAAGTGAGATAAACTTTTTATCCAAGACTAAAATCATAAAAGCTCCACCGTGTACAACGGTTCGATGAAAAACACAGTCTGCGCAATTATCGATTTGGAATTTCTTAGTGGCAGTGTCATTTAAAAAAAAAAGGATAACCATTCGAAGGGGAGAGGGCGGGGGAGGGGGGGAGTGTACCCAACTGTATATCTCTCCAATATTGCAACCACTGAATTGTTTGTATTATCGTCAGATTGAAATGTAGGCAACACCACACACTTCGTTAGGAACTGTAGACAGTGACTTTTGAATTTAGATTGTTTCATCTTCTTTGTTTAGATTGTGCTAGACTAAATGTGGCCAATGGTATGGCTAACCCGCCTTCCGATGTTCCACATGGTACGACAGTTACAGTTGTGTGTGATAGTGGGTTTACAATGATAGGAAATAACGCAGTGACATGTAATAATGGTGCTTTTGCTGGTGTTCCGACATGTTTAAAAGGTAGTTTAATTACAGGATCGCGTTTTACCGGCTGACAGCTCGATGTCCTGTCCTGGTAGATTATATATCATAGCTTCCATATCCAGGTATAACTATAATTTTATATTCCGAAGAAAGAGAACTGGAAAGCTCGAGCTCTTGTTCTGGTAGATTGTAAATCAGAGCTACCATATCTAGGTATAATTAGTATCTTTTTATTCTGCAAGAAATACAATCCTACCAATCAGAGCACATTGACACAGTCGCCAGACTGCTTGTGAGTCTACTATGATTTGAATTGATTTGAAGTAGATAATCATATGACGTCGCATATGAGAGTGTAATAAAGCAATGCATTAAAAACGATGATCCACTAGTGGATTACATATGCAAATTACGTCGTAACGTTGTGCGTTGACGTCCATAAAACGTCGCGTTTTCTAATGGCGAACTCGTGACGTTTTAGTGCAAAATTTGCGAATAAAATGCGATTTTATTGTCATATGATAAATAGAATCTTGAATTCATGCTCTTTCATACATACTAACCAGGTTTTGCATACATATATTTTATTGTTTGGCAATACAAGTGCTCTAAACAGAATAAAAGGCTGCATTCTTTGTCACATTCTTTGTCGGGCGACGATCGGCTTATTTGTAATTACAAAACAAAACAAAACAGAAAGCAGATGTTGCAAATATTCGGGTGACCATAATGTTTGACACCATAGACAAGCAGACTCAATGATATGTAACATTGAGGTACCACAACAGGGGAACCGTCTTGGAACGGCCAGTGATAGATTGCTTGGCGGGGGCTGGGGGAGGGGCTTAAACTAGTTTCACTAGATCACAACCCTCATCCTCTACTTCTTTAGTTGCTCACAACATTTAGTTAGCTGTTGTGTCCGCAAAAAGGTTTACTAACATCACAAGAAACTAACAAATCACTGATAAGACCTATAATGAACCAAAGATGAGGGCTTGACAGAAACAACGTATTCAACACCTAGAGATCCTTGGATGTCAAGCAAGGTTACTGAAATACTGGAGCAGGAGAATTAAGTCTTAAAGTGTTTTTTTCAAGAGTAGCGAACACATTCAAAAGGAGGAACATGAGTCACACTTCGAAGTTTCGGCTATTCAAACCTTATCGGTGACTCTGACAATACCTGGCGACGAACGCCAGAGAAACGTGTGATTTTTTTTATTTTAGTTTGATTACGGCAGTCGATTCAAAGTCTGTTATGTTTCAAAAAAGGTGTCCGAATGATTAAATTGCGCGATGGTTAAACTGCGACTGTAATGTAGTCAAACATTTTCTGATTTCTAAGAATATATCCTCTGATCTCAAAGGGCAAAATTATAAAATATAATCTACACCATAGAAGATGTACTGGGAGACGTTTAACGGCCGTCACACGATACAACGCCAGCTGCAGTAAAGTCAAATTAAAATCTGAAAGATTTCAAGGGCAGAGAACACATTCAAAAGAAGGAACATAAGTCATACGTGGGATGTTAAGAAAGTTCTGTTCGTCACGTCTTATTTTGGTAACCATCATAAATACAGAACTTCTGATAGCGAAAATATATAAAGGTATGACATGGTCGGACAACCCTGCAAACGCGGTGTATATTTTCTACAGGACATAGTTTTAGTCGTTTTTGAAAGAGGTATGTCCTACAGTCACTGCAGATTTTCACTTAAGAAGGTCATAGTTAATGTAGGAGCAGTCTTTGAAATTGTTTCATCATTACTTCTAAAACTTAGTCCCCATGTAACTTTGGCCTGTAAATATCGCGGAAAATATATTCAATCTAGGCTCCATACTGCCCCTTCAATTTAGGTTAAAAGCATTTTATGTAGTAGCGAATTCTCCCTTTCTATTAATGTTGTAATGATTTTGTACGAAAACAAGGGTCTTAACATCCAAAATCTTGTTAGGAAGAGCCTTTGTTTAGGCCAATTCGAAACCGTCGAAAATTTGAAATAAATATAAACAACGAAGCAGCTACGAGCTTTCGACGTCGTTTTCAATAACGTCGTAAGAACTGCGAATTGCTTTGCAAGGACTAAATTGATAACGTTTGCTGCCATTCTAACTTTTGATTGGATATTGAAAGCAACGAATGACAAGAAGCTGACAAAAATTTGTTTTGTATTTACGATGATTTTTTTACTTGAATGACACACTGAAAATAAATTCACATATGAAATTAGCCCAGTGGTATGACTGGGGCCAAATAACATGCGTTGTAACTCAATAAGAACATATATCTTTGTATAGTGCTAGGTATCATTGTAAAGACGAAATGTAGTGCTTTCAATACATACATAGCATTTGTCCCCAGCATGCCGCTAAACAAAGTTTTGCGGCCAGAATCAGAATTTTCTGAACAACCCTCGTACTCTTAAGGTTTCTACTATTCAAGCCCCATCAGTGACCTGAAAATATCTGGCGACGAAAGACAGAGACCAAACATACTTTTATTTCTAAAGGTAATTATATTGTTTTTTTTATTTGAAAACCACCATTTAATCCCGAATGACTAAGCAGCAGACGAGACGAGCTCCGGCCTTAATCAACTAAAACAAATAACTGTATGTATGTCGAAGTTTTAAATTTGCTAAATCACAATAGAATTCAGGTTGCCATTGTTCCTGTTGTAAACCAGATTTTAATCCGACCTTCAATGTAGTATCCGCGGTAAAATTTTGTAAGCGCTTTTTGAAGCTCATACTACCGATAGTTCTGTTGCAGAAGTTAAGCAGTTAAAATTTTATTACGGGCATTGAACTTAGTGACTCTCTAGCAAATCGAATAAGTTAGAAAATCTAAACACCATAAGAGAAAGATCGAGAAAAGTCGCCATCCAAAATAGGAAAATTAGCTTTGTAAAATTCAAAGTAAAAAATATAGACAATGATCAGGAAATAATAGAATGGAATCCCGCGTCCGCCTTTAAACCGAAAATGAAAAGAAGCACAAAATAAATTGACTAAAGTTCACAAAAGACACGCGTGGTAGACCTAATGAACAGCTCTTCCCCAAACAGGTGGTATTTCAGCTACCCTAATTTAAAAAGCAGCAGCATCTGTTTAAACATGTTTTCTTTTTTAAATTACAATACAAAACAGAAAGCAACTATTTTGATGGCAATACAGCTCGAAACCATAGACACGCGGACATAACATCATGTAACACTGAGGATCCACAACAATATTACTGCCTTGAAACTGTAAAAATACATTACTTAGGGGCTTTACCATTTTTTCAGGATGGATCCACCGTCCGTTAATAAGATGATGTGTATTTATAATGATACCTGATAAATAGACAGAAAACCTTGACATCTATGAGACTGACAAACATTCTTTTTTCTGTTTATATGTTTGCGATGCATATGTATACTCAATATTTTTTCAAATATAGTTACCACTTTGCATTTTTTGTATATTAGGGAGAATTAAGTGTATGCAATAATATGTGCTCCACAATTAATATGGCTACCCGTGACTGTGAAGTTCAGTTCGTTTTGTTTCTTTGTACAGATTGTGCTAGACTAAATGTGGCGAATGGTATGGCTAACCCGTCTTCCGATGTATCACATAGTACGGCTGTAACAGTGGTGTGTGATATTGGTTTTACAATGACTGGAATGAACTCAGTGACATGTGACAACGGTACTTTTAATGGAGTTCCGACATGTTTAAAAGGTAAGTTCATTATAAAATAACGCAGGTAGTTGATATCCCATAGCTTTCATATCTAAGTATAATACGTCTTGTTTTTCCAAAGTAAGACAACTGGACAGATTGACCTCCTGTCCTAGTAGGCTACATACCATAACGACCGTATGTAGGTACAACAAGTCTATTTAATTCTGCAGTAAGACAATGCTACCAAACAGAAAACCATGTTTAAGTCACCAGATTTTGCTAGGGGCGTCAATTCAGAGGACCAATCAATATTCAACAGATCTAGTTCAAATTGTGATATTACTATGTGTTGTGGACTTGCTACACACCAAAACAGCAAGGTGTTCCATACTACAGCTATTCAGCTGTCCTTATTGATGGGCTTACGCAATCAGTATGTTAATGTAATTTGAATCGGCATACTACGAAATAAGTCAGAAATATGTTAATTTTCAGTTTTTATTGGCATGCTTTATACTTCAGTTTAACAGTCCGTTTTCACTGGCAGCTATATGTACTGACCGAGTGTTAGAGGTTCATCTAGGTAGTCATTGGCCGATGTCTGTAGGTTGACTGAGGGAAACGCATTCAGAACTTTTTTTCTATCGGCATACATTGGCAGATTTAGGTAGATATTCTGAGTTGAAGGTTCCTTTTGTTTCCACTTGTTGTCCTTTTCTTTTTGTTATAGTCATGCAAAGACGAAGACAAACCTAAAGTTAGAAATCCATCCAACCCATTTTGTTATCTGTTTTCTCTGGCAGATGTATGTAAGTTGACTGAGAGTTAAAGATCATTCCCACTCCTCCAGTCTTTCAGATAGGACTGTAAACCGAAGTCTCCTGTCCGTATAAGCTATATGCCCGTTGGCCGTTAAAGCCGATTTAATATCCTTACTCACTCACTTTGATGTACAGCTCGATCCGTGCCAAGCTACCAAAACAAAACAATTTTCACTAGCACGACTTTGCCGATTTTAAGAGCTAGGGCACCAGCTTTGTCCTTTTTTTCACACAAGATATGAGGTTCATCCTGGTCCGTCATGATGCCACGTTTTATCTGCAGTCGTATTTAGACAACTATAATCATCAAAAATCCTCGTTGCCGTCATAACAGTCTAGTCTTACATAGATACCAAAAGAAAATTTGAGAATTCCTGATCAGGTGATGATTATTCTAGGCTAATTCTGTTAAATAGAGGATCTTACATGAGTGCTCATGTATTATTGAATTTATTAAACGAGTTGGGGGAAACGATAAGATGCGAGGCTGTGCCGAGCATCTTATCGGTTTTACCCAACGAATTTAATAAATTCAATAATACAGGAGCATGAAAGCAAGATTCTATTTATCATATGACACTAAAATCGCATTTTATTAGCAAATTTTGCACTAAAACGTCACGATTTCGCCATTAGAAAACGCAACGTTTGTATGAACATCAACGCATAACGTTACGACGTAATTTGCATATTTAATCCACTAGTTGATTATCGTTTTAATGCATGGCTTTATTACACTCTCAGATGCGACGTCATATGATAAAGCTCGATCCATGCCAAGCTTCCGAGGCAAAACAATTTTCACCAGCAGGACTTTTCCGACTTTTAGAGACAGGACACTAGCTTTGTCCCTTTTTTCACACAAGATAAGAGGTTCATCCTGGTCCGTTCTGATGTCACGTTTTATCTACAGTCGTATTTAGACAACTATTATCATCAAACATCCTCGTTGCCTTCATGACAGTCTGGTCTGACATAGGGGAGAGTCGGGTAACTTCGGACAGGCGGGTAAATTCGGACATACCATTGCAAACAGTAAAAATCAAGATGAAACGGCTCATAATGAGCCGTCTCATCAGGATTTTCACTGTTTGGCCAGTTATTGTTTTGTTTTAGTTCCAGACAACTGACATATAGAGGAAAATATGTCACAGTCCGAATTTTACCGCTGTCCGAAGTTACCCGACTCTCCCCTAGATACCAAAAGAAAATTTGAGAATTCCTGAGAAGGTGATAATCATTCTGGGCTAATTCTGTTAATCGCCTTTCAAACATGTGTTTGGCCCTTCTACATGTTTATACTATATTGTGATCCCTCTTTGGGATCTCTACATTGAGCCAGAATATTGTAATGCACAAACCTTTTGATCAGGGTCTGTGACAAATGTTTTATGAATAAATTAGATAAATAAGCCCAAAATCTGGAAGACTATTTTTAGGGGCCAGTTTCACAAACGATCTAAGCAAGAACTTTTGACTTAAGTTATAACTTAAGTCGCAAGTTTATACTTATGTGGTTTCACAAAAATTCTTAGTTTAAACTCTTTGCTTAGATTTTGCTTGAAACTTAAGTGAACCAGCGAGGTGACTTAAGTTCTTATTTAAAATGAGTACGGTAGATACGCCGATGATAGGATGCCACCACAAAATGCGTGAATAAATGAACACTGTTTTGTTCATCCATTATGCGTCTCGAATTATGTTGTAATCAATAAGCGGTTTAAAACACAAGTAACTCTGCTACTGCACATTCAGTGTGGGTTCTGTTCCGGCTTCTCTTTGTTCATTTAGTAGGCACTGTACATGATAGGGTTTGATTGTGTCCTCCTTCAGTCTTCTACTGTTCATGCTTCGGGAACCCCATGTTCTGTAATTGCGGCCATTTGTGGGTAAATTCATAGCTCTGCCAAAGCTGAACTAAAGCTATTAAAACTGTTAACATAATGCATAGATCAGCACTTCTTAAAGTGATGAAGACAGGGCTCGGATTTAGGACCCATCCCTTGCGGCACTGGGTGCTTATAAGGTGAAAAAACGGCATGTACATGGCAGCCCAGGCCTCTACAATCAGGATTTTTTCTCACGACAAAGCCAATAAGTTTATAAAGTCTCATACAAACACATTCGCATATGTGTGTGTGTGTCTTTTTGTATGTCTGCCCCTCTTTCTATCAATATGAAGAAATTATAAACTAAACCTCCATGCAGGTTCCATGTAGAGTGACGCCTAACCTGCGACTGGTTGATTGTTTTTACCTTAATGGCCACGTTGATACTGTATTTTACTCAAATACTGCACCTACCGCAAAAGAAGCAGGTCCTTGCCCTACTTTGGGACGTCAAAATGTCGAAAGTTTGCGGTATCTGTGCGAGTTTATGGATGGCCTGCATGATCATTCGGGCGTAAATGTTTTTGTACGTGCGTGCCCACATAAAGGTGCATTTCAGATCGAGGAATTCAGCCATGATGAGAGTTGGACATGCCGAAGTCCCGCAAAATTCTCCTGTAGCCATGTTTCGTTGGATTGATTGATTGATTGATTGTTTTCGGTTTAACGGCCCTTTGAGATAGTTTTTCAGTCTATATAGGGCCGTCTCCCAGAGAGAGGGAGAAAGAAGAGAGAAATGATAGACGAGAGAAAAAATGTCTAAACAACCCCCAACCCGCACCTACTGCAAGCACATTAGGCCCCTGCCCTACTGTTATCCAAATCAGTAGGACGCCCCGGCACTGGAAGTTACACGCAGCACCATCGCACCACCCGACCGCCCCCTGTTACGTTGGAATACAAGAATTAAGTGTGGGCAAGTGGCTGTAGTGAGGAAGTGCCTATCCGATTTGGGTATATGTCACTAAATAGTCGACTTTTTAGGAAGAAAGAGCAATGCTCTAGATAAGAAGGGGTAACAGAGATAATTTTCCTTGTTTCTGAAGGAAAACATATGTTGTGACCTTCATTAGAACCGTCTCGGCAACACGGTGCTAATGAGGGGTCACAACATATGCTTTTATGGAGAAATATTGAAAATTGTCCCTAAATTATCCGTGCTTCCCCTTCTTATCTGAAGGTCTGAAAGAGGGACCCTACTGTTTGGTATTGACCATTGTAGACACTACTAATAACGGCTAACGATGTCAGCAGTTCTAAACATTTCTGATGCCAATAATATCCTTTCTATTGATCAAGTTTTCGACTAGACAACTCTATCACTTCCGCGCAGCACTTACTGTGTCTGCCGCAATTGAACGAGGCATAAGACGTTGGAGATTTGGTTGCTTGGTTGTTTTTGGTTTAACAGCTCTTTGAGACAGTATTTCAGTCTATATCGAACCGTCTCTCAAAGAGAGGGAGAAGGAAAAGAGATAGGATAGGAGAGAGAAAAACTGTCCAAACAATACCCGCCCGCACCTACCGAAGCACAGTTGGTCCTTGCCCCGCTATTATCCATATTAGGAGGAATCCCAGCACTGAAAGTTACCCAGCAGTATCTCCCGACCACGACCAGCCCAAATGGTTGGGAAAGCATAGTTTTAAATAAGGAAAAGCATGTCAGGAAACTTCGTATAGTCCGTTTAACTTTAGAATGCATAAACGTAAAGCAGTAATATATTAAATTAAAGTACCGTAAATAAATACAAAAATAAATAGAATAAAACAAACTGAAAAATATGAAAGGGAAAAAGTGGGGATTCGAACCCGTACCTGTCTGTGCTAGAGCGCAAAACGCTGTCCACTACACCACCGGCTCAGATGCGTTATCATATTGTTTGGTACATAAAAGTATATTGCAGACATTTAACACGGCTAAAATAGACTCCTAAAAATAGACAAGACTTAAGTCAAAACAGGTTAAGTTTTTGCTAGGATGAATTTGTGAAACGGCTTAAGTACGAACTTAAGTCATTCTTACTTTTTTACTAAAGTTATAACTTAAGTTGTAACTTAAGCACAAATCTAAGATATGTTCATGAAACCGGCCTATTTAATTCATACGATTTGTTTAAATGCGGAAGACGTCAAATTAAGTGCTGTTTAATGGACTCCTGACTTAATCGTGTAGTCAGGTCACTATACCGACCATTTTACACTAGTAGTTATAACCTTAAAGGCGCCAAAATCTGACGACAAAATTTACGTGTGCAATATTTCAAAAAAGTGTTCATCGTCCTGAGAATTCAAAGCCAGGAAAGGAACAGTGAAGCTCTGGATAAGGCCTCGTACGGATCTATGTTGTTTGCAAATTCAATCATTTCAAATTCTGGCCTTTTCATAGATAATATTGGAAAGTAGTATAACTATGTAGTAAACCTCTTCTTAAAATAAAATTCCTTATTCGTAAAACTCAGAAGGACATTGATGAAAAAGAATATTTGCACAACAGTAAAAGGTTTCATTCTACAGGCAGTTATAATATCTTTTATCAAAGAGATACAAAATTTTGGACTGCCTAAGAGGCAATCTGCATATTTGATAAAGCTTGGCTTTCGAAATTTTTATCTTGCCCATCGTCCGATAAAGGGTTTCCCGGTCCGATACGTTTATCGGCCCGTCGTTAACGCCAACGACGTCGCGTGAGATAGTTCAACGTTGAAATGGCGCAAGCGATGTTGCAGAAAAACAAATTTCCCATCCTTTCAGAGCTTCTATCTCGTGGACATAAAGTGTGACCACTCATTTTCTTAGTTAGATCGAAAGAAACACGTTGGTGTCAAAATAAATATGAAATGGCTGAATTTTTTGTTTCGCTACAAAACGGCAAGCGCTACTAGACTGGACGGGCGGGATATATTTCAGATGGCGCAGTGATGCTGCGTGTTAGTAAGACTTATCGTAAGATCCGTCGTTTCATTAGCAACTTGTCGTCAGTTGCCTGCCTCGTTTCATTAGACAATAAAATAATACTCTCACACTCGGGTGTCCCTGCCGTTGTGTTTGCTTGATGCCCATTTAGGCCTTGGCCTTCAGCAGTTGTAGCAAGTTTTCACAACTTCAGAAATGTTAATTTCTAGTAACTATTTCGGGACATTTTTTACTTAACTAGAATCTATATGATAAGCAGATCATAACATGGGTTTTTCGTTATCACCCGTTTTATCAGCCCGGGACTCCAATATCGGACCGAGGGCTTGCCCTCAGTCCGATATTGGAGTCTCGAGCTGAAAAAGCGAGTGATAACGAAAACCCCATGTAATAATCTTTATTTATCATATGACGCTCCATCTGAGAGTGTAATAAAGCCATGCATTAAAACGATAATCAACTAGTGGATTAAATGTGCAAATTACGTGGTACGTTATACGTTTACGTCCATTAAATCGCATTTTAGTGCAAAATGTGCTGATAAAATGCGAGTTTGAGTCATATGATAAATAGCATCTTGCACCTGTGGTCCTGTTTTATGGAATTTATTAAACGCGTTGGGGGAAAACGATACGAAGCTCGGTATAGCCTCGCATCTTATCTGTTCCCCCAACTCGTTTAATAAATTCAATATGCATGAGCACTCATGTAAGATCCTCTATATTAAGTATGTTTTACTTTCATTGGTACAGACTGTGACATCCTTCATGTAGCCAATGACATGGTTATCCCGGATACTAGTGTTTCACATGGTACAACAGTTACAGTGACGTGTGACAGTGACTACGAAGTTGTCGGAAACAACACAACAGTTTGCAACAATGGAGACCTTACTAGTGCCCCATCGTGTAGACGTAGATCTTTAATTGGTAATGTACATCAAACTGCGCCGAGGGCACATAGGAGCGCCAAGTTCCGTCGTTTTCATCCGTCGTCGTCCGTCTTCGTCCCACAACATCTTCAAATGAATTTTCTTCTGGAACCACTGGGCGATTGTAACCAAATTGATTAGCAGCCTCCTTGGCTTAGAAAACCGAACTTGTTTAAATGATAAGTGTTACATGTCTTTGAATACCAAGGCGACCACGTCCATAAGTTTAAAAATCTTCATACATAGTAAAAAGATAGGCAATGATTAGGAATAAATATAATCAAATCCTACATACATGTATCAAGAATCAATATACCGATGACCTTGAAACTTGATATGTAACATTGACAGCTCGAGTCCTACCGGGGTTTTTTAATGACTTGGGTTGATCTTGACATTTTTACGGCAAAGTCAAATTTACTTAATTTACTTACTGGTGCTTTAATTTGGGAAAAAGGTTGCATCGACACTGTTGAAGATTTGGCTGGTAGGCAAGTTGATACATGTACATACAGTCAACTAAATGTAGGAAACATAGATTTTAGAGCTACAGCAGTAAAGATCATTTTTTGCCATTTGCCCGAGTTCAATCACATTTCAGCAATTCCAAACAGCTCATCAAATCATTTGGGTCAGTTGGAATCGAATTTCATATGAATTTTTTTACCCAGGGGTTGAGCGGAAAGAAAATATTTTAAAAGGGTTCTGGTCGCATTCCACGTGGCCGTCACGTCCATAAATGGTACATAACAAAAACCTGTAACAATCTTCTTCTCCAGAACCAAAAGACCGATTGGTCGCTAGTTAATACGTAGACGTCTCTTACCTGATGTCTGCAGCTAATGTGTTCCGCGGAATGCGACAGTTAGTGTGGCTCGGAGAGGGATGCTCGTTGCTTGCCGAGACCTACCTATCATCTGTTTTGTTTCAACTTTTGTGTTTGGCGACACTAATGAAGTTCAATACAGAAACGCGCGTCTGTCGCACTAAATTTGGTACGGATACGTTTATATTTGAAAATTAGCATGTAGCATCGGGTCCTAAAGATCTACCAAGGTTGTTCAAATAATGACCTTGGGTATACCTTGACTTTTTTACGGTACGGTCAGATGTGCTTACTGGTACTTTTATGAGCGAAAATATTAGAGCATACGTTTCAATGAAATTGTTGAACATTTTAGTATAAAGGTTGGTAAATATAGGCAAGTAAATTAGAAAATGAAGATTCTAGAGCTATATAGATCAAGGTCGTTCTTTGACATATGACTTCGGTCACTTTCTTTTCAGCATTTTCAAACGACTCCTCAAAGGCCAAGGGGCCAATTGGTATCAACTATTATATGGAACATTAAAAGTCAAAAAGAAACTATTTCAAAGCTGTTCTGGTCACTTGACCAACATGGCAGCCACGCCAAATAAGATAAAAAAAAAGGTAAAGCTCTTCCACAGAACCTTTTGAACCATGGCCTTGAAACGTAATTGTTAGCATTGGGTACTCAAGTAATAGCATGATTGTTCGAATAATTACCTTTGGTTGACATTTGCCTCTTTTTAAGCACGAAGCCAAATTTTCTTTTGGATGCCTTATTTGGGAAAATGCTCGACCATAAACGTTCGTGGAAACTGATAAATACAGTCAACTAACTGATAGCATGAAAAGTTCTGAGTACAGGATGTCAAGATCATTATTTGATATTTGGCCAGGGTCTCTCATATTTCGACAGATTCAAACATTTCCTCAGAGGCCACTGGGCCAATTTTAACCATTTATCATATATAATTCCCAGGGATTAAGGGAACACAAGTTAGTGCGAATGGTCCAGGTCACATGACCAACATGGCTGCTATGCCCATGTATGGTAAAAACTTTTTGTTTTTTTTGGCTCACCTGTCAAGGTGAGATTAATGTATAGCCTTGGTCTGTCGTCCGTCGTCGGCGTCCACACCTTTCAACATTTTCTTCTCAGAAACTACTGGACCGATTAAAGCCAATTTCATATGGAGCCTTAACAGGATCGGGGAAGGAAAGGTATATATGGCCCAGGTCACATGACCAAGATGGCCGCCATGCCCATATATATTAAAACTTTTTAAAAATCTTCTTTTCCAGACTCACTGAGCCGATTGCCTTGAAACTTGGTATGTAGCATTTTGGACTCTAGTACTACAAAGCTCATATAAATGGTGACCCTGGGTTGACCTTGACCTATTTTATGGCAAGGTCAAATGTGATGGCTTAGGCTTTTGATTGGAAAAAGCTATAGTTATGCATTTTTTCTGTTGCTATTGTGCTCTGTGATATGGAAATGTAGTCATCGTCAACCCCTTTGAATGATATAGGTCAAGGTCATTTAGTGACCTTGGCCAAAGGTCATTTGTCTGTTGTGTGTCAACATTTTTAAAGGACCTCTCCTCTGAAATTACTGGGCCAATTCTAATTAAATTTCATACGAAGACTTCAGTCAAAGCAGGAAAGAAATTTTATATATTTGGTCCAGGTAACATAACCATGCTCATATATGGCAAAAACCTTAAAAAATCTGCTTTTCCAAAACCACTGGGCCGAATTCCTTGAAATGTGATGTGTAGCATCTGGGACTCTAGTACAACCAAGCTTATATAAAAGATGACCTTGTGTGGACCTTGACCTGTTTTGCCACATGGTCAAATTTGGTCTCTTATGCTTTTGAATGTGAAAAGTTTAAAAGGTGCATGTTTTGTGGCTATAATACCCTGTGATATGGAAATGCAGACAACTTGAACCCCTTGAAATTCTAGAGGTCAAGGTCATTTAGTCACCTTCGTGAAAAGTCATTTGTCTGTAATGTGTCAACATTTTTAAATGACTTCTTATCTGAAAGTACTGGGACAATTTCAAAAAAGTTCATATGGAGCCTTCAGGCAAAGCGTTATACAAAGTACATACATTTGGTTTAGGTCACTTGACCAAAATGGCCACCATGCCCATATATGGCAAAACATTAGAGTTAACACACTCACCATCAAATCCTATGGAATTGCAGCCTGTTTATTAGCCTACCTGAGCCGAAAGCTTACATTTCGGCCAGTTCACTTGAGAATATACCGGCAGGGGAGGGATCGTTGCCCTTGGGCGACATGTTTTTCTTTAGAACCATTTGACCGATGGGGTTCAGACTCTATGATAGCACCTACATAAAGCTATATATTAGTTGGTTGGGGCCGGATGTTTGTCTGTTTCTTGGCCCACCGGGGTTCAACTGGTGGTCTTCTTTTGCTCCAGTACTCCAGTGGTGTTGCTGACGCCCCAGGGATCTCCGGGTGTCTCAACACGTTTTGGCTGTCGAGTCCTCATCCTTGCTTCATCACGGTCTTTTCTTGATCTTAATTGTTGACCGTGATGGCTCTCTGATGAGTCAAGCGACCTCCATACGAACCGAACTACCAACTAATTGTGTGCACCGCAGCGGAGGGTGAGGGTGAAGGTTTGGGCCCAGTAAAACCGGTTTAAACCCCCAGTAGTTATTACTGACCGTCCCAAGGCGGTACTTTTGTTGCTGTTGCATTTGTTTTATGTTCGGTGCTGTTTAATTTATTGTGTTCTCAGTTTAATCCTTCTATCATAAAAATAGAAAATAGGTAAAAATAATTGTTAAATGTTGTTCATATAATTTGCTTAGTCCGTTGTAACCTGTCTGTTGGTCTAAATTATTTAGTGCAATAAAGATAGCTGAGTTGCCATCTATTTGGGAAAGAGCTGCTGATATGGCTTATCACTTGTAATTTATTGTTTGTTGGGATGTCTTTGTCAATCTTTCCCTTTGATGTTGGGGATAGGGTTTGGGATCTGATTCAGTCAGTTCCTGAAATGTACTTACTGTTTAAATTTTAACATGTACCATCAAGAGCTCGATTACTAACAAGTATTTTGAATGATGACCATGCGTTGACTTTGACTTTTTTTCGGCTAGCTCATAAGTGCTTTCTTGTGCGTTTATACGGGAAAATTTCAAAGAGCAGAGCACATATTCAAAAGAAGGAACATGGGCCATACTTTGAAGTTTCGGCAATTTAGGCCTCATCAGTGACCCTGACAATACCAGGTTACGTAAACCAGAGAAAAGCATACTGAGATTTCTTAATTTTATTAAGGCAGTCAATTCAAAGACTGATTAGTACCGAAAAGAGTCCAAATGGTTAAAAAGCGATGATTTAGAATAAAAGTCTAAACCAATATAAAATTTGATTTATTAGAATATATTCTCTGATCTTAAAGGACAAAAGTAAAATATAACCTGCACTATGGACGGCACAACACAAGCTGTAGTGAAGTCAAATAAAAATCTTGAAGATTTCCTTCACAGAGCAGAGCACACATTCAAACGAAGGAACATGGGCCATACTTTGAAATTGTGGCTACTCAAGCCTCATCAGCGACCCTGACAATACCCAGTTACGTAAACCAGAGAAAAGCATACTGATATTTCTTAATTTTATCAAGGCAGTCAATTCAAAGACTGGTTAGTATCGAAAAGGGCCCAAATAGCTAAAAAGCGAAGCTGTAGCAGGACTTGAGATTATAAGTATCTTTCATGGGTATGAGGTGTGGATAGAAAAATCCGTCACGAGGGTCACTGTTCGGCATCACGAGGCTTGACGAGTGATGCCGAACTGTGATCCCGATTTACAGATTTTTTCTTTCCGCACCTCACACCCATGATAGATACTTTTTCTTGCACACCACGTTTTGTATTATCTTTAAAACATGTTAGAATGCGTAATTTTAGTGTCTATTTGATTTAGAAAGAAGACACCGCTTTCAACGACCGCCATTCGGTTCTTTACGTCAACGTCTGGCATACATAAACTGACGTCATTTTGCCGTTTTTGTTACGTAATCATCTAACACGCTAACGTCACTTGACGACGCAGATACGTGACCTCCATTACAACCAATGCATCGGATGCTCGTGATTTTTATCCGGTCCTGGGTGAGATAACATGGGTGAGATAAGATTTGTAGGTACAGGGGAAGCACGTGGATATCCTTATCCGGTGTGCAAGAAGCATATATCTCAGGTAGGATACATTCTTATAAAGTCTACAAGACTGAAATATTGCTTACTTGGTCGGTAGACAACAACTCATGGACAGACCGTTCTCATGAGACGGTTAAAGTTTTCATGCGAACCGAACTACCAACTAAATGTTTTGTACCACTTCAGAAACTGAGGGTGAGGTTGGGCCTGTAAAATCGATTTAAGCCCCCCAGTAATTCATTACTGACCGTTCCAAGGCGGTAGTTCTGTTGTGGTTCTCTGTTGCCTGTTTTTGGTGTCAGAGTTTCTGTGATGTTTTACCTTATGTATGTTCTTATTATTTTTGGTTCGGTTTGGGTTGCTGAGTGGCCACCTTTTGGGAACAAGCTGCTCACTCGGTTGGCCATATGTTCTCTGTATCTTGATTATTTGTAATCTTAGTTGTTTCCAACTATGGTTTGAGGGCTGGATTTGGATTTTGATTGTTTCAGTTCCTGGTCTTTGCATACTTTTTACTTTCAACACGTCATGGTCCGACCGTGGTCATGAAAATGTTAAAGTTAACCACTCTTCATGGTCAGACCGTGCTCATTAGAAGGTTAAAGTTCCCCACTATTCATAATCAGATCTTGCGTATTAAAAGTTAAAGTTTCCATTCTTTATAGTCAGACCTTGCTTAGAAGATGGTTAGAGCTTAACACTCTTCACGAACAGACTATGGTCTTCAGAAAGTTTAAGTTTACACTCGACATGGTCAAACCCTCTCTTTATACAAAGATTAATGTTTCCCGATCTTCATGGCCAGATTATACTTGTCATGGGTAGTTCAAGCTCATGAAAAGCTTAATATTTCCCACTCTTCATAGTCAGACCTTGGTCATGATAAGTTTAGAGTTTCCCACTCCTCATGGCCAGACCGTACTTGTGACAGTTCATGGCATGACCATATGCAAATGAGAAAGTTAGCGTGTCCCACTCTCCATGATAAAACAAATATTTTTTAAACTTTTTTTATCAGACCTCACTTATGACAGTTCATAGACAAACTAGACTCAGGAAAAGGTAAAAGTTTCCCACACATCATGATCAGGCCATTGTCAGACGATGTGTGTGGAAGAGACTTATTGTATACCAGTCAGCCATGTGGCATACGCTGACGTTTTTGGTCAGTCTGCATTGTCAGTTTGCAGATGAGCGAAGGGTCAAACCATGCTCTTGGCTTCCTTCTTGTGAGAGAAAGATAATTTTCGCTTTTAAATTTTGTACATTAATTGTTACAAGTACATAATAAAATATGTGATGAAATATTCCAGGATCAGGTTCTATCAACTGCGAAAACCTCTCGTGATTGATTGTCATTTTACAACTTTTGACGTCGAGCCAATCAGATGTTCTGATTTTGCTTGCAGCTCAGAGCTCCAGATACTTTTGACAATATTTCATGATACATTTTCTAAATTCTCAATTATAAACCATGCATTGTGACCCCTTGTTAGAACTGCCCTGGTGAGACAATTTTAATGAGGGGTCAAAATGTATCTTTGCATAAAGAACAAAAAAGAAAAAATACCTCAGATTTTCGCCAAAATACTTCTATTTCTTGAGCTTTAGCCTGTGGTCAGAATCGGATTTTTAGGTCTTTTTCTTTCAAGCATAATAATCTTTCGTTGTCACATGCATTATTTAATTTGTTACCTTCTTTTTCTTACAAGAAACATCAAACTGTGTAGAAACTGACAGAAAATCCTCATAGAGCTGTATGCTTGGTGTTAATTCGGAGATAATTCTCTTTAAATGGATACGTAAAGTAAGCCAAAAAGTGGTATACCATTCGATAAGGGTTTTGTGGTCTAATTGTATCGTTACCTATGTGAGATGGGGTATTTCCTTTGATGAACCAGCAGTGTCACTGCACTGTTGCATTATAGAATTATAACTACTAGTAAACAAGAATATATGTCTTTATTATACAAAAGATTATATATTGTAGTCACTTATGTTAGCATCAAGGTTATAGTCCTAAGTTTTAATTAAGAATTACTGGGAATTGCCTCGGAAATACATCAGACACCCCTTGTTTCTGGAGGTTAATTTCTGTAATTTTAGAAATGTTTTGCGTGTATAGCTATTCGAAAAGTTTAAGGGTCGGCTGGCATACACAGAAATATGAAGGTTCTTTAAAGGATAAATAAAGGAAAAATTCAACAAATCATGTAAATATGTCAAAAAAAATTAGTGAGCAAACTGTGTCCCTTCCAACATAAATATAATAACAGTATATTTGAAGGGGAAATTACTCCCAAAAATAAATGATAAAAGCATGAAAATTTATATATACAGTTCTTAGATGAATAAGATACTGAAATTACTATTAAAAATATAATACTTTGTAAATGAAACATATATGCAACATAATTATATTTTTCACCTTTTCAGCTATATCCGCAATTTAGCAATTCTGTTTTTCACAGCTGAAACCTTTTCATACAGCCTTCGGCATGGTCAGTTTTTGTCACGTCAGCAGGGAAATAGTCCATGGTGGCGGTCATTTAGTGGGGATAGTGTCTTAACAATCCAGTATTTCTTTATCTTTTCAGGGGCACCAAAGATTACCTACGCACCAAAGAACATGAAAGTTGCCAAAGACCTCATAGTTAGCTTCTTCTGTAAAGCATCAGGTTACCCCCCACCCACACTCAATTGGGAGAGAAGCGGAAAGCAATTGAAAACAAGAAGACACGGCAGATACGAAGTTCTCAGCATGCCACATGGCTCTGTGCTAAGGATCGAGCCTGTGAAAGAAAGGAAAGACGCTAGCACATTTACCTGTGTTGCCACAAACAAGCATGGAGAAGCCAGAGCTAATGCAAATCTTGAGGTTTATCCTAGTGAAGGTATGATGGTCTTTGTCTTAATTTTCCCTTAAATACTGGTGATGATATGAACCAAACCATTGGAAAACATACCCTATTAGCCGCGACACGACAAAACAAAGGTTTGAGGTATTTATTTTCTCTGAAGAACTATTTATGCAAATATAAGAATGCTATTTTGTCACGTGCAGCTGGTTTCTTCGGCACATGAAAGGATTAGGCACATGGTTTTGCATTTTCCAGATATGCATTTAGTACGGCGTAGCATGTGTTCAAGGTCAATCACGGCAATATATACATGTAGGGAAAAGTCGCATTCTCTTGCTTGATTTTGCGTTTCTGACCTTGTCAGTCGCAAAGAAGTGAACAGAACTACTGTATCCAAACGCACTGGACTACTGAATCCAAACGTATAAAGTAAGTTTGTTGCTTTGGACAGTTTAGTTTTTTTGAAAATGTACGCAAAAACTTTTTGCGTTTTTTATCAAACACAATAACACAATAACAGCTTCTGAACAATAATTGGTTCAAAACTAACTTAAATTCTGTGATATATCATTATTTCATACATTGCATATGACCTTCTGGCTGTTTTAATTCCCGTTTGTCTGTTTTTGAGGCATGCAAGAGGGTTTGAACGAGGGTTTGCAAAAGGCCTTAAAACGATACAGGGGGTTAAAACAACCTAAAAGTAGTCATCTGCAATGTATAAAGTAATGATTTATCACAGATTTCATGTTAATGAGTCAATTATTGTTCAGAAACTGTTTTTGTTTCTCATAATAATTCCTTATACTTTCTATTATCTCTTGCGGAACCGGACTAACGATGACAAGTTTTTGCGTATATTTACCATAAGCTAAACTGTCCATCACGGAAAGCTTACTTTATACGTTTGGATTCACGCATCAGTAGTTCTGTTCACTTCTTTGCAACTGACAAGGTAAGAGACCCAAATGCATGTATAAGTCGCCGAGATTGATCTTGAACATATGCTCTGCCGTACTAAATGCATATCTGGTAAATGCAAGACCATGTGCCTAATCCTTTCATGTGCCGAAGAAACCAGCTATATGTGACAAAATAGCATTCTTCTATTTTGCATAAATAGTTATTCAGAGAAAATAAATACCTCAAACCTTGAGCCGACGTCAAATTTGTTTACGATTTTGGCTCCCCTTCTGCAAAACCGGAAACTCCTCTCATGGATTGGCGTTCTGAAGCGTGCTTCCGCATGCGAGCGATTGGTAGGCGTGAATATGACATTTAGATTCCAATTAATTCGTTGACCATAATAGATTTAAAAAATCAGCTTTGAAAACGCCAATAAAATGGTCGTGTGTCACAGAGTTTCTGCAAAACCAAATTTTTCGTTCGGCCACTTTCAGAAGTTTCGTGATAGTCTTTTCGTTTACTCCAAAGCAAACCGTGTGCACTAACTAAGGTAGCGTCTGGTAACTTCGGACATTGGGGTAAATTCGGACATACCATTGCGAACAGTAAAAATCCAGATGAGACGGCTCATGATTAACCGTCTCATCAGGATTTTCACTGTTTGCCAAGTTAATTTTGTTTTAATTTCAAACAACTGACATAGAAAGGAAACAACCTCTGTCCGAATTTACCCGCTGTCCGAATTAACCCGACTTTCCCCTACTTGAATTTTTCAATGTAATTGCATATTTACCAGGCCTGTCACAGACAGCAACAAAACAGTTCAATGAATAAAATACCATAATTTAAATATCTATTAGACAGACATTTAGATATTAGACAGATATGAGCCGCGACACGAGAAAACCAACAATGTGGTTGTGCGCCCAGCGCAGACTCAGATCAGCCTGGGCATCCGCCCAGTCTGATCAGGGTCTTCGCTGTCCGCATGAAGGTAGCTCTGACCCTTAGCTACCCTTTAAGCGCTTAGGAAAGACTCTGCTCAGACTGGGCGGATGCCCAGGCTGATCTGAGTCTGCCTTGGGCGCACAACCACATTGTTGGTTTTCTCGTGTCGCGGCTCATATTTTCTTTTCCAAAATTGCCCCGAATGTGTAAATCAGCTTGGTGTACGAGGGATGTTCAGAAAGTTCTGATCGTGACGTCATATTTTGATAAGCATCATAAAGGCAGAACATCTGATAGCGAAACCATATAGAGCTGTGATATGTCAGGACAACTCTGCAAACGCAGTGTATATTTTTTAAAGGACAGAATTTTGAACGTCTCTGAAAGAGGTATACCCTACAGCCACTGCAAAATTTTACTTTAGAAGGTCGTAGTTTATATATAAGCAATCTTTATTTTATTTTTTGTCATTGCTACTTAAACACAAACCCTAGGCAACTGTGTCCTGTAAATATCGCGGAAATCATATTTAATCTAGTTTCCATACTGTCCCGTGAAGTTGGATTTTCTGCATTTTATGTAGTAGCAATTCCCCCGTCTACTAAAGTTATTATGATTTTGTAACAAAAACAAATATCTTAGCAAATAAAATCTTGTCAGGAGAAGCTTTTGCACGGTCCAATTCGAAATTGTCGAAAAATTAAAATTAATGTAAAAAACGAAGTTGTCACAACCTTAGAAAATGACGTCGAAGTCGATTTCAATAACGTCATTAGAACTGTACATTGCTTTGCAAAGAATGAAGATGAAACGTTCGCTACCCTTCTAACTTTTAAATGGATATTGGCGGCAACGATTGACAAACAGCTGACAAAAATTCATGTTGTGTTTACGATGATTTTTACTTGAATGGCACACAGAAAATAAGCTCACATATGACTTTAGCCCAGTGGTATGACTGGGGCCTAATAAAATGTGTTGTGCCTCAAAAAGAAAATGTACCTTTGTAAAGTGTTGCGTATCACCGTAAAGGCACAATGTAGTGCTTTCAATACATGCAAAGCATTTGCCTCCAGCATGCCGCTAAACAAAGTTATGCAGCGAGAGTCAGAACTTTTTAACAACCCTCGTAACCCAATTTTGAGAGGGATTGTTCTCTTCCAAAACCAAAATACCTAGGTCCATCTAACAGATCTAAATATTGGGGATTGTTGTGAAGCCAAAATCTTCTCTTTTATGATTGGAGAAATATGGTAATACTTGTTTGCAGTCATGCTGATTAAAATGTTCTATAAAAGGGTTATCCTTTGGAAGCAAGAAATACACCAAAGAACTGAAAACTGTCGAGTGTACAAGTTTTCTGGGCCAGACTAGCTAGTTTCGGCCAATTAGGCCTCATCAGTGACCCTCAAATATTTTCAAAGTTCTACAATGGAATCAATGATCCCAAAGGACTAGAAAATAAAATCTACACTATGATGAAGGGCAGGGAGACTTTTTACGGTGACCACATAGTCCCAATCACCAGCTGTAGTGAAGTTCAATATGTTCTATAAAAGGGATATCCTTTGGAAGCAAGGATCACACCAATGAATTGAAAACTGTCGAGTGCACAAGTTTTCTGGGCCAGACTAGCTAGTTTCGGCCAATTAGGCCTCATCAGTGACCCTCAAATATTTCAAAGTTCTACAATGGAATCAATATCCCAAAGGACTAGAAAATAAAATCTACACTATGATGAAGGGCAGGGAGACTTTTTACGTGACCACACAGTCCCAATCACCAGCTGTAGTGAAGTTCAATATGTTCTATAAAAGGGTTATCCTTTGGAAGCAAGGATCACACCAAAGAACTGAAAACTGTCGAGTGAACAAGTTTTCTGGGCCAAAAGTAGAACTGATGTGAATAAGTATGCACTATCGCTGGTCAATATGCTTGTGAGGTATCTGCAGATGCAATACATTATTTGAGCCGCGGAGTGAGAAAACCAACAATGTGGTTGTGCGCCCAGCGCAGACTCATCTCAGCCTGGGCATCCACCTAGTCTGATCAGACTCTTTGCTAAGCGCTTAAAGGGTTGCTAAGGGTCTAAGCTACCATCATGCGGACGGCGAAGACTTTGATCAGACTGGGCGAAAGCCCAGGCTGATCTGAGTCTGCGCTGGGCGTACAACCACATTGTTGGTTTTGTCGTGTCGCGGTTCATTTATAAAAATAACAATAGGATCCTCATTTGAGCATACTTATTGCATTTCGTTTTTCTGCATGGGCTTGGTTGCATTATGTTATCGCTTCTAAATATGTGCATACAATATTCTGTGTTTCAGGCATTCCACCGGGTTACCCCCGAATTTTAGAAAATCCAAGATTAAAAGGTGTCCGTAAAGACCACACTGCCACACTTGCATGTCGAGCTACCGCCGAGGGTCGGCCTAACGCACCAGATATATACTGGTTGAAAGATTTTACACCTGTTGATATCAACGATCCAAGAATTCAGATGTCTGATGATGGTGGTAAAATCTGATACACATTTCAATCCAAAATATGTTTCGATATATGTTAACAAAATTGCTGTTTAAATCACATATACACGGGGATAATACCAATTTGCTTACCTGTGATGTCGACCAATCCGGCACTGTGCAAAGTGGCTGTCGACCGAGAATTCAGTCGTAAGCAATACCAATGACGGTAAAGGATACTGTGGTTTATGAGTGTCGACCGAGCTGATACTGCTGTCGATAGTCTCGGTCGACATCCACTTTTGCATGAATGATAAAAGACTAAAAGGCACATGTAGTAGGCAAGACTGGGTCAAGCCGGTGGGGATGCGTCCCGACTGGTCCCAAGGGTTCGTTTTGATTCGCGCTGTTTTTTAAGTCGTGGAAATGCCCTTACTTAAGTATGAACTGACGAAAAAAGTATACTTAGGTTCAGTATCACTGGATTTAAGGCCTAATGAGAATCTAGGCTGGTAAACAAATGACTGAAGAATGTCTTTAAAAATGAACATTTTTTTTACATAAAGGCAAAATTAAGCAATACTGACATATTTAACAAGTTATAGAATGTTTTACAGAAGATTGACAAGCAATTTGTTATAGTCCGTTTGCTCCCAAATGCAAAATTGCTTATTATCTGGAAAACGATAAAAGTTGCATTAAATGAGCCGCTACACGAGAAAACCGACAAAGTGGTTGTGCGCCCAGTGCAGACTCAGAACAGCCTGGGCATCCGCCAAGTCTGATCAGACTCTTCGCTCAGCGCTTAAAGGGTAGCTAAGGGTCTAAGCTACCTCCATGCGGACAGCGAAGGCTCTGATCAGACTGGGCGGATGTCCAGGCTGATCTGAGTCTGCACTGGGCGCACAACCACATTGTTGGTTTTCTCGCGTCGCGGCTCAAATGTTCTCATGTCCTTATAATTCCTATAACTATACATAACAGAATACAAAAAAAACAAATTTTGGATGCTATTCTAAAATATTTCCCATTACCAGTAATGCAGAAACTGAGCAGTTTTACTAAAGGGCGTCGTATGCTTGTTAGAAAAGCCAAATATATTGTTGATATAGAACAAAAGACAATAGTGTAAACTTGTTGTTTACTACAGTTGTGGGCGTATATGAATGAAATTGTAAAATGTATTCACCTGGCCGCACGCGTAACCCATTGTGTCACTGGTCAGATGATATAGCTGGCGCAAATTGACCTGTCTCTTTGACCCCTCATTTAAATATATTAGTAGGTTCAGTTGATTTCACAGATAGGGATGCATGAATTATAAAACAAACTTAAGGCCATCCTTTAAAAATATGTTTGTTGTGCTCCAATACAGACTTAGCTGGATCGGTAGGTTGGGAGCAAGTTTTTTTTCGGGTGCCAAGTGCTGGTTGCGACTAAACTACATTTGCAAATAGTGCAGACCCGAATCAAAGTATTCCTTAAGAGCAGTCTGGTCATGATCAACAGTGTTAGACATCTCACACTGGCAGTCTTAACTCCGTTCAGCAGCCGTTACCCAATTTAAAGTTGACAATTACATGTATTATGATTAAATATTACTGAATACGAAAAAAAATGAAAGAAAGGACACAAAGGCCAAATCTTGGATAGGATGGAATGCAGCAAACAGAATTTTTATCATGGCCTTACAAATAACGAATCCTCTCAAGAATCACGAGCATTTCTACCAGAAATGAATTACTTCATGCAATTGTGAATAGTTTACCAGATATATTTGCATAAACCTATAGACGTCTTGCCCATGTTAACCGTGGGGTTGGTACAAATAAAGTTTATCATTTCTCAATAGGACTTTTGATTCGGGGCCGATAATGCTATGCATTCCAGAAGACATAATTTGTTTTAATCGCTTAATTGCAAACAAAAGCAACTGCAAAAGCATACGCCTCATAGAGGGTTCAAAACCTGGGCGGGGAGAGGAGGAATGGATGGATAACGTGCAGTTTTACTTCCTTTTAGACAGTATTTAAGTCATATCAGGACGATGGGTAGGTGATAATGAAAGGCTGTGTGCATTAGAACCCCATTTACGATCGAAACGATTCCAGTCTCCAGCGGGACTCGAACCAGGGGCCACTATATCAGCAGAACACCGCTTAACCTACTGAGCTACCGGGGTTCCTGGACGCGTGTGTCTGAGAGAGAGAGAGAGAGAGAGAGAGAGAGTTGCATTCTACATCTTAATAGCGTGTTACCCAAAGTGATAATACAGTGTAGCAGAAGATACATAAAGAGATACAGGAATAGTGTTACATCCATCTACGTATCTGGATATTATTTCAAGGTCGTCATGATTACAATACCATGGGTGAAAAAGTAAGCATCTTAACTTATTCAGCATCTTGCCTCAACCTACTGCATGATGCTCGTGTTTGCAACGTTTCCATTCATCTATTCATCTAAGCTGAAAATTGAATGAGTACTCTCTCTCTCTCTCTCTCTCTCATAACCAGCTCTGAAATCAAACATTCATAAAAAATGATTATATGATAAAATTTAGGCGATTTTCCATACAGCATAGTTACGCGCCGAAACTCCTTGGCATTTGGAAATGGAAAACCGGCTTTATGAAGCAACAAGCTCTGTAAATATCTAAGGCTCTTTTCTATGGCATGTACCTTATGAAGGTTTCGGCGCCGAAGCTGCCTTTGTAAATACATGGCAAAAAGAGTTTCGACGCTGAAGCCAACTATAATACGCTCCACGAAAACCCGGCTTTAGGATATGGCAGTCATTCAATCGCGTAAATACGTGTAGGTGTGGTTCTGCTAGGAAGCGTTGTCTCCTATTTCGCAATGAATTGTGCTATTTTGCATATTCATGCATAAAGGTCAGAAAGACAGGTCAATTTGCGCCAGCTATACTATGTTGTAAATAAACATTTAACTATTATATAGTGTTGCGAGTGAAAAGGTGTATGGTTCAAAATTTGATAATATATGGGTGAAACAACACAAAGAAAATAGATTCAGAATTTAATTTCAATTCATTATGCAAATTGTGTTCCAGGGATAGCATACACTGGTTACATGCTCAAATGTAAGACTAAACGGGAATTCCAACAGCTAAGTTTTACTCCCTTGTACATAAAGGGCGAAAATGGCATATTTTAGGTCCTTTTTGCAAAGAAACTTTTTTATGCAAAGCCTCACATTTCTATGAAATTATGTTTTTGTTATGTACAGGATAAAAATTGAGAATGAGCCATTCGAAAATTAATTTTCTACCTCTCACCAATTTTGATATAATATTGGGGATACCGTTTGCATTTGGGAGCAAACAGACTATACTTTATGCTGAACTGACACATGTGCTAGTCATTTCTACAAAAATGAATCTGTTCCCAGAGGTCACACTGTGGCCTGCGGTACAGCACACTTTGCTAAGTGTTTCACTGTAAACAATGAACAGTCTGCTTGGGGCACTAAACATACAAATTTAAAGAGTAACTACACTTCAGGAACTGACTGAATCAGATCCCAAACCCTGTCCCCAACATCAAAGGGAAAGATTGACAAAGACATCCCAACAAACAATAAATTACAAGTGATAAGCCGAGTCAGCAGCTCTTTCCCAAATAGGTGGCAACTCAGCTATCTTTATTGAACTAAATAATTTAGACCAACAGAAGGGTTACAACAGACTAAGCAAATTATACGAAAAACATTTAAAGACAGGGATGGGACTATATAAGGCGGATTAACTTCCACAGTGTCATTCTGTCTCTTGATCTCATAGTGTCAACACCTCCAGTCAGCCAGTAAAATCATCATAACTGTTAATTCTGGTCCGTTGATTGGTTGACTAAATTTTCACACCTTTACCTATACAGGTAACATTGTTATGTGCAGGGAACCAGACCCCCCGGCAGAGAAGTCCTGTCTTTAACACTTATTTTTACCTATTTTCTATTTTTATTATAGAAGGGTTAAAATGAGAACACAATAAATTAAACAGCACCGAACATAAAACAAATGCAACCACAACGAAAGTACCGCCTTGGGACGGTCAGTAATAACTACTGGGGGTTTACATTGTTTACATTGTAAGGAGTCTGAATGAGGACAGTGAAACTGATCTGACCAGCCCTTAATGCCTAGGCAAAATACAAATTTATGATGATGGGCTGTACTGATTGTAATGTTTGGTCTGGGTAAGCTTTTGTAGCTAAAATTCAAATCCCAGCCATTTTCTAAAACACTCTCAGCCTCACGAAATGCTCTCTATAGTAGGACGATGCTCTTAAGCCATTTTACGGCAGGTCATAATTTTGGTGCAATGCCAGCTGTTAAAAGTCATAATCTACCGGTATACACTGACGAAGACCATTTACGTATAATGTATACACTTGCCGCTGACTTCCCCTAATGAAACCTTTCAGAGCAACTAATTTCATTTTATGGTGTTAAAATTATATCATTTCATACCCAGTTCACTAGTTGAACTTTGTTGAAAATCGGTATGGACAAAATAAAGTTCTGACCAAAAATTGGTTTTGAGTAATGCTGAAACCATGAGAAAGATAATGTATCATGTTGCTTGGTCAGTTAAAATATATCATGGTTAAACACAAAAAAGCCCTTAAAGTCAAATGGTTGGTCCCTGACATGGGTGAGATAAGATTTGTAGTTACAGGTGCAACACGCGAATACACTTACCTTGTCTGCATGAAAACAAATCCGTCTTGAGGGTCACTGTATGGCACCAGAGGGCTTGCTGAGGACGGAATATCTATCGATCCCTTTCTTATGCCAATAATAGATACTGTTTCATGTATGTCTTTTGGTTTCACAAAATTAGATTTTTAAGTTGATGTTTTTAGAATGCATTGTTCTTCCTTTGAGAGTTTTCTAATTGATTTTTAAAGAAACCAGCGCTATCAAAGATCAGTGATCTGTTATTCTTTATGTTAACGCCCAGCATGGCTTTAGCTGACTTCATTTCGCCATCTACTTGATATTATCATGTGCACAACCAACGTCACTTGACGACGCAGATACGCGATTTTCTATAAGACCAATGCTTTGCCATTTAGTCAAGCTTAAGATTTGGATATAGAGAGAAAGGGAAGAGTTTCTTCCATTGGTTAAAACAGCAGAAATCGTTGTTTGTTGGTAGTTGTTTTCATTCGTCTAGTTATCACAATGATTTTACAAATGAACCTGAAGGAAATTTATGCATAATGTCCTTCCCTTGGCCCCGAGTCTGTCACCGAAGAAGAGAGTTTTGAACATGCAAAACAAATTTTGTCCCCGACCATGGGGGCGGGGTGAGGGAAGGGGGGAACATATTGTTTTTGATGTGGATCCTGTCGGCGGCGGAGTAGCTGCTTGTCTGCACTCATCTGAAAGGATAGATGGATTTTTACTAAACTTACAGATACATTATTAGGTGAGGAGGATTTATTAGATTTTAATGACCTCCTGGGATCGATGGATTTTGACCAAACTTGCACAGATACATTACTGGGTAAGATGAAAAATGATTAAACGTTGGAAACTTTGACCCTATTTTCAAGGTCACAGGAGATCAAAGAATGTTGAAAAATGCATTGCCTGCCCCATATTTCCTTAATACATAAATGGAGTTTGAATAAATTCGCACAAATTTATAACTGGGAGATGCAAAAGAAGTGATTAGATTTTGGTGACCTTGACCTCATTTTCAATGACACAGGAGGTCAAAGAGTACTGAAAAATGCTTTTTCTGCACCATATCTCCCAATTGTATGTATGGATTTTCACAAACTTGCACAGATATATAACCGGGAGATTGATAAGACTTGATTAGATGTGGGTGACCTTGACCCGACTTTAAAGGTCGCAGAAAGTCTAACAGTGATACAAAAATGCCTTGTCTGGCTGCCCAATATCTCCCGAACGGATGGATGGATTTTTGCCAAACTTGCAGAGAAATATTCTGGGAGATGCAAAAGAACCGATTAGATTTTGGTCACCTTGGCCTTATTTGAAAGGTCACAGGAGGTCAAAGAATGCTGAACAAGAGAAATGTGTTTATAAAACACTGAGCCATCTACCATATGCCTGCCCCTAAAAGGGAACCATGTGTAGTAAAAATATGACAAAGTTTGTTAAAAATCTAATCGGTCAATTTACTTCTCATCTCTAGTCAACTGATAAAGTTTCAAGTCCCTAGCATAATACATTTTGAGATATCTTGCTGACAAGGTTAAAATGCTGAAATTTTTAAAGGGCCTTAACTTCTATGGAGTTTGACAGAATTAGTTGAAGAAAGAACTTAATCATTTAATCTATGCGTCACCTCCAATCAGCTGACAAATTTTCAAGTCCTAGCTCAAATAAGTTTGGAGATATCTTGCTGATAAAGATAATAATGCCGAAATTTTCAAAGGTACATAATTCCTACAAAAAAGACAAAATTCGTTCAAGCGTTTAACAGTCAATCTACTTATAATCTCTAATCTGCTGATTAAGTTAAGAGTCCCTAGCTTTAATCTTTTAGAGAAAGCTTGCTGAAAAAATCAAAATCCCGAATTTTCAAAGGGCCATTACCCCTCCAAAAATCAGACGGAATTCGTCCAAAAGTTAATCCGTTCATGAATTCATCATTCCTAATCAGCTGGCAGAGATTGCACTATTATTTTTTCCAAAGTGGCATAACTCTAAAAGGGATATAATTTGGACAAGAAAAAAAATACGCATTAGCTATATTTGATGACGAACCCATATGTGAAATGTCAGAACTCTAGCATGCACGGTTTCTAAGATATGGTATGCGTGACGAAATTTTCAAATGGACATAACTACTACAAAAATTGACAAAATTCATTCAAAAGTTTATCAGTTTATTTACTCATCATCTCCAATCTGCCGATAAAGTTTCGAGACCCTAGCTCTAATACGTTATGCGATATTCTGCTGGCAATGTCAAAATGCCGAATTTTCAAAGGGACATTACTTATATAAAAATTGTTGGAATTCGTTTAAAAGTTAATCACTTAATTTACTCATCATCTCCAATCAGCTGCTTAAATTTCCAATCCCTAGGTTTTTACCTTTTGAGATATCTTGCTGACAAAGTCATATTGACGAAATTTTCAAAGGGCTCTTCCTTCTACAAAAAATGACAAAATTCAATCTAAAGTTAACCAGTTCATCTACTTATTATTCCTAATAAGCTTGTAAAGTTGAAGCTACTAGCTAAAATACCTTTTGAGAAATTTTGCTAACAATATTTCACTACGAATATTTCCCAAGGGGCATAACTCGGAAAGGGAGACAACTTGGACAAGAAAAAAATCTCGTGTCAGCTATTTTTTACTACGAATCCATATGTGATATTTCAAAACTCTAGCATGCACGGTTTTTAAGGTATGGTATGCGTGACGAACGGACGGACAACCCAGAGGCAATATGCCCCCCTCACTTTCCTCGAAGTTGGGGGCATGAAAATGGCTTGTCTGCACCATTTCTCCTCAATGGATGGATTTTAACCCAAGTCGCAAAGATATAATATTTGGAGATGGAAAAGAAGTTATTAGATTTTATTGACCTTGGCCTTGGTTTCAATGTCACAGAAGGTCAAACAACTTTAAAAACTGGCTTGTCTGCACTATATCTCATAAAGGGATTGATTGGTTATGACACAACATTGACAAGTGTTAGATATTGGTGACCTTAACCCTATTATCAAGGTCACAGGAGGACTTAACTTGTCAACAGTGAGGAAAAATGAGGTTGCTGTGAAAGCGCAGGTGGAGGACATCTGTTGTGTCCAAAAGCATTTCTAGTTTTATTTACAATTTGTCTATTTTGCTTGAAGATTGCTTTCCTTTCATCTTAGATTGATTGACTGTACATTTGATTTTTTTTCAGGAACTTTAATTATTGAGAGAAGTCAGGAATCAGACATGGGAAGATATGAATGTGTTGCTGAAAATGAAGTGGGTGTGGCCTATTCCTTTGGTGCAATGTTGTATGTTAGAAGTAAGTAATGGTAATCAAAGGCATTCTATTTGTACTTCAGAGAAATTAAAACGTCGTACACTTTAGTACTGGTATATACATTGCATTACTTCCCTTCACTCATCATTGCTAAACTTTTGCAAAACAATGAGGATTCAGATAAGATTCACACAATATCGTCACATTACAAAAAAGAACTTCCACCCCTTAATGAACCACTCAGTTATCGAGCAGTGCAGATGTGTTTTTTTTTTTTGCTCTCTACTTTTTGGCAAAATAAGTGTGGTTATTTCTGGAATTACTATAGAAAAATTATATCAGGGAGAAGCTCTGAAGGAAAGGAATTTATTGCTGAAGTGAAATTCAATATTTTTAGTGTGAAATTTCGGAAAAAAAGGAATATTTAAATGCAAAAATTCACAATTTTTAAATACATTTTGTTCAAAGGATAAATTCTTCAATAAGGATCAACAAGGATTATCCATTTCTGTAAACAAATTGCTGCCTAAACATTTTCATGTTGGGATATACAAACATACACTTACTTTTCTGAGTAGATTAAGGCCATTAAGATTAACTGGTATTTAAGAGTCCTTCCATTAGTGACAACCTTGTTAAGCTAAATTTGATTGCTACAAAAACATCATAATGGCAAATGATAAAACAGGGCAGTCAAATAGATTAACTGAAGGAAATCAGGACCAGGATTACAGAGATGCAAATAATGGTTCACTTTATGACTTAACGCCATCTTCAAAGAAGGACAGCTGTACTGTGACCTTCTATACACAAGATACATTTGACGAAGCTGCCAACTTTCTTCAAGGCCAGTACAGCTTCAGAAGCAATTCAAACAATACAGCACTAACTACAAACACATCAGTCAATAACCAGAAAGTTGTTCTGACTCTCTATAAAAACAGAAAGCTGTTAATACAAGGGGCAGGAAGCTGGACCTGGAGAAATACTGTTTTTAGAGATATTTCTGCAAAACTCACCATATCAGAAGAGGACCTAGAGCAGTCCAGTACAAATCAAAGTACAGACATAGCCATAGGAAATACACCAGCACCAACCAGAGAGGTACAACCTGACAGAAACTACTCAAATAGTAGCCCACTTAACTTGTTCAACAAAGTTTTCAACAAAATTCGAAGTCCTAAATTAACCTCTACACCTGTAAGTCAACAACAATCTGCTACAAAAGGAACTCCACAACATTTATCAAGCAATAAGAAAAGGTCTGGAAATACAAGCCAGCAGTCTAGCCCTGTCTTTAACAGAACACAGACTGCTAGAAAGACAGACAACAGAAATTATCAGGGAAAAGAATCTGCTACTAATGTCTCTGAAACTGCTTCTGATGATGAGATCACATTCTTGAAGCAACTTCATAAAAAAGAAAAGCCATCTTCCCAAACAATGAAAACAAAAATGGCAGTAACAAACAATGAAAAAGAAAATATTGAGAACAGCTGTTTGCTTAAAGAGGAAATAGAAAAGCATAAACAAGAAAATAAAGAACTTCAGACAAAATCAAGAGATCTCCTCAGTCAATCAAAACGCTTAAAGAGTGAAAATGAGAAATTAATGCGAAATGCGGAAAACCTGAAAACTGAAAATAATAATCTGAAACAAAAACTGCAGAAAACATCCACAAAACTGGAAGAACTTGAAAGTAAAATAAAATTGTATGATGTTAAACTGGCATCAGCTACTTCTGATAGCCTCATTTATGGAGAAGAAAATAAGAAGCTGAAAAAAAGGATAGACATTTTGAACAGTGAAAAATCAGAACTTGTAGCTAAGATGGTGCAAAACACATGCAACATAGACACTGTAGAAAGCAAAATAGAGAGTGAGATAGAAGGCCTCAAAGATTTATTACTAAACGAAATAAAGGAGGTAAAATCCCAAATTAACAAATCAGTTAATCTACAAACTAACATGGGAAACTCAAAAGGCTCCTGTGAGCTACCCAAAAGCACAGTCAGAGACAGTCAAATAGACAGAAGAAACCAACAGAACCCTACATCTAGGGACCCAGTATCACCAGAAAGAAATCAGCTGAGACACAGGCAAAGGGACAGTACAGGAAGTAATCAGAGAAATCAACTGACTTGTGTACCAAGAGCTTCTGTATCCCCAGGCAGAAACAAGCAGAATTCTGCCTCAGGGAATATTGTGCCAGCAGGAAACAAGCAGAATCCTGTACAGAGAAATAATGTTCAAACAGAGAGGAATCAGCAGAATCCTTCATATAGGGATGCTTTGACTAGGGGAAGAAATACCCAGAATGCAGAGAGAAATCACCAAAATCCTTTTCAAATACAGTCCTCATCTTCTGAGCAACAGAATCATAAAAGGGTCTTAGTTATTGGTGATGATACTACCAGCATACTTAGTCCAAAGAGAATGTCAGATCCGAGCGTAAATGTAAAGGTTAAAACTCATGCTGGGTCACGAATAAAATCCATAGAAAATTCACTTATAAGAATCACAGAGGAAAACAGTGACTATTTTAGGAGTGTGGATGCCGTAATATTACAGGTAGGAGCTAACAATGTATTAGATGCTGAACTCTCAGAAAATATCATAGATGATCTTCGAGACAGTGTTGATGTTATAAAAAATGCCAATCCTGATGCAGTGATAATAATATCCTCTATCTTACCAAGGCGAAATGACAGGCTAGTCAACAACTTCACAAATCAAACGAATGACTCTATACGTGAGATGTGTGAAGCTGCTGACTACATGTTCATTAATAATGACAAGAACTTCATTATAAATGACACACCAGACATTTCGCTTTTTAAAGATAATATACGCTTAAATAAAAAAGGAGGCAAGTATCTTGGAGAAAATATGAGGAAAACTATCAATAGTATCTTTGACATTCAAGCAAGTACCGAGTCTGAAGCTGCATCAGCAGCAAATAGTGAACAGGGTTTTCACAATGGGAGGTTTACAGGGAGGAGACAGTTCCAGAACAGAATGATACCACCTTGGATGGCATTCTATCCACCTTGGATGCCACCACCCCATCATTTCAGGAGGTAGACATTTCAGGTTCATTAGTTTCTAGTGAACAAACCGAAACTTTGCAGGAACTACAAAACAGCCCTAATGAACAATTCAACCAAAAACTCACATCAAACTCTATGATCTCTATTGCTGAAAATCTACAAAGACCAAATTCTGTCGATACTGTTGATGACAGTCAGGAATATAATTTGTTAGATAGTGTACATTATTCTTTGCATGCTATCCCTGAGGCCCATTCTTTAGTTGATAGTTTCTCTAATCCAAACAGTATTTCTGATGTTGCTGTTTTTGATTCTGATCTACCTGAAAGTCAGTTTAATGAATCTTGGTTTCAGAAAAAGGGTTTAAACATAATGCATCTTAACATACACTATCTATACACTAAATTAGATGAGATAAAAATTTTGTTAAATCAGCAAACAAATATTGATATCCTATGTTTATGTGAAACATTTTTGCACCAGGAATTCAGTGATAATGAAATAAATATAGAAAATTATCAGTTATTTAGAAGAGACAGGAAAACATATGGAGGCGGTTTAGTAATATATGTAAAGAATAGCTTAAACTGCGTGATAAGGGAAGACTTACAGGTAGATGGTATTGAAGCTCTGTGGCTGGAGGTCAAATATGAAAAACAGAAACCATTTCTTTTGGCATACACTTACAGGCCTCCTTCCTCAAATCAAATTTGGTTAAATCATTTTGAAAATGTTTTAGAACAAGTGTTCACTGAAAATAAAGAAATTTTACTTTTAGGGGATTTCAATTTCAATTTGCTTGATGATAACTGCAGTAATCGCAGCTGGCTCCAGATAACTGAATCTGCAAATCTGGAACAGCTAGTTGATGCGCCCACTAGGGTAACTCCAGCATCATCAACACTTATTGACCATGCCTACAGCAACAGAGCTCAGCATATTGTTGATGTTTTTGTGCCCTTCTATGCTCTCAGTGATCATTACCCAGTTTGTGTAACCCGAAAGCTGGCTCAAGGTAAATGTACAGATTCAGGTCATAAGTCAATATACTACAGAAATATGAAAAAATTCTCACAAAGTACTTTTATAAATGAATTAGAGTCACAGCCATGGTCACTGATAGACACTTATGACAATCCAGATGATGCTATGGATTTCTTTGTCTTTCTATTCAATACAGTTCTCAATGAAAATGCTCCAAAACAATCTAAACGAGTTAAGCGTCTGCTACAACCAAATTGGTACAATGCAGATATTTCAAAAGCCAGTAGAAAAAGAGACTACTATCATCAAATAAAAGATACGGAAAATTACAAAATTTGGCGAAACAGAGTAAAAGCTTTGATACGCAGTTCTAAAAGATCATACTATGCACAAGCAATTAACGATAACAAAAGAAATCCTAAACAGCTATGGAAGAGTTTGCATGAATTGACAAATAAGCCAACACGTTCTATAAATTTTTCAATATGTGATGCAAATGGTGAACCTATTCTAGATCCAGAACAAACAGCAGATACATTTAATAAATTTTTTGTCTCTGTTCATGAAAACTATAGCACAAACAACAATATTCAGAACTCATATGAAAATAACAAATTAGAAACGTTTGTTCAAAGTAAACTTCCATCTGATTTGAATTTTGAAATTCCTTTACTTTCTGAAACTTTTGTGGCAAATCAGTTAACTTTGCTTGATCCTAAGAAGGCTACAGGAATTGATGGCATTAGTGCTAGGTTTTTAAAGCTCAGCTCTCATGTACTTGCCAGGCCTCTGACAAAAATACTGAATTTAAGCATCAGTACAGGAACTTTTCCTGAAATGCTTAAGAAAGCCAAAGTCAATCCTGTTTTCAAGAAAGGAGACAAAAATGACAAAGCAAACTACCGACCAATTTCCATTCTCCCAGTCCTATCAAAAATACTAGAAAGGCATGTATGTGACCACTTAAAAGTATATCTAAATACCTTCAGGTTGATCTATGAGCGCCAGTCAGGATTTAGGGAATATCATTCTTGTGAGACTGCCCTAACTGCTATTGTTGATGACTGGATAACAGCTATAGACAATAATGAAATTGTAGGCACTATATTCCTAGACCTTTCAAAAGCTTTTGATTTAGTCAACCATGAAATACTGCTCAGGAAACTGAAATATTACCAGGTCAGTAACAATTCCCTATCGTGGTTTAGGTCATATCTCAGTGAAAGGTCTCAGCAAGTTTCTATTTCGGGGAAACTATCTAGCTCAAGACACATATCATCTGGTGTACCACAAGGGTCAGTCTTAGGACCACTACTTTTCATGCTGTATATCAATGATCTGTCACTTGAAATACACAAGTCAATACTAGATATGTTTGCGGATGACACAACCCTAACATTTACTGACACTGCTGTTGAAAACATAATTGAGAATCTTAACAGTGACCTACAAGAAGCAACCAAATGGTGTGACAAAAATAGCATGGTAATAAATACAGATAAAACGAAGGCAATGTTCATCTCAACCAGCCAAAAGCAGCCAACAATACAAAACAGTGACCGTGATCTTAGACTTGGTACTGATTCAGTCCAAAACAGTCGTACAGAACAACTTCTAGGAATCACTCTAGACAATACATTAAGTTGGAGTACTCAGGTGGACAAGACCATAAAGAAGTGCAATTCCCTTTTATTTCTGCTGGGGAGAATTAAATATTTCTTGAATATTCCCTCAAGGCAGCTATTCTTTAATGCATACATTTTACCCCATATAGACTACTGCTGCACTATCTGGGGGAACTGTAACACTGATCTTCAAAACCGACTGCTAAAATTTCAAAAAAGAGCTGCAAGACTCATACTAGATCAAGACATGACCACTCCATCTGCAGTCCTGTTTCAGCAACTTGGTTGGTTGAGATTTGATGAGCGAGTTGAATATCGGAAAGCTATTCTCATGTATAAATCCCTAAATAATCTTGCACCAGCATATCTAACAAATAAGTTCACATACACACACAATATTCATGATCTGAATCTCAGGTCGGCTACAAACAATACACTGTACATGCCCAAACCAAACTTGGAAATATACAGAAGAACACTGTCTTATTCTGGGTCTAGGATATGGAATAGTTTACCAGAGTCAGTACGAAGTGCCACAAATGTTGATACATTTAAGAAACTGTATCTTAGATGGAGAGCTGGGGACCATAACAGTTCATAGACAATTTTATTGTACTTAAGTACGCTTAACTTTTACTGTGCGATAATATTTTGTCTTTTTATTTTACTTTATTATTATTTACTTCTTGAAATGGATGGCTTTACAACAAAGCTATCCATAAAAAAAGTGTTGACTATGCCCAGTGCCTACTCACCTGCCAAATCTGGCCATACCCAATGTTTTTTTCTCATCCTTATCAATTTTGCTTCTGTATTATTTCAGCTTTGGGCATTGCAATAATTACTTAAAGTTTGTTCACTGTCAGCGTAAGATGGCACAAACTGTGTACATCCTGATCAGAATGCTCCTCAAGCGAGTAAAGTAGTCTGATTTGGGTCTGCACTGTTTGAAAATGCATCTTGGTGTGGCAGGTATAGGAGTAAGCACTAGCTTGTATGATATATGTAATAAATATGTATATGCATGTGTGTTAAAATGAGTATTGTAAATTGTAGAAATATATTTGTTTAGATATTCATAGAGGGCCTCAGGGAAGATTGGTTTTGCCAACTGTGTTTTACCCTCTCAAAATAAAGACATTACTTACTTACTTACTTACTTACTTACATTTTAAGCAAAACTTTCAAAAACATCCCTCAAATGAGAAATGAACTTGGTAGGATTGAAAAGTATAAATTGGGCATGGAGGGAAGATTAACCCAGGATTCGTTCCCATGCAAAATGTAAATACAGCATCCAAAGTTATAAAACGTAAGCCTAGTGAAATGACCATAATCCGTTTTCAAAGGGCAGTCTTCCCCTTTCAAATAAGCCTTTGACATTTTATAAATGGGCCTTTCATACAATAAATAGCCAGACAGCATGTCAATACATGTAAGCACCGAAAATGGCATTGCTTAAAATGGACAGTTGATACACATGGTGTCGTAAATTTCATTTATAGATTTTTGATAAATTTTGTAATCTCAGGATAATACTGGTACTTTGAGATTTTGTGCTACACATTCTCTTTTCTCTTCAGGAAGTTAAATGATAATTCTGGTTGACTAGTGCAAGAAGGTTTTCTGAAGTATAGAATGAAAGTGAAGTTCCATTTGATTGAACGATTGATTGCTTATTTTGGCTGCATCTTTGAAATCTGCAGTCTTTACTGAGACTACCTTTTATGGAACACAAGTATTTTGCTTCCTGTCAGAGCTGCCTTGGCACTGTAGTAAAAAACTGTACCAGCTAAAACGTTTCAATTACCCCACCCACCAATTTACACTGACAGATACCCGGGGAGATAAAACATTTCGTGAATGTTTTACATTTGGATGTTAAACTTAGGAAATCTGATTGTAACTTATTTATGTTTGTAAACATCTAATTTAAAGTACCAGAAATGAGAATAGTTGAATTATTGTAAACATCTTAGATTCAGGATAGGCGTCTTGTATTCAGCTGTCTCATTTGAATCTGTACTGTTTTGACTCTATTGTATGAATTATCTAAGTGATATATATTTTTTTTTGCAATTTGGCCGACCTAAAATTAGTTGTTTGCCTTTTGGCGCTATAATTATTACATATAATTGAACAGTTGGCAATATGATCAAACTTAACTTTGTTGTAAGCTGAACCCAAAAATCAATAATAATAATTGATATAGCTTGATTAATATAGCTTTGCCAAATTAAGTACCATCTGGCATCTGGCAAGCAGTGTACATCCCGATCAGACTGCAGCTGAAAAAGTTAAAGTTTTAGAGCTCCTTTTGGAATGCACGGCGTTGCTAATGTGATATTCCTGGCATCGTAATCAAGAGTGATCGCATCATTGGCAGTATCCATGGTTGACAATTGCGTTTAAATCACATATTGACCCAACAGAAGTCAAGCACTCATTAGATCTGCTTTAGTGTTTTCTGACAATTCTTGTTATAAAATTATTCAAAGAAAAAACAACTGAATTATTCTAAGTATGTAGACCCCGGGTTGTAGATGGATTTGAGACTGCTTATGAACTAAGGTATAAAATGTTAAAAAATAAAGTTTATTTATTACTATTTGAGCCGCGACACGAGAAAACCAACAGAGTTTTTTGCGCCCAGCGCAGATTCAGATCAGCCTGGGCATCTGTCCAGTCTGATCAGAGTCTTCGCTGTCCGCACCGAGGTAGCATAGGCCTTTAGCTACCCTTTAAGCGCTTAGCAAAGAGTCTTATCAGACTGAGCGGATAACCAGGTTGATCTGAGTCTGCGCTGGGCGCACAACCACTTTGTTGGTTTTCTCGCCTCGCGGCATATTTGTGTTAATTCAAGAACTGTTGTAAAAGTTTTTTTTATTATTTTTCCAGATCCTCGAGTACCTCCACATTTCACTATACCGCCAGAAGACGTGGAGGTTGATATGGGATCCGACGTTAATATAACTTGTGTAGCGGTTGGATCCCCAATGCCTCGTGTATTATGGCGGGAAGGAGTTAAGGATCTAAACACAACGGAAGACATTCCTATTGGTCGGAATATTTTAATGTTAAAGGATGTGCGGGAGAGTAACAATTATACATGCGTGGCTTGGTCAGAATTAGGAAATATTGAAGCAGATGTTCAAGTGAAGGTCAAAGGTATAGTTGTATTATAGTTTTCACAGCCTGTCTGAATGTTTTGTCTGCATTGGTATGCTGGTATAACGGAGGTCCAGGGTAGGATGGGTTTTGAAGATTATTTAGAAGATGATTTTAATGAATACTCCAATACATACGTTGTGACCCCCTAATTAGAAGTGCCATGTCTGCTTCATCAACATACTTTGTGACCCCTGATTTGAACTGCCACAATATGGTGGTTCAATGAGGGGTAACTAGTATGTTTTTGGTAGCAAACCAGAGAAAATTATTCCAGAATTATCCTCAGTTATCCCTGAATTATCCTGAAGCTCTGGAATGACTGTGTGTATCTGGCCTACAGTGATGAATGTTTGCATTTAAAGTGAAAAAATATAATAGGCCTACTTATAGGGAGTTTGTCCTGCGACAATAGAAACGTATTATAGCATTCTGGTCCTTTCCGAGTTTCCCAGGTTGACAATTTCATAGTGCATGAGCGAGTGAAAACGCATTTGGTAATCCAAAACTAAAGAAACCATTTCGCAGTACTAGCAGTGTAAACATCATGCCGCCCCTCCGCCCCCCCCCCCCCCCCCCTCCCCCAACACACCCACCCCTGGGCGCATACAATACACACAGGCCAGTAAATGTTGACAAATGTTTTCGAGATGCATAGCAATGACAGCTGCAACGTTTACCCACATTACAGTGCAATGAATGGTCAGAGTAAATTGCAGAGTACATTGCCCATAGGACTTAGTAAAGTTGGCTTTCCAACTATTGGCTTGGGCTAAAGGTTTTGCAATGTCGCAGGTCTGATATTCCATTCCCTATCATATGGTAAAATTGGCAGAAAACTGGGTTTTCCTTGAATTTGCAACAAGATTTGAAAGACACTATTGGCTTTCAAATGATCGAACAAGAATAGGAAAATATCTGGAATTATCCCAAGACTGTGCGATCTAATTTTGATCCAAGTGAAAGCAGAGAAAAACAATTTAATAAGGAATTAGAGTTATTATCAAAATGACGGTTGGGCCTGTAAAATCGATTTAAGCCCCCCAGTAATTCATTACTGACCGTTCCAAGGCGGTAGTTCTGTTGTGGTTCTCTGTTGCCTGTTTTTGGTGTCAGAGTTTCTGTGATGTTTTACCTTATGTATGTTCTTATTATTTTTGGTTCGGTTTGGGTTGCTGAGTGGCCACCTTTTGGGAACAAGCTGCTCACTCGGTTGGCCATATGTTCTCTGTATCTTGATTATTTGTAATCTTAGTTGTTTCCAACTATGGTTTGAGGGCTGGATTTTGATTGTTTCAGTTCCTGGTCTTTGCATACTTTTTACTTTCACACACAAACAGAGTACTCCTTCACAAAAATAAATCAAATTACATGTAATTCGTTCTTGTTTTGCTGTAGAAGACTGTGGGCTGCATCTAAATGCTGATGATACTCGCAAACAGCGTTTTTTCTTCATTAAAACTGTAGCACATATGAGATGATTGTTTGTGGTATGAATGCTGCAGTCTTTTGTTCAGTCTGTTTCAGGCTGATGTGTTATGCGGGACAGCCGGATCAATTTTGTGGCCATCTCTACATATCGCCAGGTGTGTTTTACATCTGACACTGGATTATTGAGGCACATGGGAAAGCTTAACGAAAATTGCCAGTGTTCATGTCTTCGTCAGCCTGAACCAAGAAGTTCATTTGGAGCTGTATATAAGTGTTGGATTGTGGTAATCAGAATCATGATACTACACATTTGAGCCGCGACACGAGAAAACCAACAAAATGGCAGTGCATTTTGCCCAGACTCAGATCAGGCTGAGCATTGTCCCAGGCCAAGCAGATTCTTGGCTAAGCTTTTAAAGAGTAGCTAAGGGTCTAAGCTACCATCCTGCGGACAGCGAAGACTCTGATCAGACTGGGGGGTGCCCAGGCTGATCTAGTCTGCGCTTGGCGCACAACCACTTTTTTGGTTTTCTCATGTATTTTATATTGAAACAGACAGTGAGAACTTCATGTAAGCCTTGAACTTCCTGGAAAGAATTTTAAATCTATGCGTGACATTTACTTTTAAACATTCGTTTATGAGAATGAACCTTAATATTCTAAAATGTGATGTGTTCGTGTTCGGAATCTGAGCTTGTGATCAGCTCTCAGTATTTTACAGGTTACTGATTTGTTTATTTTGAGGGGTTGTGTGGTCAGGGAATACGCATATCAGCCAGCTTTTTAATGCAAACTGGTCGGTGCATTTAACTTTCATTATTATGATTTCTCAGTACTCGCAGATTCTTTATATGAACATGAAGGACCCTGATCAAACATTTAGGACTCGCAGGCTCTCTGTTGAGTTGTTCTTGTTTCTTCGGCTATAAACGTACTTCTGTGCGTGACGCTATTGTGAATAACATTTACGATATTCTTTGAACTGATATGTGATTTGCTCGTGAATAATTCTGTAAGATGTATGTGTTCAGGGAGAACGCAGATCATCTTTCGCAATTGTGCAGACTTGGCTGTGTACTTACTACTCATCGTAAGGGTTCCCCAGGATTCGTGGATTCCTTGTGAGTCGGTGGGGAACGCATTGATCTGCCTGTAGAATTGGGCAAGCTGATCCGAGTTATTCCTTTTCACTCAGCTTGTAAGGTACCTTTGTTCGTGAGGTTGGCATATTTTCACATTATTTTTATCATTACTTTTATTTCAATTCCCCAGGCTGCTATAACGTGATTATAGACTTATAAAAGTCAAGTTTTTGCTTTGAGTCTTTTTGAATTTTTTGTTTTCAATTTGCTAAAGTTGAGGCAATATGTTGTTACATATTGGACGTTGACAGTTGTTTCTAAAACTAAAATTTATCGAATTATATAATGAATCGTTGGAATTTGTATTTCGGAGGAATCTGAAAGTTTTGATTGGTTTACTCTTGTTCTAGATCATCGTCTTTTACATTACATACGTATCCATTTTGGTACTAAGCAGTCTTTGAATCGACTACCCAATTAAAATTAAGAAATTACAATATGGTTTCTCTAGTTTCGTCACCAGATATTGTCAGTGTCACGGAGGAGGCTTTATTAGCCGAAACAACGCAGTCTGGCCCATGTTCCTGCTTCTTATTGTTTTATTTGCTTTTGTAGGAACCATTTAAGATTTTAACTCTTTACGATTTTAATTCTAATGTACACGTTCTGTTAATAAGGTAATCGCAGGTAGGATGATCACGTGGTTTTCACGTCACAGAAAATACTGAAAATTCCAGTGCAACTATTGCTTCGTGGTTAATTCTTTTCAAGATAACGTTTTTGTTGCCTGATGCAGTCTTATAGAATAAAGCGCTGTGAATGCGTGCTTGTAAGTACTTTTAACTGGTGTTCCTGTTTTTACTGAGAGTTTGCTTGTTTTCACGTTTAAACCGCCCCACGTTTTGGAGCAACAACAACATTCATGTGCCACAGCCTACTTTCGGTTTCGGATGTTGTGGTGACGTAAGAAACTATAAAACTAACGATAAAATCGCGAATTTCGTCTGACAGTACTCATGACTACACATGCACTGCGCTGCATTTTGACAGAATGCATACAGAAACAATGAAATTATTAACTTCCCGGGGTTTCCTTGTCCAGAATGACGTAAAAAATGACGCAAGAAGGCATGTAATCATCCACCCTGTAACAGTAAATTGATTTTACAGATCTTCTCGTCATACTTTAATATTTATGATTATTTCGAATAAGTGTAAATAGATAGTTTACATACGGATCAAAAAGGAGTTTCAAACTGATTAAACTGGCCCGCCTTTCTGTGTATGTTGCATTTATTTTGATCCCTCTCGTCGTGTGAGCACATGTTTGGCGATACCTTTGGTTTCGTGGGGTTTTTTGTGTGTAAGTTTATTTGTAAAATAATTAGTAATATTGCAAGCAAGAGTCTGAGAACAAAAATCATCTAAAATAATGCGCATATAAAATTCCGCCAACTTATTATTGATGTTTTATATATTCTTTTGTAGATGACTGGTGGCCCTATTCATGAGTGCAATTTTGTTTGTAAAATAACTAGTAATATTGAAATAAACAGATAAAATCATCTAAAACAATGTACATACATAATATCGCCAAATTCATCTTGAATTTTTATATATGTTTTGGTTGTTATTTCTATTTATGGCGGATGATCATACTCAAATAATTATTGAGACATGCAAGTCCAAGCAAACAGTGGAGACCCAGATCGACTGCTTCAACGGTTTGCTAAGGACCAGACTTATTAATGTCTACACTGATTGCTACTCAATATGCATCTTTGATCGTGTAACTGGATTGTAACAAACAGACAGTTCCATTTTATGATATTTGCTGTAAATAATTTAGGTGTTCCCATTTTTAGACATTTTACGGTGAAAATCACATCAAAAGAAAGGAAACCTCTCGGTATTTGCAAACTACAAGGCAACAAAATGATGTGTCAGAGTCTATTCTTTCGTTTATAAGATTCTTTAGGACCCAATAAAGCGAATAGTGCAGACTCAGTTCAGCGTGCGCATCTGAACTTATTGATGAGGGCCTTAAGATGGACGGATTCACTACCACTTTTCGCCATTGTTTCAAAAGGGAACAACTTTTATGATTTTCAGTTTGCTTTCTTGGAGGATGAAATTGAATCTACTCTTAACTCTTTCGGCGCCATTGTCGCCCATGCGACTGCTAGGCAGAGCGCCATTTCGCATTAATGTGACCGGCACAGTCCCGTTAAATAGTTCCATTTCACGACATTTGCCAAGGGAAATAATTCAAAGCCTTCGATCAGGTTATGGCAGAGAAAGATTTTTTCGCACGAAAAACAAACTTCGGCTGTTTTTTTTATGAAATTTAAAGACTTTAAAGGGGTTTTAGACTTTTAGTGACAAGAAATATCCAATCTTTTTCAATAAATTTGGCGCTGGAAAGTGCATTTGTATATAAACTTGGTCCCGGAAAAGTTAAAGGACAGAGGCAAAGTTTCCCTTTATACGTGACTGGGCGAGAATAAATAGATGCTAGTTCGTTTAACAGGTGCATGTTTACATTTATTTGTTGAATATGGGTATTTTTGTAATGGTAATGACCAATTTATTCTTTGGGTTTTGTTTTCTGCTTATAAGCACCGTTACGTAGGAGAGCCCATGAAAAGTGACAAAACTATCCTTAACTAGAATAATTCACATTCTTTATTGTTCGAAACAACAACGAAACTCAATATCTTAGTCTACACGGATATTCATCTGGTTAAAAATTAGGCATAATAGAACGTACAATTTTATGCCTGGCTATACAGTAGCTGGATTGTAGGCCCGTGAAGGTAGGTTAAGGTTATTCACGCGACATTGATATATTTAAAATTTTGAAAAATAAATGAATTCATGAGATACTGAAGTTCAACTTCAATTTGTAATTACAGTACCATATTTTTGCAAATACATAAGCGAATTTGACCGTCTAAAAATGATCGTCCTATTACATGACAAAAATGAACACCCTACTGTTATTATTGCACGGCGCATCATCAGCGCCGTGCATATTAATGTTACTTTGGAAATGTTGCTGGGGTTCGGAAATGGCTGTATCTTCCTTTCGGATCATAGCCTGACTTTTTGCCAGGATTTTGTTCTATCTCCCCCCCCCCTCCCCAATCTAATCCCCTCCAATAAACAAGTGATAAGAAAATCAAAGGCACCTTCTAATCACCTCATTATAAGGATCATAAAACAATGCAGTGCTGCGGAAACCACTGCCTGCCTGTGAGGCCCCAGTGGGATAAATTCATGCATCAGTCAACATGAAAGAGATCAGAACAATATAATATTCTATAATTTTTTAAATATTATTTGCTGATTACCAGTCAAAGAATAATCAAATATTGATTAAAAGAAAAAGATAAAGAAAGGAAAAGGTGGAAAAGGGGAAAAATGAATTAATAAAAAGAACTTAAGGAAGAACGAAAAAAATAATTGAATATATTTTACAAATATGTTCTTGTATTATCACTAACTTCTATAACTTTTTTTTAAATATTTTTAATATGTTATCTTTAATTTTACTTTCTTAAATTTTCTTTACTTTTTTTTTTAATTTCTATTTATCTATTTACCTTTTTTTAATTTATTCATTTTATTTATTTTTTTTGTAAAGTTAGTCAAATGCTCTGTGATTTAATACATTAGCCATTATAGTAAACTCAAAAAGAAAAAAATATGCAAGATTTGAAGATGAAAGTTTGTTTCAAGGGTCACTTCAGAGACCCAAAAGACTTCAATTTAATTAGATTACGAAACCTGTTTTTTAAAAAGAACTGACACTGTAGTTTTGTTGGACAGTTTTTTAGACTGTGATTTGTCTGTTATTAATTTATTTCTATCAATACTTTGTTTCCTTAATGTATATTATTTTATTTTGGCTTCTCTGATAATGAATTTTGATTGTGAAAAGGGATACCTGTGAACCTAAGATTTTGTTAACATTACCAAAATATATGTATCTAAAATGTTTTTATACATCAAACTTTGATGAATACTAATGCCAATAATAAAATCAATGTATCTCTGTTATTTATTTCCCCCAATTTGAGGCTCCGCAAGAGACTGCTGGGACACTGGTCTAGAGAAGACAGGGTAAGCAGAGGAGACTGTTTATTGGATTAGATAAGGATTACACAACTAACTAACGACAAAAATCCAGGTCTTTAACAACTTTGTGTTCAAACATATTATAATAAGATGATCCTATTTCATAATTACACTTGCACGCTTCAGTAACCCTATTGTAGACCCGGTATACTTCCTTGTTGGAAAATTACATTTTAATACATATAGAGGGAACTAACTGAAAGAAGCAATTAATGTGTCATATTAGAAGGACTTAAGAGACCAGTTAAACAAAGTAAGGAAGTAATGTCTTTATGGTACAAACAATGCGGCTGCAACATTACGAAAATTATGTATACATCAGTGCATCCACGCAATCTGATCAGAGACTGTCGTTTTATGTTAGCAATACATGGGTCCTGAGAAATTGACCTCTTTGAACTTAAGTCTGTACAGTTTCAGTTTTCAGTTTTATTCTTTATTAACTCAGATCACCACAAGAGTGATATATGAGAACAGCAATACAACATATAAACAACATCATGGCGTAGTGACAGAATTACACAATGAAACAGGAAAGTGTTACGTAACCACGCAGCAAACGCAGCGTGGTATTGTATGTGGGGAAAGCAGAATAAGTCTGCCTAATCAAAGGGAAGCCACAATTCATCTTCTATGCAAGAAAAATATATGAATTCACTCCCTTTACCCGAACAGTCGCCTGGCTTTCAACTGAGAAAGACTTTATCAGGTGGATTCTAGCATTACCGAGATATGTATCAGGTGGGCAAATAGGCGAGTGAGCAGAGTAAGAGGAATGAATAATAATAGTAATAATAATAATAATAATGATAAAGATAAATATAAAACTAATAATAGTAACTATAATAGTAATAATATTGGCGGTGGAAAAGGCAATATTGCAATAACAACGCATCCAGAGAACACACGACGCCGGTACGACGTCCATCCAACATTTTCCAAAGCTAGATCAACGCCGACAAAGCATCGCGTGCTCGCAGGGAATAGTCTTTGCTAGTTGAAGCAACAGTGCCTTTAACGTTATACATTACATTAACAACAGAGCAAATTTTTTTTCTTCCTTTAATCATTATCCACATTTGAATGCGAGCAGGTGCTCTAAACACCAGCAACGGCTCAATAGACGTCTGTGTCCCACGTACGGCCCATGACTATCCGCTTGACGGATAGGCTTAAACCGTACATGGGAGCTCTCCCAAAATAGACCAGCGTGGACGGCATTCAAGCTGGTGAGGATCGGACCTGTTCGCATTCAAACACATGGGCTATAGATTACATTTAAAGGGAAATAACCTCAATGTTCATGCGCATACGTTTTGACGCAGCGTCATTCTTTCCCGCCACGGTTATCATGACGTCGTTTTGCCGTTACATTAAAAATTTTAAGTCACTTTCGAAGACAACATGGCGTCGCGCCTGAACGGGCGCTTCATAAATCCGAAAGAATTATCGCGACGAAAAGCTTGTTTAAATATTTCGAATTGGACCAAAACGGAAGAAAAAGGGACTGAGCACTTTGATGCAGAAAACAAAGATGCCAATATTGTTGGAAACCGACTTTTAAATATTGCCGAGGTTATTCACCAACTTAGCAGAGGTTGTGGAGATTGCAAGTGCCCGTTAAACCTGAAAAAATTTAATGTTGTCGCTGAAACCAAATGTGGACTGGGCTCAATATATTACGTAATTTGTGAATGTGGAGTACTTAATAAAATCAACTCGGGCACGGTTCATTTTTATTGCGAAAAGAAGAAACCCAAACCGATATTTGATATAAATACCAAGGCCGTTACAGGTACGTATAGGGGAGCAAAACGCCCCATCCCCTCCCCCTCACTAAGGAACGTCTAAAAATTTGTGTATGTTATTTGCCACCAAGTAACTCAACAAGAGCTGTTAATGCAGAAGAATTCTTTCATACCCTGATGTATAATGTATATGAGCACCAAAGTAACGCACTGATAACAGTTTTTGGAGATTTTAATGTTCGAGTTGGAGACCAAGAAGATTTCATAACTGGAGTAGATATTATACCAATGCGAAATGTAGTTGATTATAGTAAAAATCAGCACTGTGACCTCTTTATTGATTTTCTTATCAGTACGAATATGTGTATACTGAACGGTAGAAATTTAAAAAATAACAATTTCACTAGTGTATCTACAAAAGGTTGTGCAGTTGTAGATTATGTACTTGTACCATACGAATGCCTTGATAGATATAGCAATTTTGAAGTAATCTTGGCCTCAAATATTGTCGAAAGAAGTGTTGGAGTGCAAGCTATAGACAATATTACTATCCCAGACCATTCCATTCTATACTGGGAACTAACTCTAAAGACAGCATTGCAGAAGGAATCGACCGAGAGCTGTGACGAGACTCGAACAACACATATGAAATATGACAGGAAAAATATACCAGCAGAATTTATGAGTAGTTATGATATTTTGATGCAAGTTAACGATCTAATAGTAACTTTAGAACATAATCAAAATAACCATGCGTATGTAGATAGTGTTTATACCAGTTTTACCAAAGTAATGGAGGGAGAAATGAATAAACATTTAAACCCAAAGGCAATAATTTTTGACGGTATTAGTAATAAAAAGAGACGAATCAGAAGACCATGGTGGAACGAAGAGCTGAAATCACTATGGAATACTCTCTGTTCATATGAGAAAGCTTGGCTTAAGTGTAAAAGTAGTGTAGAAAAAGCGACACGTAAACATTTATATGTTGAAAAGAGAAAAGCTTTTGACAGATGCGTGCAGAGAAGGAAGAGGCAATATTGGCTTGAAAAGCAGAACGAATTACTGCAGAGTTGCGAGAATTTGGATATTTTTTGGAAAACGATTGGAAAAACCGGTATTGGAAATGAAAGAAACAAGCAGATACCTATGGAAATTATAACAGAAAGTGGAGAAATAAATAATACGAAAGAAGAAATTCTGTCAAAATGGAAAACCGACTTCTCAGAATTGTATAATATATCTTATACTGCACATATAAACAACGCTCAAGACGAGGACGTAGTAACACAGAAAGTAAATGAAACTAACGATACGCTTGATAGAGGTATTACAATACTAGATGTACGTACAGCTGTCAACGCCCTACACAAGAATAAAGCTACAGGCAACGACGGTATACCTGCGGAAGTGCTTCAGTCTGATACATGTATACATTTCCTGCATAGGCTTTTCTGTGTATGTTTCGGAACAGGCAAAATTCCAGCAGCATGGGAATACGGTATCATAACAACGCTTTTGAAGGATTCTGCGTCTGATCCAAGAATTCCTATGAATTACAGAGGAATAACAGTTACTTCATCTGCGTATAAAGCGTACTGTTCAATATTAAATCACAGATTAACTTTATGGGCTGAAAGTAATGGCAAATTAACGGATTTTCAAAACGGATTTAGAGAAAAGCGCAGCACGATAGACCACCTAACAACTGTGACGTCGATAATAGAAAACAGAAAAGCAATGAAAAAATCAACTTTCCTAGCCTTCGTCGATTTTAGTAAGGCATACGATACGATAAACAGGGAACTGCTTTGGAGAAAACTTAAGTCGTACGGGATTGACGGGAAAATGTTCCGGGGTCTACACTCTATATATGACAATGTGAAATGTGCTGTCAAAATCAACGATCTTAAAACCGATTGGTTTCATGTTCGTTCAGGTCTAAAACAAGGTTGTGTCCTATCAACATTAATGTTTAATCTATACATAAACGATCTCAGTGACCTTCTGTCGAAGTTAAATAAAGGTATATTAATAGAAAATAGTTATATAAATCATCTTTTCTATGCTGATGACCTTGTCATTATATCGGAGAACGAAAATGATCTACAGTGCTTACTAGACATCTTGTCAAGTTGGTTTGACAAAAACTGTATGCGTATTAATCTGAGTAAAACTAAAGTTATGCATTTTAGAAATCAATCTATGGAAAAATCAGTTTTCCAGTTTAAATGCTGCGACTCGGTTATTGAATATACAGATACATACAAATATCTAGGACTTGTCTTAAATGAATACTTAGATTACAGTGTGACGGCCAAATTTGTTGCACAGTCAGCAACTAGAGCTCTTGGCCTACTTATTTCCAAGTTCAAACAAACCGGCGGAATGCCATATGACGTCTTTACTAAACTATTTGACAATACAGTATGGTCAGTAATCAGTTATGGAGCAGCTATATGGGGAGTTAAAGAATATTCAGCGATAAATGCGGTACAACATAAAGCGTGTAGATTCTTCCTAGGAGTAGGCCGATATACGCCGAACGCCGCAGTGAACGGCGACATGGGATGGGTACCCCCTCATATTCAAGCAATGGAATACCGTATTATGTCACTGGTTCCGTCTAAACCATATGGACGACAACAGAGTAAATAAACAGATTTTTCAGTGGTCATACAGTGCAAGGCAAAAATATAGAAATTGGTGTTTACATATAGAACGAATGATGAAAAAGTTTGATCAATGTTCCTTAAATATAGGTTATATCTATAGTAAAAGTGAACGTCATTCAGTAATTACTTCATTACAGGCTTCTATGTTTAATGTCTTTCAACGTGACTGGCTAAATAAGATAGATAGTAACAGTAGCATAACAAAAAATATTATTCAAAAGAACATATGAAACGGAGTATTATGTGAAAAGCCATATTATGTCTAGGGCAAAAAGAAGTGCAATAGCTAAATTTAGGTGTGGAGTTGCCCCCCTTCGTATTAAAATGTTTATAGTATGTTGTTTTAAAAATGTCTTAAATGTATGAAAATGAGACTTTAATAAACCATTTGTCTGTCTGTCTGTCTGTCTGCCCCCTCCTGTGCTGTCGACCGAGCCATTTTGTCACCATCTTTACAAGCAAAAGTGGTTATCGACCGAGCCATTTTGTCACCATCTTTACAAGCGAAAGTGGTTATCGACCGAGAAAACTGACAGCAGTATAAGCTCAGTCGACTATTACATTTACTGCTCAGTAAACAGTTGACGTCTGTGTCGATAGCAATCTTGCACAATACCGATTCAGTCGACAGCACAAGGAGGCAAATTGTTATTACTGGCCCAAAATATTTTTGTGTATAGGGTAAATCTAATTGTTGTTAAATATGTGTCAGTTCATTTACCCTCAGAACAAAAAGAGCTATGCAACTTTTGAAACTCAACTAGAAATAAAGAAAATAGGCATAATTTAAAGAATTAAAACAATTTTGTTGATGAGCCTGGGTTGCTCAGTAGGTTAAGCGCCGGTCTGCCGATCTAGCGGTTCTGGGTTCTATTTCCGCACAAGGCAGAAATCCTTTTAACCGTAAACAGGGTTTCATTGCACGCAGCCTTTCACTACCACCCTCCCATCCTCCTGGTATGAAAATGCAAATCATCCGTCCATCTGCTTCCAAGATTTAACGCAGGTGATACAAACAAGAAGTTCAGCTAAGATTTATACATAATTTTACAACGGCCAAGCAGAACTTTCCACAGGACTCAGAGATTGTTAATGGGAGCAGGGAAAATTGATCAGGCTGCTCATCTTCGGAAATTGGTCTTAGCACTAATGATAAAATGAAATCATGCACCACGGACCAAGCTTTGATGATGTTTCTGTGAAAATACATGTAGGGCAGTGGCCGGATCCAATATACAATGTTCATGTATGAGCTTGTTCATCAGATATAAATGGAATATACTCCTGTCCCTGAAAAAAGTTCGAATATTCTATGAGAAATAACAATGGCCATGCTGCCTAGTTTCAGTCCTTGGAATTTCTCTTATTACTGCGTTGTCTGCATACGAGAAAATTTTGGAGCCGACAGTTTAATACAGACTATATTTTTTCAAGACGTAAGGGCTTTGCTGAAAATGAACAGAGAATTACATTGCTATGAACGAGCCTCGAACGGTAAGAGCGTTATCCATATGGCCGTTAATGGCGCGAAATAGAAAGCGACGTCAACGCAAAAAACATTGACGTCAAGGCGCTTTTATGAAAACCGCACCAAATAAAAGTGGTTTTCCTTCCATAACTCGAATATTTGGCCGATGACCTATATTTTTATTAGCTTATTTGCGCGGGGTTGAGCAATCCTGTACCATATAAAAAATATATAAAAATTTCAATGGTGGAACTTTTTTATGAAAGGAATTCCACGTTTTTTCCAATACCGGAAAACGGCGGGAAATAAAAAAATTGTAAATAACGTATATAATGAGGCAAACGACGATGGGAATTTTGATATTCAAACAAAGAGACAAGAAAGAAGAGTTCATTAAACTTTATTTCGAAACGATTGGTCATCTATTATCTCGTATAAAGTCTTCGAAATAGACATAGCCATGTTTCACACAGCCACATAAATGGCGCTGCATTATCTCAAAAAGTAGTACGGTGACCCCATTTTTTTATTTCCATTTTTCACTCAGTATATGATATTCTACCACTATGTGAAGTTTCAACAAAATCTCAATGGCAGATTTTATAGGGTGATTTCCCTTTAAATGAATTACAAGTATTATGAAATCTTTAGCTACTAGATGTGATTAGCATTAATTGCGACAACAAAACAACAATATAAAAATACAATTTGCTATGAAATACCGTGACAGTGCTCCAGGCAAGAGTGGCTAAAAGGGAAAATCCGGGCCAACCCTCTACACTAAGCCATAGAAGAAAACAACAAAAAAACGCGCTTACATACACACGTAAGTGACCCATCATTAGAGCCGTCTCATTGAGACGGCTCCCATGAAGGGTACAAACATATGCATTTGTTGAGAAATAGGGAAAAACATCATCCCAGGACTATCCCTATTGCCCCAATCTACTCTGGAGCACAGCCATGGGCAGAAAAACAAGAAAATAAGAGAAGTACAGTCAGAAAAAACACAGAGAGCAAGAGAGGAAACAGAAACTAGTTTCAAACAGCATGTAAGACATGGCATGGGTTATGCATGTAAGTGATTGTCGTCACATGAGGAGAAATCGCACAAACTAATTTTATTCTTAACTTCCACACAACAAGACGCATGTGTGCCCCTAAGGAATCTAATTACAAAAAAAATCAGACATTCCGTGCGGGAGATCAATCCTATCAAAGTATAACATACACGAGATCTTAATTTTTACCTCATGCGACACAAATCAGGAATAAAAAGCATCTCAAGAACAATAACTGAAATTTTAAACAGTATAAATAGTCAAGCATTTTTTTTTTCATTTCTACAAGTAGGTCAGCTAGAAATCAAAATACCCAGCAGTCACGCAATACCTACACTGCTTTTCTATTAAATTGAGCCGCGACTCGAGAAAACCAACAAAGTGGTTGTGCGCCCAGTGCAGACTCAAATCAGCCTGGGCATCCGCCCAGTCTGATCAGAGTCTTCGCTGTCCGCATGGAGGTAGCTTAAACCCTTAACTATCCTTTAAACTTTCAGCGAAGAGTCTGATCGGACTGAGCCAAGGCTAATCTGCGTCTGCGCTGAGCGCACAACCACTTTGTTTGTTTTCTCGTGTCGCGGCTCAAATGTACCTTTATCAAATTAGACGGACATTTCTGTGTTCAAATTAGTCAGTGTCGATTAGCTCCTAATGTTTGAAAGAAAAAGGTTACCAAAGTTTTCCGTAGGCAGCAGGCATTCCCCTTCGAGCCATGTCATAGCAGCTGCAGACATCAGGTAAGCTACGCGCTAAAAACTATATGCTCATACAGCATGTGCTCCTTGACGTCAATCTGATTTGATCTGAATTTCTTTCCACAAAGCTGAATATTTTCATAAGCGTTTTGACGTTTAAACGATAGCATTTTGTTTAATGTGCAATCGCAGGTCTGAGGATTGATGGATAGATGATGAGCAATTTTACGTCTTTTTCAACAGTATTCTAGTCATATCAGGACGATGATAGGGTGAAAATGAAAGGCTATGTGCAATGGACCTCCGTTTACAATTAAATTGATTCCCGTATCCAGCAAGTCCCAAACCCGGGACCGTTAGATCATCAGCCCAACGCTCAACCTACTGAACTACCGGAGCTCCATAAGGTCTCAGGGGATTGAAATGCAGTGAAAATAGTCATACTCAAAATGCCTTTCTTTTGCTTTCAGGTACATAATGCCTACTGTACGAACCTAAAGGAATATGCAAGACCATGCAATATGCTTCTACAGGCTAACGTAGTTTCGAATCACAAGTAAGTATAAGATTAGCGCTGAAGGTACATGAGCCGCGACACGACAAACCCATCAAACTGTTTGTGCGCCCAGCGCAGACTCAGGCCAGCCTGTGCATACGCTTTTCTCTGGTTTCGTCACCAGGTATTGTCAGGGTCGCTTAAGAGGTTTTATTAGCCGAAACCAAATAGTCTGGTCCATGTTCCTTCTGAACGTATTCTCTGCTCTTGAAGGAATTCTTTCAGATTGTCATTTCACTGTCCACATGAAGGTAAAATTAAAAGGGAAAACGAAAAGGGAAAGACGTATAAACATAAATTGACAAAAGTTCACGTAAGCCTTGCATGGTAAACCAAACAGGTGGTCATTCAGCAACCCCAAATAAGAACATCACTACAGTTGGAACGCAAACCCTCTAAAAGCGGTGATTGTATTTACAACGATGGATCCTTCAACATAAAAAATAGGCCCTAAAAATGGCGAACATAGTTCTTGACGAAATTTCCCATTATTCTCAAATGTATATAGAGGCATTGATTATATTAAAATGATTAAACACATAAAAATGTTTTGCTAACTAGTATTAAGCAGGCTTTCTTAACAAAATTCAGGGCCAAAATTGCTCGAAATGCTAAAATATTCATCGTCAAAGTACTATACTCTATCTCGAGTCTACCGAAAACTTGCATCAACATAAAACATAATTTACAGAAAGCTGAGACTTTCTCCAATGCGCACACCCATGCCATCAAAAACTTTATTATTTCTTCTTTTTGCATGTGAAATTTCAAGCAATATCGTTTTGGAACATTTTTAAATTGCAAAATAAAAGATGGCATCTGTAGTTTTTACGCTCAGGAAACAGTGTTGCACGTGATATGAGCACCAGCAATACTTGCCGGACAGCCACAATTTAGACAGAAAATTGAGGTCGACAGCTTGTCAAACATTAGCTCAGATTTCTAAATACTTGAAGAGGAGAAAAATTACGGAGTTTAGTTAGCTAAAATAGACTACAAACTGGTGGAACGTACCTTACCTGACTGCTGACCTGACTGGCATCGTACAAATCTGACATTCTGCCACTCAAATTTGTGAATAAAATATCCTTTTCTACTATTATTTATCTTTCAAACAGTCATCTGTTTTCTGTCAAATATGTTATTAGGTCACAGTTGTGACGTAATAAAAAAATAAAAAAATGACGTATATTGTCTCGAGCTAGATTGCCAGTCCGCATGCCATGTAAACAGATTATACGTCGAACATGAGAAGTAAAGAGTTTCTTTCTTGTCGTTTTGTTTGAAATTTACGATCTGATTTTATAATTTGCTCAACAATTACAAAGAACATATGAGCCGCGACACGAGAAAATCAACAAAGTGGGTGTGCGCCCAGCGCAGACTCAGATCAGCATCGGCATCCGCCTAGTCTGCACAGAGTCTTCCCTAAGCGCTTTAAGGGTAGCTAAGGGTCTAAGCTACATGCAGACAGTGAAGACTCTGATCAGACTGGGCAGATGCCCAGGACTATCTTAGTCTGCACTGGGCGCACAACCACATTGTTGGTTTTCTCGCGTCGCGGCATAAGTAACTTAACAAGCCAGGTGGGGATGGAAGGAGGCGGTTGGTTACGAGGGTGGGGGTGGGTGGGGGCCAAGGAAGTGGGGGGGAATTCATCTTGATTGATGCCTGGAGTGATGTATAGGTCCCAAACATGACTTGAGCAGTCGTTGCTGTGACAGCGTATTCTCTCTCTCTCTCCCCCCGATTTGGCTTTATTGTTGTTACACACACTGAGATTTATTACAGTCATTTGAATCTTACCAACAGCTGAGCCGCAACAGGGGAAGAGGAATCTTGTCGGATATGATAACAGCAAAATTTGCTTAGTCTAACAAGACTGCTTCAAGATACAAAACTGTATATATAAACGAATAGCAAAACCCTAATTGGCTTGCAAGCAAACTCTTTCCGTTCTGATTCAAGTTACGAAGAGCATTTCGTGTGTTCGATGATGAGCCTGAAAATGTGTCGGGGTGTGCGGATACATGGGAGGTGTGGGGAAAATTTGGAGGCTTGCTACGTGCCATCCGACGTTTGGCACGTGGCACAAAAACAGACATTTATTCCGTGGAAGCAAAGTACTGTTGTACATGAACTTAAACTGATACGAATAGCTCCATATTGGCAAATTCCACATCCCGAATAAGCGTAAAGACCACTGACAGTATAGTGAGTATACTTAAACAATCTGCTTGAAAGTTGAAAATAGCGGGCGTGTGAGGAAATGTTGAAATACGCATGAACTTTGTATACTTATTCAAGCAACCCATCATTGCCTTCATTTAGCAAATGTGCACGAACAAAAAAGCTACCAGCCAAGATCCATAATAGAATGCACACATGCAAGTTGTTCATCTTAACTTTTATAACATTTGTAGTGCAAGCTATCTTAGTCTTTGCTTGTTGCAGGTCACCCGTGTACTTACTGACCCTCAGAAAATACTACAGTAAGGGAAAAAGTGAAAACCTTCCCGCACGTCACCACATTTGGTAGCTTAGAGTGTTCAGATGAGAATCTGAAGGCCGCTAGCTCAATTCCTATCATTGCCTAATTAATGGAATCGACTGCCCAATTATTTAATTTCAGGACGCAGAGTATGAAGAATAAGACCAGAGTTGAGTATAAAGTGTACTGGATTGCCCTTTACATGTGCCTTCGGGAATATCCGTAAATGCAAAAATATCAAATCTTCTGGTGACCTACAAGATACCCGGGCCTGCTAGTCAACCGGACAATTACAATGTTACAATTCTAGTCGGCATACAAATGAAGAACGAACACGTTAAGCATTGGAAGGAACTGAAAAGAAATTGAGAGTGTACATGTAAATGTGTGGGCCTAGGGCAACCCTGTACACTTTCAGGGGCGCATCTCGGCAATAATATTTTTGATTTATCCTACCTTTCCAATGGGAGTAAACTCTTTCAGGAAAGCATTTGCTCTTTTGGGAGCAAAGAATATTTGAAGAGTCTCCCAGTTCCATGAAAACGTGTTGCGGCTGTATATAGAACCGCCTCGCCAAGACTACTCTAATGTGAGGCAACATCAGTCATTTTAATAGAGAAATAGGAAAACACGATCTGAATTATTAGTAAATGTTTTTATTGTTTGTTTATATGTGACTGCATAACCGAAAAGGGTTCGTAATTGGAGAAATAAATGTTCTATTCTATTATATTATTTTATGTAGATCAACCCGTATACCTGCAGATTTGAAAATGTTGCCCCCCCCCCCCCCCAAAAAAAAAAAAAAAAAAAAACAAAAAAAAAAACACTCAGATGCCTGACGAGTTCTCAAACTTATACAGGCAATGCAAACAGTGCACTGCTAACCCTTCTCAAAGGCGTAACTGCCTGTACGCTAATAGCCAGGTGCGTATTGTAATTTTGTCAAATAGACAAAATTTCAACAGGTATCGCCATATGATGATGCTGGTATTTGTAAATTGAAGAAGATTTCAATAGTAGCGGCAAGCAGACACGACTAGGCTATATAAAGTATCTTTGGGGCCCACCTCTTATTCTTGCTCTCAAAGGATAAACATAATTGTGCGTATTAAACGTGTAATAACCCCTACACTCCTGCTTCTAACCGTGCCACGAAGGGTGGGGTGGGGGGGGGCATTCCTCATCCCTCCCAGGTTACTCACATTCAACCGTTTATTTGACTTTTGAAAGGAAGCGCGTGATCTGCTAATTAAAAAAAGAAAATTACCGTTCAGTTATGAGGGGAAAGGCTAATCCTGAACGATGTACTAGCATAAACTGTACCTAAATGAACATCAATTGCTGATTAAGTCCGTCTTTTAAGCCATGATTATACAAACTTCTAATCGATTCAAAATCACGTCATAAGCTTGTGTTTACGATTTGCTAGAGCATAGGAGGTAAGAGTGGACATTATTGTATCTGACAATAAAATATGAATAAAATGTATTTGCTTGACTGTTTTATTCGGTCTTGGTTGAAGATTAATCAGTGAGAAGTGTTACGTTTCTACAGACAGGCCGAATTGTGAGTTTGTTAATTTGGCAGTGAACATTTACTCTGAGTAGCGCGTAAGGCTGTCATGATTTCGACGCCATTTTCGGTTTGTTTTCAAACCGAGTGGTCATATGTTATTTTGCAATTTTAAAATGTTCCAAAACCAAATTTTCTGAAATTTCACATAATGGTAGAATATACATGTCAGTATATCATATGAAATAACAATTCTTTCAAGTCTTTATATATGAATTTTTCTATCAATATGTCCCTCTAATTTTTTACATTAAACAAACTTAAATATATTGTGTCTGTGTCTTTTTATTAGAAGATAATTTCACTTTATTGTTATGTATTTTACATGAATTGCTGCTACTTTGAAACTTCCGGTGTAGGGTTTGCACACGTATCATTCAGTTTCATCAGTGATTTGATGCAAGTCGCAACAAAATATAGTGACTTAATCATTTCAGTAATAAAATGTCTCTCATTTGTTGAGATTGGATGTGATTGAGTCGAAAATCACAATTTTATTTGATATAATGCATTTATAATGACTTTGCATTTATAACCACATAGCAAACAAAAATCTCGTTTATTATGGTACTCGTGTAGAATATGGAAACGATTTCAGTATAACTTTCTTATTTTACATTGAAAGGACAGTATTATGTGTTTCTTCATTAAACTATATAATTTTTTCATTGAGCAAACAGCAATAGAACACGAGAGACTTTCAGTGAAAATGTTAAGTTTCCAGTATCCACACCCAAATGACGTATAAGCAGATGCTGTCATGCATGGGTGACTTAGAATTTTTTTTAACGCATATCATTCTAAAGCACTTGAATTTAGCTTTCCAATGATATATAACACCACTGCTAAATATCAGCCAATAGGCTACCCTGAGATCATTTACATTATTTCTGAAATGCCCCTCGTAAATTTTACTTATTTATTTTCGTCATATATTTCAACTTGTATTAATCATTTTGGACTTTGTTCTTTTATGAATATATTGTTCATATATTATACAATGATCGACTGTTTAGACATTAACTATGATGTGATGTCAACTAGGGAATCCCATTATTGACCGACGTGACTGCGGAGGTCAATATTATATTATCTGGTTGATATCACATCATGTGTACTGACCGAGTAGTCATCTTTTTTATTATATCATCCTACAGAGTATTACCTATCTGGGCAAAAGAACCTTGCCATAGATATTAAGATACATCAAATTGCGCGTGGACGTTGCTGCCTCTTTGCTAATAGATATGACGTCAGTGACGTTTGCAGATAGTTTGACGTTATAAAGCTTGGTGTTAAGAGGTCACTGGTTCTCGGATCAACATACCGATTAAATAACAGCGCCAAATACTGCGGACATAAGTCTGCAAATATTCCAGGAAATCTTAATTTAGAAAGTAATGTCGCATGGCAAACCCCAAGCCAGCAGACACCAAGTGTATCAAGAGGTATTCGCGCTCTGTACGAATGAAATCAGTTTATTTTTAGATTATATAATAAGAGGGGTGATAATTAAATAATAGAAACTAGCATTTATTTCATTAGTTATGCATAAAAACAGTTTTCTAGATACATAAAACCTAAGAAGCAAGCATATGACGTATGATTAAGTTCTTAAGTACATTTTAGGAACCACGTTGCCATGGCAACGGTTCCTTAAACTTATAAGGGTTTAGTCTCTAAATTTCTGTATATTTCCGTGTATATTTGCTGCTGATAAGTAACAAAGAATGGATAAAGGTTTGTAATGGTGTAATGGCTTGATGCAAGTTTCAGATACTAAAAGAAATATATAGTCATTCATGTCTTGCACTCAAACCTGGCTGATATACAGACCGCGAAAGACTTTTGATCGAGCAAAATTTGACGTTTCTCACCGATTTTAAGGCGGACGGACCGGAATTGTGACGTCATTGCAACTTAACAAGCAGAGTCTTTGGAGAATTCAATAGAAGAAAGAATCACAATTATCCTGTACCTGAAAACTTATCAGTTAACTTTAGCATAATACTGGAAGTTATCGAATAAAATGTCAAACTTACTAAAATTCAATTATGTTAATACCTGCTTTAGCTTTAATTCATGTCAGATTTCAGAATTTTTTCATTAACAATCATTATATGTGTGTTTCTTAAGCCAAAACCTAACTATAACGGAAGATGCTTCAATTTCTCTTTGTATATCATACATAATGAGCATAATAAAAACACCACCTTACCATAATGACGTCGAAAAAAATCACACGTGGTACCCGGCATGAATGTGACGTCATTATGTTGCTATGGTAACACGTTTAAAGTTCGATCTAAAACATGGATTCGAAAGCTCAAAAGACACTCATTGGTGTTAGATGAAGGATGCTTATTTCTTTACTACAATCTACGAGGGATGATCCAGAAATTCGTGGACACAGTCCATAAAATCAAACTGCAATAAGTTATTTCTTTCAAATCTTAACCAATACTTCTGTATAAATGGCTGAATAATTTCTCACAATATCAGGTAAATTCAATGAATATTTGGTTTGGCATCTACGTTTGAATATACCAGGGGTTGTCTGTGTGGCGCACTCCAGAGTTTTTGCAGGAAAATACAAAATGTTCCTTTCAAAATAATCAGATATATTTTTTATCCTTAAAATTTCGATATAAAATTGCAGTCAAGAACTAAAGTAGCATTTGCCACTTTCAAACGATGTGAAATATTCATTATTGAAATTTTACATGACATTCTGCACAAACAAAACAGACCACCACCCTCTGACATGAAAAAAGAAAATGACGTTTTTTTTGAACGTGTGCACGCAAGCAGTTTGTCTAAAGGTCGACATAAAAAGACATAAAACCAAAGGAAACAAACCATATTTTACACGAAGCATCATGAGACATACTCGTTTGAAAATACTGTGTAAAAGAGTGCTGAAAATAAATGTCGAGCCATATTTTCGGACCTCAGGATGGCAATGATGCACTTATTCGATGAAATAGTAGATTTTACACCTCAAAACTGAGCCCGAGAAATGTTTACGCGATATCAGAAGTTGTGCCTTATAAAACCTGATGGAAAACTTATGATTGTCTTATTGCTCTATTCCTCGCATTATATAAATGCTGAAACAGTTACTGTGATTTTAGTGCCATGATTTCTTTGGTGGATCTTATCAGCTTCGCATTTTGAGCACTATCATATACCAGACGTCAACGTGACGTTGTGGCGTGCGCCGCGCAACCTAGGGTAACTGAACAAAATGCATTGTTATATATGAACCGTTTGAGATATCTGATTCAAAATTTACATGTGTGTTTACCAATGGTGTGGCAATGGGCATGTAATATTTCATCGATGGGTCTTTTCAGATTCCTTAGTTATTTAAGGTGTCCACGAACTTCTGGATCATCCCTCGTACTTAATCTACTTAATCTACAAAGGTGTTTCCATTACTTAATTATCACCCCACGTAGTTCGTATTATCAATACACGACATTACCAAATAAAAAGGTTGTATTTCTTGTTGGCATGTTTTCTTTATGGACCATCACACGAATAACGCCAAACTGTCTGGGGTTTGTTGAGTTGGCGCTGTGCAATTTTGAGTGTCGGGACGTCCTACTAGCTTGGTCAGAAGTAGCGCAAGGGCCTACTGTGATTGCAGTAAGTTCGGTTGGGGTTGTTAAGATATTTTTCCTCTCGTCTGTCATATCTCTTTCGACCACCCCCCTCCCGGGAGACGGATGGATATAGACTGAAATATTGTCTCAAGGAGCCGTTAAACCAACCAACTCCAAAATGGCTTGTATAAGAAGTGAAATTGTATTTCCTCTGAATAATAATTTTGCTTGCACACTACATCAGAAAATCTACTTTGCAGTATCAATGTAGTTTGGGATGAACTTTGATTTTGAGATGTCGAGAGTTGTCTGAAATTTAAGCGACTGTTCCATGAAGAAACTTCTAATGCAGATTCTGTCTTTGCTGTTCTAGCGTTGCGGTCACCTTTTTACATTCAACTCGCGATATCCCAATATAGAAGCTCATCTCCAACTACTGATATCTCAAGCAAATTTTCTGATTCCAGAAAATGTACTTAAGATATCAGTAGTTTGAGATATCCAGATTTGAAATATTCAGAAAAATAGAATATGTGTCAAAAGTATGATCTTTGATAAAAGAGAATGCTTTAAAACATCAGTGTTTGAGATAACGGGAGTCAACTGAGTCAACTGTTTCTGTCCATTATTTCTTGTTTGTTTGTTGGTGTATAATAAAAAAAGTTACTAATATATGACTTAAATATTTTATGTATTTTGTTACGTTTTTTGTGTTGGTGTAATCGGCCTCTCTGTTGAGGTGAGTGCGTCTATGGGCGGGGATATAGAGGATCTTACACGAGTGGTCATTCATATGAAATTTATGAAACGAACCTTCAGCGTGTTTCATAAATTTCATTTGAAATGACCACGAGTGTAAGATTCTGTTTATCATATGACTCTTAAAACTGGATTTTTTCGCCTTCAAAATCAGCATAATTTCAATAAGAAAACGCATTGTTTTCACGGACGCTGTCAATGACGTAACGTGTACGCACCAAAGTGTTATTGCATATGTGATCATACGATTTCTATGATACGACGTTATCCACTGAATAACAATGACGTTATGTGATAAATTCTGTCCCGTTTTGTTGTTTGCGGTTTTTCCCTCTTCTTTCGGTGTCGTGGGTGGGTTGCGCTTTGTTATTTGAACCTTTCTGTATGGCATCATTTATATTTGAGCCGCGACATGACAAAACAAACAAAGTGGAATGTGCGGCCAGCAAAAAGTCAGATCAGCCTGGGCATACTCACAGTCTGATCAGAGCCTTTACCGTCCGCGTTGAGCTAGCGTAGATCCATAGCTACTTTTTAAGCGCACAACAAAGTCTGCTATTAGACTGAATTGCTGCCCAAATTGAGTCTTCGCTGGGGCACATGTCACTTTGTTGCTTTTGTCGTGTCGCAGCTCATTTTCTATTGTTAATTGCAGCATACTGCATTTATATTATATTGTAAATGTATCAATTAACCATTAAAGGTCGCGGAATGTAAAGTCCATGTATAGTCTTCTATCAGTGCCTTTAAGAAGCTGAACTGAAAAATAATGATATACAAAAACAAGCAAAAACAATAATCTGAACCTCATTTAAAAGATAATTGGATCAGAACAATAATAGTAAACATATTATTATTATAATAATAATGATAAGATGAATAGTAATAATATTGATAATGATAATAGTTATAAAGGAAGAAATAAGCATAAGACATTGTCAACAACAGGATGCATAAAATCCAATATATCTATAAAGATAGCAATCATGGTGGCAAAATATCCACATAACACAACCCACCTAAGACATCGGAAGAAGAAAACGGTAGACACTCAACGATACAATTGATTGATTGATTGACTGATTTGTTGCTTTATGTCCACGGTAAACAGCTATGGTGATGTCAGGATGGTCAGTTAACCAAACCACACTATTCCTGGGCATTGACCTCCTAAGCGGTTAACCAGTACTAAGTGCACATACTTTTCGCCAGTAACTGACAACTGCCCTTCTTGCATCAGCGGAAAGAGAAACGAAAGTATGTGGCCAGACCGGGTATCGAACGAACCCAGGACATCCGACTTACGAGACTGGTGAACGGTACATTTATGATAACAGACACACTAAGTCCAATATATAATTGAGCCGCGACACGAGAAAACTAACAAAGTGGTTGTGCGCCCAGTACAGACTCAGACCAGCTTGGGAAATCGCCGTCCGATCAGACTCTTTGCTAAGGACTTAAAGGGTAGCTAAGGGTCTAAGCTACATCCATGCGGACAGCGAATACTCTGATCAGACTGGGCAGAATCATTGCATGTACGTTTAGAAAGGCCGGAAACTTGAAAAATAACTGGCGGGAACGTCAGTTGATACTGATGTTTTTCTTACAGGCATGTGCTTGTTTTAATTGGTGATCATTCCAAACAATGCCCTGTTGGTCTGATTAGCACTTCTGTTGAACAAGAGGATCCATAGACTCTATCTAACACTTAAAACGGTATTTCCATATATTTTGCTTTGAAAAACTGTAGCGTTTGTATTTCTTTTGAGTGTAATATAAATAATGACTGTTTTTCTTTAAATAGTTGGATACTTTGATCCTCACATCAAGAAGTGAAATATCTACATGTATATCCAGATTGGATGTTTATGTTTTGACCCCTTTAGGTCCACGAAGCAGCAAAATAAGTTAAATTCATCTAATTAGAATCGTGTACAGGAATTTATTCGTAACGGCTGTGTTCCGGCGTTGTTCTCCAAAAAACAAAAACAGGCCTTAGTTGACAAAGTTCTCGCACCTACAGGTAGATAGGATGCTGTCAACAGCGGAAACAAAATGAGCCGCGACACTACAACATCAAACAAAGTGGCATGTGCGCCCAGAGAAGACTGACCAGCCTGGGCATCCGCCCAGTCTAATCAGAGTCTTAGTTGTGGGCTTAAAGGGTATCTAAGGTAAATTCTGTTGTTTCTAAGGTTATACAAGCATGTTAACTTGTATACTGGCGTTTATGAAAGCGGAAAATCTCATTCTACCAAATGTTTAGTTGATTAATGGAATGCGATAATAATTAACTAAATCAAGTCGAAAATTCTCTGAAACTGACACAATTTAATCCCAGATATCACCCAAGACACCATGTAGGAACAGGACAACACAAAATTAGTCATAACGAGAAACATCCTCAGCGGCAGTCATGTGAACAGTCATTTCCAATGTAGGTTGTCAACAGGCTAGCCCTAACATCACACACAATATCAACAGCAGACTTACCAAAAAACAACACATAAGACAACCAAGAAGAACCAAAACAGAACTGCCGCCTTGGGACGGCCAGTGACGAAATTACTGGAGGGCTTAACCGGTTTGCGGTCGATGAACCTTGCCCTTTGTTGTGTCTAAGATCATCAGATACTTAGTTGCTCAACCCAACAAAAACTGCCACCTCCCACCTAACAGACTAAAAAACACCAACTCTGACAATAAGAACAAATCATGAGTAAAGCGTTAAACATATGAGCCGCGACACGAGAAAACCAAAAATGTGGTTGTGCGCCCAGCGCAGACTCAGATCAGCCTGGGCATCCGCCCAGTCTGATCAGAGTCTTCGCTGTCCGCATGAAGGTAGCTTGGACCCTTAGCTACCCTTTAAGCACTTAGCAAAGAGTCAGATCAGCCTGGGTGGATGCCCAGTCTGATCTGAGTGTGCGCTGGGTGCACCACTACATTGTTGGTTTTGTCGTGTCGCGGCTCATGTATTTTTACCTATTTTATTTTCTTATGTCAGGGCTAGCCTTAACGTATCAAACCATGTATCAAAACAGACAAAGCAAACAAACAACACATGAAACAACTAAAAAAACAAAACAGAAGTGCAGGCTGATTTTACCTTTCTCTGACAACCTGATTTCACCTTTCACGGACAATTGGAATTTAGTATAGATATTATCAAAGTGAAGAATGCAGAATTTACTATTGTATCATGGCCTATACTTTTTCCTTTGATATTTGGTGTGCAATACTTTAATAACCACCAGACACCAGCATCCTATCGAGTAGGCAGAGCTTTAGATTTCCATTCAGTTACACTGAGATTAATTCAAAGCAGTGCAATAACTATAGTGCGGTATTTAAAATACCACACAGTTCATACAGTTCATTCTACTAAAGACAAAATGTTCTATAAAAGGGTTATCCTTTGGAAGCAAGGATCACACCAAAGTCTAAAAACTGTCGAGTGTACAAGCTTTCTGGGCCAGACTAGCTAGTTTCGGCCAATTAGGCCTCATCAGTGACCCTCAAATATCTTTAAAGTTCTACAATGGAATCAATGATCCCAAGGACTAGAAAATAAAATCTACACTATGATGAAGGGCAGGGAGACTTTTACGGTGACCACACAGTCCCAATCACCAGCTGTAGTGAAGCTCAATATGTTCTATAAAAGGGTTATCCTTTGGAAGCAAGGATCACACCAAAGAACTAAAAACTGTCGAGTGTACAAGTTTTCTGGGCCAGAAGCTGGGCCAGAAGCTGTCAAGATTGATTTAATTTTCAGACACATGTTGTTGCATTGCTACAACAGGGAAACTTAGTTGGGTAAACAAGGATTAATTTACCATTTAAGCAATGCACAATCAGACATTATTCTGTACAGTGTTAAAGCACAGTGACTTAGAATTCATAATTAAATACAAGTTTGCAAACAAAGTAGACTGTAATGCACCAAACCATCATATTTGAAGTTGAAATTTCCTGTAATTTTTGGCTGACGTAATTAGATTATCAGCCAAGTTAAGATGTGGGCTACAAAATGCATAAACATGTCAGAATTCATTATAGGAGCTAATTTAAACAATGTCACCTACAGCAATTAACATTTTGGGACAGACAGTCATGGAAGAAAACTCTGGTTTCTGATGGACCATGATACAAAACATTTAGAAAATTGACTGTAATTGTAATTGATATAACCGTCTCGGGGGCTCCGCCCCTTCGAAGGCTATATCAATTACTCGTACAGTTCAATTCTCTAAATATTACTTTTAACTGTATAATATTTGCAAGATTTTGTATATACAATGTTATCCCCATAGGAACAAACAAACGGGATCGCCCTGGTAAGCTGAACTGGATGTGGAGGAAGCCTTATAGGAATTGGTATGATAAGGCCCAGATTTGGCCCCCAGAAAATTCATTATTTAAAAGTTCTATTGAGATAACAATACTATATATAGGAAAGTCTAAACCTACAATGTTACAGTTAACATAGAATTAACCTGTTCTTGCACTGAATACATATTTTTTATCTTAAACATACCCATTACCCCAGCGGATTTCGATGAAAAAGGCTTTTGGACTTTCAAAATGTATGAGCCCAGCCTCCAGTGATTTCATATTTTGTACAAAGACAAAGTTTGGATATATTAATAGGCCATGGCATTCATTCAGCTGTGAAAATGTAAAGAGGTAAGTTTAATGTAAGTTGCTCTTCTGTCTTTTACTTCATTGCCCCGTACAATGTCGTGTAGGGAGATAGTAATGTATACAGTATTCAAATTGCCCTTGGCATGATTCTAAAACCATTTTGAGCCTTTTCTAACATGTATTATATAAATCTTTAAAATAAACGGAAGGCGTTATCAATCTCCATTTTGTTAGTTTTGAGTAGGATGATAGCTAGGTTTTGCACGACACAAACTCGTGTTAAATTATATCTGTTCGGAATAAAATTTTCTGTAAATGCCATGAGGTTTTTATTGTACAGGGCAATAAAGTAAAAGACCGGAGAGCAAATTATATTAAACTTACCTCTTTACATTTTCAAAGCTGAATAACTATAAATGACGCAGCAGATTCCGGATAAAATTTCAAAACATAATGATTTCCGACTACTAGTTATAAGCGAATTTAGTACTCTCGATTCAACACTATGAAAACCGGAAGAGATGGTAGAGTGAGTTCGGATACTATATTTATACTACCCAGATATAATATGTGCTGTGTAAATGGGACTGCCTTAAACATGGGAAGTTATCAACTGCAACTAGAATGTGTCAACTTGTGACGTCAGAGGTAAAACCGCCAGTGTCCTCATAGAGGAGCAGGTTCTTTCCTCTAAAAGCATATCCAGTTTTGAAGGTTGTTTTTCGTACAGTCAAGCATAGGCAAAAAACACAAAAGTTGGTTCGCTTCGTAAAACCGGCGAAACGATATGAGCCGCGACACGAGAAAGCCAACAAAGTGGTTGTGCGCCCAGCGCAGACTCAGATCAGCCTGGGCATCCACCCAGTCTGATTAGACTTTCGCTAAGCGCTTAAAGGGTAGCTAAGGGTCAAAGCAACCTCCATGCGCACAGCGAAGACTCTGATCAGTCTGGGCGGATGCCCAGACTGATCAGAGTCTGCGCTGGGCGCACAACCACATTGTTGGTTTTCTCGTGTCGCGGCTCCTATGGGGATGTATCAATCCATCTTAATTCCTGATGATTTAACGAAAACTGAATTGTCATGGTGAATTGCAATTACCATAGAAGCCTCAATATTGAGGCAGGTTAAAACCGAACAATCAGTGCCGATCTAGATCAGACTGCTTCTAAAGGAGTCAGGGTCTACATCATATGTCAATCAATTGCATCCTTTAGGCGTATTTCTGCAATAAAAAATCAAACTGTTAAAGTTTTAGGATATTTAAAATAATCATTGCGGATGTCCCATTTTTTTTACGGTACCACAGTTTTCGTTACTGGTCGGACATATGAGTGTAACCCATCATACATGTAAGTGAGTGGCGTTTTATAAAGACTTCCCATGTTTCCAAATATTACTCAACGTTACCTGCTGGGGTAAATGAGATATTCCAGCTGCACAAGTAAAATGTATGCACTACATGAATTCCTGAGGGGTAAAAGTATGAAAATGTTTAGCGTTATTCATGGTATTTGAAATCGGTCTCGGGATAAAACGCTTACTGACAGATAGATATATTAAAAATTCTTATAACAAGCCAAGTCAGCTCGACTCTTTTCTTTCCTCAATCGTGTATCTACATGTACCTCTTGACTGCGTGTTAAGCGTCTTCACGGCGGACGGGTATAAGCTTGGTTATACTGGTGTCGGTTCGTCTGTGCGCCTCTTTCGTTATTTTAATTGAACAGAAGACAAAGACACACACACACAAGAATGAAACAATGAGCATAGTATGAGTTTTGTCGTGGAAAAATATACAGACAGCACTGCTCAAAGGAGACTCCGCCGATTTGCAGTCCATTGAGAACATTTTCAATCTTTTCAGTGAAATCCTAAAACAATAATATAAATCTCGAAAAAAACTACGCATTCTGTAACTAGCCTGCGCAGTTGTAGACGACGTTCTGGGCACGCGTGTTTGCATAAATGTAATATGACAGCTTATGTCAAGACGCGGGCCATACTACATATACTTAGATAGAAACAGAAAACACTGTTTCTTTGCTATCGAATTTCTAATATAGTATGTGATTTGATACAATGAACAGTGATTAAACAGTTTAGTATCAAATAATTATTAAATGTAACCAAAATTGCAAGCACAGTACAAAGAAAATATTTCTTAAGGTGAAGGGATTTGCTCAAAATATTTAAAGGAGTGCTGTACAGAACTTCCGAGAGTCTCTTTTAAGACAACAACCTCTAAATATGTTAGACATCAATGTCTATAAATAGACTTCGGTGCCTTCCTCATTTATTCGTTTTGTTGAAAAAGTGTTATAGAGAGATAAAGTGCTCCTTTAAATATTTTAGCAGTGTCCTTATGCTTATTTTCAAATGCTAGAGTTGTCTTTCATTTTCTAAAAATTAACATTTGTGCGAGCTTCTAATGGTATCCACTCTTCAGCCTTCAAGCTCAAAATATCAAGGAGTGATTTATTCACGAAAATGAATATTGAATAGCTTTAAAGTTAGATAAAGTGCAACACAGATGCCTAACTAAAGAGTTTGAATTCACCGTTCCGTAAACCACGCCTTTATAAACAGCTGTGCATCCTTCCATTAACTGCAAGGTAAAATCACATACTTACTTTGGGTCATTAAACCCTAGCGATTTGTTTGTGGAACTATGTCACAGGCTCCGCTGTCATTACTTCGACCAGATATGCATTATGTTGACTTGGGAGTGACATTCTGGGTGTGGCTCTGCTGAATCAAAATTTGAGCCGTGACGCGAGAAAACCAATAAAGTGGTTGTGCGCCCAGCGCAGACTCAGGTCAGTCGGGGCATCCGCCCAGTATGATCAGAGTCTTCGCTGTCCGCATGAAGCTAGCTTAGACCCTTAGCTATCCTTTAAGCGCTTAGCAAAGAGTCTGATCACACTGGGCGGATGCCCTGGCTGATCTAAGCGCTGGGCGCACAACCACTTTGTTGGTTTTCTCGTGTCGCGACTCAAATAAATATGCAGGAGACAAGCTAAAATGCAGAAGGCAAAGCTAATGAATCCAACATCACTTTCTTATAATGGAAGCATAAACAATTATCTTAATTGTGTCAAAAAATGGAACAGTTTGGGAATTTTGTGTAGTAATGCGCCCAAACGATGAAAATGGAATTGCAGAGTAAACACTAATCTAGGATCAGTCTGATTTGGGTGAGCACATTTGCTGAGATTTATCTGCCCGATACATAGAATAATTTCACCTGACCTTACCGTTTAACTTATGTCTTTGACATCATGCGGCCACGGACTTGCTCGGTGCCAGGAGGTGCATGCTACGGATTCGTTTCCTTTAGCCTCCTGTGAAACATCGTTATTAGTTGTAGAGAAAAAAATATAAACAGAAAAGTACGGAATCCGGAAAACAAAACAGCAAATATTACCTTTAAACGACTTATTATATTGTTTAAACGGCATATTTCTGAATAGAAATTTAAACAAGAAAATACGAACACCAATGTAAACAGTAAATACCTCGTTTAAATGACTTATTATATCGTTTAAACGATATATTTCAGAAAAGAAACATAAAACTAGAACAGATATCAAAACAACAATTATCGCGTTTAAACGATATAATAAGTCGTTTAAACGACATAGTTGTCGCCTATACGATGTGATAGTCGTTTAAACGAGATATTTGTTCTTCTTATTTCCGTTCTTATTTTCTTTATTTATTTGTCGTAGACATATCAGAGCATGCATGACCTGCATCCGGGTTTTTATTGTATGGTGGATAATAAACACAATCTACCATTCGTGAAAAGAAACAGTTTCAAAATGACGTTTTATGAATATGAACTTTATTTTGGCTCGTTTCCTTTTTAACTTAATCGCCGTTATTTGCGGATAGACGTGTTTTATTTGATAATAACGAATGACGAAAACTGTATTTGCAAATTTCATGACCCGTTTGAGCAGCCGTAGATCAGGCGCACTCGAATTTTCCAATCGAGTATTTAAAGGTCTAGTATGAAAGCCATAACCGCACCGCGCTTCCGATCTGCCGCGCCAGAAATCAGTTTTCTTTCATCAACAACTGATGTATTTCTAACTAAAATTACAAGGAAACAAACAGTGCTTCCACTAGTGGAAGTCTGGGAGTCAGAGACGAGTTGAATAGAGGCCGAGTTGACCCAGGAGCCGTAAAGACCCCAGGCTTACAGAAAGCAGGCCGAGTTGACCCGCTTCTGCCATGACATACTATCGTCAGACAATAGTTGTAATCAGATTCGACCAAGGCTGACCACGATAATATTATTCTTTCGCTTTCCTTTCGTACTTTTGGTAATTTCGGGTATAAAGTTTACGATGGTTGTACATATTTCCAGAGAAATCTTGCATTCTTTTTCTATCAGTTATTCATGGTGTATAGATTACACTCATTCGCTTAATTGGAAGAAATGGTTAGCTCTTTTCGTGTTTCTTTACTTTTCTCCTGCAGTTTCCCTATTTATATTAGTCCAAACCAATTCTTCCACAGAAATTCATCATAGATCCTCACTCGGGAATTCATGGTTTGTCCTTGAACAAGACACATTTACTTTACAAAATTACTGATAATACACAGGAAGCGATGGATCCGTCCTGACATGACTAAAAAGTTGTTGTTTAAAAACGAATTTCATCTTCGACAATTATCTTTTTTAAAGATATTTCTTTATATATATGAGCCGTTCTCTGTGAAATGACAATACGTAATAATTACGTTGTGAACGGATGAAAAACACCAAAATTAATGATTTTTCGGACCTCTATTTATTTTCATGGAGATATCTTAGGAGTTGAGATATAACAGAAAGCCACTGAATTCAGATAAAATCAAGTCAGAAATCGTACATATGTTGCCATGACAACGCTTATTCTACGGTAACCCCAAAGCTTTGAAAACAGAAAGTTTACCATCACAAAAGCCTATCATTTGAGAAAGAATGTTAAATCATGCAAATTGTCATGTGTGAGCTATGAAATACGCTTTGAAAATGAGCAAACACACTTTTTTTCCGAGTTATTTTGTGTAACAAGCAAAGAAAGCGCATTCGAACAAACATTATGACGTTGACGTCAAAATATACTTGCATGACGTTACTAACGTCATATAAAGAAACTGCACTACCTGTGTGCTTCTAAAGTCTATATCTCAGTAATGAATAATGGTAACCGTCTTAAATTTTCAGGAAAAGTTTAGAAAAGCTTATACTTTTCACAGATGCAGTTAGTTATTTTTTTCTGTTTGTATGTCATTAAGCCCGGTTTTCACAGAGACTGGCTCATATATATATATTTTATTTTAAATTTTTTTATTTACCTTTTTTCATTTTCTGTTCTGATTAATAGAAAAAATGAAAAGTAGATAAAATTTCGTTTAAACGACATACTTTTGTTAAATTCATTTTCTTTTTACTTGATTTAATTTCTTTTCTGGTTTAATTCTTGTTTCAATTTCCATTCCGTTTAATATCGTTTAAACGACAAAATATGTCGTTTAAACGATACAATATGTTCTTTGAACGAGATTTTTGTTGCTTTGATTTCCGTTCTAATGTTATTGTTTCAGTTTCTGTTCTGACAAATATCGGTACGAAAATGTCCCTTCCGAAGTTCCGTTGAAAAGTTTATACAAATATATGTGTCAATTTAAACACTTTTCCAGGGGGAAGGCATAAAAACATAAAATTGCAAAAAAATATATATATTTGCGCCGTAGATATTGAATGTTTTTGTGTTGTTTTTTTTGTAAGAATAAGTCGTTTGTTGCCCTGACTGTCCTGTAATATGATCATAGCCATATGCAGGCTACCATGGCCTAGTGCATAAGAGCGCTGCCTCTTAGATATGAGGACTCTCACCGATGTGGGTTTGGAAGGTCAATTTTCCGCAGGAGCTTCGATTGCTGCCCACCTCTAATTCATAATCGGCTCGATATAAGTAGAGTTTTTATGAAAGGCCCGTAAACACATATAAATCAATTATAGCGATAGTCATGAAGAAAAGCCTTTTTTTTTCTTTTTTTTTCTTTTCAGAAATAAGCTTTGATTGTAAGATGGGGTAAAAAAGCATTTAAGGTGCTTTCTATTTTATGTAAGATATGCACCATATTTTAACAATACAAGATTTGAAGCAGTTCAAACATGTTGTGAGTTTTGTTTCTTCCTTTCAATAATTAAAATATCAAGTTTCAAATGACCTTTTCAGAACGGCAGGAAGCCCCAGTAGCTTAGGCAGTCGGTTAAATGCTGGCCTGCTGATCTAGCAGTTCTGCATTCGATTCCCGCTCGAGACGGAAATGTCTTCGAGCTTAAATGGGATTCCATATATAGCACAGTTTTTAGTATGCTCTTGTTGCCCTGATATGACAGAAATACTATAGAAAAGGGCGTAAAAGCGCAAGGCGTGTATCAATAATCAAGAATCAGGATCAGATTTTTTCCAAGTTTTTGATTATTGTGTTATACTTTATTCAGTAGCTTTCTTTTCTCTGCCTTTTCAGAAAAAAAGAGAAGAAGAAACAAATAGTTAGCTTCCTAAATTTTATTGTCGAAGTGACGTAGGTATTGCAAAGCCTACCAAAACTTAATAAATCGTAGAATAAAACGTCTCCAAACGTAGTGAGTCGTAGGAAAAAGTAGATAACGCCTGTTAGTAAACATAAAACCTCTAGGTATGGGTACGAATTTGAAACATTTTGTCTACGTGTTAGTACTTTTAGACTACGTTTTACTACGGTTGCAGCCCATATTCGCTTAACGTAACGAAATGCCACGTTTGAGTTGAAATTCCAACTCAAACTTACCTGAGCCGAGTATGTAGCTGTATACAGCCGTATTTAATACGTCTTCACTACGTTTGATTACGCGCATTGCCATTTTACTACGCTTCAAAGGCGTAGAAATCCTAGCCCACATTATGTGTCAGTGACACCGGACCTCATAGTCCCGCTTATCACGTTGCACGCAGTCAATGCGTTTCGGTTACGTTTTAGTACGTTTTGAGTGCGTTTTACTACGTTTTTCTAGATATACGCTTCATATATCAAAGTTCAACGTTTGAGTTAAAAAATAGAAGATAACGCGTTGACGTCATCGATAAGGAATTCAAGGGGATTTTCCGCGCTGGTTGGCAAGAAGTTCGATAGTCAATCACTCTATATTGAACGTTTCTGGGATGATTATAAAAAATATGTATTTAATCATGCCTTGTATTTTGCGCATTATGATGAATTTTGTATATTAATGACGATGCTGAAAAAGTTACAATGACAAATTGTTTTATTGTCTAATATACTTCATTTAATCATATAATTCATCTAAATTGGTACCACACGAAGTGCCTAAAGATGTACGTTTTATCATGGATACTCCAATAAAAATTATTTTTGTCGTCATCATTTTCTGAATTCAAACCGGTAGTTTATTGCTTATAAATGAATGAACCCGGTATTTAGCGGATGTTTTGATAAGGGATGTTTTTATTGAACGCCGCCGATGCCCTGTAGTGACTATTTCAAATGTACATGCGTGTAAAATAAACCAAATATGTTTGCGGCGCGGCTAATTTATACATCAAATAAACTCGATTATTTTAATGCGCGTATGCCTTCATACAATATCACGGGCAAGTAATTAGAGAGAGAGAGAGAAATGGAAATTCAGTTTTTATCTATATCCGGCTACTAATTTAACAAAACAACCATTGCTCCATAGCTGTTTCCTAGACATATTATTTCTAATAATTAAAACTCATGTAATTTTTTTTGTTTGACCCTAGTATCGAAATAAAAACGTGCAGACTTCATTATTGCTACAGTTTACAACAATTTTTGTTTAGATGTCATAAGCTCGAAGTAAGTAATGTGTTAACTACTAGTCATTTCAAAACAAAGAAGGTTCTCTATACTTATAGCGTTTTAAACATCCCCTTTTGAAACGAAGTCATAACTATTATTTTTTTATGTTTTAATTTAATGTTCTTGTCCATAGATCAGATCAATATGTCTTTATTACTTGAGAATTAATTCTCGTTAGAAACAAGTTTCTATATTTTATTGTGTTTTATTTCCTATTACCCCTATCATACTTATTAATCGCCTTAGTCGCCCAAATGGTTAGAATACTGATCTTCAGCACTTCCGATTTATTTTCATTTCATTTTATTGTTTTATTATTTTTTTATTATTTTTTTTCAGTCGTATTTATTAAGAGAAACAATCAGATCCGTAGCGAGTCAGTCTATGTCCAAACCGAGTAATTAAATGAATTTAAGTAATCAAATAACTCTCTTTTACGTGTGGCAGGCGATTAAGGCAATATTTGAAATTGTTTCATCGGTTGTTATTTATTCGCAGCCTTTCAAATTACATTTTACACGCTTTATAGGGGCTAATTTTTCAGCCAAATCCCATAGAAGACCACTGTCTGTCGCTATCTTTTGCCAACCAATCTACACACGTGACCAGTCTATGACGTCACTCCGGGGATTTCCGTTATCTCCTGTACAACACAAACGTAACTGGGCATCATATGTAGCCGTATGTAATGCGTATTCCGTACATTTTACAACGTATAGTGCCTTTTTGCTACGTTTTACAAACATACTAAAACCTATCTCTCAATACGTGACAGTGGGACAGGGGCTTTAAAAGCCGTGTGTGAGGTGTTATTATGCGCATGTGTATTATACATAGGTACTGCCATGCGTTGTTTTCCATCCTTTAACCGACATGGTTCTGGATATTGATAATGAAATTACCGTAATCATTTTAGGTGTCCCATTTATTAAATTTCCTACATTTTTGGTGTCCCATTTTTTTTTTAAATTTCCTACACTTTAGGTGTCCCTTTTTTATTTCCTACATTTTAGGTGTCCCATTTGTTTATTTCCTACGTTTTAGGTGTCCCATTTTATTTAGTTCCTACATAGGAAATTTTAAAAAATGGACACCTCAAAAGGTTACGGTAATTGTCATTATATAGAACAAATTGATTTTCGCAATGGAATAATGCGTCCAAAAGATCCAGATGGAAAGGTAATCAGTGCATACCCTGATAAACCTACTCCGGGAAGGAGCAGTCTAACCTTCGTCTGCACTATTTCCGCAGACCTATCATTTTCAAACCTTACATTTTTACGGTTATGCTAAATGTTGTGAGTAAGGGCCCAGTCTCACTGTCACGTTTTAAGAGCTAGGTTGTACTGCGTTTCCCGACTTTCGTTTGGCAACAAATGAACTCCGTTTTGTATGTATTTAGGTGTTACTACGTGTCTAGTATGTTGTACGCTGAAGTTGAATTTTCAATTCAAACGTAGCTAGGTCTCGTATGTAGCTGTATATATACATGTAATACGTGTTCACTACGTTTTTATACGCATGTTCCCGTTTTGGTACGTTTCGAATACGTAGAAAAACCCAGTCCTCAATACGTGACAGTGCGACTGAGGCTTAGAGGACCCCTAGGTTATTCTTGTTACGTTTTTGTACGTATTTAATGCGTTTTTGGATACGTTTTAGTGTGTTTTTACCACGTTTAACTACGTGTTGCTACGTTTCAGTAGGTATACGCTACGCATATCAAAATGACATTTTTGAGTAAAACATTTTAAATAAAACGTAACTAGGCCACGTATTTAGCTACATCTAATATGTATTCACTACGTTTTACAGCGTTTACTGCCGCTTTGCCACGTTTTGAACCGTAGTAAAACCTAGCCCTCAAAACGTGAGAGTGAGACTGTGGCTTAAAGGCCATGTACATTATCAAAACCAGACCAAGTGTTCACCTGCCCAGCCCAACCAGCATCTGCATTGTTTTTTTTCTCTTCTTTGTCAGCAACTGTTGACTCTTCGGCGTATAGTTAAATTTTGTGAAGGTAAATTGCAGCTTTTGATTAAGGTGCATCAATATATAAGCTATTTTGCGAATTTCTAATTATTGGAAAACTTTGAATTTCAGTATAAGATAGATTCGAATTTCTTTGTCTACGACAGACATAGTATTACCGCAGTCGATGTATGTGTACAGTATGCTTTAACTGACAGTCATTTTAGGATGAGAGAATTGGTATTCTTTTTTAGTGGGTTATTCATTGGGAAAGGTAAGAAATAGAGGATCTTATATGAGTGCTCTAGTACTATTGAATTTATTAAACGAGTTGGGGAAAAAGATAAGATGCGAGGCTTTGCCGAGCATCTGATCGGTTTTCCCGAACGAGTTTAATAAATTCAATAATACAGGAGCACGAATGCAAGATTCTATCTATCATATGACACTGAAATCGCATTTTATCAACAAAATTTACACTAAAACGTCACGATTTCGCCATTAGAAAAAGCGACGTTTTTATGGACGTCAACGTATAACGTTACGACGTAATTTGCATATTTAATCCACTAGTGGATTATCGCATTTAATGTATGGCTTTATTACACTCTCAGAGGCGACGTCATATGATAAAAGGGTTTTTGAGTACACGCAGGTGTCGCGAAGTATACTTTTTTATTCTCACAATTTCGAGGAAGTTGAAGAGGCATAACGGTTTGGGCCTGACCGTCCGTCCGCCTGTCTTTCCGTCTGTCCGTAACGCGTTTTTTCGCAGCTGGGAAACTCAAGAATTGCATAGGCTACGAACTTGAAATTTTATATGTGGCATGTACATCGAAAATAAGCGAATCCATAATTTGTTTTCCTCTGCCGGTCAAGTCGTTCAGAAGTTATGCCCGTTTTTCGACTTTGTCGTTTTATATAGAAAAAAAACCTTGTGAACAGAATATCTGAAAAACCACTAAAGCTAGGTTCCTAATATTTAGCATACAGTTACAAACTAAAGTGAAAATAAATGATTAATATTTTAGCCTATTTCGTAAATATTCAGTCGAGTTATTCCCATATTTTCCCAGCATTTTGTATAGGAACAATATCGGGAACAAGATATCTGAGAAACCGCGTAAGCTAGTTTCCTTATACTCAATATTTATGATTGGACTGAAGTGTAGATCCAGTGATGAACGTTTGAACAAATATCGTAAATTTTTGGTTGAGTTATTTCCCCTTTTAAGACATAGGCATATTATATAAGAATAGCCATGTGAACGAAATATCTGGAGAACTGCTTAAAATATGATTATGGTATATGGCATACGTTACAGACTAAGGTGTAACTGAACGTTTTAGCATTGTGCATGCATTTTCAGTTGAGTTATTTCCCTTTTTTCGGACATAGGCATTGTACGGTAAAGGAACAAGCTTGTGCACAAAATATCTGAAGAACCTCATGAGCTATGGTCTTTATATTTGCCATGCAGGTTTGGACTAACGTGTAAATGAACTGATTGGCTTTTGAGCCTATTTCATATTTTTTCGAGCGAATTACTCACCATTTTCAAACATAGGCATTTTAAAGAGGATAAACCTTGTGAACGAAATATATGAAGAACCGCTTAAGGTAGCATGTTTATATTCCGCATACAGCTATAGATCGGTGTACATGAACTGATTACATTCTCAGCAAATTTTCATAAGTTTTGAGGTTGATTTATTCCTCTTTTTCAGACATTGAATAGGAACACGATTGCGAACAAAATATCTAAAAATTACCTTAGATTATTATATTTGGCATACAGTTACAATTATCCATTTTTATAGATACTGGGCTGAGTTAGTTTAAACATATCTATTTCAACATAATGTAGATATACAATATTTTACAAGATACAATACTAATTAGGATGAGAACGGAAACTAGAAGCTTATTTAGTTCTTCTCCTTAAGTCCTTAAGTTTTTGGGTTGATTTATACCCCTTTCTGACTTGCATATTATGGGAGGAACCTTCTTTAGAGGCAAGTGTACAGTTTGGACATAGTGTTTCGAAAATACATTTCGCCTTTCCCATATGCCTTCATGCAAATTTGACATTCGTTCGCATCTGTTCCCATGACATTAGCTTATGTTAAATCAGCAATAGACGTGATTGACAGTTTGGCTAGTTACAATTTTGTCATGATATAAACGTAACCATACCGAATTTGGTGCGACTGGCACGCGTTTCTGTATTTAACTTCTTTGGTGTCGACTACCCCAAAAGTATAAACGGCAGTGGTAAAATTCGATTTATTTACATCAAATTGTTTTATCAAATTTGCAATACAATGTAAAATAGCAAATTAACACAACAGTATGGACTGAGCACTTGCCTGTTTAAGATAAAAAGTAAACAAAATAATAAAAGGAACAATAAAAGTGATAAAATCAAAATATAAATAAATGAATAGATAAACACATAAATAAAAGAAAATGTCTTAATGGTATTTGCCAGCTAGAAAGTCATATACTGGTTTTCTTTTTAAAATATGAATTTTAATCTATGACCACGACCATCACCTTCTGAACTAAAATCATATTTCTGCTAAAATGTTGAAAAAAGTGTCTTTGTTCAGCGAAGAAAATTTAAAAAATAAACATCACGGTTTTCTTATTTCAAGCAAGAAAAAATCATTTCAAAATAAGACTATGCATTATGTGTGTAAGTGCAGGTGCATTTAGCTCTCGCCAAACTTATGTGAGCTGTGACGCCACAAATCCAACAATTTGAAATTGGCATGTGCGCCGACCAAAGACTCAGATCAACCTGGGTATCTGCCCAGTCTGATCATATAGTCTTTGCTGTTCGCTAAAGATGTAGCTACCTCCGTGCAAAAAGCGAAGACTCTGATAGGCCTTGGCGGTTGCTAAGGCTTATCTGAGTCTTCACTGGGCGCACATGTCTCTTTGTTGGTTCTGTTACGTCACGGCTCATGTAACCGATGCCGCACAAAATCCAATGGTATTCATTTCAATGTCCGGAGGTCTTTAAATGAGGACGGTTTGTGCTTGCATTCTTTCATTCAAAGAACGTAGTTACAGTAGGCAAAATTTCTAATGCCTGCCGATTCTTTGACTGATGAGACTGCTAGACAGCTTTTGGGGTATAAAATGTACTCAATTTAAACCATTTACAGTCTTACAAGTCCCAGAGCCTTATCTATAGTTTATAGTCTATATTTAGTGTGTTTTTTTTAAATTTATTTGGACATTTGGCGGACAAGACAACCTTCTGTTTTTAACTCAAAATCAACTTTAATTGTTGCAGACAAACTCATTCTTTATACACCAGCGGGCAATTTCTTCCCCGGTGCAAAAAGATTTCTGAATTGGGAATCTGTATCTCATAAAAAATGGCATCATACATACATGAGTATATTTTGGAGATAACCGAACGCAAAATTGTCATTTGTGGTGGTAGCTCGTCGGTTTGACATGCATGGTGGCAAATTTTGTTCAACGGCGTCCGCGTCGGCGGAGCTGTAGATCGCAAAATGGGACCATAAAACCGCTGATCATCCTGTTTGCGAAATAAGTAAGTTGACTCAATCAAGATTGTTCCTCTGACTTAAAAACTCCACCGATATCGAGCCGCAGCCATGTTAGCCGAGAGAATTCCTGACGGTTTAGAGTGTTTCTAATATAGCCCATAGCTATAAGTTAGATTTATTGTTTTCTTTACAAATTATATATATATATATATATATATTGAGAGAGAGAGTATAAATATCTACTGAAATAGTTACATGTATCAAATTACATTTACATTTTAATTATTAAGTAAAGTTATATGTTCCTATTATATGCACATTTTATATGAAAATGGTTTATGATTTGCTGCTGTCTGTTTTGAGAAACTGTAGCTGCAGACATCAGATAGGAAACGCCTACCAAAGCGAGTGCACCCGTCCTCCACCGAGCCACCTCAACACCTGCGTCTCGGGAAACGGAACAGACAAAGAGATCAGAAAGGAGATAATCGATACAACCAAACGGATTGAAGCAAACCTCCGCTAAGACTCTTGTCACAATGACAAATCAGTCTTAGTCTTAGACTAGGGGAGAGTCGGGTAACTTCGGACAGCGGGTCAATGCGGACAGTGACATTATTTCCTTTATATATCAGTTGTTTGGAACTCAAACAAAAATAACTGGCCAAACAGTGAAAATCCTGATGAAACGGCTCATAATTAGCCGTCTCATTTGGATTTTCACTGTTTGCAATGGTATGTCAGAATTTCCCCCCATGTCCGAAGTTACCCTACTCTACCCTAGTTTAGAAATTTTACCCGATATATGTTCATTGGGTTACTTTGTCTCAGTATTTAAGTAGTGGCCCCTTTGCTGAAGAACCTGACAAAAATTAAACAACTGACTAACTGGTCAGATGATATGCTCGGTGACAAATTGACCACCAGCAGCAACATCGGCCCAGTGGGTCCACTCTCAACGTAACCATACCGAATTTAGTGCGATGGGCACTCGTTTCCGTATTGAACTACTTCAGTGTCGTTAAATCCTTAATGTTCGAAAGAAGAAGGTTTAGTTTAAACATGTTTTATTGCCAAAGACAACTGACAAATGGGTCGGACCACAAGTTCTAACAACATTAATTAGGGACTTCCACGTGAGAAAAAAAAAACAAAAAAAAAAAAACAATGTAATGGGCAGGTGACGGCAGGCAACGAGCAACCCCCTCCGTACCATACTAACTTGCGCAAGAAACAGAAGCTGGAGACATGAGGTAAGAGACGCCTTTCAGAGCGAACGCAGGCGTCCCCAATCGATAAACCTCAACCCTTGTGTCTGGGTAAACAGCACAGACAAGGCATCAGAAAGTAGATGATCTTTGCAGCAAGAAACTACAAACAGCAAAAAATAAAAACAGAACTTCCGAAAGTTCTGGAAGTCAACCTCCACTCTGATTCATGTCGCTTTGACAAGTGAGTCTTAGTTTTAGGACCGTTAAGAACTTTCACCAGAAATAAGTTCATAAGGTTATTAAATCAGTTTTAAATCCTACTGAGGTGTTTCGACTGGCGACGCCAGCTTTCGGTCTGGTGGGTGTCTCTTACCAGATGTCTAAAGCTACTGTTTCTCGGGGACTGCGTCAGTACGTGTGGCTTGGAAGGGGCTGCTCGTTGCACGCCGAGACATGCACATCACTTTTATTTTATTTCAAACATTTTGGGTTCAGTGACACTGAAAACGTAAAATACAGAAACGCGGTCTGTCGTACTTAATGCGGTATAGTTATATTAATATTTAAACCACGTGGCCGATATCACTGTCCCCAAGGATATTATCAACCAAGCCACTCGGTGTTTCAGTGTTTATTTTGTTCTTTAGTATTGGGTCACTACTAAGGTTAAAATCTGAAAGAATCTGATTTAAGTGACCCCAATGCTAAATCTCAAAGACTACTTACATTGTAATCTAAATGTAACTATAACAAAAGTAGTACAACAGATAGTACGCAGACGCTAAACACAAAACGTTCGAAAGAGAAGAAGTGATGGGCAGGTCTCGGCGAGCAAGGAGCAGCCCCTTTAAAGCCACACTTATTCCGCGAAAAACCAGTAGCCTCAAACATCAGGAAAGAGACGCCTATCAGAGCGAGCGCAGGCATCGCCATCGACCGAGTAGGAAGGAGGTAATCGATGAGACAAGAATGTATAAAGCAAATAAATAAATAAATGAATAAGTAAATCCAAAAGGGAAGTAGACAACCTCCGCTAAAGGTCTAAGTGATAGAGTAGTTTAGAAAATTACCTATTACGTAGTAATATAAGTTCATAAGGCTTCTTCTAATCAGTATTTAAGTAGTGACACCGTTTCTAAAGAGCCAGAATATACACACCCAAACTCTGAGTGAGTTTATGGTATCAGCAGGGACAAATTGTCCACTAGCAGCGATGTCAGCCTTGTGGTTTCTATATAAACGTAATAATACCGAATTCAGTGCGACAGGCGCGCGTTTCTGTATTTAACTTCATCAGTGTCGTTAAACTTCAAAACCCATAATGCTTGAAAAAAAAGGGGATAGTAAGGTCTCGGCAAACAACGACCAGCCCCGTTCGAGCCACACTTAATAACGCATTCTGCGAGAAAAAAATCTGCAGACACCAGGTAAGAGACGCCTACCACAGCGAGCACAGGCTTCTCCACCGAGCCACCACAACACTTGTTTCTCAAAAAACGAGACAAGGGCATCAGGAAGGGGATCATCGGTGCAGCAAGAACGTACGAAACTTACATTGATGCTACGCCGTTACGCCGCATTGTCGTCCATTTGACGGCAGTATTACGTCATGTGCCTGCCGGGAAGCCTTGAGGATAATCTACATATGCTGGTGCCAAATAATCTACATATGCTGGTGCCAAATGAATATTGTTACTTAGAATGATTTTTTTTTTGGAAAGTTCAAGTAAAAAGACAGGCAGTGACTAAGAATTAATAGAACCAAATCCCTCATTCCGCTCTCAAAATCAAAAGCGAAAATCGTCTCTCTTGTCACAAAGCCAAGTAACTAGCTTTCCGTTGACAATATAGAGATAGCAACCTTAGTATGGGACAGGTGAAATAGAATGTCCTTAATTCAATTTAACATGGATAAATGAGCCGCGACACGAGTGTACCAACAAAGTGGTTGTGCGTCTAGCGCAGACTTAGATCAGCCTGGGCATCCGCCCAGTCTGAACAGAGTATTCGCTGTCCGCATGAAGGTAGCTTTGGCACTTAGCTTCCCTTTAAGCGATAAGGAAAGACTCTGATCAGACTGAGCAAATGCTTAGGATGATCAGTTTGCGCTAGGCGCACAACCACTTTTTAATTTTCTCGTGTCGCGGCTCAAATGAAGTCAATAAACTCTGAAATAAGGTGCATTATTTAAGAATTAAATTTCATTTATCTAATGTTCATGGAAGTCGGGCGTCACTTACTTTGCACATAGCCCATTGTGTTCATACTTCCATGAATTTCAGAAAAAATAATCTACTCTAATAGCTACATGTAATTTAAAAAATCATTTTGAACATCATTTCCGAATTTTTAAGAGCACCTTCGTAAATTTTACGACGTCAAGCTGTCTCTCACCATTAGGTAAGCCTCTGACCTTAAACGGCCGTCACCATGACCTAACCGCGGTAGAACGTTACAACGTCCAATGGCGTCGTTTCTTTACAAGTGACATTGCGCACCAACGACGTCGCGTGACCGACTGTTGTTCATGGAAGTATGAACACTGTTTCTCCGAAATCGGTTCATATAAAGAAATTCAAAAGGAATGTAATTATTCAAGGACAAAACATCATCTATGTACCTTTATCCGATTTTTGCCTGCATTTGAACTCTGTCTATTACCCATTAAGAAATAAGTCGACAAGTAAGGGGCACAATTACTGCAGACTACAGGGTGTTAAGAAAGTTCGTAGACAGTATTTAAACTTACACTGAAAACTTAATAATGGTATAATTTTGGCAAAACTTTGTAAGTGTGATGTAGGAAGCACTACCAAGATATGCAAGATATAAATTCTGTTTTGATTTATAAACGACGAGAAAATCTAAATTGCCATGGACACACCCTCTTCAGGGCTGACTAATACAGAAGACAAAATTTTGATTTGCATCAGAGATCAGCATCTTAAGAGCTTGGTCTTCCAAAACTAATAGAAGAGATGTTAAAATACTGGTATTGCAGGAAATATTATCGGGATTTTTTCATTTAGTTTTTATTATTTTCCGACGGTTACTACGGAATTTCTGATTTAATCGAAAGGGTACCCCCATTCGCAATCGAAACTTTAAATTTTAGGGGGGTAGGGATAAAATCTATTTCAGTATTTGTAAACACAGAGGCATCTTGCAGATTTCTTTTAGTGTCTTGTTATTAGATATCTTCTCACATCGAGCATAAACATTTGATCTAAATTTCGTTTATATATTGTTTTGCAAAATCACTCTTGACAGATTACACATTTTTTTTTCATTGAATTTTGCACTAAAATCTCGTTGTTTTGAAACAAAGTAGGTCAGCATATGACATTGTTTAGGAAATTCTTGAAATACTCTTTACTGGAGCAAAACCCCTGTAATTAACGAATTTTCTTGTCAATTAGATGCATCATTGAAGTAGAAATGCTATTCTATCAACACATTTGCATAATTTGACTTTTTGGTGGTAAAATGTTAAATATATAATAATTTGCAGATACACAATAAGTATTTCGATATTTTATTCTTGTCTCCCTTCTCTGAATAAGACCCACTTCATGATATAAATGATTTTATGTCATTTTTTTTATTTCAAGTTTTATTTCAGATGTTAATTCATTAGCCCCATACCCTTTGAAAAATATTAATGCCTCATCTGCTTTTTTATGTCGATGAATCATCTGTCAAAATGTGCATTATGTCTACGATTCCTTACAAGCTAATAAAATACTGTTTGACTAAATCTCTATCATTAAAGTTAGTTTTAAAATGATGATTTACTAAGGAATAAGAATACATAACAGTTTAATATGGTACACCTATATGCGTAAAATCTATAATAAATAGCAGGCCTCTTTGACACCTTGGATTGGAACTGCTAATTTTATTACGATAAAGTGAGGTCATAAAAGTTGTTACATTGTGGATCCTATAATGTGGAATAGTTCTTGAAACCTGTAAAGTTAAAGATTTCATGAATGATATTTCTACAGTTATGGACAATATTGTAATGCCTTCGAACTTCCTTAACACACTGTAGAATGCGAACTGTCCGTTGTAAAACTTATCTACTGAACTCCTCTTTTAAATGTCGATACGAGATCACAGCTTTTCAAGGACATCAACTAATTTTACATTAACATAGGATAGTTCAGGGTAGTTCTTTATAAATGATGTCACAGTGTCCAGATACCTAAAAATAATGTAATTATACATGTAACAGCGATTTTCTTTTTGTGAAATAAGCAAGTGTCTATTAAACCTTTTAAATTTGATTTAAATTTGTCATTTTTATTGAATAATAAAACGTAGAGAAATCGAAATATTAGATGCTGTCTATGAAAACGAGGGTTTCATGCTGATGTTTTAAAGAATTCACGAGTTTACGGCATGACCAAGACCGTCATTTGAAAAAAAAACTCAGTTATAACAATACCCATGCCGAAGGCGATCTGTACTTGATCTATCGACCGCATGCAGTATCGTCCTTAGGGATGCCGTTCACACGCTTGAAAAATTTAAATATAATACCCATTTGTACAGCATCCAGTTATCGTACAAACACAGGGTATAATCGATTCCGCTAGTTTTCGCTTCCTGCAGAGACTGTACATCATATTTGGCTTCCGCCGAGACTGTCCGCGATCTCTTACTTCCTGTCGAGACTTCTGTACATGATAAATGGCTTCCTGCAGAGACTCTCCGCGTGATTCTGCTTCCTGCCGAGGCTCTCGGCAGGAAGCAGAGACTCTCCGCGTGATTCTGCTTCCTGCCGAGGCTCTCGGCAGGAAGCAGAGTCACGCGGACAGTCTCGGCAGGAAGCCATTTTACGAGGACAGTAGTCTCTGCAGGAAGCAAGAGTCCGCCAGAAAAGACTCAGCGGAAGCCAAATGTGACGGACAGTCTCTGCAGGAAGCGAAAATTGGCGGAATCGGTTATGCCCTGTGACAAAACTTATGTTTATTCATTTCCTGTGTGCACTTTTGTTTCAGTGTTGTGTGAAGGATGCGGTGGGTATCTGAATGATGTTTCCGGATGGATAACCGCCCCTGACTCCGACGGTGATGGTCTTTATGATAACGATGCAGAATGTTATTGGGCCATCTTACCTCAAAACAACAGCGCCATCGAAATAAATTTTTACTATGTTGACCTACAGAAAGATCCTTATTGTTTAAAAGATGTTTTAACGGTAAGGCAAACAGTATAATCGCGAAGTGATAACATTTTCCTACCTGTGCGGTCGACCGAGTCGGCACTTTTCATAAAGTACTTTCGATAAAATTTCTAGGGTAACCCGAGCCATACCCTGGCATTCCTCGGGCTACTGGAAGGTATGTATAACAAGAAATGTAGCAGTATGTAACAAATTACTCTGAAGGTCTCTCAAACTAAACTTTGCCCCTGGTTTTGGCCTTAACCATAGACGTGGAACCTGTGTCTTGCACACAACATAGGTTGTCTTTGATAAATGAATATATAAATTATGTCTTATCCCTGATTTTGACCTTGACCTAGAGCTTGGGATCTCTTGATTCTTGCCAATGTATATACATATCATTTTATAACGCATTCTGTTTCTCTAAAATCTGATGAAATTCACCATAGCAGATTTGAGCAAATTTAAAAACATGATCTGACTTCTGAGGCACGACTGTGACCCTGACCTTGAGCAAATGAGCCTGATTGTGATTGCAACTTACCATCTCATTACTTTTAACCTTTTCATAAGGTTTATTCAAATTTGCCTCGGCATTTTTTTAATAATTGAGGAGAAACTACTCTGCCCCGGATCTAGGGGATGGGCTTTGGGGCTCCAGCCCTGCCATTTGACCTCTATGTTATGAATAATATGTAGGCCTCCAGATAATAAGAAGTATCTGATGGCAGTTTGAGAAAAAATATCCAGTGTGGTTAGATCAAAATATTCAAAATATATGTTGTGACATCTCATTAGAATCGCCTCGGAGAGGCAATTCTAATGAGGTATCACAACATATATTTCAAGGAAAAAAACACAGTTGTGACCTTGACTCAGGACGTGTGAACCTTAGTTTCGCTGTGAAACATAACTGCTAATTTCGCTTCTGCCTGTGAAGTTTCATCAAAATTGCTACCGTAGTTTTTAAGCTATTGCTCAGAGACGGTTTGCAACGGACATACGGGCAAACTGACGGACGGACAGAGCGATTTTGATATGCCGCCCGAAGTTCCTTCATGAGCCATAATAATAATAATAATGATAATAATAATAATAATAATAATGTACGGTGTTGTTGATACAGAATTACTTGTTGACAAATGAGCTTCTTCATGTTTTTACATAGAGTGAGAGGTTGCAGATACGCCACATGCTTGCAGGTACCTTAACTGCATTTTTCTAACAAATATCTGTTACCTTTTCATGTGTCAGTTGCAACCAAATTCACTTCTCTCATTTGTTTTGAAAATACAAAATTAAAGACAGCTTTGACAGCGCGGCACGGGAGTTTTCATTATTCTGCAGTCGAAAAGGAGTAGCATTTACATGGCACAGATTGATGAGATTTGAAATTTCGTTAATTAGAAATTTACAAAAGACAACAAAGGCAAGTTAAAACTACATTATTTTGAACAAAAAAAAACAATACATTTCATTGAGATGTTCCAGCCATCAATGTCACGTATCAATAAAAACAAAAGTTAGAACACTTTGAAATAGATGTTGGAGCCCTATTGCCTCGGTGGGATAAGCGCTAGCCTGCTGATCTAGCGGTCTCGAGATCGAGTCCTGCAGACGGAAATCCATCGTAAACGATGTTCCATTGTACACAGCCTTTTATTATCAATCTCCCAATGTCATGATATGATTGAAATACGATTGAAAAGGACGTAAAATCGCAGGTCATTCATCCATCAAAACAGCTGATAGATGATATCACCATGTTACCATGGTTATTGCAAACGTATTCAAGCACAATTGAATATAATGGGCTCAGAATATAGTGATTTAAAGATACGATTTTGTTTGTGACATTTTGCATTAGGGTCGAGTCGTGTAACTTCGGACAACGGGTAAATTTGGGCATATCAATGCAAACAGTGAAAATCCATAATGAGCCGTCTCGTCAGAGTTTTTACTGTTTGTCCAATTATTTTTATTTAATTTCTAAACAACAGGTAATGCTGTGGTCATTTACCTGCTGTCCGAAGTTACCAGACTCGACCCTATCGATAACCATTACTGAGTAATTGTTGACAATTAGAATTCCAACATAGAAAGATCTCGAATGGGTCATATTAAGGATCTTACAAGAGTGATCATTTCATATGAAATTTATGAAACGAGCCTGTGCGCTTTAAGGGTAGTCAAGGGTCTAAGCGAGCTTCGTACGGGCAGGAAAGCCTATGATTAGACTGGGCGGATGCCCAGGCTGATCTGGTTCTTCGGTGGGCCCACATGCCACTTTGTTGGTTTAGTCGTATCACATAAGGAATATTGGTATCATCTACCTCATATACTATGGGTAAACTGACAAACTTTCTTGGCATAAAAATAGACCGAACTTAAATATGCATTTACAAATAAGGTTAGCACTATATGTCGGATAGATGGAGAAATGACTTGCGATGTTACGTCCTTTTCAACAGAATTTCAGTCATATCAAGACGATGGGAGAGCATAATGAAAGTCCGTGTAAAACGGAACCACTTTAACAATTAACCGCCGAAATCCGCATTATACTTCTGAATAATAATCATAAATAAGTTCCTTCAAGAGCAATGAAAACATTAGTAGGAAAGAATGCTATCAGACTACGTAGTAAGCAAAGCTTGTCTTCACAGACAAATGTTGGACGCTATAGCTGCGCTGAAGTTTCTATGAATGAAAGGGTAAAAAAAGGTCCACATCAAACGTCCTCCAACATAAAGACATGTCATTTCCAGGGAAAATTCGAGTTTTAAGTGCAGTAGTTGCGATAAGGAACCTTATCTTGCACAAAATGCTTTTGATGATAGGATCAGACTAAATATGAGCCGCGACACGAGAAAACCAACAATGTTGTTGTGCGCCAAGCGCAGGCTAAGATCAGCCTGGGCATCCGCCTAGTTTGATCAGACTCTTCGTTAAATGCTCAAAGGGTAGCTAAGGGTCTAAGCTACCTCCATGCGGTCAGCGAAGGCTCTGATCAGACTGGGATGCCCAGTCTGATCTGAGTCTACGCTGGGCGCATAACCACATTGTTGGTTTTCTCTTGTCGCGGCTCATATTTCAACTCCGGCGTTGTCCATAATACCTGAAAAAAAACAGTAAAATACTGAAAAAATTGACAGAAATGTTAAGAATACAAGTTATCAGTATTGCTAGTGACATCAGCAATTAGACTCGCACTACGAAACAGTGAATTGTTGCAGAATAAAACACGGAAACTTTCCATTGCTTCAAAAGACGCACTATGCTAGAAAAAATATAACAACCGGGTAGTTTATTGAAAATCAAAGAGTGCAATTAGACTTTTAAACGTGTTAAGTTTGCAACCTGTCATATCCCAAAGATATTTCTATATACACAAAATATACGACATTTTAAGTGGCTTAAGACGCAGCAAACATTACACATAAGTGGTCGTTTGTTGTCCTAGATGTAGTTTTTATGCTTTCGAATTCGTTTGACTCTTTACACTGACGAACAGTAAATTTCCTGCCTCAAACATAAATGTACACCCATCCTCAAATCCTGCCTCAAACATAAATGTACACCCATCCTCAAATTATACTGTATTTACAAAATTTCTGGAGGTGTTTGTGATGGTATGGAGGTGCCTGTGGTGATAGAACAAATAAAATGAGGGACAAGTTTTTGTGACTCATGTTGTATGTGATCTTGAGAGGATGCCTGTGATTCATATAAACTCGTTTTAAAATGCCATTATTTACACCTCGACCGTCACACACCATGCAAACTATCGTATGGTGTGCCTAAAGGTCCAAATGACAATTGCACGTTAGGGTATATTTTATAAGTGTACTAAAATTATCAGATTCAAGATGTTTACGTCGCCGAGATGACAACTTCATATAACTTGAAACAAATTATCTATGGTTAACTGGTTAACAGCTACAGCAGCTACAAGGATATCTTGCAAATATATCTGGTTTGAAGGTAAATGAATAAGACCTTTAAATGATATTTGGACTGCTACGGTAGCAGTCACAAAAGATATCTAAGAAAAAAACGTGTGTTATAAAAAAGTATCATCGAAAATGGGTGTTTTTTATTTTGTTTTTGTAATAATGTTGCTTATTGTAACAACTGCAGAATCTTAGCTCTTGTCTAATTGTCACTTGGCTTAAATGTTTGAGGTCCTTTATCCCAGAAACATATAGGCTAATGGCAATTATATTTGAGCCGCGACACGAGAAACCCAACAAAGTGGTTGTGCGTAAAGCGCCGACTCAGATCAGCCTGGGCATGCGCCCATTCCGATCAGACTCTTCGCTAAGCGCTTAAAGGGTAGCTAAAGGTATAAGCTACCGCCATGCGGACAGCGAAGACTCTGATCAGACTAGGCGGATGCCCAGGCTGCTCTAAGTCGGTGCTGGTCGCACAACCACTTTGTTGGTTTTCTCTTGTCGCGGCTCATTTCATATGTCACCTGTAGGGCGATAAAAAGACCTTATAGTCAAATGGTTCAGATCGCATGACCAAGATAGCGCCAATGGCCATGTATGCCAGAAACTTTAAAAAAAACTTCTTCTCTAGAACAAATGGGCAGATTGAGTTGACACTCAGTATGTAGCATCTGGGACTCTAGTATTAAAGGCATAATATGAATAATGACCCTAGATTAAAATTGTTGAATGTCCATATCACAGGGTCTAATTGCAAGAGAAAAAAAGGGAAATTTTTTTTTTAGCTTTTCCCTTTCTAAAGCCAAAATGACCAAATTTGGTCTTACTCTAAGATAGATCAATACACAGTTCCGAGCCACACCCAGAATGTCACTTAAAATCACCTGATAGCGTATACCTGGCCAGTGCAACGACAACTTAGCACGTGACATAGTCTCACAAACAAATCGAACGTGGCCAATATCCCACATAACTCCGTGATTTTACCTTACAGCTACTGGAGGGATGTATACCTGTTTAAAGAAAACAAACTAACGCCACTTTTAATAAGTTTTCCCTGCTTTGCAAGAACAGAACGCATCGGAAATGCATGATGCGCCAACTGCCATGCGTAGGTCATGATGAGACTGATTCTTCGCCGTAGATCGCCACATTTAGCAGACACTTGCCTTTGTCATTTGTTTTTCCGCCATCTTTTTGAAAGCTTGTGAGACGTAGAAACAGTAACTAAGCAGGCGGAGCTTAGCGGCTATTCTCGGAACTGTGTATTTCATCATTTATATTCAGGGTCATCATTTATATGAGCCGCGACACGAGAAAACCAACAATGTGGTTGTGCGTCCTGCGTGGACTCAGACCAGTCTGGACATCCACCCAGTCTGGACAGACTCTTCGCTAAGTGCTTAAAGGCTAGCTAAGGGACTGAGCTACCGTCATGCGGATAGTGAAGACTCGGATCAGACTGGGCGGATGCCCAGGCTGATCTGAGTCTGCGCTGGGCGCACAACCACGTTGTTGGTGTTCTCGTGTCGCGGCTCATTTATATCCAGGGTCATCATTATATTAAGTTTGCGGTCACTGAGACACCAACTCCGTATCTTTTTGTAACAATACGTTAATGATAAGTTTATTAACAATTATAACAACTGCAAATATATGTTGCATATACATGTATGTGGTTTTATGAAAAGTGAATAACAACGTTAGATTTGGACTCCTACGACAGAAGTCATAATGGATATTTATGAAAATAACTTTGTTACAAAAGTGGCCGACGAAAGCGTGCGCATTTGTAACACTGTTGCTAATTGTAACAAATGCAGAATCTGACCTGGAGAATATTTTCATATCCAGTGTTAATTCGGCCATCTCCGCAGGACGCTTAAATCCAGCTAAGAACCGGTTCAACATTTTAAAGATATTCTAGATTCAAGATGTCCGCCGCCGAGATACAAAGTACGTATCTCTTTGTAAAAGACCTGTAATGATAAACTGGTTATCAACTACAGCAGCTGCAAAAATATGTTGAAAATAATCTGGTTTCTGTAGGACGTGTATGAGTCCTTGAGATAGTATTTGAACTTCTAATATAGAAGTCACAAAGGATATTTAAGAAATTAAACAAGTTGTTACAAAAGTGAAAATCGAAAGCTTAAGTTTTGTAACAATGTTGCTTATTGTTCTTACTGTCAAACTTAGCTCTGTGGACTATTTCTATACCTAGAGGAAATTTTGGCATCTCCCAGGAAAGTCTTAATTCAGCTTAGAACCGTTTTAACCTTTTCAAGATCTTCAAGACTCAAAAGCTGCACGTAGCCGAGATACCCATTACATAATTGAGCCGCGACGTGAGAAAACCAACAATGTGGTTGTGCGTCCAGCGCGGACTCAGATCAGCCTGGGCATCCGCCCAGTCTGTTCGGAGCCTTCGGTGTCCGCATGGAGGTAGCTTAGACCCTTAGCTACCCTTTAAGCGCTTAGCGACGAGTCTGGTCAGACTGGGTGGATGCCCAGGCTGATCTGACTCTGCGTTGGGCGTACAACCACATTGTTGGTTTTCTCGAGTCGCGGCTCAATTATCTTTTTGTAAAATCAACTGGTAAAACATTGCAACAGCTGCAAATATAATTGAGCCGCGACACGAGAAAACCAACAATGTGGTTGTGCGACCAGCGTAGACTCGGATCAGCCTGGGCATCAGCCAAGTCTGATCAGACTCTTTGCTAAGCGCCTAAAGGGTAGCTAAGGGTCTAAGCTACCCCCATGCGGACAGCGAAGACTCTGATCAGACTGGGCGGATGCCCTGGCTGATCTGAGTCTGCGCTGGGCGCACAACCACATTTTTGGTTTTGTCATGTCGTGGCTCATATGTTGCAAATATGTCAGCTTTTATCGTAAGTGAATCAGAAATGAGCCGCGACATGAGAAAACAGCAATGTGGTTGTTCGCCCAGCGCAGACTCAGATCCGCCCAGTCTGATCAGAGTCTTCACTGTCCGCATGGAAGTAGCTTAGACACTTAGCCACCCTTTAAGCCCTTAGCAAAAAGTCTGATCAGACTGGGCGGATCTGAACCTGCGCTGGGCGCACAACCACTTAATTGGTTTTGGCTCAAAATAGGATGATATTTGGACTGCTATGGCGCAATTTATATGTTAGAAAAAAAATGATACAAAAGTTATCATCGAAAGCGTACTCTTGTAAAATTGTTCTTTAATGTAGCAACTGAAGAGTGTCTTATTGTACAAAAACTTCAAGCATAACTTGTGTAAACAGGAACATTACATATTATGTTGCCAAGATCTTTGTTATTAGGGTCAGAGCCTAACCTTTTTAGATAACATTTAACATGGTGTCAGTGGTATAACAGTAGATAAAGAAGATGCAAATTTGTTGTTGGTTTTCACAAACGTGCGATTTTGGTAACAAATAACCGCGCTCCGTCAGAGAAATTCCATATATTATTCAATTCCTTAAAAAAAATAGAAAAAGACAAACAAAAACATTCTTGTGAGGTGCATACGATAGCTTATTTTGACCTGTCACATTTCGCACATGGAATTACGGGTAATTAGCCAACTTTTAATCAAGACGGATTAAATGAGCTGCTGTGAATTCGGAATTGAAATTCCGCACTCTTCCCGCAAATTCATATTAATTATGATAATAATAATAATAATAATAACACTAGTAATAATAATAATATCATCATTTTTATTATAATTCTCAGTGTCAGTATTAGCATTAAAAACTATATTAAACAAAAACAAAATGCCGACGTGGTAGGGAAATCGCCGACAAACTGCGAAAATAGAAAAAATGCGAGTTCACTAAATGACCTAATTCTCATTAATCTGGCCTGTTTTTCTTTCAGATTTATGATGAAAAAGAGTACTTACTTTCGGTCTGTGGAGAAGCATGGGCCCCAAGTATTGTGGCAAAATCATTCTTTCTTCATTTTCGATCGGATTCAGTTGTCAGTGCAGGAGGGTTTAATGTTTCTTACCGACAAGTTTATGGTAAAGTGTTGGTCACATGCGTTAAATAAAGCAGCTTAGCGTACATTGAAATAACCTGCTTGAACATATTTAAGGTACCTGAATATTATACTTAAAAGAACTTACTGCTGCACCTCGCAATACTTTTACTTCTAAATAACTCGTAAAAAAACTGGGAGAGTCACGAGAGGCGATTTATATCTTGAACATGTTCAAAATATGACTAGTTTTGAACGTACTATAACGTATTTTATGGTACTGCAGTAACGTTCGGTGACGTACTTAAACTTACTTTATCCCGCATTTGTTAACTTGGTCGTTCTATAACATACTTCGGAGTAGTGGGTAACTAAAACGTACAATGACGTAGTAGCCGTTACTGTTAACAAAATGAAGGGGAAAGGCACAGCAGTGTGTACGTTAAAATACGTTCATTTAGGTTATTTCTAAGTATGTTAAGCCACGTTACTTAATGCATGTGTGACTAAGGCTTAAGTTTGGTGTCTATGAAATTCCATATAAGATTGTGTCGATCAACAGGTAAACTGCATACTGTCTATCGTGGTACAGGTACTAGCGTAATATTATACGACTGGTGTCCGGTTTTACTTGGAGTCGTGCTTTAGTTAGTGAAAGTCACGTGTTTTTAAGGTCAATGGAAACACGTGCAGGGAAAGCAACTATGTTATTTACTTCGTCCTGCCCTTCTCAAAACGGCCAACTGTTAAATCAAGTAAGGTATTTCCAGGAAGTAGCAAAAGTTGTTTATCTTTTTTACAATAATGGCGAAAGCATTGAGGCGTTTAGATTTACAACTGCGATTTCTTAACGAATTGTTATTCAGTTACCTTTTTTCAGAGTCTGTTCCCTCATGTGTTTCTATGCATGACTAATCCATCACCGCTTTATTCTGCATTAATAAGCAATGGTTATGCTAGAGATAGTAAGTGGGAATGGATAAGTGAGGGATATTTTTTTCCACCTTTCTCAAAAAAACATACGTAGTGACCCCTAATTAGAACCGTACCGACGAGACGGTACCGATAAGAGGCCATCACAACATATGTTTTCATTGGGAAATGAGAAAAAAAAATATCATAGGATTTTTCTAAATTCCTACCGAATAGGAATATAGCTCTACTAGCATGCACAATAGACATTTTTCACATTGTTTTCTCCTTTGCCGACTACTCTTCAATTGAGGTGCGAATATTTACCTGTAAACATATATGGGGCAGTGTTGTTCTGGCCTTGCAGGAGGAGATGTGTTCGTGTCAGAATTTTGAATATATTTCGTGTGAAATAACCGCCATTTAAATGCAATATGTATTGTGATTTCTTGAGCCTTGAAACTTTGTTCAATAATAAATATTTGTTCATAGATAAAATAGCTTTTGTTAAAGAAAAAAATACAAATAGCAGAGGCATATATCGGCTGCGCGATACAAAACTATGGTATTAGTTTTTGATCATTTAAATACTACGGTAAATTACTTGTTAAATCATTAAAACACCACCCTTTCGCAAAAGGAATATAAAAAAATCAGGACAATATTTTTTTACCAAACTATTTAGTTCAAGAATAATCTATTTGTATTAAAACAGGGACAGAAAAATTGCTAGCCATACGTCAGTTTTGAATTAATTTAATCGTCAATTTGATATTTTTGTTTTATGTTTTTGAAAATATATTTTGACTTCAAACCTGAACAAAGTGGAACAAAAATAAACAGCCGTATACCGTCCAAACTGGTCACAAAACAGTTACCGAATCTGCCCGCAACTTCATTATAAATCAACCTCGCATGGTGAGATGTGTGGATGTATCTGGAATGTGCTAAAATAAATCATAAAGCCAAAACATATAATGTATTGTTCTGCATGAAGATCAACATGCTTGGTTTGAATTACGGACGACTGAATAAAAGTAATTAATTTAGCTGACCATTAGCGTCACACATGGGCACGGGGGCCTAGCTACGATTGTTAGCTCACTAATTTGAATGTATTTGGTGTATATTTTATCGTTATTATAAATTTCTACAGTTGAATGTATTGCAGAAAACAATTTGTTTTGTGTTTGATGACAGTCGGTATCAACCGATGGCAAGTACCTGCTAATCATATGATATCAATATCACCCACTAAAGTGTGAAATACTTTTGGCGATGTCAGCGTGTTACATGCTCCGTTAATTGTGTTTATGTCAATAGCTAAGTGACAGTTGGAACGCAGCTCCAAGGAGTAGGGATATAATCAAACACATAGCAACGGATTTTTGTTCGAAATTGTCGCCATCAAAATGGCTATCGACGAACCCCTCAGTAATTTCATGCAACCATACAGATTTATGAAATTGCCTCACCGGTTGAAATTTTAAGGGCACCTCTCTGACTTCCATTAGTAAATATTTCCATTGAATTAAGTCCAAGACACTCTTTCCTGGCTGTGTAATTATTAACGAAACAGTGCCCTTTACTTTCACGTCAAACATGTGAACAAAAAAATACGATTTATAGCGTATTCGACTTTCTCCAGGTCGCAGACCTATGCCATGAAAACATTGAACTTTACTCTACTATCATGTGACATTTCAGAAAATTTGGTTTTGGATCATTTTAAAATTGCATAATAATATATGCCTACCCAGTTTGTAAACAAACAAAAAATATGGCGTCGAAATCATGCCAGCCTTAGGCCCACGTGACATCGCACGAATTGTTCATTGCCAAAATAACAAACTCGCAAATCCGCCTGTTCGTAGAAACCTTACCACCTAACACTGATTAATTTTCGACCAAGACAGAATAAAACAGTCAAGCAAATATATTTTATACATCATTTATTGAGAGATAGAATAATGTCAACTCTTACCTCGATATTGTAGCAATTTGTAAACACGACACTTATTGATAAACTTATGACGTAATTTTGTATGGGATGCCGTTTTACTATTTATGGACGAATCATTTATCAGGTGGGGGCCGGGTATATTTTCATATGAATCACCAAAATTTTTCCGACCCACTCAGTCTCAACAGAATTATTCCCCCCCACCACCCCCTTCCCCCAGATAGGCGACAAAAAAATTTATGACATGACCCGCCCCATCCCCAAATCCCAATCCCAGCTACCCTCGCCCTCCCCCCTCCCCCCACACACACCATTTTACCTATTTTATGTCAGACTGTCAGACTGACCTCAATCAGAAGCTGTAAGAAATACAAAGAACATTTTCTTATTCTAGTAGGTTAATTAATCATGGCCTGTTTAAACTTTGTCTGCATTTCTTTCACTTTCTTCTGCACGTGACCTTCCAGAAATCTGTTGTTGGTTTAAACAATATTTATTGATAAATCTTCGTATACAAGATATACATTTACACCTATACACATGATTATATGGTACAGGATCTGATAGGAAGCTTAAAGCTTATATAAATCATCTCCTGATTAACATCTACTGAAGTAGTGATTAAATAATAGGCCAGGTATGCATACAAATAACTGTAAGAAAATCCAGTGTGTGTTCCAGCAGGCATGCAGCGTCATGATGACGACACATCATCGTCGATGCGACTTCATGATGTGGCGTCATAATGTCGCCTCGACGCTGATGCGACGTCTTCCGACGCCGCACGCCCGCTGGAATTTAGCAAAAATATAGATAGTGATCCTTAACAGCAAATGAGAAAAAAATAAAGAAACTAAAGAAAAGAAAAATGAAAAGAAAAAGAGAAAAAAAAAAGTTGAGCCAGGGGAAAAAATAGTTAGGAAAACAGGTAAAGGTATTGAGAACTAATATAGTACAACTAGTAATAATAATAAATATAACGATGATAATAACAATAATAGGAAGCCAATCAACGATGAGGTTGTACTTGGCTTGTAGGTTGAGAGGCCTAATAATTACATGAAAAACCACAGCAGAAGTTTTACGAGTCTGAATCTCACTTACTACGTTGATAGAAAATAACTAAAGAAGGATTACTATGATTTTGTGGCGGAATCAAGGTCTTACAACGGTAAAAGTACTCTGTAGAAGAGAATGAATTATCAGTTTTTCCCAGGTACATCAGTACCGGTGTCATTTCAACTGCTGTGGTTCGACATCTTGAATTGATTGGCTAAGTGTAACAAAAAGTTTCTAAATACACTGTCGACCGTATCCCTAACACCAAACATACACAATACCCTCTGTTGTTGAATGCTTGACAATTATAACTGTTGATAATAGCCTATTAATTGGGTCTCTGGGTGGCGGGGTCTTGGGGGGGGGGGCACAGTAGTTTTGCTGATGAAAAGGCACCTGGACAACTGATATTATTACAAATGCAGGCATTAAAATTAATTACAAAATCATCTACTTGACATGAATTTATAGACACTTTCATACTGTTCTTCTAGCAAATCAATGGAAAGATCTGTTTAAGATATTAAGCTGCCCTCCTCCCCACCACCAAATGTCTTAAAGTTTTGAGTTGAAAGGAATGAGTCTGAAATTTGAGGAGTAATAAAATTTTAGGGTAAAAATGAAGGCTGATAGAATAATTCTGACCCCCCCCCCCCCCACACACACACACATACTCATACAATAAGCCTAATACAAAATATGACCCCCGCCTGCTCCGAGGCTTATTGATTTCCGACCCCCCCCCCCCCCCCACACACACACACATCACCCTCCCCGCCCCCTCCACTTCATCCTCCTCCCCCTCCCCAACCTGGTATTAAATGACTCGTCCCTTATCATGTTTATTCCTTACTTATCGATATCCTAAATCCATAATTAATTTACGGATATCCGGAAACACGCGAATAAAGAAATCACAACAATGGAAATGTTTGCCAGATTTTGGACCTGCAGGTTTGCTAGAATTTAAAATCTTATGGTGGCACGGTGGGTATGCCTCCATGTATTTCCGGCTGCCATTTCTACAAAGGGGAACAACTTTATTGACTTCCACATAGTTTTCCTGTACCGGAAAATTCTTTAAAAACACTTTGCCTCCAAAGGAGCAAATGCTTTTCTAAAAGAGTTGATTCCCTTTGGAAAGGAAGGTATAAATCAAATTGCCGAGATGCTTCCACATGAAATGTACCCAGTCTCCTTAAGCGCGCACATTTACATACATGTACGTTCTCAATTTCTTCATTTATGTGCCAATTAGTACTTTAACTGAAATTGTGTGGTCTTATCTTTCTTTGACTAGCAGTCCCAGGTATCTTAAAGGTCACCAGAAAATTTGATATTTTTGCATTCACAAATCTTCCTGAAGGCAAACGTAAAGGGCAATCCGGTACACTTTATGCTCAACTCTGGGTTTATTCTTCATACTCTGTGTCCTGAAAGTAAACACTTGGACAGTCGATTTCCGAATCGAATCAGATAACAGTTAAAGCACATTCATAAGGCAATGATAGGAATCGAGCGGCCTCCAGATTCGCATCTAACACCGGTGAAGTGCGGGAAGGTTTTCACTTTTTTTTTTTCACTTTTTTTTTATTTTATAAGGGTCAGAAAGTTTACCGGTGATAAGATGAACATCTTGCATTTGTGCATTCTAGTTTGGATTTTTGGTGGTTGTTTTTTTTATATTCATGTTCAGTTTGCTGTTGGTTGAATTCATATAAAGAACGTGCGTATTTTAACAGTTCCGCACACCTCTTCTGTTTTCAACTTTCAAGCAGACTGTTAACGTAGGCCTACACAGTCAAAGGTCTTAACAATTATTCAAGGTATGGAGTTTGCCGAAGTTTAGCGATTCATATACAGTTTAAGTATATATGTACGGTATTATGGCTGCTTTTTGTGCCACGCGCCAAACGTCGGATGGCACGTACGTAGCAAGCCTCCAATTTTCCCCACACATCCCCCCCTCGCCCACCCACTCACCCACGCACCCCGACGCCCTTTTCAGGTTCATCGTCGAACTTCGTAGTCGCCAGACTATTTCAGAATGTAAGGTATTCTTGCAAGCCAATCAGTCAATCAGGATTTTGCTTTTCGCTTATATAAACAGCTAGTCATCAGACTAAGCACGTTTTTGCTGTTGTCACATGCGACAAGAGTCCTCTTTTAAATTAAAAAAAAGAGTCCTCTTTGAAGATTCAAATGTTATAAGTCTCAGTGTGTGTAACAACAATGTAGCCAAAACTCTTCTATTGAATTGACAGAGAGAGAGAGAGAGAGAGAGAGAGCAACGACTGTTCAGTGTTCAAGTCGTGTTTGGATATTTGGTACCAAAACATCACTACAGGCGTCATTCCCGACTAAATTAGTATTATACCAATGTATAACAACACATCTTCGTCTCATTTGTAGATATATCTGTGATTAAATAGGAATTCGTTAGTCTAAATATGATGTAGTAAGTGCTACTCGCCCCACTCCCCCCCCCCCCCCCCCCCCCCCCCATTCCCTACTCCGCGGCCGCCCGACCTCCTTCTATGGATCCCCGCTCGGCTTGTTTCTTGTTTCTTTCTTACTTAAGTATATAACACTGGTAATTGTTGAGCAAATTATAAAATCAGATTATAAATTATTTCGAAAACTAACCCCCCCCCCCCCCCACAACCTCCTTCCATCCCCGCTCGGCTTGTTTCTTGTTTCTTTCTCACTTAAGTATATACCACTGGTAATTGTTGAGCAAATTATAAAATCAGATTATAAATTATTTCGAAAACTAGACAAACAAAATGACAAGAAAGAAAAAAAACTCTCTTACTTCGTACCGGGTTCTAATGGAATTATCTTGTTAATTCATACTCGAAATAACTATTATACGTTTACATGGCATGCCGGCTGCCTATAGTTCTAGGTAATATGAATACGTCATCATTTTCCACAATGACGTAACAACAAGGTGCCTAATAAATTATTTGACAGATAACAGATGACTGTTTGAAAGATAAATAAAGTTTGAAAAGGATATTATTGTCATAAATTGGAGTGGCAGGTCAAATTTGTACAATGCCAGTCAGGCCAGCAGTCGGTTGAGCCCCCGGTGAGGTATGTTCTATCAGTTTGTAGTCTATGTTAGCTCACTAAACTCCGTACTTTTTCCCCAATTCATTTTGTTTAGCAATTTGAGCTCATGTTTGACAAGCTGTCGACCTTAATTTTCTGTCTAAATTTTGGCTGTCCGGCAAGTATTGCTGGTGCTCATATCACGTGCAAGACCGTTTCTTGAGCGTTAAAACCATTGATGCCATCTTTCATTTTGCAATTTAAAAATGTTCCAAAACGATATTGCTTGAAATTTCACATGCACAAAGAAGAAATAATAAAGTTTTCGATGGCATGGGTGTGCGCATTGGAGAAAGTCCCGGCTCTCTGTAAATTATGTTTTATGTTGATGCAAGGTTTCGGTAGAACCAAGATAGTGTATTGTACTTTATCGATGAATATTTTAGCATTTCGAGCAATTTTGGCCCTCAATTTTGTTGAGAAAGCCTGCTTAATACTAGTTAACAAAGCAATTTTCTGTGTTGAATCATTTTAATATAGCCAATACCTCTAAATACATTTGAGAATAATGGGAAATTTCGTCAAGAACCATGTTCGCCAGTTTTAGGGCCTATTTTTTATGTGGAAGGATCCACCGTTGTAAATACAATCACCGCTTTTCGAGGGTTTGCGTTCCAACTTTGATAGTATATATCAAACCTTCGGATAACTAGCAAAACTTAGCTTACAGTATAAGGGAGATTTTTTCCTCTCTTGAATATTTAGTTTCACTTACATGTATTTATTTGGTTTCGATAGAACAATTTCAACCTCGTATATGAATGATTTTCTTTAAGTTTGGACGTGTTTAAAAGAAAACGGAAAACACATTTCAATAAATTAATATATAAATAAATAAATGCTCTGTATTTGATCTCATAAGTTTCGAAATAATCCGTGTCGTACTTGACTTTTGTGTAAGACGTACACCTTTTTCTGAGTTTTCTGTGTATCATTTGACGTGATTTCTTTCCAATTTATAATTTAAATACAAGTATTTGTCATTTTTGCTCGCAATCATTGTGGAAAATAAAAATAGTAAATAAGGCATTATTATGACAAAAGGAAATGCGAATATAGATGATTCAAACAGTCATTTGTCACTCATTACAAAGGAAGTATCAATGTCATAAATTTCGTTTGCCCCCTCAGTGTAAAGTCTCGCCTGTTATCGGGTAGTAACGCGTCACGTGACGGTATAATCATGCGCAGAAGCAATGTGAAAAAGATCTATTTCGTATGCACTAAATCTTTCACCTTGTCCTTTTATTTTTCGAGATGAAATTACCGCATAATGTCACAGCATCTAAAATAATTATCGTAACTGTCCTAAAATTGAACAGTTAGGTTAATCAATGCTATTGCTTCCAACAGACGCAAATGGAATGAAAATAATAGTGCAGAGTCTGAACAGAAGCTCAAGAAAGAAGAGTCTGGGGCCGTATTCATAAAACGACTTAAGTTGTTGCTATGTTGTTGCTAAGGCTAAATTTCTTTGAAGGAGATTCCCTACAACTATGAAATTTGCTCTGGAGGAACTATCTTACAAAGGCTCTTCCTCCAGACCAAATTCTATTGTTGTAGGGAATCACCTTTATAGATATTTAGCCTTAGCAACCACATAGCAACGACTTAAGTGGCTTTATGAATACTGTCTCAGATCTAGTGCACTGTGTGCTAAGGCTCTATCTCAAAACTTAGGATTTTTACGGTAGGTCGTGTAAGCACATATCCTAAAAACAAATGTAATGACTGATCTTATCACAAACAACAATTTGCAGGCTGGCAATGTGGTTCCACTGAACTGTTTTCTGTCGGGTCTTTCTCCCCTTTGGATGCCGATTCGGATGGATTTTACGACAATGATTTGTTTTGTAATTGGGACATAAAAGCGATTAGGAACGACCATACAATCCGTCTGTACTTTTCGCAATGGGACATTGCTGAAAGTGCCAACTGCTCGTTGGATTTCCTTATGGTATGTATTACATAAGACCGCAAATATTATAAAAACTGGGACCCATAAAACAATTATCATAACTGCCCTAAAATATAAGCTGAGCTTGTTTTTGATTTCCTGAAGTAATGCTTCTAAGTGACTAAATGGTTAACATTGTGAACCCTGATCAAATTGCTCTTTGAGCTTGGTTTGCAAATGTATGCTCAGATTACTCAGATGTATCAAGCATCTGCTGGAAAAGTTTCCTGATAACAGGGGTATGATTACATGATGTGATATCAAGTCAGTTAAGAACTGCGCTTGCGCAAATGTTTTCAGTCGATGCCTTTAGAAGCGGCCTCTGAAGATGATTGGCCACAATCGGAGTTGACCTGACAACAACGTTCGATTGGTTAAACGATATCACCGATTAACGTCATAACGCATTCGCGACGTAATCAAGCTTGAAAAACAGTGATTGCTTATCCTTGGTTTTGGCTCTCTTTACGCCACAAAATATTCTATTGATGCATGATAAATAAAAATCATGAAAGTGTCTTTGATATCAAGTACATCAGGCTCGACCGAAAACATGTCGGACTGGCTCGGCAAGCCTCGCCATTCCTACGCTGTTTCTGTTCTCGCCTGATAAACTTGATGTCAAAGGACACTAACATGGTATTCTCTATTTATCAGGCTCGACCAGAAACACGTCGAACTGGCTCGTAAAACATTGCCATTCCTACGTTGTTTTTGGCCTTGCCTGTTAAACTTGATATCAAAAGACACTAATATAGTATTCTCTATTTATCAGGCTCGACCAGATACACACCGGACTGGCTCGGCAAGCTTTGCCATTCCTAAGCTGTTTCTGGTCTTTCCTGATATAAACTTGATATCAAAAGACATTTACATGGTATTCTCTATTTATCAGGCTCGACCAGAAACACATCGGACTGGCTCGGAAAACCTTGCCATTCCTACGCTGTTTCTGGTCCTCCCTGATAAACTTGATATCAAAAGACACTGACATGGTATTCTCTATTTATCAGGCTCGACCATAAATATGGCGGACTGGCTCGGCAGGCCTTGCCATTCCTACGCTGCATCTGGTCTCGCCGGCTAAACTTGATATCAAAAGACACTAACATGGTATTCTCTATTTATCAGTCTCGACCAGAAATACGTTGGACTGGCTCGGAAAACCTCGCCATTCCAGTTCAGGTGCTGGTCTCGCCTGATAAACTTGATATCAGAAGACACTAACATGGTATTCTTTATTTATCTGTCCCAAAATTTTATTTTTTCGGTATGCTTCGAAATTTGAACAAACCCATTTAATACCTGTAATGAAACTATCCATGCCTGGGCCCAATGCATTTAACCGACAATTAGTAACGCAATTCATGCTGGGCTAGGGCCGGTATGAATCGTATTACGACTGTTAGGGATCTTGTTGACATTTACCTGTGCAATAAACATGTATAGACCCCAAACTGTGACAGTCGTTGAACGATTTCATATTGCTTGGGCATGAATTATGGAATGTGAAATGTGACCTTGTTTACAGTAATATCCTTCGACACCTGCATACGGAGTTAATGTTTTTCAGCTAGTCTGCTATGCCAGAGCCTGTTTCAAATACCGAGACTTTGTTGAAAGAGGGAAGCTACTCACCCGGAAACTGTTGATACAGGGTTATCATGAAGTAAAGTTTGTGTCGACAATTGAAAAGTTTCATGAGAGACACCATGGCCTCGTTGATCCCTAAATGTGGCCATTTTCCAATTTATTTTCCGATTTGATGGCCTCAGCCGAAGCTTAGTTAAGCTTTCAAATACTGGACTTTCATTTTCACTTACTTTTTCCACTGATATATAGATATGATGGGTGTACTATGATAGGCAGGCGATGCTTACTACTCGTGAGAACCTTATCATATCTCTATTTTAGGGTCCATGTTTGTGTATCTAGAATATTCCGGCATTGTCAATTTTAAAATGACTTACGAGTTCGGACTTATGATTTGGGTACTTTGAGCACTTTCATTTACAGCAAAAAGCCATATAGAGACAAACCATTAATCGTTTGATAAGCATCATTAATGAAAAGTAATTTGAAGAACTTAAAGCTTTAGGCAAACTTAATCGCCTAGATTTTGCTTTATCGTTTTGACCCCCCTCCCCTCCTCCAATCTTATCCCCTCCAATAAACAAGTAATAACAAATCAAAAGCACCTCCTAATCACCGCATTAAGGGTCATAAAACAATGCAGTGTTGAAACCATTACCTCCCTCTGGGCCCCCAGTGGGATATATTCATGAATCACTCAAATCACTAAAAAGACGGTTCCTCCAGAGCAAATTTCATAGTTGTAGGGAATCTCCTTGGTAGAAATTCAGCCTTAGCAACAGCATAGCAACCACTTAAGTCGTTTTATAAATATGGCCCCAGGAATCATGTGCAACAGTCAGGTTTAAGTACTTTGACTTACTTTGATTTCAATCATTTTAGCCACTACCGTAAAAATTCTAAATATTTGGACACCTAAAATAATTACTGTAACTATCCAAAGCTCAACATTAAGGTTTTTTTTCAATGACGTAATGCTTCCAAAAGATGTAGAAGGCCTGCAGGAACAGGGGCCGTATTTATAAAACGACTTAAGTGGTTGCTATGCTGTTGCTAAGGCAGAATTTGTTTGGAGGAGATTTCCTACAACTATGAAATTTGCTCTGGAGGAGCAGTCTGAAAAAGACGGTTCCTCCAGAGCAAATTTCATAGTTGTAGGGAAGCTCCTTTGTAGAAATTTAGCCTTAGCAACAGCATAGCAACGACTTGAGTGGTTTTATAAATACATCCCCAGATCACCCTCGGTCTGCACTGTTTGCTAAGTCCCAATATTGAGTACATTAAAGGTAACACTTGGTTAAATATAAACGCGTGAGGGTCAAAAGGTTTTCACATGCCGCTCCAAGAAGTTGTCTTCCTTCAGCTATGCGTATGATATTTATTGTTGTATGATAAATGAATGAATATTTATTTGTCGGCTATAAAATAAGCTTTCATCTCCATGTGACTATGAACAACTCTTGATTTACGGTTAGAAGTATGACTACAACTGCAGTCGAAACAACCCAGCAGGCACATGACGTCGGAATGACGTCGCACTGACGTCGATGCGACGTCATGACGTCGCATTAACGTCAGTATGACGTCATTTCGACGTCATGTGCCCGCTGGGAACCCATCTAACGACTAGAAGTTTAATTATAACTGCAGGCAAAATAAAAGCGCCATGCTTATGGTGCTGAAAGACTTATTGCCCAGGCAAAGACATGACGGAAGATCAAAGAGTAGGACTTATCTCTGCAATTACATGACGTTTATGCAACGTCACATCAACGTAAATGCAATGTTATGACGTTGCATCGACGAAGATGCGACGTTGTCATAAACCATGAATCTTTCTCCTTTCACCATATCATTTTTAAAGATATTTCTTATTTTAGGTACACGATGATGACGAAGCGTATGGACTCTACTGTGGTGTGTATCGACCTCCACTTTTCACAACAACGTGGAGGTCAATTAGCGTCAGTCTCTTCACGACGTGCTGCTTAGAGGGAACAGGCTTCAAGGCCATATATACAATACAGAGTAAGATTTTGACTAATCAGGGAAAGTAGATGAAAAGCTAATGCTCAGGAACGGACATAACGGTTTAGTTTATCCTATCTTAAATACCAAATGGGAAAGAACACAATTTATAGAGGATCTTACGTGAGCGGTCATTTCATATGGAATTTATTAAACAAGCCTTCTGCGAGTTTCATAAATTTCAAATGAAATGACCACGAGTGTAAGATTCTGTTTATCATATGATCCATCAAAATGGGATTTCAACGCCTTCAAACTAAACATGGTTTCAACAAGAAAACGCATTGTTGACATGGACGTTGTCAATGACGATACGTGTACGCGCCAAAGTGTAATTCGAACGTGTGGTCATACGATTTTTATGACACGACGTAATTCATTAATAAAAAAGTTTCCATACCAATTTAAATAACAGCGGCGTCATGTGATAGAAAAAGTATTAAGACGGCAAACAGAGACATGGCAAGCGATAAGTCAAGAGGTCGGCGCTTTCCCGACAAATTGCCGCGAGGCTATTCTAAATAATTCTCAAAAGGTCAAAAACTACTACAATTCCTACAAGCAATCGCAATATGAAACAACACATGCCCGAAGTACCGCTTAGGAAAAGTCAAGAATATATGAGCCGCGACATGAGAAAACCAACAATGTAGTTGTGCGCCGAGCGCAAACTCAGATCAGCCTTGGCATTCACCCATTAAGTCTAGACTCTTCGCTTTGCAATTAAAGGGTAGCTAAGGGTCTTAGCTACCCTCATGCGGACAGCGAAGACTCTGATCAGACTGGGCGGATGCCCAGGCTGATCTGAGTCTGCGCTGGGCGCACAACCACATTGTTGGTTTTCTCGCGTCGCGGCTCATATTAATTTCACGTGACCTTAACCTTTGGCCTGAGTTCAACAGTGATTCACAAATACGCAAGCCAAACTTTGTTTCAGTTATAATTCCAACAGCCTCTCTTTGACACAAATTCCAAACAAATGATTGGCTGACAGCATCTGCAGAGAGGCGTTTATACATCGGTAAATACTGTTGACGTTGTATCCATACCAGGTATTCTCTTCCGATTAAGTTTTTCCACCTTGTTCCGTAACAAATCAGCAATTTTCCATTTCCGAATTGTAATTCGGACGGAAGATTTGAATTTGCTTTGAGATGACCAAAGCAAGCGCATGTATGATGTTAGTAACGTCGGCGTCATAACAAACGTCAAATAGGAACGTTTTCAAAGTGGCGGCGCCCTCGACAGTGTGTTTGGTTGAATCATTGACTATTTTGGAGTTTTTCCGACTTTTCATGCAAGGAAACGGGTTAAAAATGTAGACCTACGAAAACCCGTTTGTAATTTCAAATAGAGTATATAATTGCAAAGGGTATTATGCTTGAAATGCTCATGTCTCTGAATTTGTCAACCCGTGTTCACCAAACCCTCCAATTAGTAAATCGATTTGGGCTTTATTCAGTTTGTGAGTGACTCGCTTGCGTTTACACATCGACTAAATCCCAAAAAAGAAAATTCATTGCTATAGTAAAGGCGAACTGAGCATACCCATGCTTGCCTCCTTTGAAATGCCTGTACATACACAGAAGCTTGTCTCTTGGCATGTTTTATGGTAAATTTATGATAGCATGGCAAATATTGTAGAACCGGTTTCTTAATCATAGGTCGGTTCGGATAAAAGTAATAAAATAAAATACTTCTTCCTTCCATATCTGTCAAAAATCCTGCAATGTTTTCCTTTTTGATTTTTATCATGATGAAATATTCTTAATATTAACAAATTTTGCAAATGACAATTTCGAGAACCCAGAGTCTTTAGATGGGAAATGGTCTGAGTTGCGGTTTAGTTGAATAATTACTGCTCGGAAAGATTATATTAAACATATATTCTATTACCTATTGGGTACGATAATACTTACATCTTACCGTACGATAAAACTGCTAATCTTCAAATGAAATTTCCTGCCTCTCAAAGATGATGACAAAATAGGCCATAACATATTTCTGAGAACACCGTGTGCTCGTCGTGGTAGACATTCAATATAGAAATGAAATTGTTTTCGATTTTATCTATGATTTTTAAAACGCCGGCGAATCAATAACAAACTGAATAAAACCCGAGGGCTGTATGTTAAGTTTGTAAGTGATTTGCCAGCCTTCAAACATCAATAAAGTCCACAAAAATAAATTTAATTTCTTAAAATTCAATCTCGAGCGTCCTAGAATTCGGCGCCAAAAAAGTTCCCGGTTGTTCCGATTTCTGGTTCAGGGGATTTATCGAAGTATCTGAATCAGTCCAACTCCGTTAAATTGTTATTAGATATTTAAAACGGAATTGATAATTGAGCCGCGACACAACAAAACCAACAAAGTTGCATATGCACCAAGCGAAAACTCAGTTCAGCCTGGGCATCCGCCCAGTCTGATCAGATCCTTCGCTGTCTGCGTCGAGCCAGCTTTGACCCTTACCTTGCCTTTAAGCACATAGCAAAGACGCTGATCAGACTTGGCAGATGCCAAAGCTGATTTAAGCCTTCGTTCGTTTGGCGCACACTCCGCTTTGTTGGTTTTCCTTTGTCACAGATCAATTGGTTGAGACTCATATTGTTTTGTCCCCTTTGGGTATGTACTCGTATTTGAATGGTCAGCGTATTTAAAATTTACCAAATTGCAGTATGTTTTCCCTGGGCTCTCTTTGGAAGGCCATTTCAGGGTCACCAATGGAATTTCATCAGCCGAAACTGCGTAGACTGATATACCTTCTTATAAACGTTTTCATTGCTCTTGTAGGAACTCATTTAGGAATTAACTATTTGAGCCGCGATGCGAGAAAACCAACAATGTGGTTGTGCGCCCAGGGCACACTCAGATCAGCCTGGGCATCCGCCTAGTCTGATCAGAGTCTTCGCTGTCCGCATAAAGGTAGCTTAGACCCGTAGCTACCCTTTGAGCACTTAACGAAGAGTCTGATCAAAATGGGCAGATGCCTAGGCTGATCTGAGTCTGCGCTGGGCGCTCAACCACTTTGTTTGTTTTCTCGTGTCGCGGTTCATTTTCTCTCTGATGTCTCCAGCAGAAAAAATGCAAACACCGCTGTTGTTGTTTGACGGTCACACTACATTCTCAACTTCAATGTTAAAATGTCTGTGTTGAATCAATATTGAATAAAGGCTGACCAACTTTCAAGCGGAAGTCAAGCGAATTCCAATGTTGAATCAATATTGAGTGTCTGCTGGGATAATAATGTGAAACAGGAGCTGAAAGGCACTAAGGCTTATGCGAAAACTTCCGCAAAAAGAAGTATACCAGCAATGACCACATTTGTCATACAGCCACTAAATTTGCTGTAAGTGTTGATGAACAAGAAGATAGGCTTCCTACATTCTACTTGCTACCTAAACTTCATAAACGACCGTACAAGGAACGATTTATTGCTGACTCCAGCTCATGCACGACTACCGAGCTTTCTAAATTGCTAATTTCTAGTCCTACTGTCATACAAAATCATGTTATTATATAGTGTGAAAAAGTCTATAAAAGGACAGGTAAAAACTTTTCTGGGCAAATAAATAATTAATGTGAGGTGTTAAACAAGCTGAAATCGCGAGGTTTTCATGCGTCCAGATTTTTTACATTTGATTTTCCAACATTATATACTACCTTGCCCCACCATCTTAAGGGTAAACAAGTGGATTTAGCTGAAAGAGTTTCCCAAAGGGAAAGGCTCTCTTTATTTTACATGCAATGATAGGCATGCTTTCTTCACCTCTGAAGCGGTCATGAATTATAATTTATGGTTTTGTCAGAAGGTGTGTGAAGCTTTCACCTTTCTCTTGAACAGTATTTATATCAGATATGGCTCTAAATTATATAGACATATTGTAGGTATTCCTATAGGCGCTAATTGCACCCCTCTTGTAATTGATCTGTTTTTGTTATGTTTATGAGAGAGACTTCATGCTGTCTCTTTCAGAGGATACGCAATCCGAAGTTATTGAAAGTTTCAGTTCTACTTCTCGGTATCTAGATTATATATTGACAATAACTTCTTTGATAGCATGGCATGTAATCAGATTTTCCCTTCTGAAAGTCAATTAAATAAGGCCAGCGTCTCAGATACCGAGACCTCATTTTTGGATTAACATTTATCTATATCGGATAGTTTTGTTACAACTAAAATTTACGATAAACGAGGTGATTTTGATTTCGATATTGTTAATATTCCATTTTTATGGTGATAAGTCTTGTTTTACATCCTATGGCATTTATATTTCTCAACATATTCGTTTTCCTCGTGTGTCCAGTCATGTTGATTACTGTAATTTTCGTAATAAAGATTTGACAGCAAAGCTTCTCAAATTCATGTGTAGCGTGACGGAAATATCGTTTTCAGTTATACAGAGGATCTTACATGAGTGTTCATGTATTATTGAATTTATTAAACAAGTTGGGGAAAATGATAAGATGCGCGGCTTTGCCGAACATCTTATCGGTTTTCCCCTACGAGTTTAATAAATTCAATAATACAGGAACACGAATGCAAGATTCTATTTATCATATGGCACTAAAAGCGCATTTTATTAGCAAAATTTGCACCAAAACGTCACGATTTCGCCATTAGAAAACGCGACGTTTTAATGGACGTCAACGTATAACGTTACGACGTAATTTGCATATTTATTCCACTAGTGGATTATCGTTTTTAACGCATGGCTTTTTGCACTTTCAGATGCGACGTCATATGATAAATATCGTTTTCAGATATATGTTTGTTTGCATTAAACTCTAAAAATTTATTTCGTAAGTAATTCGATTATCTGCTCATGAGAAAAGAACAATTTAAAAGAGAGACCAATCCACATGATTTATTAAATTGTCATATTTTAAAAACTTAAACATACTCTAAAAGTATATCTGGTGCTATAGGCAAATAAAATACATGACACGTACAAGTTTGTACATGAAGGTTGTCTCTCGTAGAACAGATATCAAACGTATATCGCCGAATTTCGGCTAACAAAAATAGAAATTTACTGTTTGTAAATATTTATACCTTCCATTCAACTATCATTTTCTACCATTTTACAGAAATGTAAACAAGTAAAAAGGAATTTGCTTACGATTGATAATTTCGCTATTGCATTGACTGAAAGAGTGATAATACTCAGGCCTTTCTGATAAAAAGGCGCGAACGGAGAACCAATAAAAAAAGTTCTATTTTCCGAGCGGAACACAGACGAAAGGTTTAACCTTAACGGAATTAAACCTGATGATTTAATTCATAAATGCGTGTTGTCTTTTTCCCGGATGGTATTTTGGGTTGAATCCGGGATGTGTGTCAGTTCCTGAGAATTTTCCTATTTGAGCCGCGACAGGAGAAAACCAACAAAGTGGTACGTGCGCCCAGCGAAGACTCAGATCAGCCTGGACATCCGCCCATTCTAATCAGAGTGTTCGCTATGCGCTTTAAGGGTGGCTAAGGGTCGAAGCTAGCTCCATGCAGACAGCGAAGACTTGGCGGATGCCCAGGATGATCTGTGTCTTCGCTGGACGCACATGCCACTTTGTTAGTTTTCTCCTGTCGCGGCTCATTTACTTTTGCCTCCTTTCAAATGCAAAACTTACAGCACGAAGAATATGTTTGCTATATATATTACTGTTTTCATAAATGAGTTAAAATTTATTATTAAAAAATTATAATAAAAAAGGAAAACATTTATTTTTCTTAAAATAAATTGGTGCACTTCAGGGGAGATCGATCCATGAAGGTGTATTTTGAGATGTTGTTTCACAGGGGCAAACTTTTGTAATAAAGAACACAGGGTATAATCGATTCCGCCAATTTTCGCTTCCTGCAGAGACTGTACATCATATTTGGCTTCCGCCGAGACTGTCCGCGAACTCATGCTTCCTGCAGGGACTACTGTCCTCGAAAAATGGCTTCCTGCAGAGACTGTCCGCGTGATTCTGCTTCCTGCCGAGGCTCTCAGAATAGCCAGGGTAATCTTTCTTCTTGCATTTCTATAAATAGGGGATTCATGTGGACAAATACTGGTAAACAAGACAGGTGTGATACGGCCTCCTGACAGTGACAACGATGGGCTGTATGATAACTATCAGAACTGTTGGTGGGCTATGGTTGCTCCCGACCATGGCGTTATTGAGTTTGTATTTCTAAACATTGCAATACAGTACGACGAAAACTGTGAACATGACTATATACAGGTAAGATTGTAGAGCATGATTTTGTTGTACCAGCTTTCTGCAAATCTTTGACGGCCTTATGGAGAAAACCATGTTAGTGTCTTTTGATTTCTAGTTTATCAGGAGAGACCAGCAACAGCGAAGGAATGGCGAGCCTTGCCGAGCCAGTCCGACGTGTTTCTGGTCGAGCCTGATAAACTTGATATCAAAAGATACTTACATGGTTTTCTAAATTTTCTTGCATCATAAGAATATTTTAAGGCGTAAAGAGTGTCAAACAAATGAAAAGCAAACGCGGTTGTATTCGATCGTGTGACGTCGCGTATGCGTTATGACATAAGTCGGTGACGTCATTTAACCAATCGAACGTTGTTATCAGGGCTAACGTCGGTATATAGCCAATCGTCTTCAGAGATCGCTTCCACAGGCATCGCCTAATAACATTCGCGCATGTCCAGATCTATATTGACATGATATCACATCATGTTATCATACTCATGTTTTCAGGCGAGTTTTGCAGCAGATCCACTATACATTCATTATGTATATCAGCCATGAGGCCTTCTGCTGAGAAAGAGCTTACATCTTGTTGTTTCTTTTTCCTTGTCTTATCTTGCCATAGCATACTCAAGTCTTATCTTTTTCGACCTCGAGTAACCTTTCAGGTTGCCTGGGCAAAAAGGGTTGCCGGGTCCAGATGTTGCAAATTATAAGACAATAAATTATTGAGGTTCTCCCCTGCGTTATCTATTATTAAGAGTATAAAACATTCTTTACCGTGTTCTAACGTTTGCAAAGCCCTAGTGTATTAACGTGTTGCTGCCGGGACCGCGTGGCGGTGAGGGCTGCATCTTGTTAAGACACGAGGGCTCGGACAAACGTTTAAACACAGGAAAAAATGTTTTATCGCCATTGTTATATACCTTCTTACTGACGCCATCTTGATTCAAGTGATCTGCAGATGACACAAAAGCGGGCTTTAATGGTGTTTGTTATATAACTAATGACCCTTTACTATAGGAGATAACGGGAATCCCCGGAGTGACGTCATCGGATGATCACGTGGGTAGATTGGTTGGCAAAAAGATAGCGACAGACAGTGGTCTTCTATGGGATTTTGCTGAAAATTAACCTCTGAAATGCGTAAAATATAGTTTAGAAAGCTGCGAATAAATAGAAACCGATAAAACCAGTGCAAATATTGTTTTAATCGCTTGTCGCGCGAAAAAAGAGAGTTATTTAATATTATTTAGAGTTATTTAATTACTCGACATACATTGACTCGCTTCGGAACAGGACTTTTTCTCTTAATAACTTTGATTTAAAAAGAAAAATAAATAAATGAGATAAAAATACAATAAATCGGAGGTACTAAAGATCAGTATTTTAACCTTTAAACCTTTTCGAGGTGATTAGTAACTATAACACGGTTGATAGAAAATAAAAGACAATAAAAATATAGAAACTTGTATCCAACGAGAAGTAATGCAAAATTAATAAAACATATTGATCTGATTTAGGGATAAGAAAGTGTAAAAAATAAATAAGTAAATGAATTTATATTCATGACTGCGATTCAAAAGAGAATGTTATAAAACGATAAAGGATAATATACACGTATAAGCAGGGAACCTTCTGTTTTGAAATTACTATCAGTAATTACCACATTATTTAGTCCGAGCTCATGACATCTGAACAACAAATTCACTCTGTCTGTTTTTCTCTCTGTCTCCCTCTCTCTCTAATGGTTTGATGAAACGATAAAGGATAATATATAAACAGAGAATCTTCTCTGTTTTGAAATGCAGTAATTACCATAGTATTTAGTCCGAGCTCATGACATATAAACAATAAATTCTCTCTCTCTCTCTCTCTCTCTCTCATTGTTTGCTCATTACATTTTATTAGCGGACAAGCATATTAATAGTAAAATATCATAGACTATAATAATCGAGTTTTATTTGATATTTAAATTAGCCACACCGCCAAAAACAGTTGGTTATATTATACAAGTTAATTGACATTGTCACTGTAGGAAACCCGCGGCGCTTTTGAAATATGATAATTAAAGACATTCCTTATCATAAGACCCGCTGAATACCGGATACATTCATTATAAACAATAAACAACCGGTTTAATTTCAAAATGTACACCAGCTGCAGACACATTTTTAGAGTATCCATGCTTAAACGTACATCTAAAAGCACTTCGCGTGGAACCAAATTAGGAAAGAGGATAGAACAATATTTCACACTAAAAAAACAACATTTCTCAGCGTTATCATTTATATAAAAATATGCATCATAATGCGCAAAATACACGGCATGATTAATTACATAGTTTAACATCACCCAATAAACGTTCAATATAGCGTGATTTATTATCGACTTTTTGCCAACCAGTGTGGGGAATACCTTGTAAATCCTTATCGATGACGTCATCGCGTTTTCTCCTATAGAAAACAGCCGTGTTGTAATCGACAGTATTTTACGTTGGTTTCCTTCTATTTGTAAGTGTCGCAATGCGACAGAATCGCTGAAACAGGGCTTCAACCCTGTTAAAACACGGGTGCGCATGGGCTTAAACACCTTTGAAACCCACTTCCGTGTCGTCTGCAGAGCTCTGGAATCAAGATGGCGTCCGTAAGAAGGTATATAACAATGAAAATAAAACATTCTTTTCCTGTGTTTTAACGTTTGCCCAAGCCCTCGTGTATTAACTTGTTGCTGTCCTCACCACTGCGCGGTTCGGGCTGCAACACGTTAATACACGTGGGCTTGGCAAACGTTAAAACACGGAAAAGAGTGTTTTATCCTCCTATTGTACATTAACTAATTCGTTATCTATACCTGGACGAAACTATCAGTTACAGAATCCGGGAAAATTTAAAGTTAAAACTCATTGTCTTCACAAAATTTTCATTCAATTTGACTTCTAAGTTTAAGTTTTACGCCAGCCAGAAACAAATATTGAACGCGGGTTTTTGTCAGGTAGTATTCCAGTACCTTGCACAACTGAGTCGCGACACGAGAAAACCAACAAAGTAGTTGTGTGCCCAGTGCAGACTCAGATCAGCCTGGGCATCCACCCAGTCTGATCAGAGTCTCTGCTGTCCGCATGAAGATAGCTTAGAACCTAAGTTACCCTTTGAGCGCTTAGGAAAGACTCTGATCCGACCGGGCGGATTTCGAGGTTGATCTGAGTCTGTGCTGAGCAAACATTGTTGATTTGCTCGTGTTGCGGCTCAACTATCTACCCACTGTGGTGAAATTCAAGAGAAGGAACACTTGGCCCAATGATTTTATAACTGGCACCATATGGTAATCACATGGTGTAGGTAAGGAAATGGAAGTATTTTTTGCTAAGACTCGTGAACGCTATGTTTTTGTGTCTAATTTTTGCATGTGTTTTCCGTTGGGTGTTTAGTGTATGATGTTGGAATTATTTGTGTCGGTCCCTCATCTAACTTGATACCGTTCAATAGAGGATCTTACATATTATTGAATTTATTAAACGAGTTGGGGAAAAATAAGATGCGAGGCTATGCCGAGCATCTTATTGGTTTTCCCCAACGAGTTTAATTAATCCAATAATACAGGAGCACGAGTGCAAGATTCTATTTTTCATATGACACTAAAATCGCATTTTATCAGCAAATTTGTAGTAAAACGTCATGGTTTCGCCATTAAGGAACGCGACGTGTGTATGGACGTCAACGCGTAACGTTACGATGTAACTAGCATATGTAATCTACTGGTGGATAATCGTTTTTAATGCATGGCTTTATAACACTCTCAGATGAGACGTCATATGAAAAAAAGATTCAAACCCTCCCTCAAAAGTCGTTTTACTACAGAATGTTTGTTTGAAGTTTGTTCCGGTCTCTCAGCCTTCATTGTTAAACTTTACAATGTGTATCATTTTTTCCTATAGTCATTTAAGCTTTGTGGCTTTTTCGCTTGGGAAAGGGAGACAGGTTATCTTGTTATGCTACGTCCATTTCATACATGTACATGGTTTACGCGTTCTAGTTTGATAATGTTTCCTTTTGATAGCATTTGTAGGATTTGTTCTAGAATGGTAACACTCAAGTTATCTTCATTTTACATTTTAGATATACGACGGGGAACTTAATGGCTCGGCAACCATTTATTGGGTGTGTGGGTATACCCCTCCCCCAGTAGTGAGAACGAAATCTAATATCCTATACATCCAGTTTTATACTGACTCAAAACAAGGTGACACTGGATTTACTGCAGAATACAGACATGGTAAATTTTATATGTCAATATTTTAAATAGGTTGTTTCATAATATCTGATGCAGTTTCAAATTATAACCTCTTCTCTAATAATATATATATCAATAAACTGTTTACATTAAAATAAAGCCGAGGGCATCGCCATTTTACATGCAATGTAAAGAATGGGGCAACGTTGACGTCGTGACGTCATACATGACGTCATAAAATTTCTTATTTTTCAAGATAGCGCTGTTCATAGAAAAGTGCCAAAACATTATTAAATTGTACTATGAAAAAAAGTAAAAAGAATGCAAAGACCAGGAACTGAAACAATCAAAATCCAAATCTAGCCCTCAAACCATAGTACTATGAAACCCGATCCATCGTTTCTGTAACAAGAAGGATTAGAAAACTTTATCCTGGACTAGGCTGCAAGTTAATAGAGAAGTGCCAAGATTTATGGTGTACGGATGTGTATAAGACCAGAGACACAGTAACCAGGTGTAGCAGGATGTCCAGGCATTTTTCCATGGGCAGCGCCATCTTGAAAAATAACAACATTTGATGCGATAATGAATAACGTCACGACGTCAACGTTTTCCCATGTTTCATGTTGAACGGTGATGTCTGTTAGTCATTTAGATGTAAACAGTTTATCAATATCTATACATCTGGTCAGAAGGAATAGGGAAGAGTCGGGTAACTACGGGCAGCGGATAAATTCGGACATACTATTGCAAACAATGAAAATCATCAGGATTTTTACTGTTGGCCCAGTGAATTTTGTTTTGATTCCAACAACTAACATATAAAGGAAACAATGTCACTCTCCGAATTTACCCGCCGTCCGAATTTACAAGACTCTACCCTTTTGCTACTCAGAGAACAAATATTCCAGTAAGGATATGACAAGGATTGCGCATGCATCAACTGCAAGTTCTGCAAACTCGAGTAGCCTGAGATATAACTGTGTATTGCTCGGCTTTAGCAAAGAAATTATGCCGAACGTGCACCGAAAAAAATCAACATGCAGTCCCATGTTTTGGGGGACCTGGAATGATAGGAGATATGCAGCTTGGTCGTCACTGCTACGGCCGGGTTTGATACCCACCGTCGACATGTATTAGGATTGTGGTCCACCATCCATGGTCGGTTGTTTTTTTTCGGTTCTCTGACCTTTTTCAATACAACACAATACAAATAGTTTATTCAGCATAAAACATATTGTACAATGTGTATAGCCATACAAACATCAACATACAGTGAAAAACAATGGTTATGTATAATTTTACAGAAGAGCAAAAATGTACCCGGTTGGTAAATAGGTACAGAGGTATACTAAGTAAGCATGATACTTTCAGTACAACGAGTAGATACGTTTCAGTATCAAGAAACATAGATACAAGTATTATTAGCTCATTATATACGATTTTTTGTGGCAAAGTATATAAATTTTGCTAAGTATCATATATTCTTTCTTGAAGTTATAGACATAAGAGTTTCGAATTATATAAAGACGGCCAATGACAAAAGTAGGGTGTAAAATATTTCATTCTTAGTTGACGATAGTTAGGGCATACAAGCAGAAAATGATACTCGTCTTCTATCTTATTCACATTACATGATTTACAAATTCGCTGGTCACGGGGAGTACTGTCTTACCTTACAGTTTCAATGGACAAATTGTGTGACGATGTTCCAAAGCGCGACAGAGCGATTTTATATTTATTTTCATTTAAAATCGGAAGATATTTTTCTGATTCAAACTTATGTTTAAAGATATAATATTACTTTAGGCGGCTTGAATTATTAAAATCGCAATACCATCTCTGAAAATAGTTATCAAAAAATTTTTGTTTGATCGTCTGGAACGGGATTTCTATATCAGCCTGATTATTCCATATATATTCGAATCCATGGTGTTGTAAAATAGATTTGATCTAGAATGTCCAGTTTTGTCCGTTATAATTGTAGTTTAAATCAGCGTCTTCTTTAAACAGTAAATATATCAGTTTAACCAAGGATGAATCGTTCTGACGCAGTATTTTAATCAAATATTTTATCATATTAATTTTTCGGAATTCTGCGAGTGGGACTACGCCTAATTCACCATATAATGCTGTCAAATTTGTTGATTTTTTTTAATACCTAGAACGCGCCGCAAAAATTTCGTATGTATCATTTCTACGTCAGACGCTCCGTGTATTCCCCATACTTCCGATCCAAAGTTCAAAATCGACCCAACTATGGTGTCGAAGAGTTTGCATTTCTGAATAACTGATAATTCCACTTTTTGAAAAATGGTGAAAACATTTACAGTGCAAATGATGCATGCTGAGCGATACATTTTTGGCTGCGATACCAATTTCCGTTCTTGAAAAGTGTGATGCTCAAATATTTAAAAGAGTCGACAAGTTCTAGTACATTGTTATATACGAAAAAGTCATGATGTGTGCGCTTTCCCTTTTCAACGATCAAGGCCTTGGTTTTTGACGTATTAATTTTTAATCCCCATATACGACAGTAATTTTCAATGTCCGTCAGTAGTGACTGCAATGTTTGTGGCGATGATGCAAAAAACAACCTGATCATCAGCATATAGAATGAGAAATAGTTTCAGTTCATTGACGGAGAAAATTTTACTTCAGTCTGAATTTATATTATCTATGATATCGTTTACAAATAACATAAACAACAACAGTGAGCTGAGATCGGCCTGCTTTAGGCCAATATTCGAGTCAAAAAATTGTGAAAATGAAGATTTATATCTAATGCATAGTTTAACGGTATTATATATCGATTTAATTGCCTTTACTAACCTACTACTAGCATTTTCTAACAAACATTTATGCCACAAAAATGAGCGGTCTATCTTGTCGAAACATTTTTCATAATCAATGAAAACACAATATAGTTTTTCTTCCGAGTTAATCACTATCGAAATAACAGAATGGAGAATATATATACGGTCAAGAATTGACTTCCCCTTTTTAAATCCGAATTGGTTATTAGAAATCTTTTCATACTTTTCCGACCATTTTGTCAATAGGTTCAATAGACGTTGTGAGTAAATTTTTGCTAAAACGTTTATTAAAGTTATGCCACGATAACTGTGGGCTTCATTCGGGTCCCCTTTCTTGAAGATTGGGTTTATAATGCCGTTACCCCAGGATCTCTGATATTCTCCTGTTGTATATATTCTATTACATAGCGATAGTAAATATGGGGATATGAGATCATATGACACTTTGAAGATTTCACTTGGTATGCTATCGATGCCAGGCATTTTATTATTGTTTTGAGAGAATATTGCAGACTGTAATTTTGATTCTGTGAATTTCGCATCTTATTCTTCCCTGTAACTGTGATTCATATCAGATTCAATATTTTCATCGTTCAATGGTTGTTCGCAAAAACGATTTCAAAGTGATTGTAAAGATCATCAACCGTTAAAGAGTCGGCAATTGAAGTCGATTTTATATGATTTTTTAATGTTTTCCAGATTTTGCGGGGATCAGGTTTCGCTAAATTATTTATACGTCGTCATTTTGTATGTTTGATGTGCCTTTTTCTTAACTCGATAATAGCATGTTCGAGCTTGAGTAAAATTCAAACGTGTTTGCCCATTTTTTTATCTCGAATAAAGCGATTGCTGGCTGTCGTAAAATCGCGTTTTGCCCTTACGCAATTTTCATCAAACCATTCTCTGTTTACATTAGCGGGCCGTTATGGAAGGGTATCGGGGTCATAATTCCATTTAGGTTTTGTGTACTTCTATTTTGTTTTAACACAGAGTGCTTTTTCAACAATAAGCGTTATGCATTCTAAAAAATGCCTTTGTGTTAAGTGCTTTTTCAATAATAAGCATTATGCATTCTACAAAATGCCTTTACGCTTGATTCAGGGTCATAATTTGTTTTTGTATTCCGCGATAACACAGAGAGTCTTTCGGTAATACAGAAAATGCCTTTACGCTTGAATCCATTATGCTTTGTGAATTTTCTAAATCTGTGACCATCGGGCTTATTGATTTGTTGTTAATGTTTTATGATTAGAATATTTTTAAAAAAAAATATCACATTAATTTTATCCCTTTCGCAATAACTGTTATTGGCTTTATTCCAAAACGCTTTCCGTATTTCCCCGTGTATTTCGGATCATTGTTTACCGCTTCGTTGCGATTTGATTTACGATTAAATGCATTCCGCTTTACGACTACGGAAAAAATAAAGGCTAGCTTCACGGCTCAAATGTATGGGAAGTCTTAGCTGTCGTAAATGATTAATAGACCCATCTCAAAATATTTAATGGAGTGTGCTATAGGACTGAGATGGGTACATGTAGCATCCCGATCCCCGGGATCTTATTCTTATACCTGGTTGTTTTTATCAACATGCAATCACGATCATATTTTTCTTGGAATAACTGAAATGCCTAGTTTGATTACAAGAAGAATGTAATGGGTAAACTACGCTTAAATGTATGAAAAACATTATCTGTCTGAAATGATAATTATTCAAATAACAATAATAAATTGAGTTAACTGCCGAGTTTGGACGGTTAGAAATTTGTACCCAGGTACCAGTTCTGACTACCTGTGGGTATCTGCTGCAATAGATATTATTCTTACACTGGCTACTTTTGATCAGCATTAAATCAATATCATATAATTCCTGACAAAAAACAACAACAACAACTGAAGATGCTTATAGATCATGTCGTTGGAATTCCTGGACTTCAAACAATGCACCCAATTTCTAAGAATGCAGCTTCCATGAGTGAGAGTTCTGAATCTGAAGTATTTACTGGTGTCACATCCAAAGAGCCAATCGTTTTTTTTTTTTTTTTTTTTTTTTTTTTTTCTTATTAATAGACAAGGTTGGGCGTCCCGATACCAAAGATGATAGAATATTTGACTCGTGTCTAGCTAAAAACCTCCGGGGGAGGGGGATTCCCTTTTTTTCGCTACATAGTTTGGGACCTAGCCTCTAGTGCTTAAAAAAATAGCATCCCCACAAAAAAAAAAAAAAAAAAAATAGCTGATATTTTTATATACCATATACCCCAGAAAAAGTTGGCAATATAGCCTGCCCAAATAATTGTTCCCAGCGTAAATTCTATTCCTTTTCAGTCTAAAATATGATTGTATTTATTTTAACTCATGCATCCTAAATGCTATGAACGAGACATTAACAATAAAATAATGTGCTTCATCAGTACATGGAACTACAGGAGGTCTGTAAACGCTAATGCGAGCCTATATTTGGGCCCAAGACAACTGCACAGGTCCTAGAAAAATACCCAGAACTTTTGACAACCCCGCTGACAATCTCATAAAAAAAGTTGTTTTTGAGGTGACCCCGCCACCCCGCCCCCTCCCCCCCCCACCACAAAAATAAAAGGTCGCTACCCATAAAAAATAGCATGATTTTTTCAAAACCCATGAAAATAGTAAATTTTGAAATTTCAAACCCCAAAAATAATCCCTGCCTATGTGGTAAGAAACTTTCTGAGTACCTCACTCCCCTCGAGACAAACCTCTGCCGTGTGGGTTCGAGGCTCGCTAGCGCTTACCAGCAAAAAATATTGAATGGTGAAAAATATGAATAATAACCTTTCACCGACATGTATGACGGTCTGTCATCTTCCGAGTTGCGGTGGTTTCACAGTGAATGTTAAGGTTAATGCATGGAAAATAAATCATAACTGTTGTCAACATGGCTTCTCATACTGAATACATTTTACCTCGACACCGGTACCAAAATTGTAATCATTGCATATATCAAGGTCAATCATTGTAAAGGTAAATATTTAAATATTTCCATTTTTCTTTTCTTTTCTTCTAATTTTACTGTGGTGCTAGAAATTTAGTTGCGTAGTCGAAATACGCTAAAGCGGAAAGCGATAAGGCAAATGCCATATAGCGGTTACCAGATTTACCGTAAGCCAACATAACAAAACGCAAGTTCAGGAAAAGCGATTGAATTGTAACAGAATAATCAAAGAGCCAATCGGAAAGACATTCTGTAGAAAGCAGATTCCGTATCACAGAAAGACACTCACTGTTATATTTTCTTTAATGGGAAATAGATTTTGTAGAGTGTAAAATGCATATTACTGAGAAGCCCTTTGTGTTAAAGCATAATAAGCATCCATAACATGCAAATGGAATCGGGCATCAGGGCATTTTGTAAAATATAGAATGGATATTTCTGAGAGACACTTTGTGTTCTTGCAGAATAGAAAATGCAACTACGTATTTGAATTATGACCCTGATACCCTTCCATAGGCCGTGACCTACAACTTTTACTACGATTTGTTGTGCCAAATACGTCGAACGCTTTGTCATGCATAAATTGTGTGAACTCCTTAACCACGTGATCGATCGGTTGATTGGACAAATCAGAGGTCATTTGTTGAATATGGTCATGATTATTCATTAGCTGCAAGTTAAATTCGGTAACCTTATTACTATCCCAAACTATCTTCCTGCTAATAGTATCTTCCGTTAATTTCTCCAAGGGAGTTTCTTCCATGTGACTTTTAAGGTAAATATCAAAAGAGACAGGGGCATGATCAGAATGCTCATTGAAATCTAGGATGTCAAAATGTGACAAGGAATCAAAATCAGAAAAGTTCAACAAAAGATAGTCCACAGTGCTTTGGTCTTGGCGAGAGCAGAATGTAAATTTACCATTATCGCGGTCATTTAACAAGCAACCACTGGCTAAGAGCAGACCGGTTGCTTGGCAAAGCTCCAATTAGCACCGCCCATTACAGTCAATGACTCTATCTTTGTTTACGCGCGTGGGAATGTCACGTGTATTTACTAGTGTTAAATTTTGATCTAGGTATTTGTCGAGTTCGAAGAATTCTAATGAATCTGAAGTGCGGCTATTTAAATCCCCCGAAATGAAAACTTTACCTAAATTATTATATTCAATAATGTATATTTCCAATTTCTCAAATATGTAAGTATTTGAAGACTAAAAAACTTTTGAGGCACTAGGTGGTACGTAAGTATGACAAATGAAAACATCCTGATCGAAGGAAAACAAATCTTTAGAAATTTTAGTCCATAAAATTCCACATTGTTCTTTCTACACAATATTTGTATATTTTTAAGAGACTTTTTAAAGTAAACAGCAATGCCTCCGCTATAGCGTCCTTTCACCGTATTTCTTGTTTTATCTCCTGACTTTTTTCACCACTTACAAAAGCGCATGCTAATTCCTGTGCCTGCAAGAGTGCGTAACTACGATCGATGAGTTTTCTGTATAACACGGTTCAAGTATACTTAAAACTTCTAAAAAATGTGTGACAGGTCTTTGGACGTATATCCAACAGTCAGGAATAAACTGTCTGGGGACTTATTTCCTTATTGCTTCTCCATTCCATCCCCTACCCACCCCCACCATTCGGATATAACAGTGCAGCAAATAGTTTCCCAATTAGTTCCAAGTATATGTCATTCCACTTACAGTTGTACTTATACTCCGTAATATATCTTATGATAACTTTCTTACAAAAATGCATTTAATTGAACTCCCCGGCGACATGATAATTGTTAAATGCTAGATGTAATTAGGTAAATTATTATTATATAATTAATAAATGTCTGTTGCTAAATGATAATTGCAAAATTCTAGCTGGAAAATGGTTATAGCAAAATGATAGTTGCTAAATGCAAATTGCTTAATCCTAATTGCAAAATGTTAATTGCTAAATGATAACCACTAAATGTAATTGATAAATGTTAAAAACCCTTTGCAGAGTTTATGGTAGCAGAGCAACCTTGCAAATAATACAGACATCCATTGTAGCGGAACCCCTACTTCAAATTCATCTATAGTCATTTTGAAATAAGCACTTACAGTCTTTTTACAATTTGGCACTTACAGAGCTTAGCAATTTGCAATTCACAATAAAAATGTTGCAGTGACCATTTTCATTTTTTATCAAATAGCAATGAACATTTACCGCTTATCACATTACCACTTTGCCAGTGACACACAACATTTAACAATTTGAATTAGGCATTTTAACATTTAACATTTAGAATGCTGCAGGCGCGATTCATGAAAAATATATAATACATATATTACAAAATTGCACGATTGGTCTAGTTTGTACATTTTTTGTAGATCAGGCATTGGTATATAGAGGAGCTAACACAAGTGGTCATTTCATATGAAAATTATGAAACAAGCGTTCGGCGAGTTTCATTTCATATAAAATGACCACGAGTGTTAGATGATTCTTTATATCATATGACCTTTAAAATGCGATTTTAACGCCTTCAAACTGAAAATAACGCATTGTTGACATGGACGTTTTCAATGGCGTTATGTGTACGCGCCAAAGTGTTATTACACGTGTGGTCATACGATATTTATGACACGACGTTATCCACTGAATAACATCGACATCATTTGATAAAAATATTAATGCATTTCACAGCCTGGCCATGTGGTTCAGACGAAGCTTACAACATCAATCAATTCGGATCAGTGGATACCGATGCGGATGGATTTTACGATCATAATATGGACTGCATCTGGTTTATAAGAAGTTTTCTGTCTTCCAGAAAAATACAGGTTTACCTAGCAATGTTTGACATTCCATCAAGCGCTGGTTGTTTAGCGGATAACTTGCAGGTAGAGTAAGAGTTCTTAAGCTTAAAAACGGGCGACGTAACGTCTGTACATGCCTTCGAAATATACTGTATACAAAAGAACAAAAGGAATACGTGTGTGCACTTGGGTCAAATCTTCCCTGGCCAATGCATAAAGTTGGGATGATTAATTTTTCATTAGTAACGTTGGGTAAATAGAATATTGCAGTAAAGGAATGAAGACAAACTCTAGGTAGGATTTTCTGTGTAAGTACAATTGGCTATTACCACTTTACCGCCCATACGAAAGAAAAAAGACCAGAAGGTTAACTGTACTATAACAGAGTGCTAATTCACTATAGTATATTATTAGTGCTTTGCTAGTATAGAAAATCATATGTAGATGAACTAATACTGTACTCACGAATATATGGTGCATTAATTCTGTAGTAAATAATATGCTAATTCTGTACTTAATTCTGTACTTATTCTGTACGTGATTCTGTACAAATTCTGTTTTCTTAATAAAGTACTTATTCTGTACACTTAATGAAAATTGGTATATACCGTCACCTTAATGAGTACATGAAAATTAATATGTACAAGATGTCAAGGTCATTTTTTGACCCTGGTATCTCATATTGTGACAAGTTCACACTTCTCCTCAACAGCCACTGGACCAATTGTAACCAAATTTCACGTAGAGCCTCTAGGGGCTAAGGGAATTAAAATAGTGAAAATAGTCTAGGTCACATGACCAACATGGCCGCCATGCCCATGTATGGCAAAAATCTTTACAAATCTTCTTCTCAAGAACCAAATGACCGACGGCCTTGAAACTTGGTATATAGCATCAGGCACTTGAGTACTATCTAGATTTTTCAAATGATGACCTTGGGCAGACCTTAGCCTTTCCTAAGGCAAGGTCAGGTATGGGAAAATGCTAGAGCATTAGATTTCATGGCAAGTTTAGAAGATTTAAGGCTAAAAATTGGTATATACAGTCGTTTTTATCAGTACAGAGAAGATTTGCGGCTACAAAAGGTCAAGGTCATTCTTTGACCTCTGACCCGTGTCTCACATATTTTGACAATTTAAGACATCTCCTCAAAAGCCACTGGGCTTCTTGTAACCAAATTTCATACACAGCCTCCTGGGGCCTCACGGCCATCTTGTTTCTTGCATATCATACGAGTTTAACTTAAATCTATAATTCATAATTTTCTTAATCTAAACTTAATTTTGTGAAATTTCAACCGGGATCAAGATAATATATGTTGCTTACAATTACTTGCTTACTTTTTTCTTATTTTTTTACAATTTCATTGTTAAAGCAGCTCAAATGTGTGCCCCTAAATGTTGATTTTGTTGGACTAATTATAACCGTTCTCCGGCAAAATACTGCAAGGCGAGAAACACCCTTAAAATGCATGTAGTGTTATCTGTTTTAACTATCATTTAGTTGCGTGTATATTGGCAGTCTGTTCCCTCATGATACTTGAGAGTTTATAAAAAGAATAGATGGTAAATAAACCATGATTTTGGGTGGTATTTGGGGAAAGATGTAATTAAAATCTTAAATAGTTCCTTCAAGAGCAGAGAATTCATTCAGAAGAAGGAACATGGATGATTAACGAAATTTAGTGTAAGAGTTTTATTTGAATAAAAGTGAAATGGTGAGGGAATATATCTTAAACTAAGTAAAATATATTACAGGATTTGAGTATTTATATTGTTCTTGGTAGCTGTTGGTTATATGATATAGAGTATATCTCATTTTGCAGGGGGTAAATTACTTTATACATGTATACAGGTGTTATATATTCCATACATTACCTGCAGTCCTATGTTTCACAATATATATTCGTATAATCCTTTGCAAATATGCAAATTGCTCCGAGGCTTTGCTGCTTACACTTTAGAAAATGTGTGTGTGTGGGGGGGGGGGGAGAGTTCATGTACAGTACCACTCGCTAGCACTATTGCTCTATATCATTTTAGATATATGATGACGTAGAAAGTTATGGCGTCTTCTGTGGCAAAGATCGACCACCACTCATTTCGACAACAGAGAGAGTTTTGAGCGTTGAGTTTCATTCGGGATGTTGTTTGAATGGTACAGGGTTTTTAGCTGTCTACAGTGTACAAGGTAAAGTAGACTTACCACTAGTCTTATAATTATTGTTTTTACTTGAGAAAACTGTAATGCACAGAAAAAAGGTTGGCTGCTATTCTATTGCCGTGTGTCTACCAGGGTTGCCTTGGACGGCAGCCATTTGATAGGGGAGGTCGAAGGATAAGCAAAAACATCAGGCATAGACCAATAACCGTGTCCCATTGATGAATATACTCCGACCAGGTAGTGAGGAAATATAAGCTTTATTTTGGCTTATAATGTTTTGCGAGACCTTGCCGGTTGTAATAATAGTAATTAATAATCTGAAAAAGAGTCTGCGGTCTGTCGATGACTACAACAAGTTTCTACTGCTTATTCTACTGAATAATTAAAGCAGTTTGCATTGGCAGTTGTTGCTTCCAGGCGAATTTCTTTTCTTCCAGACTCGGCCCCTGTTTTCGGCTATCGAAGGGGTCAGTTCAACAAGAGACCTATCTGCACAATTAAACCACTCTTTTATGCAGAACACATGCTTTCTAGCTTTCTCGCCTAATTATCTCCCTTTTGACCATAAAATCAGCCAAGAAACGAGCTTAAAGTGCCTACAGTTATTTACGTATGAGCTATCTTAAATGTGGTCATATAATGCATCAAAAAAAACAAATCCATCGAAATTGTTTTTAGCGCCATATTTAAACTGTTAGATTAGAGAGTACATTTTCAGCTATATCTAACCTTTTTCAAATGTTAACCATTTATATCCAGATTTTATGATGCTGCATAAACCACTCAATACTTAAGCGACAATCTCGTTTACTATGGAACCTAATCATACTTTGACAAATGCATTTAATGATAATTTTAATAATAGCCTTTTTTCACAGAGAGTAACACATGTAGTAACAAATTAATCTTCCATGAGACCTCTTCTACACTCTAAACATATGATACAAACAGCTATAATATATATTTGACAAAACCAAAACAATTCCTGAATAAGTATACATTGCCATTCAGACAACCTCCCTCTTCAACTGTGTAAGTCCTACCAGCGACCGTACCAGCCATAGTAAGCACCCTATCAGCATACACAACACACACAGACAGGAAAGGTGGATGCCATGGTGATTTAATCTATGTCTGAAATGCCATACTATAAAAAACTTGTAAGGACATGCTGTGCACACACACACACACACACACACACACACACACCAAACAACTGGTAAACAACCTTACACCATCAACAAGTAAAACCTTAAGCAGATCATATCCACTTAAAAAGCAATCAAGTTGTTGACAACTATACTATTTACACAAAATGGCAGTATATTTTTTTTCTGTTCTACATTGTCTCTCTGTCTGTAGACAATGCAGAGCAAGAAGTATTAAGAGCATTTAACACAATTTCTGTTTGGAAATTCATGGACACATCATACATATTCACCCCTTATGCATAATATATATACATATATATATAATTATATATAAACAAACATAAAATACAGTAAAGGAGGTTATGTTCTAATTCGACTATGTCTCAACCGAACATAACTCATTTATATCTTATTGAAATATTTTAACAACCTCAGCCACTGCACTCTGCCGACTTACTACTTTACTGAATCAAAATGTAATACAGCTTCGTAAATTCCCAACACGAATGGCAGACCAACTCAGCTGCAAAAAGTCTTAACACCTCTTGCACACCAGAAATAACAAACATCATTTTAGGAAATGCCAACAGACAACTGTCCGTTTTATTCCGAGCGACGTATTGTACAACTGAAATATCAGAGAGCAAGTCAAATCTCCGGCACCATAGAAACCCAAGTGCATCCACCAAGTAACGACAGTTAAATGCATGTCTTAGAACCATGACTTGTTCGAGACTGTACGTTTTTTTCTCTTTCACAAATAATACAACCTAAAATAGACTAAAACATATTTCAATTATACTCATTTATTTAATATTTCCGTCGACAAAACTGACCACTGAAATCTGTATCACATATACTGTCCTGAAACATGACATAAACGCAAACTTCTTTTATTTCTGCTGGTAACATTTCTGACCTTCGGAAATACATGTAAGTATACTGACACATACAAGATATCTTTAACTTAGAGAATTATTTCAGATATGTTAATAAAATACTTTTACATTGATAACAAGCATACGCCTGGTTCAACTAAATAACTCATCTTTTTTCATAATCTCGCTGATCAACTTATTTTCAGCATCACTCGTGATTTTAATCGGTGGGTGGGGGGGAATGTCTATCCTTACTCAACGCTGTCTTTGGCTCGAATGACAAATCACTAAATCACGCTTTAACACATACTCGCTTTTCAGCGAAAATCACGAGACTTCGTGCTTATAACCAAATTATGAGAACTTACTGCTAACAATCTGAACATATTTTACAAACATGCTTCGTCACTATACAAAGTTACATAATACAGAACCAAATTATTTTTAATAAACGCCCCAAGTCTAAAACTCATTTTAACCGCCTACTTTCAACGTGTCTGTAAAACCTTTCAAACAAATATAAATTACATTACTTATTGGCATTTCATCCATATAATAGAATTGCAGTGAGATGAATTAACAGTACGGCTTTCTGGTAGGCTGTTCCAAATAATTGATCCGGAATATGCAAACATTTGCTTAAATATTTCTTAGTTTGGCCTAGGGGGTGGGTGGGTGAATAAATTTGATAGATTATGAGGATCTTAACAACGATAAATTTTCCTGTGTTGTTCCTTGATGAAACATTTCATTAATGTATTTTGGCATTGCTGAATCGGCAATGCTATACATCAATTTTGCTATCCTCAGATATAGTCTTTCAAACATAGTATTTTTAATTTTTGCGTGAACTCATATATATTATTCTACATTTTAATACATAATCATTTTGCATGCACGTTTTTGGAGACGAAAAATTCAATTCAGATTCAACTGGGTGGTGCCGCCCCAAACAATGTTACAATAATCTATGTGGGATTGAACGTATGTTTTATAGAAAATAGTTCTATGCTCCGTAGACAAAAAAACTTTGATATTCGACGGCAGTCATAAATTAGCTGATATTTTTCTTTTGCAAGATTTATCAATATGGGGAGACCATGTGCGATTATTTTCAACGAAAATGCCAAGTATTATGTTGGGCCCCGGGATAAGGCCAGAGCTTATTATCTAGCCTGATGCTATTGCTAAAGTTTTTGGTCAGATTCTTCTAGGGTGTACATGTTTTATGTTGGTTTACTTGGTCAAATAGTGTTTCCTTACAAGTTCAAGCAGCAGCAAAACATTCGTACAGAATCCTGTGTCCTTGACCTTTATTCATGGTTGAGTGTTTTCGCCTTATACTTTTAACAATATGAATATGCGTTTCTCTAAGAGCACATAACTTCGATACCTTTGTGCTTCAAAGTTAAAATGTAGTATGACACATTCCCAGACCAACATCTGTGACTTCATTGTAGAGTTGCCCCTGGGTGGGGCCAGGGGTCAGAATGTATAACATGTCATATTGAACAGTTACAAAACGGGAATAAAATCATAACTCTGGTACCATTACTTGCCCAGGGGAGTTAGAAACTGGACATAATGAACACAAATGAAATAGTCAATATGGAAACAAGGCTTTGATATCTTGATCAGGCTATGGGGTTATGGGGTGGGGTCGAAGTAAACGTGCGATGTCTACAAAGGGTAATCAGATGTCGTCAGACCTACTTTGTACTGGGTAAAGTTGGTGTAAAAATCCGTACTTGGAACAACCCTTTGCCACAACGAGGCAATATAAGTTACACTAAGTTTGTATCTCTCCGTCTGGTGCACGAGGACCTGACCCTATATGTCCGCAAAGTGGCCAGGTAATGGCATACAAGTCGGCCCTGTATGCAAAGGGAACAAATGACTTAGTGTAGCTTCTGCAAACTTGAATTGTGCACTAGCTACTACATTCACTCCTGGTTAACTATGTTTATACAGGGTTGTTAGGAGTTCTAGTTCAAAACTGACCTGGTCATCGTGGCTAAACAATTAAACAAATTTGATTGTTTAGCCACAAAGACAAGGTAGTTTTGGAACTGTGACACATTTTCATTTCGTTACAGTCTGGAACATAGTTAACCAGGTGTGAGATTTTGTGCTCCATTTTCAAATCAAAGACTATTAGATGTCATTATTTACAGTAATGGAAATAAAATTTCTCCCTGTTGGATCCCAAGTTATTTGGAAATAGCTTTCCCTCCCCCCCCCACCCCCCACACACAAAACAAACAAACTATGCCCCTCTTCAAAGGACGAGGACCAAAATATTATGATCCTAAACAAAATACGAGGACCGGTAGCGTCTGGATATGTCAAAGCACAGACTCGCTCTTTACTAATTTCATGTACGAGGAACATCCAAAAAGTTCTGTCACTGGACTCATAACCTTGCTCACAGACGTGTTACTCCCCACGGTTTGCAACAATCAAAAGAACATTTTTTTTATCCTTATACTGATATCAGGAGCATGGAAAAAACATGCCATCTGATTGAGTTATAAGCTCAAATACAGACCTTGTATTTGACACTGGCCTATTTTCATGAGTTTTGCTTTTCTGCAGGCTTGTAATTCATGCTGCATATCTCGTCAATAACATATCGCAGGATTCTGAAATTTTCAGGGTTGCTGTCTGTTGCATTCCATGGGGCACTACATATAAATCAGCGACTTCTGCCAATTATATGCGATGGAAAAGATTTGATATCTATGGTGTCACAGAAATATGGTGAAACACAGAGTCACGTGATTTTCAAAGACCCACGGTGCCTTCATTTTAGGGATTTTTTTTTTAATTTTGATTGAGATCACATGGTTATGATTTACTTCAGTAATTATATGCTTCAGAATTTGAAATATTTTACACTAAAGTCTTATGGAGCTTTTATACTTGCAACATGACCTTATCGATTTTCCTTTGGCGTTGTTTGCATAATAATGAGATTACGAAATGCTGTAAACTCTTTAAAATGGCCAGAATGATTTGGAGATTTTTAGCTGTGTTTACTAGCACCTGAGATATCGTAGGCACCAGGCAGCGATAAAAGACATCCCTTCATTGGCCATTGCCGGAGTTGCATCTACTAGTTTGCCAGTACGGTGAGGGTACCCTTCTTTTGAAGCAGATTGTGAATGTTGTGTCATCGATACAAGAATCAGTTTTTATAGTTATGTGATAAAAACAGAGTTTTTGAATGATTTTTATTTTAGGCGAATGCCACCTTTCGTTTTTGAGATATAAGCCAGTGACAGAACTTTTTTGATGACCCTCGTATATGTTATTTACATAAGTGACATGAGCAGGCGGGTACCTTTTCTTTCTTTTTTTCTTACAAAATGTATACAAAAAAGGTTCTCTTGGTGGTAGTATTTTTGAGAAGTTCTGTTCTTTTTTTGCGGTACTGTGAAATGTCTGATTCCGTTCTACAGGAATTATGTTACATTTTGGAGCGTCTTCCCCTAGAGGGGTCACATCTTAAAATGGAACAGCCCTTATAGCTATGAATGATAAAGCGGTCCCATGTCGGGCGAGACATAGCGTTCCACGAAATTTCTTGTTTTATTATGCAGCCTCTTGTGTTCGGCGGAATAACAGTTTGTTCAGAGGGTTCTGGTCCGATGACCAGCATAGCCATCACGCCCATATTTTATTTTTTCCCAAAACAAAAATGTCTATGGCCCAGAAACGTGGTATATAGTATTGACCACTCATGTACTATCAAGTTTGTTCAAATGATAACACTGGGTTGACTTTGCTCTTTTTCATTACAAGGCCAAATTTGCTTTCATGAGAAAATGATACAGCATATGGTTTCTGGGAAATCATTGAAGTCTTTGATGGAAAAGTAGGCCTATCTTTTCAATTGAATTAGATCATGAATTTTTTTAGGATCAGAGGTAAAGGGCATCTTCGACGTTTAACCATGGTCAGGCATATCCAACAATTTCATTCATCTTCTCCACCAAAGCCGCTGGACCGACTGGAACTAAATTAAATATAGGGTCTTTAGGATTGTTTGTGCAGTGGTCATGTACACATGGCCAACATGGCAACTACGCCCATATACGGTGATATACTTTAAAAACCATCTTCTCCATAACCAACACACCGATGACCTTGAATCAGGTACTGAAGTTATATCAACAATTATCCTAAATTGGTTCCCGCAGTTGTCCACAATGTGTATGACGACTGGTAAGGACTACTTTTGCGACGGCTTTCATTGGATAATGCATTAGCCAATCACCTAGTCCGTAAACAACTGAAATTACCCTTAGTAATACTATCGACACCTAATTACAACATTATTGGGATATTTCATTAACTTACATCCACATTGCTCCTTCTTTAAAATAAACTATGAAACAAATCTTTGTTGGTTGAGGTAGATCTATAATCTCGCATGAACTCTCGCTAGATCTCACGGGCAGATTTTTGACCGTTTGGATTAGTCATTACCTGTACCTATATGCTGTAGCTATAAGGGGAGAGAACCAGTCTACAATTATCCAATGAAGCCTATTGTTGACCTAGACGTTTTACAGCAACCTATTATTTGTTTCCCTGCATTTTTTTATTATTATTTTTTTTTTTTTGAATAATTAAATGCAATGACATTAAATGTTCTGGAAACACTGAAAGACCTTGGTAAAAAAAATTGTATAGACGGTTAAATAAACCAGTGAGTACCAAAGACGAATGTCATTCATTTACCTTAGACCAATTCAGTCATATTTCAATATTTTCAAAACACCTCCTCCACTGAATGGATGGTAGCACAATTTATTGCGAAGCCTCCATGGGTAGAATATATTATTATTTATGATTGTGGCCACATACCCATAATGGCTGTCATGCCCATGTATAGTAACAAATATTATAAATGCTCCTTCTCTAATAGTAGCCCACGGCATTAAACTTGGTACACAGTGCATGGGACTCATATGCTATCAGGCTGGTACATACAGAAATCATGTTAGTATCTTCTGATACCAAGTTTATCAGGTGAGACCAGACACAGTGTAGGAATGGCGAAGCTTGTCAAGCCAATCGGACCTGTTTCTGGTTGGACCTGATAAACTTGAAATCAAAAGACACTAGCATGGTTTTCTGTTTATCATGTATCAGAAGATTTTACGGCGTAAAACGCGGTAAACAAATGATAACCAAACGCCGTTTCATTCGTACTTGCTGGCGTTGTGGGTGCGTTGTGATGTAAGTCGGCGACGTCAATTAACCAATCGTACGTTGATATCACGGCCTAAGTCAGTACGTAGCCAATCCTCTTCAGAGATCGCTACTAATGCATTGCCTGATAATAATGGCACAAGTGCAGTTCTAAAGTGACATGATATCACATCATCTTATCGTACCCCAGATATAAGGTGAATTTTGCAGCAGATGCATGATAAAACTATGACACTATGTTGACAGTTGACGTTTTGACTCAGGTTGACAACGAAGGGCATCATGACCCCTCATCTTCGTGATATTTAGCATTCAAAAATCTGAAGAGTACATTCCGCAAATTGAATCCCAACCTATTTAATACGGCAATACACCGCTAAGCGGGGCCCGTCCTAGTAACATCAGCGTTATGAAATACTGAAGTGGTGTCGATTTTTATCATACAAAATGACACGTTCATCTAATGTTGACCTTCACGCTGTTTACTCCCTTGTAGATGGCTCGCCAGACGGGGAAACTGAACGACGATGACCTCCTGTGTACAAGCTGTTAAAGTATCTTTTCCAGGATTTCAATATGTATATGAGCAGCGACACGAGAAAACCAACTATGTGGTTGTGCGCCCAGCGCAGACTCAGATCAGCCTGGGAATCGCCTAGTCTGATCAGAGTCTTTGCTCTGCGCTCAAAGGTTAGCTAAGGGTCTAAGCTACCTGCATGCGGACAGCGAAGACTCTGATCAGACTGGGTGGATGCCCAGGCTGATCTGAGTCTGCGCTGGGCGCACGACCACATTATTGGTTATCTTGTGTCGCTCATATGTTTGCAGATTTCAATGACAATTAGTGTACTAAGTATATTAAAACAAAAGAATTGCCATGTTTAACGCAGATATGTTACAGTGTTTGTTTTACTGTATTGTATCATATGACGTCGCATCTGAGAGTTTAATAAAGCCATGCATTAAAAACGATAATCAACTAGTGGATTAAATATGCAAATTACGTCGAAACGATGTGCGTTGACGTCCATAAAATGTCGCGTTTTATAATGGCAAAATCGTGGCGTTTTAGTGCAAAATTTGCTAATAAATGCCATTTTAGTGGTGTATGATAGATAAAATATTGCATTAAGGTGGACGATCCCGGAAGAACTCTGTTCTTGCTTGTTTAAAAAACAAACAGAGTTATTGTTCATCATCAAATCGACTAACTGTGGAGTAAATACAGTTATAATATACACTTACTATATCTACTGTAAAGATCCTAAGTTTTCGGGCACATAGGTCTGTACAAACAGTGGAAACTGAGATCAGACTGTTCCTAAGGAACCAGAATGATCAAGATCTTCACAGTTTCCATTCCATCTGCGCATTTTTGTCGACATTACCTCTATGGTAGAACCGAATAACAGGAAAATAAATAATAGGGCAAGGACCGGCTGTGCTTGCAGCAGGTGCAGAATTGGGGCAGTCTGTTTTGGGGATATTTTGAACTTAAACATTGTTTTTCTAGGAAACGAAACGGTGAAATGTTTGTTTCTTTGTTTTATTCTTTAACATACGACGTAAGTTTTACTAAAATAATACGCATAAGCAAGCCCCATCGATTGATAATATTTTTCATGACGTTTTTCATGAAATGCAATTTTCTTGCATTTTTTTCAAAGAATGTAAAAATATACTAATTAACAAGAAAACTGCAATTTTTTGTTATCAGTTTGTTTCAAATATCATATATTACAGATTATATGATTTGCTGAAATGAAAGTGCATTTATGTGCTAGAGATATGAATTTTAATGGAAAATGTTTAAAGATAATATGTAGAAATACAAAATATTGTTTTTTAGGAAAACAAAACGGTGAAAATTGTTTTTTTCTTTACCCAAATGTTTTATATCTCTTTGGGTTATTTAGACGGTATAATGGTTTGAATGCCCCGCCAATATTTCGATTCAGTAATCGTCTACCTTAATGCTCCTGTATTATTGAATTTATTAAAATCGTTTAGGAAAACCGCTAAGATGCTCGGCATAGCCTCGCATCTTATCTTTTCCCCAACCCGTTTAATAAATTCAGTAATACATGAGCACTCACATGTAGGAATCTCTAAATGAGCCGCGGCACGAGAAAACCAACAATGTGGTAGTGCGCCCAGCGCAGACTCAGATCAGCCTGAGCATCCGCCCAGTCTGATCAGAGTCTTCGCTGTCCGCATGGAGATACCTCAGACCCTTAGTTACCCTTTGAGCTCTTAACAAAGAGTCTGAGTAAACTTGGCAGATGTCCAGGCGGATCTGCGTCTGCGCTGGATGCACAACCAATTTGTTGGTTTTCTCGTGTCACGGCTTATATTTACTTCTCATGTCAGGTGAATGCGGAGGACTATTGACAGACGCTTCAGGTGTTATTCAGTCACATGACAAAGACAATAACGATAAATATGATAACAACGCCAACTGTTGGTGGGGAATTGTCGCCCCGCCCAACCACACTGTTGAAATCGAGTTTCTGAGCATGGCAATACAAGACGGTGAGGATTGTGATCACGATTATGTACAGGTAAGTGGAGACTTAAGTTATACTGGAAGACGCGTAACTAAAGAATGCCTGACTGTTTTCGATTACCGAAACATGTGAGCCGCGACACGAGAAAACAAACAATGTGGTGGAGCGTCCAGCGTTGACTCAGATCAGCCTGGGCATCCGCCCAGTCTGATCAGAGTCTTCGTTGTCCGCATGAAGGTAGCTTAGTCCCTTGGGTACCCTTTAAGCGCTTAGTAAAGGGTCTGTTCTGACTGGGCAAATACCCAGCCTGGACTGAGTCTGTCCTGGGCGCACGACCACATTGTTGGTTTTCTCGTTTCGCGGCTCATGTGTAATGGAAGCGAGTATTGTGCAAATGGAGGTAATGTATTTATATTGTTCGTCGATATGAGATTCGTCTCTTTCGGTCTTTTTTTTTGCAATGTTGGTACAAAAGATAACCTAGCGACATTTCTCGTGCCTTAGGGGCTGCGTTTTCAAACTGTGCATAAAGGCCTTTCCCATTTTTTTTTTTTTTTTTTTTTTTTGTTTTTTTTGTTTTGTTTTGTTTTCTTGTTTTGTTTTGTTTTGGGGGCGGGGGCGTTATTTGGGGTCTGATGGTATAAGTTCCTGATCATTGCAAATCTTTTTACTTCTCCAAGAAAGGGAGAGAAACGTAAATCGGATTGTTTTGGAGGTAAAATCATCAATATAGTTCAACAAAGAGTCTCAAAATAAGTAAAGTAAAATGAAAGACAATGATCAGGGATAAATTCTATCAAATTCCATACAACACAGACAATATGACCCGCGACGTGACAAAACCAACAATGTGGTTGTGCGCCCAGCGCAGACTCAGATCAGCCTGGCCTTTGCTGTCCGCATGAAGATAGCTTAGACTCTAAGCTACCCTTTGAATACTTAACGAAGAGTCTTATCATACTGGGCGGATTCCCAGGCCGATCTGAGTCTGTGGTGGGCGCACAGCCACTTTGTTGGTTTTCTCGTGTCGTGGCTCATATCATGACGTATGTTTGTGTGAAGTTTCATCACAAAAGGTGTTCTAGCCTCTGGCAAAATGAGCTAAAGGCAGTGGATAAACGTTAATGATTTTGATTTTGAATAAAGTTTTGTTCTGTTCTGTTCTGTTCTGTTAATGTGGCTATGAATTGTAGGTCAAGGTCAGCAAACAACACAAGTGCTGTGTAGTTGTTGTCATGATGTAAGCTTGTTTGAAGTTTCAATATACTGAGCTTAACGTAGAGGGTAGACGTAAAATTGGCTTTGTTCAACAGAAAGTGTAAAGTAGGTCAAAAGCAGATTTTTTCCTAAAACGACACTGGGGATACGGAGAAAATATTATGGTGTTAGCATGTTTGAAATTGCATCAGAACAGGTCTCTAAGTGTCTCAGAAGTAGAGCTTAGTGCAGTGGGTAAACTGTTGTTGTGTTGACTACAACGCCAACTAAGGCAGCTACACAGACGACGACGACGCCGGAAAGTGACCTCTATGTCTCTCCTGCTTGCCAAAGCAGTCGCGGCGAAAACTGTGATAGTGAATTTTAGAGATGAATTAATTATTGCTTATCAGAGCTACACATACATCTAAGATGGGGGTTTGAGGATAATTCAGTGGAAGTTATTCTTATTTCACAGTGTAAACATATGTTGTGATTCCTAATCACAATCATCTCAATGAGGCGTTTCTAATAAATGTTACAACGAATGCTTTACGAAAAAAATCCGTTAATTATTCTCGTTACTCCTTCTGATCTTTCCATTTCAGATGTATGATGGAGTAATCTCATCATCAGCGGCGTTAGGCTACTATTGTGGTTACACTTTGCCTCCCGTACTAAGGTCAGCTACAAATGTCTTTTACCTGATGTTTGTATCAGATGCATGGATCACTGACTACGGATACACGGCAAACTATACACTCATCAGTGGTACGTTTACAAAAATGAAAATTGAGCCGCGACACAAGAAAATCAGCAATGTGGTTGTGCGCCAAGCGCAGACTCAGATCGGCCTGGGCATCCGCCCAATCTAACCAGAGTCTTTCCTAAGCGCTTAAATCGAAGCTAAGGGTCAAAGCTATCTCCATGCGGACAGCGAAGACTCTGATCAGACTGGGCGAATGCCCAGGCTGATCTGAGTCTACGCTGGGCGCACAACCACTTTGTTGGTTTTCTCACGTCGCGGCTCAAATGCACTACAGATAGAGGTCTTACAAGAGTTATCATTTCATATGAAAGGACTTCTATGCTTAAGGCATGAATTTTCCCCATGATTAAAAAGTTATATGGATCACTGACTTTTGCTTTGCATTTTTGACTATGACATGTAACTTGCATGACACATGAATTTTCAAATATTTGTGTCTATGTAATGTACGTTAAACATACGTTGACGTTGATGTCATTGTTGAGATAAATTGTAAATTATTCTCTAACTGATTGTTAAAATAATGATTTATTGTATACATTTCACCCTTTTTTGACTCACATTACTTAGATAACAGACAACACTGGATAGTTTTGACTATATGTATGTGACCTTGACCTCATTTCAAGGTCATGGTACACAATATAATCCTTGAGGATCACAGTGCTACTGTTGACCATTCTTCTTCTTTGGCTTACTGAGTATCGTTCCCCCGTGACCCAGCTTCCCACTCATATATATTGCGTATTAGCATCGCATAAGTCTGCTGCATGAAGGAAATGCTGGGTCACGGGGGGGGGGGGGGAGTACTTGTATTTTAGTTATAGTGAAGCGTTCTCGCTTTGACCTGAAGTTTAACTGTGGCTTTGCCTGTTTAAATGCCAATCAAGCGTAACAAGAAGAAAATCGTTGCTTTGTATTGTTATTTGCGTGTATTTAGCATGCATTTATGACAAAAAATTATGGAATGAATGACTGATTTCAATATTTTTATTACCTCAAAAAATGAGGTATGCAAAAACCTTGAATTTAGGGTAGGTAGGGTCAGACTGGATTATCTCCCCATGTCTTTGAGTCTGAATCACAAATGATCTGATTTCATACGGTTTACATATTTGTGGAAGCTCTGCTAGGAAGAATTTGCTAACTTTATACTTTTGAAAATTCGGACCTGTCTCGGCGGTCTAATGGGGAAAATCCTCGCCTTAATCATAGAAGTCCTTTATGAAACGACCATAAGTGTAAGATTCTGTTTATCAAATGATTCTTTAAAATTTGATTTTAACGCATTTATTCGAACCGAACATTATTTCAATAAAAAAACGCATTTGAGTGAGTGAGTGAGTGAACTCGGGTTTAACGTCCCACCAACAACGAGGTCATATGGAGACGGGACCTCGGTTTAAAGTCTCATCCGAAAGACTGGAGAAGCGGGGGATCGAACCTGCGACCCCTGGATTGGAAGTCTGGAGTGTTATCCACTATGCTACAGCCGCTCCTAAAACGCATTTGACATGGGCGTTGTCAATGAAGTTATGTGAACGCGACAAAGTGTTATAACACATGTGGTCATATGATTTTTATGACATGACGTTATTCACTAAATAACCGCGACGTCATATGATAAGTTACTTTCCACAGTGTTGAAAAGAAATAAAATACTTGTCGGTGGCAAGATTTGGTTTAACAAACTTTGCATACTTGTTTAATAGTTATTTTTCCCCATTGCACATTATCTTACCACGCCCTTTCTCCCTTCTCAAGAGAAGTCATGGTAGGTCAGTTTGTCACGCGCGGACCTACTAAACTAGCGGTCCTGGTTCGAATATTGCAGAGATCGCAATTCTTTGTAATATTGCAAAGCATAAATCACCTTATGTATTGTATTGTATAGATTAGTACAGGGTAATCGACCAACGCTCAATATTTATGTAAATAAATTGTAATGACGACCATTTGACTTTTAATTATTAATTGAGCCGCAACACGAGAAAACCAACAAAGTGGTTATGCGCCCAGCGCAGCCAGGGCATCCGCCCAGTCTGATCAGAGTCTTCGCTGTCCGCATGCAGGTGCATAGACCCTAAGCTTCCTTTTAAGCGTTTAGTAAAGAATCTGAACTTGCTGGGCGGATGCCCAGCCTGATCTGAGTCTGCGCTGGGCGCACAACCACTTTGTTGGGTTTTTCGTGTCACGGCTAAAATTTGTTTCCGTATTTTAATATAGTCCGAATGGTTTTACAGTTTTGGATTTTATGATTAAACGATATGCACTCGTGTGCGGTTATCCGATATATTTTATAACATGTACACGTTTCGTCAAAAAAGGCAAAATTTCATTGCTCAAAACGCTTAAAATGTGATATTTCAAAACTTTGGTCAAAATGCGTAATAGAACCGCTTCTAAGGTGGACCTTAATACTTGTGGGTGCTGAAAAAAAGTGCCATGTCCTTAATTGCATTAACTTTCTTATACGATATTAACCTATTTAAAATACTTAGCTCTTCACTCATGCAGGTTTCGTTCATGCGAAGTTAGCTCTCTTCTTTTCTCTTTTTCTTCCTCATTGTTTCTTTTCTTTCTCTCTCTCTCTCTCTCTCTCTCTCTCTGTCTCTCTCTCTCTCTCTCTCTCTCACACTCACACACACACACACACACACACACACACACACACACACAAACTCACACCCACACGCAAAACAGCAATGACACTGCTCGCTTACAGATACATGTATTTATTTAAGTGCTTCAAACCATTTGTAAACTCGGGTTAATGTAATCTCTATTAAATCAAGGTTCTTTACCCTTTTATTTATTTCTTTATTTATTGAAATTGGGACTCAGGTCAGAGAGTCTCAGTTTATTTCCCTTACATACAGCAATTTTCTTGCACACCAGATAAGGATATCCGCGTGCTTCCCCTGTACCTACAAATCATATCTCACCCATGTTATCTCACCCAGGACCGGATAAAAAACACGAGCATTCAATGCATTGGTTGTAATGGAGGTCACGTATCTGCGTCGTCAAGTGATTTTGGCGTTTTAGATCATTACGTCACGAAAACGGCAAAATGACGTCAGTTCATGCATGCCAGACGTTGACGTAAAGAACCGAAAGGCAGTCGTTGAAAGCGGCGCCTTATTTTCAAATCAAATAGAAACCTCTGAGGCTCTAAAATTGCGCATTTTAACAAGTTCTAAAGATAGTACAAAACGTGGTGTGCAAGAAAAAGTATCTATCATGGGTGTGAGGTGCGGATAGAAACATCCGTCACTCGGGATCACTGTTCGGCATCACTCGGCAAGCCTCGTGATGCCGAACAGTGACGCTCGTGGCGGATTTTACTATCCACACCTCATACCCATGAAAGATACTTATAATCTCAGAAATAAACTGAGCTGCCAAAAATAGACGTGTCACAAACAAAACATCCTGACGTAGGAATACATATGAGCCGCGACACAAGAAAACCAACATTGTGGTTGTGCGCCCTGTGCAGACTCAGATCAGCCGGGGCATCCACCCAGTGTGATCAGACTCTTCACTAAGTGTTGATAGGGTAGCTAAGGGTCTAAGCTACCTTCATGCGGACAACGGAGACTCTGATCAGACTGGGCGGATGCCCAGGCTGATCTGAGTCTGCGTTGGGCGCACAACTACTTTGTTGGTTTTGTCGTGTCGTGTCGCGGCTCATATGTGCTATGTGTTTGCAATGTACTATGTAAATTAACTTATAACGCAAACCATACTCTCCATTCTTTTGAGGTCAAGTTGACAAGTGTTAAAAAATATATGTCTGTGGTGCTTATTAAACTCACCAAAGCTGTTTCTCATTCTACTGGTAGCCAGAAAGCTAATTTTAAACAATGCTTAATTTCGAACATAAAATGTATATGAAAACTACAGGTTTATTTACATTTCTTGTATACGCCTTTGAATACCTCACAAACTGAATAAAACCCAAAGGGTTTCATGTTAAGTTTGAGACATATTCACTAGCGTTAAACTCCACTAAATATTTTTCCCAGCTCGGTCATTTTTGTCTAAAAATTGTCGGCTATATTTCGTACACCCTAGAAATGGCCGCAAAGAAAATCCTTCCAAGGTTCTGGTACGCCAATGTAAAAACATCTTTTTCCGCTCACCACCTATTAACCAAATTCCACTAAATTAACATTTGAATATTCAGTTCGAATTATATGATATGTAAACGAGTGACATGCAAAATAAATGTAAAAACAGAAAAAGAAACTTGGGAACAATCCTGCGCCTGTTTTGTCCACAGAGCTGTAGATAAGAGAGTATTTAATGAAAACTGAGGGATAATTTTTCTTATTTCTCAATGAAACCATATGTTGTGACCCCTCATCTGAACCGTCTCATCGAGACGGTTCAGATGAGGGGTCACCAGATATGTTATTATGCAGAATTAACAAAAAATATCCCTAATTATCACCAAATACTCCCTCTTATCTAGAGCTCTGTGTCAAGGCTATCTATTCTTCTATTCCTTTGTCATTCTCTGAATGCATAAGCTATAAAAATTCGTAGCACATTTCTCAACAGTTCTCCATGTATTAGGGTGAATTCATACACTTTCAAGAGTAACAACTCTACCATTTTCATTTTTCTCACCTTTTACCCCTACAATTGGGGACAAATGTTAAAGGAAAGTATTTGTTTTTAAGAGTAGACAAAAGACCACAATTTGGAAGGATTGTGTTGTTCAGGGAGCAAACAAGCGGTCACAAATGTTTTGTCTCATTGTACAAATGGTGGGAGGACATTTACCCCTGGACGAAACTTTGCGTTCCATTATAATGTGTATTTTTCATTTCTCCTTTGTTTTATTTTTCCGGTCTCTCATGTGGCTGGTGCCTGATGATCGGTTTATGTTTGGTGCTTTTCATCTGTATGTTTTTATCATAATTTCAGCCATTCTTCTAATAGCCAACATCCCTTAACTGCTTTGCAAGGGTCGCACGGTCAAACATATTAATTCGGAAGGGTCGCACGGTCAAACATATTAACTTTGTTAAGCTGTAGCCGTGTCTTCACATATCTAATTTGTTTATTTGGTTTTGCAGCAAAACCTTGTGGCACAACCGAAGTTAGCAATGTTGGAATTTTAAGATCGCTGGATGCCGATGCGGACGGATTTTACGACAACAACTTAACCTGTGTCTGGCACATTCACCCTTTCTATCGAGACCGTATAATTAATTTCTACGTAACAAAGTATGATATTCCGACAAGCAACAACTGCACAGTAGCCTATCTTAAGGTAATGAATCAAGACATCACTGAAACTTTTTTTCTAAAGGAATATGGGTTCCCCTCCAAATTATGCCATTATTTAATTAAGCGAGACAACTTTTGTGACTTCATGTTTACTTTCCAGGATTGAGTCCCTTCCAGAAAGAGATAAAACAAACCCTGAATGAAGTGAAATCGTAACGGAGCCGCGATACGAGAAAACCAACAAAGTGGTCGTGCACCCAGCGCAGGCTCAGATCACCCTGGGCATACGCCAAGTCTGATCAGACTTTTCACTAAGCGCATATAGGGTAGCTAAGGGTCTCAGCTTACACCATGCGGACAGCAAAGACTCTGATCAGACTGGGCGGATGTCCAGGCTGACCTGAGTCTGCACTGGGTACACAACCACTTTGTTTGTTTTCTCATGTCGCGGCTCAATTATAATTGTAAAACTATTCTGGCAATTAGCAAAACATTTTTAAACTAAACAGTTGCACTAAAACGAGCAGGTATATGAAAATGTTTCATTTTGCTTTTTTAGCTCACCTAAGCCGAAGGCTCAAGAGAAGCTTATCGGATTAGCAGACTTCGTCGTCCGTCGTCGTCGTTCGCGTTACGTCGTCCGTACACATTTTTAATCGACTCCTCCTCTGAAATACAGTGCTGATTGTAGACTAATTTCATAAGAGCTAACAGACTTTCGGAACGGAATGGTGCCAATTCCGATCAGAGCTTATATATATATAGTATACAAAATAATCATGTGAATACTTGTAAATATGTATGATGTATATGAAGTTTCATTAAACCAAATGGTGTCAAATGGACGGGGTCACATGACCAACATGGCCGCCACGCCCATATGTGTTATAAACATTAAAATCTTCACATGAACCAATTGATCGATGGCCTTGAAACCTGGTATGTAGCCTTCGGTACTCAAGTACTACCAAGATTTTTTCAAACGATGACCTTAGGTTGACCTTGGCATTTCTTACTACAAGGTCAAATTTGGTTTCTGATGCTTTTATATGGAAACAGTAGAAAAATTTGTATAAAAAGTAATATAATTAGAAAGTAAAAGGGTAAGCAATGATCAGGAATTAATACAATCAAATCCCACATCCCGCTCTCTAAACCAAAAGGACAAGAAGTATACCCACAAATATGGACAAAAATGCACGAAACGGCAAATCAAATGGGCAGCTCTTTGCCAAAAAGGTGGTCATTCAGCTACGCTTTTGAAAAACAGCAGCAACATCTATTTTTACTTGTTTGGTATTTTAAACTTCAAATATATAGTATATATAGTGACTTAGTATATAAATTGCGCAAAACCGTAGGAAAAACAGAATTTCCTGATCAGTTTAAGAAATGGACGACCTTTTAAATATTGATAATCCTTATTTTGCAGGAATGGTTAGTCAATTTATCCTGTTGAATACTTCTGATACCGAGGCCCCATTTCTGGATTTGCATTTATCAATTTTAGACGGATTTGTTTCATCTAAAATTTATGACAAACGCGATGATTTTGATTTCGACATTGTTAATTTTCCGTTTTTGGATGGTGATGTTCACCGCACCACTTCTTATGGTGTTTACATTTCTCAGCTTATTCGCTTCGCTAGGGTGTCTAGTCATTTGGCTGATTTCAATGCTCGTAATAAAAGTTTGACTGCCAAGCTTTTACAGCAGGGGTATCGGTATCATAAACTTCGGAAAGCTTTTTCTAAATTTTATCGTAGACACTTTCAATTGGTTTCTAAATATAATACAGGGTTAAGGTCACTTTTGCAACAAGGCCTATCGAACCTGAATTTTATGGTGATTACGCAAAATCGTAGGGAATACAGAATTTTCTGATCAATTTAAGAAAATTATCATGCGATTTAAACGCATTGGCTATAACATGGATGAAATGCGACAGTCTGCATGCTTAGTGGTTAACCCAATCACGGTTGACAACTTTGCTGTCCTCTTTAATTGCACGCCGGTGGGTCGGGGTTCAGACTCTATGATAGCCCCTACATAAAGCTAAATATTAGTTGGTTGGGGCCGGATGTTTTTCTGTTACTTGGCCCTCCGGGGTTCAACTGGTGGTCTTCTCTTGTTCCAGTGTTCCAGTGGTGTTGCTGACGCCCCAGGGATCTCCAGGTGTCTCAACACGTTTTGGCTGTCGAGTCCTCATCCTTGCTTCATCACGTTTTTTTCTTGATTTTAATTGTTGACCGTGATGACTCTCTGATGAGTCAGGGGACCTCCATACGAACCGAACTACCAACTAATTGTGTGCACCGCGGCGGAGGGCGAGGGTGAAGGTTTGGGCCCAGTAAAACCGGTTTAAAAACCCCCAGTAGTTATTACTGACCGTCCCAAGGCGGTACTTTCGTTGCGGTTGCATTTGTTTTATGTTCGGTGTTATTTGCTTTGTTGTGTTCTCATTTTAACCCTTCTATAATAAAAATAGAAAATAGGTAAAATTAGTTGTTAAATGTTTTTCGTATAATTTGCTTAGTCTGTTGTGGCCCTTCTGTTGGTCTAAATTATTTGGTTCAGTAAAGATAGCTGAGTTGCGTTGCCACCAATTTGGGAAAGAGCTGCTGACTCGGCTTTTCACTTGTGGTTTATTGTTTGTTGGGATGTCTTTGTCAATCTTTCCCATTGATGTTGGGGATAGGGTTTGGGATCTGATTCAGTCAGTTCCTGAAGTTTCGTTACTCTTTAAATTCAAAACAAAAAAAGGACAACTATTTAAACGATCGCACTGCTAGAAATCATTGACAAGCGTACATAAGAGCATGTAACACTGAGGAACCACAACAGAAATACCGCTTTAGAATTGTCTGCAAAAATTACAAGTTAACTAAATTAAGGTTGCCAACGTGCGTCATAGTCGCATAGCTTTTTAGTCGCCATGTTGAAATTTATGATCGATTCAATGTAACTTTTGCGAGGATATCTGGAGTAACAAGCATCAGAACAAAGTTTTAATATCATCATTCAGTGAATCATTTGCCAGGACCAGAACTCCAGTAAAGTTACATGTGTCGGCATTTATTCAAGATTATAAGAATCTATCATGAATGTGAGGTACGGATAGACAAACATGTCCCTCGGGTCACTGTTTGGCATCACTCGGCAGCCTCGTGATGCCAAACAGTGACCCGAGGGACAGGTTTGTCTATCCGCAAGCCTCGTGATGCTAAACAGTGACCCTTGGGACAGATTTGTCTATCCGTACCTCACATTCATGTTAGATTCTTTGTCTTGCATACCTCTAAGTGCTGAAGCTTTAATTACACCAAAGATTCCTCTAGACGCAGCGTTGCGACGTCCGCCATTTTGACAACTGTTGTGATTCCTGACGTTGTTATATGACGTTAGCTAGCGACGAGGTTAGGTGACGTCCAATACAACCAATGCAAACCGAAGTCACGCGAAAACTTTTTATATCCTACCCACGGATCATATAACCAGGGTAAGATAAGAATTTCTATCCCTAGCAAAAACACGGATATCCTCATCTGGGATGCAAGAAAATACCTTGACAGATTTTTCGACGGTCTTTTGACCTTCAATTATAGACAAATCAAATAAACGACGGTATTTTGAATTATATATTTCTTGAGAAACACTTATCTGCATAATACTATTTGCCTATTTTCGACGTAGTTGCTAAGGTTTGTGATTGCAGAATAGTTAAGGTAAAGATTACATAACACTTTGTGTGCCGTAGATGAAGATGCAGGATCTTCTGACATTAATTTGAAAATGAACATACGCTCAAAGTGAAGGTTTAAGTCGGAGCTGTTCAAATACTGAGGCATTTATTTGCATATTAACATGGTTTTGGTCTATGACGGTAAAAGTTTGCATTGTGCAACAGGAAAATAAACATCAAGACTTCGACATGCGCAAACATCAAGTAGCTATTGGGATAACACAGAACCTGATAAATTAGTTTGAATATGGGGTAATGAAGAGGTGTGCCCGGAAAATGTTAATGCAATTAAACTGAAATATGCAAGTTTGCTGTGTTTGCATGAACGTATGATTCCATTAAAACAGACCATGTAAAATTCTTGAACATTGCATTCCGCGGTAAAACCAGAATGGATAACGGGCTTGAGGACACCTTTTTGGCACATCACAATAAAGAAGTTTGATCGGTCACTTCTTGGCGTGATTTCTCCAACCCTTCTCGATTATGTAAACGTTCTAGACAGGAAAGACTCAACAGTTTCTAGAAAATAAACCAAAAATAAATAAACCAAAAATGCATAGGGATTCTCATCCTGGTCAAGACGTTTGCCGCCAAAATGTCAAGGTGTCGCTCAGTTGTCTTCTGTGAACGCTCGGCGACAACCAAAGGTAAACTTTTAACGTCATACATCATAACCAATGCCGATATGCTATTAAATAACGGGTCTCCATGAGGCCTATTTCATGATTCGAATAGACTAGAATAGACTTTGTATATTATCAGTGATATGTATTGACTGTTGTATGTTGAAATATTACATGTAGCTTGCCAGGTAATGATCTATTAAAGGAAAACGCTCACTTAAATATGAATTGACTTCAAATTATAGGTCTTGAATAGCAATTAAATTGGATGAAAGTTTCATGAAAATCGGACTTAAAATAAAAAAAAATATGAAGATTTTAAAAATTCAAAATGGCGGTCATGGAGGCCGCCATTTTAATAGTTCGTGTCACGTGATAAATATTTAAATCCAGAATAAGAGCATAAATTGCGTACTATTACAGTATTATTTAGTTTTGATCATTTCTTTATGAAGTAAAATATAGGTTTATGCATTTAATTTATCTACAGTTTGTTTCAAACATTATTTATTTAGGATTTTCATTTTCGACTGTGAGTTCATCACGTCATTGACTAACAGATTTGCTGGTTCCCAGCTCAACATTTTTATATCTTTTGTTCATTCTTATTCTAAACATGTCGACGAAGACGTCAAACAACTCGTAGTACTAGTAAGGCTTAGTAAACGTGCTTTTAGGGACATGAATTTTGATATGATTATCTATACCTTGTCAGAAACATTTCGTTCAGATCAGTAACAGATCAGATTGACCATCATAATATGTAAATGGATGGGGTAAATTAAAATAATCTCAGGATTACAGTTAACATTTTTATGCTTTATTGACAACAGGTTTCATTCATATGGTATTCTGTTCAGTTTGCATACAAATCAGAATGTTTTCTTGCAATATTTATGCAACCACACACACACACACACACACACGCACACACACACACACACACACGGTAAAGATCGACATAATAGATTCGCTGTGAATCTGAAGGGCGTCAGGTTCAGTACTAACAGCAGCAGAACAGGGTCTTGTACTCATATTATTTTAGAAATAGTGTATGTATTTTCATAAAATGTACATGGCTATACTATTATTAAAAAAGGTCGGTGCTCATAAGATTATACATGCTTAGGTTTTGCCGAAAAGTTTATAGCATTTGAACCAGCAGATGTAGTTCCACAGGACTTTCAAAAATACATGATTGGGATATTTCAAAGCTGGTTTTGGAGTTTGATGACCTTAGGCATATTTTAAGGTCAGAGGATGATTTATAATATCCCTCCCCCGACTAAAGCTATCTTTGTTTTCAGACTTGCTTAAATATATTGCTTGGACAAGCCAATGAGATTATATAGTTTTGCTTCTTACCTTGGTTCCATTTTCAAAGTCACATTTTGCATGTACAATACTTTTTGAGCCAGTGGGTTATGTTTTGATTAACTCGTACATAAAGTGGATATATCATTGGAACAAGATGAATAGCTTATCATATTTTGGTGGCTTTAACATCTTTTTCAGTAAATCGTCCAAAGTAATATATATATATATTTTAAAGCATTTGGTGGATTCGCACCAGATTTGCATATATAAGTCAATGGGACAAACAATGTATAATTAGGTTTTTAAGACTTTGACGCAATGCTAAGATGCATCTGATTGCTGAAGATAACATACCTAAAACTAGGTCCTCATAGGTCACCGTGACCTAATTTCCTATGATTAATGTTGTTTGCAGATATCTTTGGAAATTTGTTTTAATTTTGCATGATCAACAGTTTCCAGATTTCATCAGGGCATACATTTAATCACTGAATCACTGAAACTGACATGCCATGAAACTAGATAATCATAGGTCACGATGGCCTTTCCAGAAGTTAAATGCATCTTGTATTGGCTTCAGTGTTACCTTATACCAGCAGATGTCACCTATGCTTTCATCTTATATCCAAGCAATGACAAGCCGATTTATTAAATTTCAATGCCCTCGAAAACGCATTATGATGACATCTTAACATTAAGATTAGAATAAGGCCAAGGTTACTAGGCCAAGGTCACCAAACTGTTGCAAACTCATGTATGGTAATATATGAGCCGCGACACGAGAAAACCAACAATATGGATGTGCGCCCAGCGTAGACTCAGATCAGCCTGGACATCCGCCCAGTTTGACCGGACTATTCGTTTAGTGCTCAGAGGGTAGCTAAGGGTCTAAGCTACCTGCATGCGGGCAGCGAAGACTCTGATCAGACTGAGCGGATGCCCAGGCTGATCTAAGTCTGCGCTGGGCGCACAACCACATTGTTGGTTTTCTCGTGTCGTGGCTCATATCTAGGAGATAGCTTATTTTAATGACCCTTCTTCCAACTATGAGTGGCATCAAGGTCATGGAATCTTAATGATATTTTTGGCTTGTCCAGCTAATATATTCATGTAATTCAGTATGATTTGCATCAATTACTAAGCCATATTTTACTTAAAGTGATGAGTTACTGAAACTGAGGTTAGGATCAATAAACTCCAAGCTCTTACGCTTTCCCCAGTGATATAACCATGCAGGTTTAACGAAATATTATCACCCACTGGTTCAAGAAATATGGCACACAAAACAAAATGTGACCTTAAATACGAGGTCAAGGATCTGCGAACCTAATCATTTTACTGACCAGTCAAAGTGATATAGTCATGCAAGTCTAAAATTCAAACATGGAACAAGTCATCCTGACCTTGAAAAAAAAAACAATAGTTATTACTGACCGTCCCAAGGCAGTACTTTCGTTGCGGTTGCATTTGATTTATGTTCGGTGCTGTTTAATTTATTGTGTTCTCATTTTAACCCTTCTATAATAAAAATAGAAAACAAGTAAAAATAGTTGCTAAATGTTTTTTTTGTTGTTGTTGTTGTTTTTGCTTTTAATAATTTGCTTAGTCTGTTGTAACCCTTTTGTTGGTCTGAATTATTTAGCTCAATAAAGATAGCTGACTTGCCACCTATTTGGGAAAGAGCTGCTGACTCGGCTTATCACTTGTAATTTAATGTTTGTTGGGATGTCAATCTTTCCCTTTGATGTTGGGGATAGGGTTTGGGATCTGATTCAGTCAGTTCCTGAAGTGTAGTTACTCTTTAAATTTTAATGTCACCGACACTTAATAAAATCTTTGGAATGTCCCGAAAATATATCTGTGTATGTTTGTTGCAATCCCATCAACTGATTCATTAGGTATCACTTTTTAAATGAAAATTAAGCTTATCCAAATTCTCCTGTGTCCTTGAAAATAAGGTCAATGGTATCAAAATCTGATAAGCACAAAATTTCTGCCAAATGATGTATCCGTTCACGTTGCTGAAAACACCCCATCTGGTACATACACACTATCACTATAGTAAATTAATAGTACTGTATCACGTCGAGTGGATGAGCTCAAACCATCGGATCACCGGAAGTGCTAGCAACGAGAGCTTCAAACATCGCCTGCAAAGCCTCTGCACCAATTTCAATTAAATTTCTAAAACAGTCTCCAGGGCTTGAGGGAAAAAAAGTGTGTTCAAATGGTCCGGTCCACATGACTGACATGGCTGTTATGCCCATATCTATCGTAAAAACCTTTACAAATTTTCTTCATCAGAGCCAACAGGCCGATCTTTGAAACTAACTATTTAGCATCGGGTACTAAAAGCTACCAAGATTGTTCAAAAGATAACCTTTAGTTGGTCTTGAATATTTTTACGGCTTGGTCAAATTTACTTTCTGGTGCTTTCATATGGGAAAATGCTAGAATATAAGAGTCAAAGAAATTAACCTTAAACAATCTTCTGCATTGGAACCTAAAGATTGATGGCCTTAAATCCTTGTATATAGCATTGGGCACAAGAGTGTTGTCAAAATTATTCAAACTATGAACTTTAATTGATCTTGAGCTTTTCTACAGCAAGGTCAAATTTGCTTCCTGGAGCTTTTATATGAGAAAATTCTATAACATATTTTAGAAGACTTTGGTATACAAAAGCAACTAAATGAGTACTGGACGTTTTCTAAGGACAATATATGAGGCGTGACACGAGAAAACCAACAAAGTGGTTGTGCGCCCAGCGCAGACTCAGATCAGCATGTGCATCTCCCAAGTCTGATCAGAAACTTCGCTAAACACTTAAAGGGTAGCTCAGGGTCTTAGCTACCTCCCTGCGGTGAGCGAAGACTCTGATCAGACTAGGCGGATGCCCAGGCTGATCTGAGTCTGCGCTGGGCGCACAACCACTTTGTTGATTTTCCCGTGTCGCTGCTCATATCAAGGTCAGTCGTTGGCCTTTGACCACGGTCACCATCATTTAACAGCTTCAGATGTCTCCGTCAAACAAAACGACTGAGCTGATCGAAGCAATATGTCATATGAAATCCCCCACGAGTCAGAAAAGGACAGATTACTTGGAATGTTGGGGACACATTACCAATATATCCGATATGCCAAAATATGGTAAAAAAAAACTTCAAAAATCTTCTTCTTCCAATGGCTCAGTCAACTGTAACAGAATAAATTTATAATGTGAAGTGTTAATCAGCAAACCTTTATAAACAGTGGGTCGCCTGTTTATGCAATCACTTCTGCAATTAACTATTTACGGCATTCTTACCTATATAGTAATTAACTCATGGTGGGGTATAAGAAATAATTTTGCACACCAGATAAGATTATCTTTATCAATTGTAAGGTGTTCCATGCTTTCTGAACCAACTTACGTTTACATGTACTATATGAATTTTAGGTTTTGAAACAGAAAGTCTGATCAAACAGTGCTTTTGAGAGCCGTCTGATCTGGGTTCGCACTGTTTGCCATTTCATCTGCATATTACTGCATTGCAGAAGGAAAAAAAAGAAAAAAAGTGTTGAATTGTTACAACTGCTACGGTAATTATTCCAGGTGTCGCAGTTTTTCAGAATTGTACGCTATGCAATGCCATGGGTCAAGTCGGGTAACTTCGGACAGCTGATAAATTCGAACGTACTATTACAAATAGTATAAATCCAGATGAGACGGCCCATTATGAGCCGTCTCATCAGGATTGTAACTATTTGTCGAGTATTTTGTTTGAATTCCAAACAACTGACATATAAAGGAAACAATGTCTCTGTCCAAATTTACCCGCTGTCCGAAGCTTACTTTACCCTAACAGTCATTCTATCACTTTGATTGCAGATATATGATGACGAACAGATGTATGGAATATTTTGTGGTGCAAACAGGCCACCGCTAATTAAGACAACTAGAGCTGTTCTGAATATAGAATTTCATTCAGACTGTTGTGGAATTGGCAAAGGCTTTGAAGCTGTCCACACCCAAGAAGGTAGTAGTCAACCCTCGATATCTCAAACATTGATATCTCAAAGTAATTCGTATATCAAAAAATATGGTTTGAACGTATTTTCCATTTTTGTTTACATTTCAACCAATTTTATCTCAAACTACTGATATCTCAAGGTAAATTTTCTGGTACCAGAAAATTTACTTTGAGATATCAGTAGTTTTGGGATGAACTTTGACTTTGAGATATCGAGAGATGACTGTATTAATAATAAGCATAGGAGGTGTTTTAACTTCGTGTGTTTGTTTAGGGTGTATGGGTTATCTTCCATGTTTTGCCATTATTTTACAGAGGGGAAAACCATATTCCTGGCTGTCGTTTGAGAACGGACAAGAAGGGAGGCAAATATGTGTATTTCATAGTGATCTGACTTTGAGCTTTCATTTGTTATTACAAACTATTTCCTCAAATTACAAAACATTATAAAGCAGTAATACAATGCGCAGAATGGTCATTTGTCGTATCGATTCACCTTAATCATACTATATCGGTACACCTTAAAGTGAATATGTTTTGGCAAGCAAGAGGTCACAATTACCATTCAAAAATATCTAGCCAAACATATTCTAAATAAATACATATTGAATTTACTTTTTAGACTTGATTTTTTCTAAAGCTAGGCACTAAGATATTCCGTCCTACACAGATTTATAACCACTCCTGGCAAGGAAATCGGGATCGAAAGTATATATACAAATCGTCGGCTTATGCGTATTCACAGTGTTACGACCTGGCAGTGGTAACAAAAAAGATGGAAGTAAACCAGCAACAAGCCTGTTTTATAACTTAACAAAATTTATTTACATGTACATCAAAATTAAAACAGTCATTAATCAATCAAGAAAATATGTAATTTACGATACCTTAAATTATCCTGAATGTCCCTCAAAATGTCCTGTTTAAAAACACAAGTCCTTTCACAGTTTCTGATCCCAAATATTAATGTCAGCAGAATATTTCCAATAATCCCAGAATGAAAGTCACAAAAGTAATCCAATATATTTAAATTCCAGTATAACTTATTTAACTATAAACTGGTGAAAGTGTTTATAAAGATGACTAAAGGAAAATGTGTGGTCTTTATATATTAGCTAGGAACATTCAGGAATTAACCAGTGATAGATTTTTCCAGACAGTTCTCAATTCTGACATAATTTTATACCAGAAGATTCTTAATGTTTACAACAGAAATTTCTATTATTTTCTACATTACTAAAATTAGATATTCTAGAAAATTCTCGAAACATCCTGAAAGTTCTCAAAGTTTCCTGAAGCTTCCACAACATTCTTTTGACAATGAAGAGCAAATTCCAGAACTTTCTAGACAATTCTTTCTGTTTCAGGAACATTCTAAAGATTCCCCAATTTTCCAGAATGTTCTAAAGTACAATGTAAACAACTTGTTTATTTCCAACCTAGTAAACATCTAAAAACTGCAAAATCATGGTAAAAGAAAATATTTGCACCAAATTAAACACCATATTCATAGCAACAGCTTGTCCGAGAAATAATTGATTGTCCTGAGATACGAACTCAAGTACAACAACTGCCTATAATAAATATACCGAATACTGGTATATTCTTAATTCTTGAAACGGTTAAAAAATGAGAACTTTGTCAAATAATGTCCTACACCCATAAAAACTATATTGAACAGCTTAGGAATAAAAACTGAGTCTAAATGAATGTTATAATGCGTAAAAAAGACATTCCTAAAACAAAATATTTCACCCATAAGTATCAAAATCCAAAACTCAACTTATGTGTACATACTGTATTAACAAAAAGTACCTCCAAACAAATCTGATTTCATAAATTGTCCGAGCGAAAAAAAATATGGCAGTTTTTTTATTAAAACTATTTTTGATCAAGTTTCTGTAACATCACTTTAGGACAAAAACTGAGACAATCAAGGTGAATGGATACACTCTCAGGGAGAGCAGCTCTAACCTTTGAGCCGCGACACGACAAAACCAACAATGTGCATGTGCGCCCAGTGCATCTGCCCAATTTGACCAGACGCTTTGTTAAGTGCTCAAAGGTTAGGTAAGGATCTAAGCTACTGCCATGCGGACAGCGAAGACTCTGGTCAGACTGGGAGATGCCCAGGCTGATCTGAGTCTGCGCTGGGCGCACAACCACTTTGTTGGTTTTGTCGTGTTGCGGCCCATTTCTGTTTTGCATATCCCCTCAATGAGAAACAACTCTTAGAGGAAAAAATGGTCCCCAAATAGAATGTTCATTCTTTCTTTTTAAGCAGAATCTCCTTTGAAAGGGCTAGGTTCTAAGGAAAATGCTGATATTTTTTTCTTATTTCTCAATGAAAATATGTTGTGACTCCTCATTAGATCTGTCTCTATGAGACAGTAAACACATGTTATGACCCCTCATTAGAACAGTCTCTATGATCGGTCAAAAAGTATTCTTTTATCAAGGATTACGGGAAATTATCCCTAAAGTATTCATGTCACCCCTTGTTATATGTTACACTGGTTATAACATTGTTTCCATGCAATATGAAGAGAAAATATCTTCAAAACCCATCCCCATCGACTTTTGTGTAGTAAAGTAAAATGATGGGCAATGATCAGGAAGTCATACAATCAAATCCCACATTCCGCTCTCAAAACCAATAGGTAAAGAAGCACATACACACAAATTTACGAAAGACACGCACAGTGAACCGAATGAGCAGCTCTTTCCCAAAGAGATGGTCATTCAGCTATCCCAATAACAGCATCAACATCTATTTTTACTTATTTTTATTTTAGTTACAAAACACAACAAAACAGAAGGCATATTGGGCAGCAATACGGGTGACCAAACCGCCAGAGACCATAGACAAGCGGACATAGCACAATATAACATCAAGGAACCGCAACAGAAGTACCGCCTTGGAACGGTCAGCAAAAGATTACTGGGGGGCTTAAACATGTTTTACTGGGCCCAAACCTCGCCCTCTGCTTCTGCAGTGGTTTGAAACTTTAAGTTAGCTGTTTGCTCCGCATGAAGGTTTCCTAACTCATCAATGAAACAAACAAATCACAGATAAGGCCTATGATGAATCAGAGATGAGAACTCAACGGAAAGAACGTATTGCGACTCCAGGAAACCCCTGGGAAGTCAGACAACACCACTGAAATACCGGAGCAAAAAAACTATCAGTTGAACCCCAAATAACCAAGCAACAGACAAGGCAAATTCCGGCCCAAACCAACTAAATTATGTCGGGCCTATCATTGAGTCTGATGCCTGACCAAACGGCGTGCAAGAGGGAAGCAAAGTGTTTAACCATAATTGGGTTAACCACTAAACATACAGACTGTAGCATTACATCTATATATCATATCCAATACGTTTGTAACGAACGATAATTTTCCTGAACTGATCTGAAAAATCGGACTTACCTATATACCTTAGGTATACTTAAAGTCTATGGCCCTGTTTTATCCAAATCCGGGACATTTTTAGCTCACTTGAGTCAGAGGCTCCGGGGGAGCTTATATGATGGAAAGGCTCCGTCGTCCGTTGTCGTTGTCGGTCGTCCGTCGTCACCCGTCACCCATTTCAAACGACTTCTTCTCTGAAACTACTGGGTTGATTGTAACCAAGTTTCATATATAGCCGTCAGAGCTTTGGGGAACTAAATAATGTTCAAAGGATCCTGGTCACATGATCAACATGGCCCCAGTACCTAGATATGGTAGAAACCTTTAAAATCTTTAAAACAGGTCAAGATTATTCTTTGACCTTAGACCCAAGATTCTAGTATTTTGACATTTTTTGACATCTCTTCAAAAGCCACACGGCCAGTTGTAATCAAATTTCATATAGAGCCTCGAGGGGCTGAGTAAATGGAAAAAAATGTTCAAATAGTCCAGGTCACATGACCAACATATCTGCCATGATATATATATACGATATGTATGATATATGATATATATGGTAAAACCTTTAAAAATCTTCTTCTCCAGAACCAATCGACCAATGGCCTCGAAATTTTGTATGTGGCATTGCGTACTACTAATATAGTTCAAATGATGACCTTGGGTTGACCATGACTTCTGTTTACGGCATGGTCAAATATAGGAAAATGCTGTTGCATAAGATTTAATGGAAAGTTTTAAAGAATCTGGCCTAAAAGTTTGTATATTCAAATATCTTGAGTACAACGAAGATTTGTGAGTACAAAAGGTCATGGTCATTCTTTGATCTTTGACCCAGGACTTACATATTTCGACAATTTCAAACATCTCGAAAACACTGGGCTAAGTGTATCCAAGTTTCATATAAAGCCTTCAGGGGCTGAAGGACCGAAATCATTCAAATGGTCCAGGTCACATGACCAATATGGCAGCCCTGTCCGTATTTGTTTAAAAAAAACTTTAAACATCTTTGACCAATGGCTTTAAAATATGGTTTGAAGCATTGAGAACTTGAGTACAATCAAGACTTTTCAAATAAAGTCCTTGGATTGACCTTGACCTTTCTAACAGTATAGTCAAATACAAAAATACTAGAACGTAAAATTTCATGAAAGTTTTCAAGATTTAAGCCTAAAATTGGAATAGAAAGTCATCTTAATGAGTACTAGGTCATTTTTTTATCTTTGTCCCAGGACTCTGGTTTTTTTGTTGTTGTTTTTTTTGACAATTTCAAACATCTCCCAAATGCCGCTGGGCCAATTGCTCAGGTGAGCAATTCAAGGCCCCATGGCCTTCTTGTTTTCTAATACAAGCGCAAAACTAAGCAGACAGACACGAACAAGCTCTTAACTTAATCTTCATGTATTTGGAAAAGCATACCTCAGCAAGCAATGTACACCCAGGTCAGGCTGCTCCTCAAGGAGAAGTCAGATCTGGGTATAGACTGTTTGTCACTCTACCAACAGTTTACGTAACTCCATCTTATAGGGAAAGTTGATCTGTTAACATTCAAAAATGGAAAATTCTCTTACAGGGCCATCACACTACTGGGAAAGGAGACCCAGTATAATGGTACCGTATTATTGCGGTAATTTTATTAAAATTTTACATTTAATTACTATCTTGGTTGAATTCTTAAAATTTGGAAGAAATCTTAAAACAAGAATCAGGGTTTTGCTAATTTAGGGAATGCATGCTAGTCATGGATAGGAGGCGCAATTTATCTGCATGTTTTCATCTACATAATATCGAACATCGGGTACCGTTTTATTGCGGTAATTTCATGTAATTGTTTAATTAAATTGTTATCTTGGTTAAAATCTTAAAATTTGGAAGAAAACTTAAAACAAGAATCAGGGTTTTGCTAATTAGGGAAAGCATGTAAGTCGTGGGTAGGAACAGCAATTCATCTGCCTGTTTGCATCTAAATATCTCAAAATTCAGCTGGAAACAGGAAGAAAATAGGTCCATTCCGGTCCGATCCGATAAATAGTCCCATTTTGGTCAGTTCTGGTAAATCTTCTTACTTACTTGGAGGTGTGTTTTCAGTGATCAATGAAAAACAGAGATTTATCGAACTGACCAATAACTACGATTATATGTTTCTTCAAAACCGATAAAGTCGGATTGAATATAGAGCACTGAATAAAGATTGACGGGCCGTGCACTTTAATTATTGTTCAGTTTTCAGATAGATAAATTCCGAGCGCTTTAGAAGATGGAATTTATTGTATTCGCCACTGACGTAAATATTTTTGTTAGAATTTTGTGGCATATATGTGTTAGTTTTTAATCGTGAATATTTGACAATTTGTGTCTCCCCATCCTCACACTAGCATATTATTGAGAAACCTTGAGAAATATCCAGTTCTTGAAAGACTATAAATTATTTCTCCGTACATGCAGACCGACAATTTGTTACAAATATAGACATATGCAGATTTCTTGACCTGCAAACTACGTATTGACTGACATGTAGCGGAGGGTAGTATGTTGAGTTTGCAGGTAAATTAAAAGCCACATTCACCAAAAAGGTTAATAAATGTTTTATTATATGATATTTCTAAGTATGTTTCTAAGTTCAAGTACAATTGACGTCTCACAGGACGACATGGTTTTCTCTCCACACGTTAACTCATTAATGTTATTTCACGGAATACAAAATGATGTCAGGATACAAGTAATACTGACTGACTGACAGTTAATATTACAAAATAATGACCGGCACGTAATGTCGATTCAATCAATGATATTGTGTCTTACATCATGGTTATGTAAAAATAATACTCATGTGACGATGAGGTCAGGATAAAAGTAACATGGGCTGACTGACAGGAGAATATGACTAAACACTGACCGGCACGTGACGTCAAATCAGCCAAAGAAATTGTTTGTTGCATCTTGGTGATATTATAACACAAAATATTGATTGGTATTGATGTCGATTCAGCCAGTGAAATTATAAGTGTCATCGTATTCACCTGATACTACATCTTAACGACTTCACACCAGTTTTGTTTTGTTAAACAGACGGAGAGTGTGGACATATCCTGACACAACCAACCGGTGTATTACAGTCTATCGATCGAGATAATGACGGAATATATGATGCTAACATAAATTGTAACTGGGTTCTTGTGGCTCCAGATGACGGGCGTATTGAGCTAACCTTTCTGTCATTTGTTGTAGAGTTTACTGAACAATGTGTGAAGGATTTTATAGCGGTAACCAGAATCATTTTGTTTGTGACATACTTTAAGAAGGTAGAAAATTGGGACACCTTGAATAAATTAATACCGTATTTGTCGTAATAATGGGATTTTTTTTTCACTAATATGTTATTAATCAAGAAGTTTCGTACTGGTGAAGATACGGGTCCGAGGTTTGCTGTAATCGCCCGAGGCCTTCGGTCAATACAGCAGACGTCGGACTTGTACCTGGGCCAATACGAAATGTCCCGATTAATGACAAGTTTATTAAATAGCGTCCATGATATTGGCCTAGATTGACGTCATTGATATTGGCCGAGTCGTATTGGCCGAGGCTGAGTTTGGGGTGTATTAATTGGCCGAGTTGGCTTGTATTGGCCGAGTTTGTCAAAAAATAGCCCAGTTTGTGATTGGTATGATGTGAACTGTTTTTGCCACGTAAGTAATGTATTACTATAAGTCAATAAATAAGAAAAGGCAGTAATGCGTCGAAAGATACAATGTGGATCGAATGGCAAACAGTGTTCACGGTACTACCGACTTGGGCACACACGGTGAAACAACTTCATAACAAAATGTATGGAGCGACATGACCTAGAACAGAATTTCGCAAGTACATACGAGGTCTGTCCGAAAAATTGGTGGACTGGTTCGCCTATGTAGGAAGACGTTATTTCAAAAAACTGAAACTTTGCACACGACGTTATTGACCTTTTAAAAACATATCTTTAAAATTTCGTAGAAATCAGTCAACGATTAGTCAACTTGTCGAACCACATCCGCATCCACCCACGGCACCACGGAGCACTTTGGAGAATTCATTGTGACGTTATGACAACGTTGTCAGTTAGCGTCATGCAATTTCTTGACGTATTCGCCATTATGAGCTATACATTTCTTGTGCCGATCCACCCATTTGTAATATATGTCATTGTACCACTCCTTATCGTACCCAGAAACAGCCTTTCTGACCGCCATGCGTATTTCCTGAAGATCTGTAAAGCGTCTGCCAAGTAAGTCCGACTTTAATTTGGGAAACACGGCAAAATCCATCGGAGCACAATCTGGGCTGTAGGGAGCATGATTTATCCTTTCAAATCCCAGGAAATCGATTGTTAAGAGCGTGTCCGTCGCACGATGAGCCGGAGGATTGTCCTGATGGAATAAGAAATTTTCCGCTTCTGCCCCTGGTCTCTTCTTTTGGATTGCATGCAGTAGGTGTCGTCGAATAATCTGAAACAGTGAAACAATTTCTAACATGCGTATATTAATTTTCGGTTTACATGCACAACATGGTGATTCTTGAACAATTTATGATTACCCTGTACTTTTTTTAAAACAAATAAGAAAGCAAAATACCTTTTGATAATACTCTGCGTTTACCGTAGTGCCTCTAGGTACCGAATGCTGTAGTAACATCCCGTCCATGTCCATGAAGAATATGAACATAAATTTATGAGCGGAATTCGTTCTCTTAGCTTTCATTGGAGGCGGTTATTGGCTTCTTTTCCACATCATAGATTCTCGCGTACTCTCCGGCTCATATAAATGGATCCACGTCTCGTCAGTAGTCAGACAAATCTATCCCCTTTACGCTCATACCGGCTCAAGAGCTCTGTGGAACACAGAACACGCTGCTGCTTTTCTTCATCCTTGAGGATCCGCGGAACCCATCTGGCACTCCCTTTTTTTCATTTTTAGGTCTTTCTTTAACACATTATGCACAGTGGACCTCTTTAAATCCAATTTGTCAGCTAAATCCCGAACAGTCTTTCTGCGATCCTCATCAAGCATATTTTCGACCTTCAAAATTTCATCAGCGTCCGTAATTTTCCGCCGCCCCGACCTGCTTCTATCCTCTAAACTGGTGTCACCCGTCGAAAACCGCTGATGCCACTTGAACACCAAACTCCTTGAACATTTTATGGTAGAAGAGCTTTTTGAAAGGAACTTGAACGTATCAATTGGCGTCATGCCAGCTCCAGAACAAAATTTTATCACTCCGCGCAGCTCCGTGCGTGACGTAACGTCCATGGTTTTCGGTCCTTCAGAAATAACCCCCTTAATCTTCTTTGATGCGCTTAATATTCAAAACTCAATAGATTACGTCACAAATTCTATTGACGCTCGCTCTATGCGTGAAGTGACGTCTGTAAAATTTATGTGACGTTTCGCGCGTTTTGTCAAAGTATGGAAGCAATAAACTTCACACAAAATTAATTTTCAAAATTAATTTTCTTCATACTTGTCCAAAGTGCTCCGGGGTCGCTATGATGGGTCACTATGACAACACATATATGTCATTCGTGAAGATAAAAATGAACAAAATTTATCAAAATGATTGATGAAATATAGTTGCAATCAGATCTGAAGTCAAAATTTAAAATGGTGACTTTAGGCGGAAATAATTAGTTTAAACATATTTTATTGCCAAAAACAACTGACAAATGGGTCGGACCACAAGTTCTAACAACATTAATTACGGTCCTCCCCATGAGAATGCTATACAGGACAGATATAGGCAATGACATACATATAACATAATTTTGAAATTACTGATACTGCTTACCAAAAGACAATTAGAATGTGAAAACAAATCGAGTAGGAAAGCAATTATAATACTCAGAACACATTTTTAACATCATAAAGAGAGGTTTTAAGTTTGGCTCTTAAAAGAACTGATGGTATATAATTAATAAATGAGAAGGAGAAATAAGTAATATAGATCAATAAACCTGAAATAATAACAGTAAATAAATGTAATAACTAAATCAGCCTGGTAAAATAATAGAAACAAACTAATATCAATAAAATAATAATGATAATAATAATAGTAATAAAAAAAATATATAATAAAGATTGATAAGAGATGAAAGAAAAAATAGACATAATAAAAATAAATAAATAAAAAATAAAATAAATAAATAAAAAATAACAGATTTATATATGGTCTAGTCGTCCTTTGTCCCCGTTTCAGCCTGACAGCGTCATCATTGGGCGGTACCTGAAAAGACAAAAAAAAAGCAACTATGATATATATTTCATTACTTGTACGACATACGAAGTCCACATACGCCCTCTCCTGTCTGTTGCAAGCTACCCACTACAACAACGGAAAGCAATAGCAGTAAACAGCGAACAACACACAGCAGACCTACAAACCAACGCATGCGCACAGGCGCAAGCGGAAAATATACAAACCGCGATTAAGCAGAAGAATAGTATGTGGAGTTTCGTAATAACAGAAATAGATATAAGAATAAACAAGTTAACTGAAACGTTTTGTTTCCTCAATGTATGCATGAACATAGCTAAAAAAATAATATTATCTTCGTCTGAGAGCTGGTCCGATCCGTACAACATAAACCGAACCCCAAGCGTGTGAAATCTTCGAGATAGCTGAAAGAATCTTAACCGTTGATTTGTATATAAATCGCATCTGCAAAAGTAATGTTCGGCATCCTCAATATCTATACCACAATCACATACAGGAGATTCTCTCAGGTGATTGTCATACAGATCTTTGTTGAGGTTGCTGCACCTATTCCTTATACGACAATGATATATGGATTCCACTCTAGTACCCTGAATGAAATATCTAGGAATTTTCTGTATGCTAAATAAATGTTCTTTTAATCTAGATTTAAAGATTTCAACGGTGTTTACCGACCGAATAGACGGGGGCAAACTGTTCCAAGTTTCAATACCAGACGGTATAAAAGATCTCGAAAAAAACTCAGTTCTTTTACTTAAAACACTTATATTTTCTCCACTGCGAAGATTATACATAGTCCTATCATTAATAAGGGGCGGTAACAAGTTACAAAGATACTCTGTGCTATGCCATTATACATTCTAAAGATTGTTACCAATTTTTGAAATTTACGACGTTCGGACAATGAAAGCCATCCAATTTCGCTCATGAGATTTTCAATTGATACTGATCGTGTCAAGCCCGTCACAATACGGGCCGCTTCATACTGAAAACGTTCCAACTGCTGCTTTTCTCCTGTCGTGCAGCCATCCCAAACAACTGATGCATATTCGACCAAAGGTCTTAAATAAGATATATATAACTGATTTAACGTTTTGCGTTTCAGCTTGAATTTTAAACCGCGTAAAACTCCTAACATTTTTGAGGCCGAACATAATATGTTCTCGATATGTGAGTGCCATTTGCCATTGTAGCTGATAGTTAAACCTAAATGTTTATGATTTTCAACGAATGCTACAGGAATAAATATTAAACAGTAAATTAGGCCTATCAATGTCTGTACATGAAAAAAATATTGCTTCTGTTTTATTGGGATTGAAATCTACCAGCCACTGACTAGCCCAAATTGATATAAATCTTAAATCGTGATTTAAAATTCCTTCAATATCTTGGACATTGCGTGATGTAAAAGACAAGGAAGTGTCATCCGCAAATAGACGTGCTATACTAAGTAAATGGTCAGCTATATCATTTACATCAATCAAAAATAACAAAGGCCCAAGTACAGATCCTTGTGGGACGCCTGCTTGGAGTGTTTTCGACTCAGACAAGGATGAACCAATATATACTTTCTGGGTTCTCTCAGATAAATAGTTGGAAAGCCATTTAAATAAATTACCATTTATTCCATTCTGTTTAAGTTTGAATATCAACCCTTTATGCCAGACTCGATCAAACGCTTTAGAAATATCACAAAATACCATGCATGTGTATTGTTTTGCATCAAAGCCCCGGCATATTTGATTGTAAATATCTATAAGCTGAAATACCGTAGAATGGTGCGGAAATAATTGACCAGTCCACGAACTTTTTGGACAGACCTCGTACATGTTTATTTATTTATCTTTGATTTGAGTATTAATTGCATTTGCTGCTGAATGAAATTGTTTTGCATATGTTGCACATGATAATCATGGGTGATTGTGTTCTTAATTGAATATGCTAAAAAAAAGAAACACCCACAAAAAAGAAAACAACGATTTTAAATCTTAAAAAAGACTGCTGGATTGATATTCAAACAGATTCATTGCCGTTCTACAGAAGACAAGTACAGAAAACGGGGTTGGGCTTCAAGAGCTTTCAAAATTATCTATAGCCCTCCCTTGAACATATTTATAAACGCCCAACATGGCATTACATCTAATACAAAGGTAATTATTGTATTTTATTGCATGATAATAAGAATAATAATTATAATAATAATCAGTAATTAAATGACTATAAATCCCTTCTGGGCGTTACTCGTATTCCTCACCAGAGCTGAACACTTCAATGAGCGGTCATCCGAAAATAGGAATAAAAGTTATAGCCAGGCGAAATCAAGCTCCAACTAACGATCTTTCGCGTAAGATTTTTCTGTGCAGATGTCAGGTTGAAGGTCATTCGAGCGGGGCGAAGACATATTCATTTAGAACTGACAGATTCTCACTTCAGAACGATGAAACCAAAGCTCCTTCATTCTCCGTTAATAGTGAAAATCATGTGAAAGTAAACCATTTGTTTTACAAATATTTATTTGATTTTAATCGGATCTTTTAACGTTTAATTTTTACAGGATTCTTATGGTTGTATGTGCAACAGTGGCTGTTGAACATGTTTTTTCATGTTTTGGCACAATTATGATCTTGAAATAAAAAATGCTAATGGAGTTATCACAAGACTCCTGAAACTTACCAAACAGACATTTCGGTAAATAAGCCACTTTCTGAAATTCAGGAGGAATTCCGCCAGTTCATCTATAATATTTCTGAATATATTGTACTAATAATCAACTTCTACATGCACTACATGCATACAAACAAACAAAAACATTGTAATAGTAAGACCATATCTTTAAGAAGTTAAAGTTTTATGTTCCAGATGGTAAACGATATGTACTTACTAGGCAAATTTCTTGAGTATTGTTGCATGCCAAAGAGAAATTAATTAGCATCACAAGAGGCTACATCTTAGTGCATATGTACATAGCAAAGCTTAAAACAGGCTGCTCATTCACAACATAAAGCAGTCTTTCTGTTCTCATATTCAGTATGTACATTCCTTATGCTTTAAAAAATGTAAAATGTATGGGTACATCTTCATTTTTTTCTGCCATTTCGGCGAAAACGATACAAATTTTGCTGACAACCTGTCCGCATCCCTGGATGACGTAGCTTTTCCAAAAGGTGATCTACCTTTAAAGGAAAATGGTCGAGTCTGGTAACTTCGGACTGCAGGCCAATTCGGACATACCATGCATTGCAAACTGTACAAATCAAGATGAGCCGTCTGATCATTATGAGCCGTCTCATCAGGATGTTTACTGTTTGCCCAGTTAATTTTGTTTCAATTCCAAGCAACTGACATATAAAGGAAACAATGTCACTGTCCAAACTAGCCTGCTGTCCGAATTTCCCCGAGTTGACCCTTAAAGGAAAAATCCTTATGTTTAAGAGTTAACCCCCACAGAGAAAGGAAGTATAAAAATGGCAGAGGTACTTCCCCTGAAAATGATCTCTTTCATTGTTATAGCAACCAATCCAACGAGTGTTAGTTGCTTTACGGTATAAGGCGTATTTCTGTTTTCTATTCTTTCTGATACCTCTAAAGGTTAGAATTTTAAAGTTCCGGCCGGAGTTGTTTCTTAGGAGAAAATAAGACGTTGGCGTTTGTATTGGACATAAAAAAGAATCTTCACCGAAAGTAACACTAAACGGCCAGGTTTCATTCATTTTTTATTTTTATTATTATTATTATTATTATTAGTTTATTTATTTATTTATCATTTCTATTGTCCTTTGGAATAAACTTTGTTTACTATTTTCCTGCTTTCGTAAATTACGTAAATTATTTCAATCAATCCGCAATGCCGTAAGACTCGCGTGCTTGGAAAAAAAAAAAAAGTAATTCCGTTCCGCCTTACTTTCCCTAGAGCAAACATTAAATGTGTTCTAAAAATCTTTAATGGCGAATATTTGTATTTGAAAACCAATCGATGTTAATAAAGACTGCTTTAAACATTGTCAGTCCCGCCCCTCGACCCAAAATCCAAACAAAAAACACATACCTTGAAAGGCAAGACCTTGAAACTATTCATCTGACAGCAGACAGTTAATGATTGTGGAAATGTCCGTGTATTTTGACATTAACTTAACATCGTTTGAAAACTGAAACAGCTGAGGAAATCATTGTTGTGAAATCTGTGTTACGACATGTCTTAAAGACGTTCTGATCGGCTCTGACGTCACGTAAAAGAAATTAAGGCAGCGTAACATCAATATTTTCTATTACGAAATGTTTTGGAATGTTTGGCCTAAAGTAAGATAGTGACGCGTATTACACCCTCGGTTGGCCTTTGGTGAGCTGAAACGTTTCTCTTCAGGGAGATTGGGACACTTGCAATTATTTTTCGAGGGAACTTAAGAAGACGCTCTTAATTTTGGTAACAGCTGGTGACGATGTATAAATTAGACAGACGGTCAATATCCATTCAAGGCTTGTGATGACTCTCTGATGAGTTAGGGGACCTCCGTACGAACCGAACTACCAACTAATTGTGTGTACCGCAGCGGAGGGTGAGGATGAAGGTTTGGGCCCAGTAAAACCGGTTTAAACCCCCCAGTAGTTATTACTGACCGTCCCAAGGCGATACTTTTGTTGCGGTTGCATTTGTTTTATGTTCGGTGCTGTTTAATTTATTGTGTTCTCAGTTTAATCCTTGTATCATAAAAATAGAAAATAGATAAAAATAATTGTTAAATGTTTTTATATAATTTGCTTAGTCCGTTGTAACCCGTCTGTTGGTCTAAATTATTTAGTTCAATAAAGATAGCTGAGTTGCCATCTATTTGGGAAAGAGCTGCTGACTCGGCTTATCACTTGTAATGTATTGTTTGTTGGGATGTCTTTGTCAATCTTTCCCTTTGATGTTGGGGATAGGGTTCGGGATCTGATTCAGTCAGTTCCTGAAGTGTAGTTACTCTTTAAATTTGTTTCGTGTAGTGTTTTGTCATTCTGTCTCAAAATAAATTAGAAATGGCAGTAAGTGTTGGTCAATCACAAACCGGTTAACCCCACCTCCCCCTCCCCCTCCCAGTTATTTCATTACTGGCCGTCCAAATGCGGGTCTTCTGTTTTGGTTCTTCTTATTTGTTTTATGTGTTGTTAGTTGCTATGTTGCTATGTCTGTTGATTTATTGCTTATGATGTTCATGCTAGTCCGTTTACCACCAACATGGGAAATGGCTGTTCAAATGGCAGCCGCTGGTGTTGTCTTTGGTGGTGACGAATTTTGTGTTGTCTCACCTCCACATGGTGTCTTGGGTTGGATCTGGGTTTGAATTGTGTCGGCTCCAGAGAATTTCTTCCTTAATTTACTAGATACCCCCGCACCCAACCCCCACCCCCGCCAAATCTTACTGCAACAAAGTTTAGAGCCGACACTGTTCTCTTTAGCCATCATAAAAAACGCATTGACAGCACTAGCACATCATGGACTTCATTGAGAAGTAACCACATTTTTTCACTGTTTAGGTCTATCAGGGGCCAATAACACCTGCATACCCTCCTTTTTATGCCCCCGTGACGATAGTCAGGGGGCATTATGTTTACCCCTGTCCGTCTGTCTGTCCGTCCGTCCGTCTGTCTGTCCGTCCGTCGCACCTAAAAAAAGTTTGTATAATCAACTTCTCCTATAGTTTTTAGGCAATCAATCTGAAACTTTGCACAAATGTTGCAGGCATACTGAAGATGTGCACCTCCCTTTCTGCAGAGGAAAAAATCATTTTTGACAAAATTACGGCCTTTACGGACTTAGAAAATTTTACAGGTTCTGTCTAATACAGAATGGCAAGTTTGTTTAATCAACTTCTCCCAAAGTTTTTAAGCTATCAATTTAAAACTTTGCACACTTGTTCCAGATGTATTGAAGATGTGCACCTCCCTTTTTGAAGAGAAAAAAAAATCATTTTTGACAAAATTACAGCCTTTACGGACTTAGAAAATTTTACAGGTTCTGGCTAATACAGAATGGCAAGTTTGTATAATCAACTCCTCCAACAGTTTTTGGGCCATCAATTTAGAACTTTGCACAGTTGTTCCAGACATATTGAAGATGTACACCTCTCTTTTTGAAGAGAAAACAAATCACTTTTGACAAAATTAGGGCCTTTACGGACTTAAATTTTTTAACAGGTTCTGGCTATTACAGAATGGCAAGTTTGTATAATCAACTTCTCATACAGTTTTTAAGCTATCAATTTAAAACTTTGCACATTTGTTTCAGACATATTGAAAATATGCATGTGCTTTTTTAGGAGAAAAAAAAAATTCTGACAAAACAACAGCCTTTTATAAACTTGGAAATTATTTGGGTTTTGACTATTAACCGAATGACATCATCGTATAATCAACTCCTTCCACAGTTTATTACTAATCGATTTGAAACTTCCCGTATATTTTTAAAGACATATTGGAGATGTGCATATGCCTTTTTGAAGAGAAAACATTTATTTTTGACAAAATAACGAGCTTTTTAAACTTTGAAAATTTATAGGTTCTGGCTAATTCAGGATGGCAAGTTTGTATAATCAAACTGTCCCAAGGTTTATAAACTGTCAGTTTTAAATTTAGCACAGATGTTCCAGACATATTGAAGATATGCATGTATCTTTTTCAAGATGAAAAAAAAATCAAGGCCTTTTCAAACTTAGCAATTTTTCGGTTTTGGCTAATACAACATGACAACATTGCTTAATCAACTCCTTCCACAGTTCTTAGGCAATACAGGATAATTTTTTTATATATTGAATAATGTCAGCAGCTTTAAAACAATCTTTGAGACCTTTCACAGATATTACCAACATATTAAAGATATGCACTTGCCTTTTTGAAGTACAAAAGTGGGGGAGGGGGTAGTATGAGAAAAGACGAAGTGGGGGACAGGCACAGCACGGGGGCATCATCTGTGTCTTACAGACACAATTTTCTAGTTCGAACTCAATTTTTATTTTACTAATGGTCATGTGCCAAATAAATTTTAAACAAACCTTTCCTTTAAACTAAATTCAATTTTTAGAGCTGATACCAAATATTTTGTATTTTTCAGATCTATCAGTTACCATAACTCTTGCCGTAAGCTCCCTTCTCATTCTCGTCCTGTATTTTGTAAATGGTTATGTTCCATATAAATTTCAAAGAAATCCATTCATTTGAACTCAAGTTATCGAGCCTGAACCTATTTTATTTCTTTTACGTTTTTTATTTGTTTGTTTTTTTTGTGTCAATTTTTTTTTTTAAGATCCTCAATGTCCACAGAGTGTCCAGATTGTTCCATACAAGTCGGTCCTGTATTGTCAACTGGAACAACTGACTTAATAGCCTAGCTTCTGATGCAAACTTTATTTGTGCGCTAGCTGCCACATTTGGTGCTCCATTTTTAAGTCAAAGACCTATTAAATGACAGAAATGGGAATAAAACTTCTCCCTGTTGGATCCCAAATTATTAAAAAAAGCCAACATCTATGATCTTAAATAAAGGAGGAGGGCCAGTAGTTTCTGGCTATGTAAAAACACAAACTAGCTCATTACTTATTTCATGTTTATCTTGGTCACAAACGAGATCATAGCAGGCCTTCCTGTCGGAAACCACATACAAAAAAAAAAGCGATCAAGTATGTAGTGCCAAAGATGATGAAATATTTGTCGGTTTTATCAAGGTATATGTTTCATAGCTTGAGGGTCAGTCCTATTTCAAAGTTTATTGTATCAGCAAATAAAGTAAGATCAGTTATTCTTAGCTCCAGTTAACCGCTTAAGTTATTTTTAATAATGCATTCCTTTCTCACTTTAACTCTTGTACGTTTATGTGATTTTTTCAGAATGGAAATTTTCTTAACTTTGTTGTTTACTAAACTGCTGTCAGCTGACGTCGTGTGAGCGTTTTTTCGACGTCGTTTCAGCGTTGCTGCAACGTCAGCAACGCTGAAACGACGTTCTTACAGCGCCAGCTGACTGCAGGGTATGTAATATGAGTACTACTACATTTGTATTTGCATTGCAAGATGTGTTAGTCATGTTGTATCATGTAAATAGCCAAAGGCAATGTATTTGCATGCCGATTTGCTAATAAAGTTATACTTATACTTTTTATGTCGAGTGATAAGACCACTGGTTTGGATAGGCATGTATTAAACTTCTGTCGTCACAGACAGTTCAAGGAATCAGTACTGTGACAGAACGGATTGCATATGGAATTCCATAATTCCTTGCAAATAATTAATAACTGAAGTGGTTCGGACACCAAAATTGTAACGAAGCTACCAGGATATTGTCTTTAATGTCCCTTTCAGATGCTACTTGATAAGCATGTTAAGTATGTTACCTGCAAAATGTTCAGTGTTGGAGTCATTATGTTGGCTCGTTGCAATATAAGTAGCGCCTATTTCATATTAAATGTTGTTGTCTAGATACGTTTTGCTTTAGATTTCCACGGCCATTTTGATTAACGTTGATTAATGTTTTAGATTTTCAACGGTGACGAAATAAATGACGGCGGAATCGGTTTTTGTGGAGCGTTCGATGAGGAAAGAGTTTTTCTATCTACAGAAAACGTTCTGTTCTTAGAGTTCAAAACAGATTCAGAATATCAATTTGCGGGTTGGACTGCAGAATACAGACACAAAGCTGGTAAGAACTATCAGACTTTAGATACCTGGGTTCGAGGTTATAAAACTAGAGAATAATCTCAAACTCAAAAACAAAGCACACTGATTGGCTGCTTCCGAGCACATGCTCGGAAGCAGCCAATCAGTGTGCTTTGGTTGAGTTTGAGATTATACTCAAGTTTTATAACCTCGGGGCCTGGTTATAAAACTAGAGTACATTCTCAAACTCAAAATAAAGCACACTGATTGGCTGCTTCCGAGCAAATGCTCAGGGGATGAGTTATGTAAGCTTTAAGTTTCCTATCAGATCCTGTACCATATAATCATGTGTATGTGTGTAAATGTATATGTTGTATACGAAGATTTATTAATAAATATTGTTTAAACCAAGTTTTATAACCTCGGACCCTGGAAGCATCTTCATTTTTTCCACCTTTTTTTCAAAGCGGAAAATTTCGAGACTTTCAGTATGCTTCCTGGCTGAGGACGCCCCATAAAAAGGTTAAACTCTTAAAGGAAAATGAATAATAATGCTCCTACAGGACAAGTTCGTTCCTTTCCGAGATGGTCCCAATCGAAAAAGGAGGCAAAACCTAGAGCAAATGTGCAGAAGTACACGTATACCCCAGGCCAGTGCCACCGCCTACGAAAAATAAACTTTACATAACACATTAATGCAAATGTCAACGAACAGACAAGAAACTGGAAATCATATCCAGCAACAGACCCAGCCACATATCAAAAGGTTCCATCAAAAGACTTTGCAATAAGCAAATAGAATATAAAGTTAACAATAAGACCTTGTTAAGTTCGAAGTATGTGACCTTGACCTGTGGTCAGCAGCAGCATTCATTTTTTTTCAAAACAAGTTCTAGATAAAAGAAGAAAAGGACCAGAGTCGATAAGAGGGATATTTGGCCTGAACTGTCCAGAGAAATCGAATGTATTTATTTATCGAGTTTTATTCTCACATAATCAAAACGTTATCCCGTGTTTCTAGAAATGACGTCAGAACTTCAGAACGTGCACGTGTCATTGCTGTGATGACGTCACTACGCAAGGTGAAACGCCATTTTCCGACGTTTTCTTGCTGTTTTCACATGTTAATGTCAAAAATTAAATACCGCACCACCCCTCGACCAATATGAGATTTTGCGTAAATGATAACTATGGTCTGGTCAGCTTATCACCAAAGTTTGGTGTTGGTCGTGGGGTTATGAAATTTACAAAACAAACAGTTTTCATGTCAATAGATTGCACCTAGTGTTCTTAGCGACGCAGACGATTTCTAATGTTAAAATTGGCGAAACCTAAAATTATTTTCATGATTCTACTTCAGCTTTTAGTTCTTTCTGTTTTTATTTGTTTTTCGTCAGCTAATTTATGTTTTAGTAGTATTGGACGAAACAAAATATCAAAATAAGCATAACATTGGCTTTCCTTTTAGATCTACGGCCAAATCTACGAATGCAAACCGATTTTTCTCTTTCATATTATGTGAGCTAGTGAACTAAATTATACTTGTTTGATAAAAAACAAGCTTATTAAAACAAATGCAACTAGTGTTGGACGAGACGAAAATAGAGTACAAGGTAGGTAGGGTAAGGTGTGGCTAAATGCCCATGCCTAACTTGTATTCTAAACGGCGAAACACATTTGGGGTTCTCAGACCACATCTCCATAAACGATGCTGCTGACAGGATTATCGGGAGAGAGGGGTGGGGAAGGCGTGTGTGTGGGTGTGGGTGTGGATGTGGGGGTGAGAGCATTGGGTTTGAAGGAGCCAGAAGCCATTTCAAATTTACCTGGTCCCTTCCTGATGCCCTCCTGTGCTCCTGTGTCCATGTGTCATGCCTACCATAGCCACTTCTCTAACCTAATTCACCAGGTCAAACCAAACCAAGCCCCAAGTAATGCAACACAACTACACAACATCGCAGGCCTACGTCACACCACACACTCCGCCACTTCACTACCATCTTCTCTATTTTGCTCAACTTTATCACTCTCGTTTTTGCTTCTCATTCCACTTTGTGCATTTCTTCTTCCCCCGTTCTCCATTCTCTCCTCTTTCTCTCTCCCCCTCTCCCTCCAATTTTCTCCATTCTCAATGTCATTTTCGCACCTCTCCCTGCTCATTTCCTTCCTTTCTCCACATCCCCACCCTACCCTCTACATTTCACCACACGTCCAAACTGTACCCTTATCTGGTACATACACACTATGTGTTTTGATTTTATGATAAACAAAATAATAATTGAAAAAAGATTCAAAGCCTTTAGTTTGCAAAGTTTGATTTTTGTGTCTCATCATCTTAAGGCCAAGAAATATGAGTGAGAACACTGCTCTTTCTCATATGTGGACCGAGAAATTAAAAAAAACGCATATTTTGTTCTGCTGGAAAGTAGCAGAACGCAATTTCAGAAACCCTTAGTCCGCAAAGTTTGATTTGTATGACCAATCATCTGGAGGCCCAAAAATGTGTGACGACACTTTGCTGCACTGCGTTATTTCATATTTGGACCGAGGTATTCGCAAAAATAGGCTTTGAAATTGCGTTCTGCTACTTTCCAGCAGAACAAAATATGCGATTTGAGTTTGTGAATTTCTCGGTCGACAGATGAGATAGAGTAGTGCGGTTAACGGGCCCAATGACATTTCGAGGTCATCAGATGATAGAATACTTAGACGGAGAAATCGAGAAATCAGTCTTTTTAAAGTTTCCAAATTGCGTTTTGCAATTTTCCAGCTAATGTTTCACCTTAAACCCAAGTTTTTTTTCTATTTTAAAGTAGAGTTTTCTATTCACTTTGACTGCAAAATTTTCTGCAGAATGTTCTGCAGAAATTTCGTGTAGATAACCTTACCACTTTTTCTGCAAAATTTTCTGCAGAAAACTCTGATGAATTTTCATTTCGCTAACTTTACCATTTGTTTCGGCAGAAAATTCTGCAGAATCTTCTGCAGAATTTTCGTTCTGCTAACTTTACCGAGCCTCTCAAATTTTCGACCATTACTTTTTTGTTTACGACAGGCGTAGAAAAAAAGATGCTCTGTCAAGGATTTTAATCTGAATGGTATATACGGAACGGAGTCTTAAAGTAACCAGGCGCTAAAGCGGGGACGGTTGGGTGGTGCGATGGTGCTGGGTATAACTTCCAGTGCCTGGGCGTCCTACTGATTTGGATAATAGTAGGACAAGGGGCTACTGTGCTTGCAGTGGGTGAGGGTGGGGGTTGTTTGGACATTTTTCTCTCCTCTATCAGTTCTCTCTTCTTTCTCCCTCTCTTTGGGACACGGCCCGATATAGACTGAAATATTGTCTCAAAGGGCCGTTAAACCCCTAAACAATCAATCAATCAGGCGCTAAAGCAAATATATAGAACCTACTGACTAATCGGTTTTTAGCTCCCCTGAGCCGAAGGCTCCGGGGGAGCTTATAGGATGGTAGCCTCCGGCGTCCGTCGTTCGGCGTCCGTCGTCCGTCCGTCGTCAACATTTTCAAAGGACTTTTTCTCTGGAACTACTGTGCCAATTTCAATTAAACTTCATATGCAGCCTCCAGGCTAAGGAGGAAAGAAAGTTTATACATTTGGTCCAGGTCACATGACCAAGATGGCCGCCATGCCCATATATGGTAAAAAAACTAAAAGAATCTTCGAGCCGATTGCCTTGAAACTTGGTATGTAGCATCTTGGACTCTAGTACTACAAAGTTTATATAAATGAAGACCCTGAGTTGACCTTGACCTATTTTATGGCAAGGTCAACTTTGGACCCTTAGGCTTTTGAATGAGAAAAACTGAAAAAGTACATTTTTATGTTGCTATTGTGCTGTGTAATGTGGAAATGCAGTCAAATTTAACCACAATGAAGTTCTAGAGGTCAAGGTCATCTAGTGACCTTGGCCAAAGGTCACTTGTCTGTTGTCTGTCAACATTTTCAATGGACTTCTATCGGGAAACAACTGGACCAATTTCAATTAAACTTCATATGCAGCTTCCAGGCAAAGGGGGAAAGAAAGATTATATACTGAACAAAAATAAAAACTTGATGTTTTTTGCTTCTTAATTCCGGCCAACCTAGCAAGTATGTAATGTATATATGGATGTTTTCGCATTGGACAGACGTCTGATCATTAAAATCGTGCTAATTTGTTGGTTTATTTATGTTATATCCAGAGTTATCTAACTTATTCCTTTTTTAATAATTCAGACCAGAACGTTAATTTGCGCATGCGCAGAAGAAAGTTTTCTTGTACGCAATAAAGAGTAAATCCACTACGCACAGAAAACACTTTAAACGCTTATTTTAATTGTAATCACAACCTGTAAATAACGTTTAAAGAGTCAGAACTTTCAGATTATCTCCCTTTGAATTAAACATATAGAGATTTTTAGATGCCGTAGTTTCTATACCAGTACGTCTTTTTTATTATTGTCTTCGAGATTTGTTGGAGTGTCTTGCAAACTCAATGTCTTTATATCAAAATTTATTTGAAAGCCATTTCTTAAACTGCCATAAAGACTTTATTGTGTAATGGAAGTTCCATTGAAACTGAATTTCTGCCTTCATAATGGTGTGGACTGAGGTTTTCGTCTGGTCCTCATTGCCTCCTAGTCGACCGTGCATTGGTATAATTTTAGCTAATGGGTCCATACATATTGGATTTAATAATGGAAAGGATTGCCATCAGAACTTTTATTGTTAAAGCAGACTTAAACAATTTTAAATTCTGTAATTGTTCGGTTTTGAGCATAGATAAAAGAAAAGTACCCTCTAGACGTTTATAATAGCCTAAATACTGCTGTCTCTGAGCAATCTTGAATTTTATGTGACTATGATATCACAAAATGATTACTTTTTCTTAAATTAAAATAACTTCTATGTCTCACCTTTTCCCGACTACCGTAGGATGAAAAACAGCGACTGTCAAGTTTTTATTTTTGCTAAGTATATATTTGGTCTAGGTCACATGACCAAGATGGCCACCATGCCCATACAGTGGGAACGCGTATCCATGGCGGAGTGATATTTTTATACAGATAGCAACCAAAAAACGTTCGAAATTCCTCAGATTCAGATTCAATCGACGAACGGGTCGCAATTTCAGAGCTGCTTTGTCGGCGAATCAAACTACACACAGCCGAAAATAATACACGCTTTTATTCCTTACATCTTAGTTTAATTTCCTAGTTCTCTGAGATCCGAACTGAACACCGAGATACTCGGCATTCGAGCAGTTGACACGATCGTCGAAAGACGACTTTTTAAGCCAACTTCAAAAGCAATTTTCAAAACAATTCGACTTTCTCCCGCCGGCGGACATATGCCATGAAAAACCATGGTATTCGCCCTTTCCCTGTGACAAAAATCAAGTAATTCGGTGTTTGGGACAATTTTCTTTGCAAAATAATCTTCGGGTACTCTACGCAATTTGTTGTTGTTGTTTTCAACAAAATGGCGGACAACAGTGTTTACATCACTGGCCCGGCTATGCATTTCAACGTTTGCGACAAAATCGAGAGAATCATTATTCCATGTATTGCTAGAATACCAAGCGCGATTAAATTAAATATGTTTATTAAAAATACAATGCATGACAGAAGTCTATCTTTATATTTTATTCACAAATAACCACAAGTCCATACCCACCCGCAGAGTTTGTAAACAAGGAAGCTAGCTCAGTAGTGCTGGTTACGTCATGAAACTGTGACGTAAACAGTAAATTGATTGTATTACTGATATTAACTTGTGAGTCGGCTGACAGCCAGTGTGCCGATATTTCAAATGCTATATCGCGCGACCCTGTTTAAAAAATTAAAGCAAGACAAATATCGCTACACCACTAAACAACTATTCAATTAAGACAGCACGTGAAATTTCACTTTGGGAGAGAAAACTTAATCTGAAGGATCAAATGGAATGGTTGTGCAGGCCCGTACACATACTTTTGCCAAGGGATTAGGGGCGGAGGGTAAGAAGGTGTGGCTGGAACCAATTTCAGTGTGAGTGGGGAGGTGGCGGGAGGGGAGGGGTGCCCTAGGGTGGTGGGGGTTGGGGTGGGTTGAAGGGGGTAAGAAAGTTAAGAAAATCCAGATTTTAAGGACACGTTTAGAGCTTTAGTTTAGGGGTGTAAACTCGCTTTCTGGCAGAAAACTGCATGTTTTTTTATGTAATTTGCTCGGTTATGGGAGGTGCACCCTCCGCTCTCCGTCGTACAGGCCCGGTGTGCTGGTTGGTGAGAGGAACGGGGAGGCGGAGTGGGGTGGGGGGGGTGGGGGTAGGGGGAATCGACTCTGTCGCCTGGCAGCTTTGACAAGTCTGCACCTTTTCTCAGGTCAAATATAAAGCAAATATCGAAAAGTATGTGTATGTGTGTTTTTGGTGTGATGTCATCAGCGACAACACGCGGAACAGACACGATTACAAAGATCTACATATTTGTAATTTCCTCATTCTAGAAATCGTATGAAAACTCAACCCATTCTAGAGTCTGAATCTACAAACCAAACATTGTTTGCAACTCGTGTTCGGCTCATATCGACTCCCACAGTCCAAAGAGTCTCGGTAGCGCAGCTGCCAAGTGGAGTCTCGCCGGTAAAATTTACTTGATCAGTCGACTTTCTCTTTAATAATAGGTTAGGCCCTATAGCATTCATGGGGTGATAGCCAATGGACTGACATGGAATACAGAAGTATTAAAGGCCCAGCAGACATTCAATGCTGAATTAATGTTGGGAGTCAGTGTTGAATCAATGTTGAATTATTCATTGAATTGAACTGAAGCCTCAATACTCCATTAACAAATTCGCAAAAGTTTTAGCCTATTTCTAGCGTTTTCGTGAGTGCATTTGCACTTTCGATACAAAGTAATATGATATAGTGACAAACACTTCAGATCTTGGTCGGACTGATCCCGAAGCAGGATCTACGCTGTTTGTCATTCCATCTGCATCTTTAGACGCATTACTGCAGTGAAAAACCAAACATCAGTTTTAAGACAGTTATGCTTAATTCCAATCTTTAGACTTCGGACTACCCATCCAGGGGTGGCAAGATCGATCCCCCGCTTCTCCGGTCTTTAGTATACTTTAAACCGAGGTCCTGTCTCCATATGACCTCGTTGTTGGTGGGACGTTCAACCCGAGTTCACTCACTCCAATCTTTAGAGACTTTATGGTACGTCAGCCAGTTCAATATAAGGGAAGTTACTTCTCAAATCACTATTATAATTCTTTCTGCACGAGTTTCTTCCCATGTGTTGCCAAACACGGTCTCCTTTTTTCCCCTTACTGAAGAGATTGAAAGTTGGGGCTGAAGAGATATACAGCATACTGTATAAGTGAAATTTTCACATATGTAGACTAAATCCTCCGAAGACCTTGAAAATAAGGTCAACGTGATCAAAATCTATTATGCTCTTATGTTCGTCCTAATGATATATCCATGCAAGTTTGGTGAAGTTGGTTCAAGAAATATTGTGGGTACAAGAAATTGTCATGCTGACGCAGACGACAGAAGGTCAAGTCTAAGGCCTCTTGTGACCTTGAAAATGGGGTCAAAGTCACCAAAACCTAATCAACTTTTTAGACAACTTTACAAACCAAGGGTACTAAGACCACTATGCAATCCAAGGGTACTAAGACCACTTTGTTCCTTACATACATAACAAAGTGGCCTTAGTACCCTTGACTTGCAAAGATGCTATTTGGCTTGTCCAAACGATATATCCATGGAAGTTTGGTAAAATTTGACCCACTTATTCAAAAATATGGCAGATACTTACTGCCTTGTGCACAGAAAATGACTTCCCTTGGGTAAACCTGTTATAGCAAAATGTTGAGAGTCAGTGTTGAATCAATGTTAAATTATACATTGAATTGAAATGAATTGAATTGAAGCCTCCATATTCCTTCAAGTAAAATTACCGAATTTGATGAAAAAAGTGATTAAAGTGCGATGAAAGTGCGATAGATCCCGAAGCAGGATCTACGCTGTTTGTCATTACAACTGCATCTTTTAGAAGACAACTTGTCCCACTTTCAGAAGACAACTCGCCCCATATTCTCAGACACTCACCTTACTAGAATATCTACGTTCTTGTCCCCGATGCAGAACACAACTCGCCCCCTCACCCCCCCCCCCCCTGTGCCCCCCAAAAAAGGAAGAGCTTCGCCGTGACCCTGGTTGTGAATGGGTGGACCTTGGTAAATACATTAAATACCCAAAGCACTTCAACGATAACCTGGTACACCCAGGGGCTGAGCAGCGAGGTTTTGAGGGTTCTGCAGCTGCAGAGTAATTATCAAACTGTGGCTGGGAGGCATGCTAAAATCATGCATTAATGCTTATTAGTATTTGTTGTCCCCTTTAGGGACCGATCATAAGAATAAGGGCATGGGTTAGCTTGCATTTGCAAACCAGTGCCTGGAGCATGTTACCCTGTTCATCTATGGTACAGATGCAAACATCCCTGTATGGTTTTATTCGCACTTTTGAAAGTTTGATAAATACCAAGAGCCTATCACACAAGTGTGTGTGATGTGCTACTTGTAAATACTTATTGATAGAGTCACATTATAAATGAATGCAAGTTAATAAATGGCTAAAAGTTCTTTGCTAAGAAGTTAACAAAGGAGGTCTAGGGGGCAACGGCCCCCCAGAAGCCAAAGCAATTTCCCAATTTTAATGGCAATTTTAAGACTGGAAAAAAATAGAGCAAAACTAGGAATGATGATAAAAGAAATAAAGGGTTATTTTTTTTTAAGGAATTTTGCCTCCTTTTAGAGTGTTTATTTTGCCATAATGGCTTTGTGTCCCACAAGCTAGTGACTCTTTTGCAATTCAGTTTTATTTAGTAGAAACATTTACTTCGTAATGCGGCTGATCAATAATACATGTATGTGAATGTTGTATAGGATTTTTTTTGGTAAAATGTATGAACACATGATATGTGTATGGGGGTGGGGGGGGGGGGGGGGGGGGGGGTGCTGCTGGTGTAAAAAATAAATTGTAGATATTAAAACATTACTATAAATATGGGGAGTCTGCGCCCCCTGAAGCCAGTGACATTTTAAAAACTCAACTCAAATGGAATTATCTGCAGAAAGAAATTTTGGGTGGAGCCAGGTTTTTTTTTCATTGTTTTTCGATGTCTGATTTTTTTAAATCCCCTTATGAGCTAATTTATTTTTTTTCTTGCATATCCAAAGCCCCCCTTCGCCCGCCCCCCCCCCCCCCCCCAGAATATCAAATGGTCGGTCCCTTAGCGCCTAACGGGACAGGGTTTTGACAGATTTATGAGTAAGAGCAAGCTGTCTCTTGTATTTTTGTGGGATGCCTTCTGAAAGGGTACGTGTGTGTTGGGGGGGGGGGGGGGGTGGGGGGAAGTCCGGGACAGAATTCTTTAGAAGGGCGAGTGGTCTCAGAATGTGGGGCGCGTTGTCTTGGGGGAAGTTGTCTGGGGGAGTTGTCTCAGAATGTGGGGCGAGTTGTCACCTGAAGGAGGGGCGTCTTGGGGCGAGATTTTTGTGGGGCGAGTTGTCCGTAATTCGACTAAAGCATGTAGGTTTCACTTGAAATATTTATTATCATTCCGCTTGCTCTTTCTTGTTCCACTATTAAAAAAAAAACAGCCGGTCAATCACTCAATGTTTTTCGTTTGTCAAACTTTGTGGTTTACTCGAGTACCAGTGTGTTTGTTTTGCTTTCTCTTGTTCGTTCTCGGCGTGTAGCCTAAATTCAGAAGCCCAAAAAATCACAGGCAGGCAGACTTACGCAAAATCTTAATAAATGCACAGTATGCTAAATGATTACAAACTTTACTGTACCATAAATGAAGAAACAGTTGGTCTCCTCAACTGGCTCAAGTCGATCCAGCAGAAAAATGTCCGTGTGTTGACAAACGCGCGTGCTGTAAAAATGACCAACTTCATTATCGATGTTCAACGTAAATAGACTTTCTCCCGTAGATATACCTCGCTGAAAGACGGTCGAATGTATGAACTACGGTTCAGTTATAATGGCATCTAATTTGGTTTTTGGGACAATTTTCTTTGCAAAATAACTTTGGGGTACTGTCTTAGGGTTTTAATTTTCTGAAAAACGGTTATCAAATTGTGATCGTTGTTTTGGGTGTGCAAACTGCATTGAGGTACCGATATGCATCTGATTTCAATAATAAAACATAAAATTTCATTGTGATCTGGTCCGTCAGAAAACCACGACTGCATATCTTTTCAAATGAGCATTATTTTGGGGCTGTTTCTGACAAAAATTTCCCGCCATTTTTCTCCGGCGAAAAAAGGGATTACTTTTTTGTGCGTAGACGACCATTCAGAAAATGAATTACTCAAATGTGATGAGTCTGCGTTCCCACTGATATATGTTAAAAACCTAAAAAAATCTTCTCTCCCGATCCACTGGACCGATTGCCTTGAAACTTGGTATGTAGCATCTTGGACTCTAGTGCTACAAGGTTTATATAAATGAAGACCCTGAGTTGACCTTGACCTATTTTATAGCAAGGTCAAATTTGGTCCCTTAAGCTTTCGGATGGGAAAAAACTGAAAAGGTACATTTAAATGTTGCTATCGTGCTATGTAATATGGAAATGCATTCAGATTTAACCTCAATGAAGTTCTAGAGGTCAAGGTTATCTAGTGACCTTAGCCAAAGGTCACTTGTCCGTTGTCTGTCAACATTTTCAATGGACTTCTATTGGGAAACTACTGGCCCAATTTCAATTAAACTCCATATGCAGCCTCCATGCAAAAGGGGAAAAAGAAAGTTTATATATTTGGTCCAGGTCACATGACCAAGATAGCCGCCATGCCCATATATGGTAAAAACCTTAAAAATCTTCTTCTCTTGGACGGACACATGGCGCCAAGTGTGTGCAACTATGGTTACGTACTGTTGAGCCACTTGGGTAACGTCGATAAGAGAACTGAACTGAACTGAACTGAAATCTTCTTCTCAAGAACCACTGGGCCAATTGCATCGAAACTTGGGATGTAGCATCTGAGACACTTGTACTACAAAGTTTTTATAAATGAAGACCCTGAGTTGACCTTGACCTATTTCATGGCAAGGTCAAATTTGGTCCCTTAAGCTTTTGAATGAGAAAAACTGAAAACGTATTTTTTATGTTGCTATTGTGCCGTGTAATAATGCATTCAAATATATAACCTTTTTGAAATTTTAGAGGTCGAGGTCATCTAGTGACCTTGGCCAAAGGTCACTTGTCCCTTGTATATCAACATTTTCAAAGGACTTCTTCTCTGAAACTACTAAGCCGGTTTCAATCAAATTTCATGTACAGTCTCCAGGCAAAGGGGGAAACAAAATCTGTACATTTGGTCCAGGTCACATAACCAAGATGGCCACCATGCCCATATATGTTAAAACCCTAAAAAACTTTTTCCCCAGAACCACTGGGCTGATTGCCTTGAAACTTTGTATGTGGCATCTAGGAGGCTAGTACTATTAAATATATATAACTGATGACCCTAGGTTGACCTTGATCTATTTTATGGCAAGATCAAATTTGATCCCTTAGGCCTTTGAACGGGAAAAACTGAAAAAGTGGATTTTTTCTGTTTCTGTTGTGCTCTGTGATATGGAAATGTATTCAAGTTCAATCTGTAAGAATTCTAGAGGTCCAGGTCATCTAGTGACCTTGGCCAAAGGTCACATATCTGTCATCTGTCATCATTTTCAAAAGACCTCCTCTGACATGCCTGGACCAATTTCAATTAAAATTTCATATGCAGCCTTCAGGCAAAGGGGGAAAGAGAGTTTATGTATTTGGTCCACATCACATGACCAAGATGGCCACCATGCCCATATATGCTGATCACCTTGAAACTTGGCATGTAGCATCTGGGACTCTAGTACTACAAAGTTTATGTAACTGATGACCCTGATTTGACCTTGACCATTTATATTGCAAGGTCTAACTTATCTTACCCCCTTAGGCTTCTGAATGGTAAAAGCTGTGAAAGTGCATTTGTCTCTTGCTATTAGACTCTATGATGTGGAAATTCAATTGAACTAAATCCCTTTGAATTCAAGAGGTCAAGGTCATTTAGTGACCTTGGCCAGTGGTCACTTGGGTTGAATATTTAAAGTACTTTCTCTCAGAAAGGAAACTATAAGGCCTGTTTGTTGTGCTTACCGCCATTTTGGCACTGTTACCTTATGTCTACAAAAGATCAGTAATTCATAGCGAAAACAACTGTCCCAAAAATTCATATGACATTAAAGTCTCAGGGCACAGGGGAGCGATCAGGACCTAATGGTCCTCTTGTTTAAATTCAGATATATGTTCCAAATTCATTGGAAAAACGGAAGCGAATTCCGAATTTAGATGCAAAATCATTTCCAAATTCTTCAGGTAAGTACCCAACCTGCTGTGCGTGTTGTTCTAAAGAAATAGTTTCCCAGGCGCTCACGCCTAGCCGCCCAAAGGTAATCGGAAGGCACCAAAGGCCGAGTAATGAAATGCTTTACGGTGGCTTTTGAATCATGTAGCGTATACTGCGCCTCTGAATGGGTCATCACAGCTCTGTGCATGGTGGCCCCTCCTGGCCTATGGACTAAAACGTTGAATGTATATGCATTAAAGAAATTGCTTGACCAATTTAGATGTGTCGCAAATGAAACTTACTGTAACGCAAAACATGCAAATAGTAACTTTAAGACGCCATGATACTTCTTTTTCAGTAAACGCTTTTATGGCTAGTGGACTCTCCGGGTATCTACATATTACACCAATTCGGTTACGTGCCTTCCCTTGTTTCGGCCTGGTCCGCACTTAAATATCTGCTGTTTATGCACAGGCCGCTTCAAATTAAAATATTAAAAAGTTCCTTCAAGAGCAGAGAATGCATACAGAAGTAGGAACATGGGCCAGACTACGTAGTTTCGGCTAATAAAGCCTCGTCAGTGACCCTGACAATATCTGGTGACGAAACCAGAAAAAAGCATACAGTAATTTCTAAATCTTAATGGGGCAGTCGATTCAAAGACTGATTCGTTTCAAAAGGATCCAAATAATATCAAAGACAATGATCTAGAATAAAAGTCTAAATCGATCTTAAATTTTAGATTTCTCAGAATCTATCCTCTGATCCCAAATGATGTAAATAAAATATAATCTGCACTATGGCTGATGTACGGGGAGACGTTTTACGGCCGCCACACGGCACAACACCAGCGGCAGTGAGGTACAATTAAAATCTTAAAAAGTTCCTTCAAGAGCAGAGAATACATACAGAAGTAGGAACATGGGCCAGACTACGTAGTTTCGGCTAATAACGCCTCGTCAGTGACCCTGACAATATCTGGTGACGAAGTCTCTTCTAAAAATTGATTTTCCACCTAGCACATTAAATTTTGGCCGAGAAAGTAATGTTCGCATTTATTTTTTAATATGTGTCTTGGTTTATTTCTCGTCCAAATCTCCCGTCAAATAATCGACCAGTTTTTTTCCTTTTTCTCAATATTCATATTGTTTACCATTGCATTTGATCATGTGACCTAAAATAATGCATAAAACATTAGCAAATTATTCTTTAAAATGTGCTTAAATGTGAAGCAATCAACTTACAATAAGCTCGCTGCACCCCGCTCTCTCTCTCTCTCCACCCCGACCCCAATTTTCCCAGAAAGGTCGCCGGGCAGTAACTCGCAAGTGAAAGTGAATCTGTCGATCTGGCATAGAATTTTGAACACGTCAAAGACACTTAATATATGCATTTTCCAGCTCATCCCGAAGCTCTGTAGATTCGGTGAATAAAAACGGCTTACTTCTTTGTCATTAAGGCCCGAGAATAAATAAACTGACTGTTTCAAGTCAAGGCCGATCATGAATTTCCAGTACATCATGGCAGGTGACTCTCAGTCTGACTCGTTCTTCAGTCGCCTTTCAGATTTTTATAGATTACGTGAATATCTGCAAACGTAAAACATCTGAAAAAAACACGAAGAAATGTATATCCTCTAGTCGAAACAACATGCCGTCCCTGTATAAATCTTGAAGAACTCTTTTGATAATCACGGGCAGATAACTCCAATGCAAATTGTCAATACTTGATAATTTTTGCAGACATGCGAAGTTTTTTTATCCATCTATGTTTTCTGCAAGTTTGTCGAAGAAATGATCGGTAATGTAAACGATCGATAAGCAGGTTGACATTTTCTCTATTATCCCAAGTCCATGGGAAGTTTTGGTTGCCATGGCAACACCAATTTGGAATCAATCTGACCCAAAACCTTATGCTGTTTTTCTCACTACCAACGTCTACTGCAATTGTTCTATAATTCAGATTGGTTAACAGGCCTTATGGATACTCTTGAGTGAATCCTTGATCAGACCACGGACTTGCGACAAAGTCCAGCTCTATTATAGGTCAGCTTGCGAGTCCTTGCCCCTGGTTAGGTACTGCAGCACATGCTTTCTGCTTTCAAGCATTAGTTTCTACAATTATCTCACAAAAAATTAATGTTTTGGACAAAATTATGAGAAAAAAGATATTCATACACTCTTTTCTAGGCCACCGAAAAAATTGATTTTTTTTGTTGCTAAGACACAGTCTGCGTTACTATGGCAATAATGATGAAATATATTGATGGTTAAGTGTCACTTTCATCATTTAATGCGTAGTTTTATTCATTGGAGTCCTTTATATGATCAGCATATGCTAAATAGAGTTATCAAATCGGGAGAAGTGGTGTACTGTCGCTTTACAGACGGTATGTATGTTTAAGCGCGTGTTGTCATGGTAACAGGTTCGGAATCAAATAATTCTTTTCATTTTTTGAGACAGGCATGTTCTTTGCTATTATGTGGCATGATATGAGTAATTTTGAAACAGAGGCCAAAAATGACCCTTATCGACCCTAGCCCTTAAAAACACATAACACAAAACTTTAACGTATAATGTTAACGCTATAATTGTACTAGTTTCAAAGTCTGCGACCTTGACATTATGGCAGCCGCACAACCTAGATAATGCAAACTACTCAGTATCCATCCTTTGCTAAATTACTAAGCATCATTGTACACATTCCAGATGCCAGGGGCAAAAGCAAAAAACTGAAAACAATTCTTAAACGCAAGAGTTTATGCTATTGTGCTAATTTCAAAGTTTGTAACTTTTGACCTTAAGACAGCAGCAGCTGCACCTAGTTGATGCCAATTAATCAGTACTCATCCTCAGCTGAAACACAAAATATCATTGTGAAAAAGCAAATTGAAAAAAAAAAACAACCTAAAACAAAATTTAAATATAAAGGTATCCATAATAAATTTAGTGCGCCAGACGCGCTTTTCTGGATTTAACTTCTTCAGCAAGCTAGCCCCAAACGTTTGAAAGAAAAGAGATGATGGGTAGGTCTCGGCAGGGAACGAGCATCCCTCTCCGAGCCACACCTACTGTCGCACTCCGCGGGATACATTAGCTGCAGACAACATGAAAAAGACGCCTACTTATTAACTCGCGAGCGCAGGCGTTCCCCCATCGAGCTACCTCAGCCCCTGCGTCTCGAAAAGGTGACAGACAAGGGCATCAGGAAAGAGATGTCCGATGCAGCAAGAACTCGCAAAAAAGCCAAACTAACTCAAAAGAATGGACGACAATCTCCCCTAAGGTTCATGTCGCTATGACAAGTCAGTCTTAGTTTTAGAATAATTTAGAAATTTTACCAGATAAACATTAAATAGAATAAGGTTACTTTAATTCTGTTTTTAAGTCTGTGACTTTAACCTTAGGGCAGCAGCACGGACCCACTTACAGGGGAAACATTACGTGGTAGGATAAAGTCGGGTAACTTCGGACAGCGGGTAAATTCGAACAGTGACATTATTTCCTTTCAGTTGTTTGGAATTAAAAAAAAATAAAACAGTGAAAATCCTATTGAGACGGCTCATCTGAATTTTCACTGTTTCCAATGGTATGTCCGAATTATCCGCTGTCCGAAGTAACCCGACTAGACCCTAAGTGATTGAAGGCAAGTATAAAATAATTGAGCCGCGACACGAGAAAATCAACAAAGTGGTTGTGTGCAAATCGCCGAGTCAGATCAGCCAGAGCATTCGCCCAGTTTGATCAGACTCTTCGTTAAGTGCTCAAAGAGTAGCTAAGGGTCCTAAGCTACCTCCATGCGGACACTGAAGATTCGGAGATCAGACTTGGCGGATGCCCAGGTTGGTCTAAGTCTGCACTGGTCGCACAACCATTTTGTTGGTTGTGCCGTAACGCGGCTCAATTATATGCTCCAAACATTTTCAAATGCTTAAAAGAAAACTTGACTCACATTTAACCCTTAGAGTGCTAGATAAAAATTCACCTGGCCCTAAACTGGGGGTAGGGGTATCTCAGAAGCCATAACTTGCACAAACTCTGGTCGATTTGCTAGAAAATTTTCAATCAAAACCAACGATGTGGGCGCAGCCATTACAGGAAGTTACCAAGGTCACGTAACCTTCCATATTTGGATGTCACATGATTCACCCGGGAACCGACATAGACACTTTAAAAAAAAATAGTACAAGATATTAGCGCCAGTGATATGCTTTGTATGACAATAGTAATTGCTTGTCTGAGTGCCGGTGTTATTGCTAAATATTTATCAAGAGAGAAAGTTTGGAAGGATGAAGTCTAGTTGTCAGAAAATCTGGATCAATTAAGTTGGGGTAGCCACCTAAAAAGCTGATGTTGAAAATATCATAAATAGTTGACGTTTTCTCCGAGTTTTAAAGTCAACAGATCAGTCAGATGGATAAAACCTTGCTCTAGTAGAAAGCCGATTCCTTTCTGCATAGGACAACCGCATATGATGGTGGGGGGGGGGGGATACTTGATGTCTAGTGTGCCTGACAGGCACTCAAAGTGACCTACCCCTCGAGCGCGACTATAGTCGCGGGTTAACAGAAGAAAATATATATTTTCAAATTTGCCCATTTCTGGCCCCAATAGACCTAAAAATGTGAAATTCAGGTGAAATTGACATGTCTGATGTTTCGCACTACCGTCTGTTAACCCTTAGAGTGCTAGAAGAATAATTCACCTGGCCCCCTTAACTGGGGTTAGGTGTATCTCAGAAGCCATAACTTGCACAAACTCTGGTCGATTTGCTTGAAATTTTCAATTAATAACAACGATGTGGGCGCAGCCATTACAGAAGGTTACCAAGGTCACTTGAGCTTCCATATTTGGATGTCACATGATACACTCGGGAACCGACATAGACACTTAAAAAAAAAAGAAAAAAGTACAAGATATTAGCGCCAGTAATATGCTTTGTATGATAAAAGTAATTGTTTGTCTGAGGGCCGGTGTTATTGCTGAATATTTATTAATTACTACAACCGCATATGATAGGGGGGGACTTCATGTCTTGTGTACCTGACAGGCTCTCAAAGTGACCTACCCCTCGAGCATAGGACTAAAGTCGCGCTTAGCACTCTAAGGGTTAACAGAAGAAAATATATATTTTCAAATTTGCCCATTCCTGGTCCCAATAGACCTAAACATGTGAAATTCAGGTGAAATTGCCATGTCTGACTTTTCGCACTACCTTCTGTTAACCCTCTGTTATAGTCGCGGGTTAACAGAAGAAAATATATATTTTCAAATTTGCCCATTTCTGGCCCCAATAGACCTAAAAATGTGAAATTAAGGTGAAATTGACATGTCTGATTTTTCGCACTACCTTCTGTTAACCCTTAGAATGCTAGAAAAATAATTCACATGGCCCTACTGGGGTATGGGTATCTCAGAAGCAATAACTTGCACAAACTCTGGTCGATTTGCTAGAAAATTTTCAATCGAAACCAACGATGTGGGCGCAGCCATTACAGGAAGTTACCAAGGTCTCGTGACCTTCCATATTTGGATGTCACATGATACACCCGGGAACCGACTTAGACACATAAAAAAGATAGTACAAGATATTAGCGCCAGTGATATTAGCGCCAGTGATACGCCTCCTGCATAGGACAACCGCATATGATGGGGGTACTTGATGTCTAGTGTCCCTGAGGAGCTCTCAAAGTGACCTACCCCTCTAGCGCGACTATGGTCGCGCTTTTCACTCTAAGGGTTAACAGAAGAAAATATATATTTTCAAATTTGCCATTTCCTGGCCCCCAATAAACCTAAAAATGTGAAATTCAGGTGAAATTGCCATGTCTGATTTTTCGCACTACCTTCTGTTAACCTTTAAGTTGCTAGTAAAATAATTCACCTGACCCTAAACTGGGGGTAGGGGTATCTAAGAAGCCATACCTTGCACAAACTCTGGTCGATTTGCTAGAAATTTCCAATCAATAACAACAATGTAGGCACAGACATTACAGCAAGTTACCAAGGTCACGTGGCCTTCCATATTTGGATGTCACATGATACAGCCGGGAACCGACATAGACACTTAAAAAAAAAATAGTACAAGATATTAGCGCAAGTGATATGCCTTGTATGACAAAAGTAATTGCTTGTCTGAGGGCCGGTGTTATTGCTGAATATTTATCAAGAGAGAAAGTTCGGAAGGATGAAGTCTAGTTGTCAGAAAATGGGGATCAAGTAAGTAGGGGTAGGCACCTGAAAAGTGATGTTGAAAATATCATATTTTTTTACGTTTTCTCCGAGTTTTAAAGTCAACAAATCAGTAAGGTGGGTAAAACCTTGCTCTAGTAGAAAGCAGATTCCCTCCTGTATAGGACAACCGCATATGATGGGGGTAGTTGATGTCTAGTGTGCCTGACAGGCTCTCAAAGTGACCTACCCCTCGAGCGCGACTATAGTCGCGCTAAGCACTCTAACGGTTAACAGAAGAAAATATATACTTTCAAATTTGCCCATTTCTGGCCCCAGTAGACCTAAAATGTGAAATTCAGGTGAAATTAACATGTCTGAGTTTTCGCACTTCCTTCTGTTAACCCTAAGAGTGCTAGAAAAATAATTCACCTGGTCCTAAACTGGGGTTAGGGGTATCTCAGAAGCCATAACTTGCATAAACTCTGGTTGATTTGCTTGAAATTTTCAATCAATAACAACGATGTGGGCGCAGCCATTACAGGAAATTACCAAGGTCACGTGATCTTCCATATTTGGATGTCACATGATACAGCCGGGAACCGTCATAGACACTTAAAAAAAATAGTACAAGATATTAGCGCCAGTGATATGCTTTGTATGACAAAAGTAATTGCTTATCTGAGGGCCGGTGTTATTGCTGAATATTTATCATGAGAAAAAGTTTGGAAGGATGAAGTCTAGTTGTCAGAAAATCGGGTTCATATAAGTAGGGGTAGGCACCTGAAAAGTGATGTTGAAAATATCATAAATTTTTGACGTTTTCTCCGAGTTTTAAAGTCAACAAATCAGTTAGGTGGGCAAAACCTTGCTCTAGTAGAAAGCAGATTCCCTCCTGCATAGGACAACCGCATATGATGGGGCGTACTTGATGTCTAGTGTGTGTGCCTGACAGGCTCTCAAAGTGACCTACCCCTCGAGCGCGACTATAGTCGCGCTTAGCACTCTAAGGGTTAAGATATGAGTAGTTTATTTCAATATTATGATATAAGGCAAATTATTTCCTTTACGGCTAAAACCAATTTTAGCAGGGCAAGTTATCAAAGGAATCATTAGGAAGGCGCAAAAAGTAAGTAGGAATATTCTCAGGAACTGACACATGAAAATATACATTATTTCATCCCTTTAGAATCGCATCTGTGAGGAGATTCTTCTAGATACACTACAATATATATTTTTGATAGAAAAGTGAGAAAAAATGTCACTCCGTAACATCAACATTATTTCTTTTATTTAAATCCAATGTACGAGTATCATGGTATGTTTTGAAAGCCAGAATTAATCTGCGCCAACACAGTATTCATTTCCGCTTAACCACGAAATTTTAAACTGCAGATATTTAGTGTTTTACAGTAGTCTTCGTTGCGAATATTGTTTATTTTTTATTATTATATTTTTTGTTTCGTTCATATTTGTAGTGAATTACGTTTCTATGGTAAAATATTCCTCACATTTTTGACCAGTATAATTGAGCCGCGACACGAGAAAACCAACAAAGTGGTTGTGCGTCCATCGCAGACTAAGATCAGCCTGGGCATCCACCCAGTCTGATCACAGTCTTCGCTGTCCACATGGAGGTAGCTTAGACCCTTCGGTACTCTTGATGCGCTTAGCGAGGGGTCTGAGCAGACCAGGAGGCTGCCCCGCCTGGTCAAAGTTTGTGCTGGGCGCACAACCACTTTGTTCGTTTTCTCATGTCGCGGATCACATATATTTTATAGGTACTGCGCAGAGTACAGAGCAAGGGACCATCGAGTCGTCATCACCGACACCATCCATTCTAATTTCAACGCTCTCTAACACTGTTGAAGCGTCTGACAAGGTTGCAACAACAGGAGAGGGACCAACTGACAGACAAATAACAGGTCAAGAAACAAGTAGGGCTTTGCCTCATGAAACAACGGAAGATGCTCACACCGAGATCGGGACACATTCTTTCGTTACAGACACGCAGATGTACACTAATTTGTCAACAACTGCTATTTCAGATCTAAAGTCCGCAACAACCGTTACATCCATGTCAACCCTATACACTGAATCCTCTCCACTGCCGAGCAAAGGGTGCAAATGCAAGCTTGCATTCACTTGTCACCTTTTATTTTACAGCTTTGTCATTTTGTTTGTTTTTCTATTTTTTTAATTAACCGTATCCCCATCGCCCTCTCCATCAATCAAAAAATTCTATGGATATCAAATTATTAATGCGAAACAAAAGCCACAAACATTTATGCCTTTTTACTCTTTCGCTTTATTTGCATTGATTATTCAACCCATAAGCGAATGCATTTATCTACCTGCATTTTCGGACAGAGTCTTTACAAATTTAAGAGGTTAATTGTATGTTACTAAATTATCTTATCATATGACGTCGCATCTGAGAGTTCAATAAAGCCATGCATTAAAAAAAATAATCCACTAGTGGATTAAATATGCAAATTACGTCGTATCGTTATACGTTGACGTCCATTTAACGTAGCGTTTTCTAATTTTTCTAATGGCGAAACCGTGACGTTTTAGTGCAAATTTTGCTAATAAAATGCGATTTTAGTGTCATATGATAAATAGTATCTTGCATTCATGCTCTTGTATTATTGAATTTATTAAACTCGTTGCGGAAAACCGATAAGATGCTCGCATCTTATCTTTTTCCCCAACTCGTTTAATAAATTCAATAATACATGAGCACTCATGCAAGATCCTCTATATATAAAACATAATTTAAGGCTAACATTGTAGACCCTACTCATATCACACATCTGTTGCGTCTGATCTGGATCCAGACTGTTTGCCTAAGACCTTTAAAATCTTAATATTTGTGTAGTGTTTTGCAGGGGTTTTTTGTGTTTTTTTTGTTTTTTTTTTTTTTCAATTTTTTTTATGTGTGTGTGTGTTTTTTTTTTTTTTTTTTTTTTTTGTTGTTGTTGTTTTTTCTCTCTTTTTTTCCGAAATAACCTAAATTACAAGAAACAATTACATTTTGCCCTTTCTGTCTGTTTGCAGTGATAATTAAACCCATTTGAGACGACACGAGAAAACCCAACAAAGCGGTTGTGGGCCCAGCGCAGACTCAGATCAGCCTGGGCATCCGCCTTGTCTGATCAGACTCTTTTCTAGCCGCTTAGAGGGTAGCCAAGGGTCTCAGCTACCTCCATCCGGACAGCATCTTGTAAATTCTACGGCTGGGGCAATCAGTGTAGACCCTGATCTGATCTTGGTTTGCACTGTTTGTCGGTGTCCTTTATATGAGTGTCCAAGTATGAAGGGGGTAAACTATATACATTTAAATTGCTTGTATACATTAACAAGCATTGTGCTGAGAGGAATCAAAAAGAAGAAAGAAAAAAACTAAAAATAGTGATTCATCATGAAAAAATGGTTAAATAGGGACTGTTTGCTCTCCGATGTTAACGGGATCTCATGCTTATTTTTTATGAGATGTAGAGCATTGCCATGAAATGGTTTAATGTTAAATAGACATATTTTACCATACAAAACAGATTCTTACGTTTTATCTTTTTAGATGCTTCAGTCGTTTCTGGAGACTATTTATCGTCAGTTGTAACGCCCTTAACTCCCACCCCCCAAAAAGGGATCGGCTTTAATAGATGCTGCATTATGCTTTTACGAAACATTGAGACATTAAGACTACTATATATGCCGGACTGAGAGTAAACATTGTCCGGCATATATACTGATGTATGAATATGTTTCGGATATTAAGGTCCTTTGGAAGCGGAAGCGAGGAATACACCAAATACACGAAAATAGCAGACTCAGTTTAAATGGACCTGTTCCTGGCCAGTAATGAAATTTGTGACATTGGCCACGCCCCTGGCATTAGTTTAAGCGGAACTCTATTTTCAAAATTACTCTAAATGTATTTAGTGATCCCAAAGGACCAGTAATTATAATCGGCACTATGATGAAGTATGGGGAGACGTTTAACGGCACCATAGCGCACACTTCCAGCTGCAGTAAAGATAAATAAGTTCTGAATAGTAAGTTCATTTGGAAGCAAGGAAAACACAAAAGACACGAAAAAAGCAGACTCGGTTTAAATGAGTCCCAGTAATGATATGTTCGACAACGGCCACGCCCCTAGCACAGGCTTGAGCTGAACTCAATTTTCAAAATTACTCAGACGGAACTCATTGATCCCAAACCCGTTCATTTCCGGAATTCGTAATTACGGCAGTTTTCAGACAGTCCGATATTTGATTTCTCTTTGCTTACTGACGTTCATGGATTTACAAATCAATCAAAACAAAATCAAAACGTAGAATAATTTACATTACGTACCGGCAACATCCCAAACATCCACGATCATTTAATATCGCGAGACCTGGCCCTCGTGTTTTGCACATGTGTATGTGTATTGTCCAAAAGCAGCACAGCTGCCGAACATTTTCCCAGCTCTGCAAATCAACTGTTTATGACAATGCAGCGCCGGTGAAGATCAAAGCATCACTGAACGCAAACAGGCTAGCTTGTTTCTATCTCGGACTTAACTGTACTTTCACTGTCTATTTATGTTTCCGAGAACTGGGCTACTTTCGTTTTCAGAAAAACGACTCCTGTTTAGTGCCGTGTGCAAACCGTATGATCCGTGCGCAAACCGAACGAAAGTTCGGTCCGAGCCTTTGCTGGTTACAAAAGCCATCACATTTAGCCTTTAGATTTACAAACTTCAAACAAGATAATCCCCGTCAATTGTGCAATTAGACTACCGTTTCGCCTACTCCCATTTCGCCTACTCCCATTTCGCCTACGATTTGTCCCATTTCGCCTACTCCCATTTCACCTACTCCCAGTTCGCCTATTGTAAAATGTATCACTATTCCCATTTTGCCTACTCCTTTTAATCATACAAATGGTACAGAAAAAGATTTGTTAATGTTTTATTTATTTATGTTCTTGTATTAACACATTTGAAAACATACTGCATAAAATATTTCATCAAGAAAAAAGAACAGATGAATAAAATTAACAAAAACAATATGATAATGAAAACACAGTGTAGAAAGTTAGGATGTGCTTATAAGCTTAAAAATAAGGGTCCCGCTTCTCCTCCCTCCTTATTCTTTTAGGTTTCATAAAACCCATGGTAAATAGAAATGATACAGGAATAGGTACTTCCCAGTTACAGTTATTGTTTTAAAATATATGTTAAATCATGATATGTACTCGCTATGCAAGCGCACATTATGAGCTGATTATTAACAGGCTTATAATAATTCGCAATCTTCAATCAAGAAAAGTCCTGATAAACAAGTACTGTTAAGATAGGTTCGATAATAACTAAAAAAATAATAATAAACAAGAGCTGTCGCCTGACAGCATAGCTCGCCTGAATAGGTGCTTGCCCATCACACAGTCGCTATGGTGGTGTGGACTGCGATGTATAAAACTTCAGGCAAGCATGTCCATAATGACAACACATTTATAAACAAAAGCTATCTCAGAAATGTCTTAAAATAAAAAAAAATCCACACGAAATTTCAAAGTCCATGAGCTTTATGTCAAAGAACTAAGGGGTAGGGGGGAGGAGGGCAGGGCTAGGATGTATCAAAGCCTTTAACCGTTATCTAACATCAGTCCAAGTATTAGTATCAACTGAGTCCATTGTGGCACTGTGAAATTATATCTTCATTAATATAAAACTAATCAAAATCTTTAAGACAAAACTCAACCTTGACATCAAGGTCATCCAGTCGGGTAAGTATATAGTGTTTTGTAAAAACTCAAAAAAGTGTCTAACATCAGTTCAAGTGTAAACTAAATCTCTGCCAAGCATTATGAATCAGTACGCAATTAGAAAACTTTAATAAAGACCAAATTTCCTAAGTCCCTGACCTTGACATCAAGGTCACCGAGCAGGGCTGGGGTAGTACTCTGTAAAACTTTGGACTAATATCTAACTACAGTGCAAATATAAAAAGAATTCATCTATGGTTTCAGGAGATATGTGTCATTAAAAAACTTTAACCAAAACATCCAATCAATAAAAAGACAATTTTCTAAGTCCATGACCTTGACATCAAGGTCACTGAGGGGGGTGGGGGTAGTACCCTGGAAAACTTTAGACCAATATCTAACTACAGTGCAAGTATCAAAGGAATCCATCCATGGGTTAAGGAGATACTGGGCTTTAGAAAACTTTAACCAAAACATCCAGTCCCAAAAAACTCCCAATTTTCTAAGTCCATGACCTTGACATCAAGGTCAAGGAGTGGGGTGGGGGAGGTACCATTTTAAACTTTGGACCAATATCTAACTACAGTGCAAGTATCAAAAGAATCCATCCATGGGTTAGGGAGATATAGGTCTTTAAAAAACTTTAACCAAAACATCCAATCCGGACGCCGACGCTGACGCGGACGCGGACGCGGACGCGGACACGGACGCGGACGCCGACGCCGTGGTGACAACAATAGCTCTTCCTGAACTTTCGTTCAGGCGAGCTAAAAAACAATTATTGAAATAAAATTAATAAAAGAAAAAAAAATCATAATATGAAAAACTTTCATTGAGTAGGCGAAACGGGGATGAGGTTACATTTGACAGTAGGCGAAATGGGAGTAGGCGAACTGGGAATAGGCGAAACGGTAGTAGGCGAAACGGGAGTAGGCGAAATGGGAACATCCAAGACAGACACCTTTTGCTCAACAGAAATTGATGACTTAAGCAATCAAAACGTTAGTGGTCGTGAAGCGATAATTACCGGTACAGGTGGCAGTGATGACCGGAGGCTCTAAATATTTATCTCATGGATGACAATAGGTGTTATTTTCCGACATGAAATTGGAGCATGAATTAGCGAGTTCGGAGTTCCGCACTGCGCATGCGCGCGAACTCCGATTTTGCTCTCGGAGGTCAGAGGTCACGGTTGCCAAAAGCTGTATACGCAAAGCCTAACACACCCACAAATCGACAAATATTTCAATTCATAAACATTCCCTGTCGATTCTATCTCGCTAAAATAATGTGAATATCCATATTCTCTGAGTTAAAAACAGTTTTCAATCATATCAATGACTTTTAATCTTGAAAAACGTGTTTTATGTCGACTGAACAGGCAACTTTAATGATAACCTATCGGATTTTTCCAATCGTGACCTTTGACCATTCTCCTCCAGTCCAACCGGAAACTCGAAACTCCGACCTCGCTTATTTTGATTTCGAATAATACAGGGATTTTTATAGTAATTTTACCCCACCGGGACTTAATTTTCCTTTCGAAAAATCCGATTTTTCGAATAATCGAAATTCGAATTTGCAGAAGTGTTTTTGCATAGAATTAATGGGCTTACGATCGGGACCGTGTTTCAATTTCGAAAATTCCGGTAGTTTCGTAAAATCGGCGTTTGAACTAACGAGATTCGACTGTACTTCTTTCCCGTTTGGTTTTGTGGGCGGGATATGGGATTTGATTGTATTAATTCCGGGATATTGTCTGTCTTTTTCTACTTCTTTCTGGAAGAAATTTTGCACACTATACAAAATTTATGGTTTAACTTACAAGATTTTGTCAAAGTTTTATAATCGGTCGAATGGAATGATAGTCATTGTCGCAAACAGTTGACACTGATCTATCGCATTTATGGCGGATAAGCTGGAAACTTTTCTTTCGTATTCTCTATTCTTATCCAAAGTAAAAGAGAAGGCAACGAACAGGAACAGGCGCAAGCAATTTATTCATCCTGACTGAAACATCAAACATTAGATAATTTTTTTCTCGATGTTTGGAACTCAAATACTTTACGAGAACTAGTCTACAATATGGGTCAGAATATTGAAGACATGCCAATGAGAGTCATTATACAATAATTTACTTTTGATGAGGTGGACATGAAGTAATATTGAGTAGTAAACGCCATATTGACCGACGCGAAGCGGAATTGTTGACTGTTCAATAACGCTTCATGTTCACCGAAACAAAAGTCAACAATGGTTTTATTATATATTAGGATAGTTTCAATTGAAGGGTCTATGATTTTAGTAAACTTGACGTCATATCGGTTGATGTTGCTTCACAAGCCATGCATACGCAGGTTAGACGTAACGTCAAGTATGCAACATTAAGGCGTTACGTCACGAGCTATGCGATATGAAGTAATGTCTACCTGACGTGATCAGCCTCTGAACCAAGAAACAGTCTTTTAAATCAGGACCCATACTGTAAAAATAATCCTTATCAAGAGCTTTTTTGTCTTTTTTATATAATCGTTACCTTTTCATTATCCTTTCTTCTTCATTTAAGTTATTTCTTGCGTATGACATTACGTAATAAAACGTGCTGTGTAGTTTGTTGACTGTTGTTCTTCAAGAGCCTTTTGTTACATCACAATACAGACAGTACACACAACAACACTAGGAAAACAAGACACTATGTCCTGAATCAAACATTATAAATATGATTTTGGCAGGACTGGCACAAACAAAGATAATCCCAGCCTCAGTCGTGTTCAGATGTCATTACCGGATATATGCAAATCTATGTCTACATGAAATATGTTTTTATTATCAAAGACCAAAAGGTCCCAAGCAAATCTAGATAAAGTATTGCAGTGATCTTAATAATGTGTTGAATTTCAGCAAAAGTGCTGGTCTTAGACAAATAATGATTAAAATAGCTGAATTGTTCCAGGTAGGGTCGATTCAAATAAATTCGAACTACAGGTAAATGTGGACAGAGACATTGTTTCCGTTAAAAGTCAGTTGTTTTGAAATAAAACAAAATAAACTGGGCAAAAAGTGAAAATCCTGATCAAACGGCTTCTCTGGAGTTTCTCTATTTGCCATGGCATGTCCGGTTTTACCCGCTGTTCGAAGTTATCGACTCGACCCTAGAAGAGCCGAAAACGATCAGGAACCGAAACAATCAATTACCTGTTTTTAACACTATACGGGAAAGACAAAAAAAGCACAAACGTCACACAAAGCAAAGCCTGACAAGCGTAAGTGCTTTCCCAGTACTGGCCGCGATGGTACTCTAAATGATGTAAAACTCAAAGACTGGTAATCAGCCGACATGTAAGGACAAAAACAGTAAAACCTAACATAAGCACCTCCTTGGAACGGTCAGAAATAAATAAGTTTGGCCTTATATGCTCATATATTTTTAACCTATGGCCGATTTAAAAAATATGAATTTGAAATAACCTTTCATTGGATTACTTTGTGGTTTGACAGTGGTTTGCCCACTTTGCTTTCTGTTTTGTTCGGTATTTTTTTTAAATAGAAATAGGTGAAGTAAAGATATTAACGTTTTACGTATAATTTCTTGTCCGTATTGATGGTTTCGATCGTCATCGGTATGAGTGGTTATTTTGCGTTGGATTGAATAATTGCAGAAGCTAAGGGTGAGGATTTAGATCCAGTAAAAGTAGTTTAAGCCCCACCCCTTTCCCCCTCCCCGGACCAGTAATCCGTCACTGGCCATTTAACGGAGACACTTCTGTTTTGGTTCCTCAAAATTATATGTTCTTTTGTCCGCTTGTCTTTAGTCATGTAGCTATATGGTCACCTGTATAGCTGCCGATTTTGCTTCTGGTTTATTTTTTTTTTAATTTAAGATAGTTAATATGTACAAATAGATGTTACTGTTGTTTTCCATTAGGATATAATACAGCTGAATGACCACCTGTTTTAAGAATAAGTATAAGAAGAATGAATTCGCCTAACCAATCTCGCGTGCTTTATGTTTCCGCCGGCCAAATAACTGCCTTTGTTTATGCTTGCATATGTGGGGGTTGATGCTTCTTCAGTACGGTTCGAAGTTTTTAAGCGATCTGCTGTTTCTCAGTCTGCATCAATTTGACAACTTCTGGAATCATTCTGTTACAGAAGGGTTCTTGTGCGAGTAAGTTGTTTTAAATTCGGTCACACAATTCTGAAACAATGCTTATATTAAGTGTCCCATCTACAAAACAATGTTACTTCTTGTTTTGTCAGTTTTGGTTTCCTAGGGTGCCAATAGTTTTTCTTTAACTTTACCACAGTTTTTTTCCCCGCGAAAAGTGAAAACTTTTCTTCGTCAGTCTTTCTATACCTATATTCTGAAATATTAACAGATCGTTTCAAGCGATAACATTGAAAGGTTCAAATTGTGTTGCACATACGCCACTTGAAATTAAAAAAGCAACTGGTGTTTCCGCATTCCCACGTGTTAGTAAACAACCATTAGCTTGTCATATACATACCTGTCAGTAATGCTTATATTAAGTGTCCCATCTACAAAACAATGTTACTTCTTGTTTTGTCAGTTTTGGTTTCCTAGGGTGCCAATAGTTTTTCTTTAACTTTACCAGAGTTTTTTTCCCCGCGAAAAGTGAAAATTTTTCTTCGTCAGTCTTTCTATACCTATATTCTGAAATATTAACAGATCATTTCCAGCGATAACATTGAAAGGTACCTGGCGATCAATTCTTTGCTCATGATCCTCCAGTTCACCTTTAACCGAAAAAATTTGAATCTTTTGTTGCAGACTATTTGGCGTTTTTATTAATCATTCGTCATTTCAGTTGCTGTTGTTAGGTCCTTTGCTGTTTGGCAAACTTATAACCTTCGGTTAGTAATATTTCTATAATTATATGAATATTTTTAGAGTGATTTTTTCTAGCTTTATTTATCAATTTTAGACTGATCAAATGTATGGGTGCACTCAAGCAATTGTCACAAAAATTACATGTCTGCATAAAGCTCCGCCTCCAAAGGGTTTTGCTCTCACATGTTGTTTTATTATATATTGTTTCACCTCTATTTTACCATGTCATTCTTATTTCGAACCGGCATATTTTTTCCAAACTAAGGTTTATTTTCCGAATACTCAATGAACATGGGACAAACCTTGAAGTTGCTGCTATTCAAACCTCATCAGTGACCCTGACATAATTTGGCGACGAAAGCCAGAGAAAAACAAACTGCATTTTTTTAATTTTGATAAGGCAGTCGGCTCAAAGACTAATTGGTATCAAAAAGAGTCCAAATGAATAAAAAGCAATGGTCTAGATATGAGTCTAAACGAATAAAAAATTCTGATTTCTCAGTATATAGCTTCTGATCTCAAAGGACAAAAACGAAATACAATCTGCATTATGGTAGATGTACGCGGAGACGTTTTACAGCCGCCAAACGGCACAACATCAGCTGCAGTTAATTCAAATTAGAATATAACAGAGTTCCTTTTAGAGCAGAGAACAGAGCAGAGAACACATTCAAACCTGAACCTGGGTCATATCTCGAAGTTTCGGCAATTCAAGCCTCATTACTTGGCGACGAAAGCCAGAGAGAAACAAATACGACTGACAACGACCGCTGGAAACAGAAAAAAAACGCTGAATGCAAATGGCAGGGTTTTCGTTTTCGTATATAATATGTTTTTTGTAGCATTTGAAAAATTTTGATCCTTTATATTAAGCATTTTCCAGCGCATTATTGCACAGTTGTACTATTTTACGGAAAATCCCACTCCCTTTGTCCTTCCGCTCTCTTTAAACAATAAACACTGGTATTTTGCAATGGTTTTTATAGCATTGACGACATTGATTATAGTAGTTAAAGATTTATTTTGTTCCCGTTATGTAGGTAAGAAGAGGGTCAAACTTGCTGAAAATTCGTTCAAATACGCCCACTTATATAGGCTTGAATAAGGTTCAAATTGTGTTGCACATACGCCACTTGAAATTAAAAAAGCAACTGGTGTTTCCGCATTCCCACGTGTTAGTAAACAACCATTAGCTTGTCATATCCATACCTGTCAGTAATGCTTATATTAAGTGTCCCATCTACAAAACAATGTTACTTCTTGTTTTGTCAGTTTTGGTTTCCTAGGGTGCCAATAGTTTTTTCTTTAACTTTACCAGAGTTTTTTTCCCACGAAAGTGAAAACTTTTCTTCGTCAGTCTTTCTATACCTATATTCTGAAATATTAACAGATCATTTCCAGCGATAACATTGAAAGGTTCAAATTGTGTTGCACATACGCCACTTGAAATTAAAAAAGCAACTGGTGTTTCCGCATTCCCACGTGTTAGTAAACAACCATTAGCTTGTCATATCCATACCTGTCAGTAATCAGGATAGCTGCATTTTGAAAGGAGCCATGGCTACAAGTTTAAAACTGAAGGAGGAGGAGCGACCACAAGACTTGACTAGTATTACAAAGGGCCCTAATTCTGGCAGTAGGGACCCAAATATGACTCAAATAAAATGTGATCCACGACGTGTAGTGAAAGCTATAATCTCAAAGTTTGATATAAATCGGTTGAAAACTGAAGGAGAAACTGTGGCCACAAGATTTGAGCAGACTTATAAAGGCACGACTCTGGCAAAAAGGTCCATTCATGACCCAAATATAATATGATCCACGTTATATACTGGCAACAATATCCAGAAAACTTAATAAGAATTGGTTGAAAACTGAATGAGAAATTGCGCCCACAAGATTAGGCCGGATTTACAAAGGACCAAAACTCTGGCAGAAATAGTCCAATTATGATTCAACTAAAATATCATCAATGGAAAGAAGTTTTTATTATATTCTGAAAGTTTGATTAAAATCTGTTTAAAACTGAAAGCGGAGTTGCGGCTACAAAGTCAGACCATACTTACAAAGGGATGTAACTCTCGCCGAAAAGAACAAATCATAACCCTGATAATATATGATCCACGACATGTAATAACAACAATACCCTGAAACTTTATTTTGCCACATTTATAAAGGGACGTAACTCTAGCAGAAAGAATCCACTTACAATCCAAATTATATAGCATCAATGTCGACAAGTGTTATTATCTCCTGAAAGTTAGAGAAAACTCGGTTGAAAACTGAAAGAGTAGTTGCGGCCACAAGATTTAACCATACATACAAAGGGCTATAACTTTGGCAGAAAAAAGACGCAAAATCGAGTTATCCAAATTTAGCTGCTTTCGCCTTCGCTGAAGTGAAGAACAAATAAATGCATTCCTGAGCGCGGTTTTTCAAAACTAAAAACGTTGATTTGATTTAATGGGTACTAGAGGACAAAATAAATCCACCACTGACGAATTCGTTGAGCTAACCATGTTTTAAACAACTGGTCCTAGTTGTATAACTGATATTAAATCAGATACTCACTGTATTGCATATAAACCTCCCTGAACCAAGCGAAAGAAATATTCGCTGGGGAAATTAACAGTTGCTTTAAACAATATGAGCCGCGACATGACAAAACCAACAATGTGGTTGTGCGCCCAGCGCAGACTCAGATCAGCCTGAGCATCTGCCAAGTTTTATCAGACTCATCGTTAAATGCTCAAAGGGTAGCTAAGGGTCTAAGCTACCTCCATGCGGACAGCGAAGACTCTGATCAGACTGGGCGAATGCCCAGTCTGATCTGAGTCTGCGCTTGGCGCACAACCACATTGTTTGTTTTCACGTGTCGCGGCTCATTTATCATTTATTACATGCATGTAAACATTCATATAAATCAGTTGAATTAAGATCTGATTATAATAGTAGTGCTTATAGAAACATCAACTATTAGACTAAGAATGCATTTCCAAAAAAAGTGGAGTTCTACACCAGATTTCAAGTTAGGAGCTGGATTCACAGTGTGGACACCAATCTTTGTCTTTGCAAAACATCACGCCAAGTGATGAATAAACAAGTCCATAACTAATAGCAGAATATTCTGTTGCAAATAATGAGTAAGGTAAGCGTTAACCCATTAATGACTGGCCTACTTTCAATAGGTCCATTTACAATATAATTGGTGTTCGGCTTGATTTTAATTGTTCTCTCTCCAGAGATACCTATTCTAATGGAAACTTATATACATTGATTACGGCGTTTTATATAGTCAGATATGGGTCAACAACGTTTTCTATTTTATGGCGCGCTTGGCATTAGTGGCTTAAGGAGGGTCTCATGGAGACACGATGCCACATGACTCGGTGGAATTTCCTAACTTACAATTCGAACGGGTTTATTTTGAATATCACGTGTTACTTGTTAACTTTTTTCAAAATAAGATAAATATGTCTTTTTTTTTGTTCAGAGTCAATATCTTATCGCGTCTCCATGTATATTCCGTTTGCTTCCAAGTACGATCGGGATTTTGCTTATTTTCTAGAAAACGATGAAAGTTCCGTTTATATTCTTTTAATGTCCCAATGATTCTTATAACTATGCATAACAGAATACGAAATATCTAACTTTTTGGATTCTTCTGTAAAATATTTTCCATTTTGCAGTAATGCAGAAACTGAATAGTTTGATGGAAGGGTGTAATATGCTTGTTAGGACAGCCAAACTTTGGTTGGTAGGCTATAGCGAAAACTAGTTTTTACTATAGTTGTGGGCGTAATTGAATGAACTGGTACATTTAATGTATTCACCTATCCGCAAGCGTAACGCAAGATATCACTGGTGATACTATGAAGATTTAGTAAATAAACATTGAACTATTGTGTAGTTTTCCAAGTAAAATGTGTGTTTTTGAAGAATTGATAATATATGTGCGAAAAAAGTATCGACAAAAATGGATTCAGAATAACGTTTCAAATCAAATATTCAAATTTGTTCTAAGGATGGCATACATTGGTCACATGCTATAATACGTAAGATTGAATGGAACTGCAAAGTTTTATTCCCTTGTAATTAAGAGGCAAATATGACATAGTATAGGTCTTTCAATTTGCAAAGAAATTTAGCCCTACAAACGTATGATTTAATCATATATCTGATACAAATTAAGAATTATCAATTCTAAAAGCTTCTACCTCGACCACCCCGACCGCCCCTACCAAGTTTGAGAAAATATTTGGAATGTCATTTGCATTTGGGAGCAAGCGGACTGTAGTCCAGTATTACCTATTGCATGTGGGTAGATCAGGCTCATCAGCCTGGGAGTTGTGAAAGGGAATGCGATTAATGGGAACACCACTATTTTTCCACAACGTGAAACAAATAATGTGTTTCCCTCTTAGTTCCCCCGGACGATGGAGCCTTCCGAAATTGGATCAATTCTAAAATGGGAAGAAGTTGTTCTTGTTTGAGTTTGTAAAATGTTTATGACAAGAATAGTATATGATATACGGCAGAGAAAATAAAAATAAAGAAGAATCAACTGATGGTAATGTGCACAAACCGTGGTGAATGTAGATTAATCAGTTTCTGGTGCCAGAAGGAATGTATGGAAATGAAATTGGTCAATTCTTGTAGAATGATGCCTATTTTTATCACTCTACAACATGTGGTTAAGAGTTATGAGCAATTTTACTCACTGACTACAGCGGAAGGACAAACAGACTGATGGACTTGCACAGCGATTAAAGTGCACACCTGTGGGTCGTGCAATACTGTTTAGACTTTCGTCACCGTTTTGCATGCCGGTGGCTGGACAATGTTAAAATACATAAGTATACAAAATTCGAACCATATATACCACGGGGTTCAAGAGTTATGAGCATTTCACTACTTGACCGTAAATTTTCAACTTGTGCTCAGCAAAGCCTCGTCTATCAAAAAAGACGGTTGGTTAAGCATGCAAGTCGTTAGATAATGTTGACATGTATAAGTATGCAATACTTTATCAAAATATAGAATGCGGTTCAAGAGTTATAGCCGTTTTCGCTAACTGATAAGGACGGACAGATGGACGGACTCACACAGTGATTATAGTGCAAACCTGCGGGTTGTGCAATAAGAAGTTTTGCATACCAGTGGCTGGGCAATGTTAAATTACATAAGTATACAAAATTTGAAGCAAATGTACCAAGCGGTCAAAGAGTTATGAGCATTTTCAATAAAAGAGCTCGACCGGCCAAATTGATGCTCGGTGAAGCAACATCACTGTTTTGCATGTCGGTGGCTGGACTATGTTAAAGGGCTACTACTGCACCGTTTCTTCACTATTTCCAGAAATATTTTCAATTAACAGATATTTATAAGAGAAACAGATTGCTGAAAACCCCATCGAAAAATTCCTACCCAAACTGAAATTATTGACAATTAAAGTTTATGCAAATTAGATTATAAGCCCCGCCCACTTTTTCATTTCTACAGCTTTACTTGCATAATGTGAATTTGATTCCAGTTATTATTACCATATTCTGATGCAAAATATTCAAACGTTTTTCATGAGATCATGTACCTTGTCTCACTAAATCTATTTTATGGGAAAAAAGTGTAAAAAAGTTTTCAAAAAATATATTTTTTTTTAAATTAAAATTATATGAATGACTCAAATGATGTCATAAGAGTCCTTGCATATTTTTCAGCTGATTAAAATTTTAATTGATTATAACTTTTTAACCATTTGGAATTTTTCCTTGCAGTTTTCGACATTCTTATAGAAAAAGCAATACCAGTTATTTCCACCGATGTCAATGCATGTTGAAAAAACAGTACAGTAGCCCTTTAAAATACATAAGCATACAAAATTTGAACCATATTTACCACGGAGTTCAAGAGTTATGAGCATTTTCAGTAGTTGGCCGTAAATTTCAACTTGTGCTCAGCAAAGCCTCGTCCATCAAATAAGGTTGTTATTCATGCGAGTCGTTAGACAATGTTGACATGTATAAGTATGCAAAATTTTGTCAAAATATCCCATGCGGTTCAAGAGTTATAAGCATTTTCGCTAACTGATAACGGACGGATGGACGGACTCACACAGTGATTATAGTGCAAACCTGCGGGTTGTGCAATTTAAATTTATATTGACATTTCGTGTCGTGTATTACTTTTTAAGACAGTCAGCGCTCATGACATTACAACTTCGCTACTCACTATGTTACGCAGAAGGTTTTACACACGGTCGACACGGGTGTAGAGCCTTATGCGTCGCCAGGACGGCGGAGGGTGACTTCCGGTTAAAGGGTTATCTACTAGTGTAATACACTAACAGGGAAACTCTAACAACGTTAGAATTTTTGAAGTTTATATATAATGTAAATTCTATATACAACAATACAATTTACAACTGTCACAATTACAATAATATACAACACATATCAGTTCATGTCGCTGGCCCAAGTAAGGTGTTTGTTTCAAATCTGTAATCGATTTGCGTACAATACGCAAATAGATTACCGTCTGACGTCAACACCGTACTCGGCTCAGCGCCATGAACTAAAGGAAAACACAAAGAACAAAAACAACGTTAGTTTGAGCTCATACAAAAAAACAAGGCCTTATGTTGGTAGACTTCAATTCGTCGTTCCCTGGATCATGTCATGGGCCAGTCCATATATCATGAGGAACACCAACTGATAATAAAACGTGCACGATTATATACTGGTCGCTCCCTGGATCGTACCAGGGACCATTCTATATATATTAACACACTTTAGTGGACGAACACTGTCCCACACTTGATGTGACCTTCAGATCTTATCACAGAATCTGGCAAAACTGTGCTAACCACTTCCGCCTACATTTTGTGCTTCCCGCCTCTGCTTGGGAACCATGCACAAACGGCGTTGTAACTGCCTCTACCCGGGTTGGTATTAACCTGGAGACGTTTATCGAATCTCCAGGTGAGACGTGGCTCTAAGCCCTAACAGCTGACTGCCGGACTTGATGTGCCTAAAAATAACGAACTTACACTTAATACATTGTAACTACATAATAACAATACGTAAGACTTGGGCCTGTCTTGGAAATACCATACAACGCCCTCGGCGAATGCCGAGCATAACGTGCACACGCCAGCCGTGTCACTAGACACGACTCGCGCTCACGATGTAAAGCTAAAAGTGTGCTTACCACTTCCGCCAATGAAGAAACGTAGATCCTACCACGCATGTGCGTCAAAGGATCTGACGTCAAACATTGTCAAGAAGTATACTGACGTCAACAGGCATTACCATGACATACCCCACATAAAACATGAATAATCTAAACATAAAACATGAATAATCTAAACAATGTCCTATTTACATTAAATTGATTGACCAAAATCTAACTCGCATATGTTTTAATTCAATTCTTTAAACTAAGCGTAATACCATTTGCCATAGAATATAATAGCTGAATAAGCGTTTCTCACACATTTGGGATCATAACGTTTGATCTGACATCATGACATCAATGATGTTATACCATATGACGCCGTCTAATGAAGGCAAATCAAACGCATGATGACCAAATGCTACCATTATAACTTATGGAAAAAACCCTTAATGCGGTGCATGCTATGGCGTCAATTGACGTCACGAGTATATAAATTAGTTCCATTACAAATCAATCTACTTCTATAGGCCACGTATACGTGAAACTAATATAAAAAGTGCTGACGTCGCAATAACATGAATGCAACTGACGTCACATGAATAACATGAATGCAAATGACGTCACTGGACGTCAAATAGACGCACACCATTGCAACCAACATCAGTGAAATAAACTATTTCCGAAATTTACAAAACTTCCTAATATACAAATATTATGCGCAGCATGCTTACTAACAAAATCGGTCGACACATGCGCAGCCTGATCACTGCCAACAAAATCAAATCAGTCGACACATATAATCATACCATATCAATCAGAAGTCACATTTTTCATTCTTAGCCAAACTATTCTAAATAAATATAATAAAATCTTACCCTTCTAGGTCTTAACACAGAATCTGGGCACACAACAATATAACATCCATCAAGAATTAAACAGCCACGTCTAACTTTTCATTAAAAGATAGGCGTATAAATACTATGCGTCTCACATTAAAATCATGCAACACGATTTCCACAATCAAAAGACTCGTGCAGGTATTCACCTTAAAATCATGCAATACGCTGTCCACGAGAGGTATTCACAAACAACCCATGCATAACGTAGCCACAATTTCCGTAAATGTTTTATTACCACAGTTACCCTAAAAACTGTAGCCTTACTGATTGAAAGGATTAAAATAATCTCGACGACATAGTGGACGATTAGATCCATTTCGTAACATAGGTTTCCCCTTAGGGAGGAAAAAACATAACAATGTTTCTTTTCTGAAATAGTACGAAATGCGATCGAATCGTAGGCTATGTCAAAACTGGAAAACTAGCTATATACACAACGACGGTGCGATGCATAACGTGGCCAAACTATCTACTAAGGTAGTCCGCCCCCAAATTATCTTGGCAACTGATCTACCTAATCCCAAAGTCAATCAATTCTCTGTGTCGTACCTGTCGTGCCTCAAATGGAATGGGGAAGTATGGGTAAGTCTGATCGAACACTAGATGGAAATCGCCACCTTTAAGTGTATCAGACGTAAAATTAACGTTGTCTTTGACATTACACCTACTTCGCACGACAGATCCCACAGGATCCGTTGCCCCTGCCTCTAATCTACTATCGCCACCGTGTTCTTCCATATTCGATTTCTGAGTCGACGTTACGTCGTCGGGCTTTACGTTTTCACGTATGAAGTCATATTGGGATACGTCCTCTGACGTACAAATGTTAACTCTTTGGACATTCGGATCACTGTGATCCTCTGATCCAACATTGTCACGTGCATTAACAACTGCAGACGACACGTTCTTTTGACGTTGAACGTACTGCTTAATCATGTTAGCAGGATAAGTATTCACGACGCCCTTGACGTTAATCTTGTAGTTCATTGCATTGACTACTTCGACAACTTCATATGGCCCGTTCCATTGAAGTAACAATTTATTGCACTCATTCGGGAGTAGCAATAGTACTTTGTCTCCGACGTCAAACTTACGCGACCTCGCGCGTTTATCATAATAAGCATTCTGCTTTACGTCCATTTTCCGGACAATATCCTGTGCTAACTTACACGTTCTCTCTAAACGTTCTTTTAGATCAATAACGTACTGATACGTCAATAACGCACGTTGGTCAGTTTCCTCTACAGACCACAATTCCTTTAATATTTGCATAGGACCCCTAACATTACGCCCATACAACAGTTCAAACGGGGAAAAACCTAACGACTCTTGCGGAACTTCCCTTACTGCGAATAATAATGCTGGGAGATACCTGTCCCAGTCATTCGGACGTTCTACGCACATTTCACGTAATATCTGCTTCAATGTATCATGGAATTTCTCCACGGGTCCTTTACCAGTAGATTGATAAGGAATAGTTGTCAGATCTTGAAGCGACAACAACCTACTAACCTCTCTCATGACGTCAATCGTGATCTTACTATCATGCTCGATTAGCATTTCGCTCGGTATTCCTAATCTACTGAACATTTCAACTAACGCTTCGGCTACGCGTTCCGTTTCAATGCCGGGTAACGCTACCGCCTCGGGATATCTCGTCGCATAGTCTATCATTGTTAAAATATAGCGGGATTTCCTGTCAGAACGAGGTTCTATCGGTCCAACTATATCAACAGCGACTCGTTTAAATGGTGTGTCAATCTGTGGCAACTTTCCTAAAGGAACCTTAGTGACACGACCTTTTTGAATAGTCCTTTGACATATGTCACAAGATTTACAAAACCTTGCCACATCACCACAAATTCCAGGCCAAAAGAACTCAGTTAACACTCTATCCATAGTTTTCTTTATGCCCAAATGACCTGACATCAAGGTTTCGTGCGCCAATCTTAACACCTTTTCACGAAAACCTTCAGGGATAATAAGTTGCAAAGTGACCTTGTTTCCCTTAGTAAACTGCCTATACAATAAATCTTTCTTTCGGATAAACTTAGTTTCACCTCGGTTCAATCCACGACTAATAGTCACATTCGCAGATTCCACTCTTTGCCTTATGCCATTCAATTTAGGGTCAACAACTTGGGCCTGCTTCAATGCCTCCTTATCACTAGCAATAATTTGATCAGGAACTTTAAGTTTCCTATAGACCTCTTCACCTTGCTTAGCTTGTGACCTAGTCACTGCCGCCATTGCAAAATGGGACATATCGGGAAGTTTTGACCCGTCAATATTTCCAATAACCAGGTCATACAATGTATCTTCCATGCACAATGCCTCAGTTTTTCCTGTGAAAAATGGACAATCTATGTCAACCATTGCTAAGGGATACCTTTGGGTAGATTCATCAATCAAAGTTACATCAGATTCTCTACCAAGTAACTGATCATTAGAAACCAAGTTTCTACGAACGACACACCCAGTACAACCTGTGTCCCTTAAAACTACAACAGTCTTACCATTAACCGTACCCTGCGCTGTTGGTAATCGCGACCTTAAAAAGTAACAGACACCTTCCCTATCCACGTTATCATTGATTAATGGACTTTCTTCCTTACTCTTATAGAGACCTTCAATTTCATGAGACCTATTCATTGTAGTTTTACAAAAGCTCATTTGATGTCCGCCACCCCGACCACGTCCGCGGGAATAACCCCGACCACGGCCACGATCTGAATTACTACCCTTCGTCTGCACAGTATCGCTCTTACTCTGTGATCTTTGTGTCTCATCTTTCGGTGCATAACTACTCCCCTTACTTCCGCTATACCCGCTTGCACTTGCACCTACCTCCGCACTACATGCTTGCTTCCTATCGGGATTCTTAAAACATTTATATGTTAAATGTCCCTTACCACAAATACTACATTTTATCTCTGGCTTCGCACTCGGCTTATTATCAGATCTACTCTGAGTTACGCCCTTACTATCACGCTGCCCCTTATTAACACAAGCGTAGACACCGCCACGTGCTTCTGCAAATAAATCTGCTTCCCTAGCCATCTCACCTAGATTCGTGAATGTTTTCGGTTTCAAATGAACATATAGTTCTTTACTACAGGATTCTAAAAACTGATCTCTAGCGAAAAAATCGCAAACAGCTTCGTAAGACTGGTCTACTTTCGCCATTTTTAACCATTTATTAAGATACGACCTAAGTCTACTACTAAACTGAATAAACGTTTCGGACTTTTCAGGCCTATCATAGCGAAATTTCTTCCTAAATCCGCGTTCAGTCATATCAAAATTCTTTAACAACGCATCTTTCAACTTGTCATAATCTGCTGCATCATCTACAGACAATCTATCATAAACATCAAGCGCGCGACCTTTAAGTAATGCGCTTAAATATGCAGCCCAAACGTTTTTATCCCATTTATTCGCCGTCGCGTATTTCTCAAACCTTGATAAGTAACTATCCATTTTGTCCTTACTTTCATCAAAATACGGTAATTTGGGATCACGCGCATGCGCTAACTTTTCAGCCTTCTGTTTTTCTAATTCAACTCTAAACGTTACCTTCTGCAAATCTATCTGATTCTTTAACTCGCGTTGCTGCAATTCAAAACTGTACTTCAACTTTTCTAACTCAACTTCGCTCGACAACTTCGCTTCCTTATCGCTTTCGACTTGAGACAACTTAGCTTCCCTATCTTTCTCGGCTTGCCGCTCTATACTTTCAATCCGCGCCATCTCGATTTCCCTATCCGCCGCAATCTTAGCAGCTTCCGTCGCCCTATCCGCTGCAATCTTAGCTTCTTCCGTCGCAATCCTAGCCAATTCAATTTGCCTATCTTTTTCGGCCTGCGCGATCCTAGCTAACTCGATTTCCCTGTCTTTATCGGCCTGTGCAATTTTAGCTAACTCAATTTCCCTGTCTTTATCGGCCTGCGCAATCTTTTCTTTATCAAGTGCCCTTACCGCGTGCCTTTCTGCCCTCTCAGTCTCTTGCTGTTGCTTTACAAATTCCTGCAATGCCTGCCCTTCATAACCTAACTCCCTTCCGGTCTTAACTAACTGATCCATGACGCTTAACGTAATGCTCACGTTAATTTAACTGAAACCGACGTTCACTTAAAGTCACACACGTTAACTAAAACGTTAACAAAAATAATAACAAACTAATCCAACTAAAACGTTGATTAATTAGTATACTCGCGATCTGGACGTAGCCATTAAAGTTACGTTCATAACAGACCGGAAATGACGTCATAAACTGACGTTGACTTTGCCGAGAATTACTTTTCAGTATTAAATGACGTAATTAGATGACGTAAATAACCCACATTACAATTACGCCCAACTTGATCTAGCGTATCGGATATACAAACGTAACGTATGTAACGCAACGTATTAACACCGACACGACAACTGTACGTCCTACATTACAAAACCTTATAAGATACCAACGGTAAATCAAACTTAAGATTCCGCTATTAGGTTTAATTGTAACGATATTATATTACGTTACGAGTAACCTACGTTACTAAATCAGGGCATAAAATGGACCTCAGTAACGGTTACGACACAACGTACCAAAACGTTTAAGTTAATAAACTAACGGATTGTCATGCAACGGCAATGCCAAGGTACTCAAACTAAAATATGTATCATCCGTGCCAAGACAATTCAGGTCTATATAACCTCAGTTTCCCCACTCAGATATGCAACCTGTTACATTTTATCACAAATTAATGCATGGGCTATCGCACTTCATCACGCAGGGAATAAGGATAGTTGACCTTAATTGAGTGTAGGTTACATTTACAAAGAATTTAGTGGCAAAATTGCTCCCCTAAAATTCACAGCCTTACGTCACCTTAGAAAAGAACAATCAGAAAGTCAATAATAATAAAAAAAATGACTGACAAAATTGTGCCTAGATTCTGTATATATTGTCAATGTCTTACACTGGCAGATATTAACCAGAAGTCAAATCCCGTTACTTCATGACACCATGTTACGCAGAAGGTTTTACACACGGTCGACACGGGTGTAGAGCCTTATGCGTCGCCAGGACGGCGGAGGGTGACTTCCGGTTAAAGGGTTATCTACTAGTGTAATACACTAACAGGGAAACTCTAACAACGTTAGAATTTTTGAAGTTTATATATAATGTAAATTCTATATACAACAATACAATTTACAACTGTCACAATTACAATAATATACAACACATATCAGTTCATGTCGCTGGCCCAAGTAAGGTGTTTGTTTCAAATCTGTAATCGATTTGCGTACAATACGCAAATAGATTACCGTCTGACGTCAACACCGTACTCGGCTCAGCGCCATGAACTAAAGGAAAACACAAAGAACAAAAACAACGTTAGTTTGAGCTCATACAAAAAAACAAGGCCTTATGTTGGTAGACTTCAATTCGTCGTTCCCTGGATCATGTCATGGGCCAGTCCATATATCATGAGGAACACCAACTTATAATAAAACGTGCACGATTATATACTGGTCGCTCCCTGGATCGTACCAGGGACCATTCTATATATATTAACACACTTTAGTGGACGAACACTGTCCCACACTTGATGTGACCTTCAGATCTTATCACAGAATCTGGCAAAACTGTGCTAACCACTTCCGCCTACATTTTGTGCTTCCCGCCTCTGCTTGGGAACCATGCCCAAACGGCGTTGTAACTGCCTCTACCCGGGTTGGTATTAACCTGGAGACGTTTATCGAATCTCCAGGTGAGACGTGGCTCTAAGCCCTAACAGCTGACTGCCGGACTTGATGTGCCTAAAAATAACGAACTTACACTTAATACATTGTAACTACATAATAACAATACGTAAGACTTGGGCCTGTCTTGGAAATACCATACAACGCCCTCGGCGAATGCCGAGCATAACGTGCACACGCCAGCCGTGTCACTAGACACGACTCGCGCTCACGATGTAAAGCTAAAAGTGTGCTTACCACTTCCGCCAATGAAGAAACGTAGATCCTACCACGCATGTGCGTCAAAGGATCTGACGTCAAACATTGTCAAGAAGTATACTGACGTCAACAGGCATTACCATGACATACCCCACATAAAACATGAATAATCTAAACATAAAACATGAATAATCTAAACAATGTCCTATTTACATTAAATTGATTGACCAAAATCTAACTCGCATATGTTTTAATTCAATTCTTTAAACTAAGCGTAATACCATTTGCCATAGAATATAATAGCTGAATAAGCGTTTCTCACACATTTGGGATTATAACGTTTGATCTGACATCATGACATCAATGATGTTATACCATATGACGCCGTCTAATGAAGGCAAATCAAACGCATGATGACCAAATGCTACCATTATAACTTATGGAAAAAACCCTTAATGCGGTGCATGCTATGGCGTCAATTGACGTCACGAGTATATAAATTAGTTCCATTACAAATCAATCTACTTCTATAGGCCACGTATACGTGAAACTAATATAAAAAGTGCTGACGTCGCAATAACATGAATGCAACTGACGTCACATGAATAACATGAATGCAAATGACGTCACTGGACGTCAAATAGACGCACACCATTGCAACCAACATCAGTGAAATAAACTATTTCCGAAATTTACAAAACTTCCTAATATACAAATATTATGCGCAGCATGCTTACTAACAAAATCGGTCGACACATGCGCAGCCTGATCACTGCCAACAAAATCAAATCAGTCGACACATATAATCATACCATATCAATCAGAAGTCACATTTTTCATTCTTAGCCAAACTATTCTAAATAAATATAATAAAATCTTACCCTTCTAGGTCTTAACACAGAATCTGGGCACACAACAATATAACATCCATCAAGAATTAAACAGCCACGTCTAACTTTTCATTAAAAGATAGGCGTATAAATACTATGCGTCTCACATTAAAATCATGCAACACGATTTCCACAATCAAAAGACTCGTGCAGGTATTCACCTTAAAATCATGCAATACGCTGTCCACGAGAGGTATTCACAAACAACCCATGCATAACGTAGCCACAATTTCCGTAAATGTTTTATTACCACAGTTACCCTAAAAACTGTAGCCTTACTGATTGAAAGGATTAAAATAATCTCGACGACATAGTGGACGATTAGATCCATTTCGTAACACACTAAGACAACCCGAGTGTAGGTGCATAAAATCAATAAAGTTTGCTCTTTTTATGTCCGAATTATCCTTTGATAGTCTGTTGAAGAACCTCTTTTTGTCTGACATGGTTGTTCAAAAGCAATGTTAGTTATGGAAGTGTATTCATTCTCAGCCATTTTTACGGAAGATATTTCTTGATAATCAGTTGTATCAGATCTGGTGTTGGAGCCCTCATCACGGCACATAATTCTTTGTGTATCTGGGTTAGTGCGTGCATTATGAAAGAAGATTTTGTAATTATTTTCCGTGACGGCTATACCTGGAACAAAAACAAAACGGCATTTACACTTATATTTAAGCGGTAACCTAAAAAGAAAAACAAAGTGGCATGCAAACCCAACAAAGACACAGGTCTAATCAGAGTCTTCGCTGTCCGGATGGAGCTAGCTTAGATCCTTAACTACTCTTTAAGTGCACTGCAATGACTCTGATCAGACTTGGCGGCTGCCCAGGCTGATCTGCGTCTTCGAGTTTCTGACGTGCCACTTTGTTGGTTTTGTCATGTTACGGCTCATTTATGCTTTTCCTTGGGGTTGAGTAGGAAAGAAGGCAATGATCAGATACTGACACAATTGTTTAAAAAAGCCTGCCCTCAAAGCTCCAAAAATCTGTTACTTTTGATATTTTATTTTTAGAATTAATGTTTCTAATTTTCCAGAATACAATGATGTAGCACCTAAAACTGGGACATTTTCTAATTTTCCAGAATACAATGGTGTAGCACCTAAAACTGGGACATTTTCTAATTTTCCAGAATACAATGGTGTGGCACCTAAAACTTCTAATTTTCCAGAATACAATGATGTAGCACCTAAAACTTCTAATTTTCCAGAATATAATGATGTAGCACCTAAAACTGGGACGGTATGTCCCAGTTTTAGGTGCTACATCATTGTATTCTGGAAAATTAGAAACATTAATTCTAAACATAAAATATCAAAATTTACAGATTTTGCAGCTTTGAGGGCAGGCGTTTTTAAACAATTGTGTCAGTATCTATGAATCTGTTGAATTGTATTCAACAGATTCATAAATCTTAAAAATTTATCAGTCTAGAATTAATAGAGGGATGTAAATAATACCAGCGAGCAAAAAGAGCCTGTTTATAGACGAATTATTCACTTTTCCGTATAGTTTTCAGCTACGGTGAACAGATTTATGGTTGTACCATAACTTTATTCTGCTTTTACAAATGATTCAAAAAGAAAGTGAAAAAAAAAATCAGAAAATGGTCATAATTGCAGACTCGTCACTTTACAGCAAATGCGATTGATTTTGATTGATTTGATGCTTAACGTCCGCGGTAAACAGCTACGGTCATGTCGGGACGGTCAGTTAACCTAACCACACTATTCCTGGGCAGGCTTCGACCTCCTAAGCGGTTAAACAGTACTAAGTGCACATACTTTCGCCAGTAACTGACAACAAATGCAAACAAGGCAAACATAACAACATTAAGGTGTATCCACATGTATTGGAGAGGCGTTTCGGACGATTGGTTAGAGATCCTAGGTTATCGTGCAAATGCATTCGGGCTCAAATCGGGTTCAGTCAGCCGGCGTATGTTATTATCTTTTGTCAACCCTTTAGTAAATGGGTACCAATTTCGAATCCTGAAAACGTATAAGGCTCTTAAATGAGAGGTATGGGCTCCGCCTTTTATACATGTATGTTGTGCCCAATATACAGTGGGGCTTTAATTTAACCCTGACTGCCCATACTAGACTAAGGGAAACGTTATTTTATTAACTTAAGCACTTAAAAACTCAATTAATGGACAATATAGATTTCAAACACGGTAACTGTGTTTATCATATGACGTCGCATCTGAGAGTGTAATAAAGCCATGCATTAAATTCGATAATCAACTAGTGGATTAAATATGCAAATTACGTCGTAACGTTATGCGTTGACGTCCATAAAAACGTCGCGTTTTCTAATGGCGAAATCATGACGTTTTAATGAAAACTTTGCTAATGAAATGCAATTTTAGTGTTTTATGATAAATAGAATCTTGCATTCGTGCTCCTGTAATATTGAATTTATTAAACTCGTTGGGGAAAATCGATAAGATGCTCGGCAAAGCCTCGCATCTTATCGTTTTCCCCAACTTGTTTAATAAATTCAATAATACATGAGCACTCATGTAAGATCCTCTATTTATTAAACATGGTAGTACTTTACTCTTATTGCGTAAGTTCACTTCCACTGATCGCTGATTGAAATGATTTTTACAAAAATTGTTCAAACCTGTTCAGAAATTGCATTAGTGTTTTTTCAAGAGCTATTTCCTTGAAAAGTTTTATTGCATGTCGACTTAGAAGTCCATAGAAAAATGATAAAAGCATTTTCTAAGGAAATTTTAATCGAGACGCAATAACATGCTGTCCTTGCGATGTAAAGTTTCAAAGAAACAATAAATATGCAGTTTAATATATACACAGGGCATAATAGTTTATACTTGTTGAAAAGTGATACTTCGACTATGTCAAATTTTAATCGATTTATTACTCATTTGCTGCACATGGGTAATTATCTAGTGACTAGATTAATTGGCAAACCACTAACTAGCAATGAGACGAGCCCCTATTCAAAAGCACATGCGAACAGTACATACTCCTTTCAGCAAGCAGACAGGCGCAATCTGGCACTGGTATGCTAAATCTCCTATAAACTTACTATGCCTATTTGCTTTTTTGAAATGGAGCTGTTATGGGCACAACTGCACATGTAAAATGCCAACAAATGCGTTACGATAAGAATTCTCACGAAAGCTGCTGAACTGTATATAGCTACTTTTTGAATGGCATGTTGCTGGACGTTATCGTTGATATTCCTCTTTCTAAGGGAAAAAACACAACATATATAACTCACCAAGATCACGGCAGAAATAAGATCTGTAGATGGCTGATTGTTTGCTTTCTGTCTCCGTTTCAAACAAACAAATGAAAATGTAAAATAAAGCAGTCATGAGTTTGCAAAGAAGTATGTTTCCTATTTATCGCTCTCTCTCTCTCAGGTTCTTACACGAATCCTTACGGTAGTTGAAGACGGTCTTCAGAAATATTGTGATCTTTCTTACGCGACAAGTGGCGTAAATCAGATGTGGATCCATTAAAATTCTAACGATTTTTTTTCTAAAGTTTAAAAGCCCAAGCACTTTTTAAAGTAGATAGCATAAAAACCCTCGATGTCTCTACTCTTTATACAACAATACCACATGGCAAATTAAATCTTAATTAAAAGAAATTGTAAACGATTGTATCTTTCACAAAAACGGTAGTCGTCGGTACAAATACTTTTCTTGGGCAATTGGACACATATTTCGTTAAAGACCACTCTTTTGTTCATACAAAATATTCTGAAGATGATGTCATTAATATGCTGGAATTCCTTATCGACAATATTTACGCAGAGTTTTAGTGGACAGATTTTTCAACAGACAGTTGGCATTCCAATGGGCAATATCTTGGCCCCTTACTTGCCTAATTGTTTCTTTAAAGGTATGAGGCGGAGTTTATACAAGGGTACATAAAAGAGGGTAAGAAACACCTTGCATAGAAATTCAGCTTCATCTACAGGTCCATATATGATGTTCTGTATCTGCATAATCCAACAATTTCGGAGTTTATTGACCTCATCTATTCATGTGAACTTGAAATTAAAGATACCACAGAATCAAGTTCATCTGCCTCGTACTTAGATTGTTATCTCTATAATGACAATGGAACGCTTCGATTTCCCATAGTTAACTTTCTATTTTTTAGTAGTAATAGCCCTTCAGCACCTGCATACGGAGTTTATGTCTCTCAGCTGGTCCATTATGCTAGAGCCTTCTTCAAATATCAAGTCTTTGTTGAAAGAGGGAATCTACTCACCCGTAAACTATTGACACAGGGTTATCATGGTGTAAAGCTTGTGTCGACAGTTAAAACGTTTTATAAGAGACACCCTGACCTCGTTGATCCCTACAATGTGGCCGTTTGTTAACTAATTTCCGATTTGATAGCCTAAAACGAAGCTAGGCTAAGCTTTCAGATTCCCGACTTTAATTTTCATTGACTCTTTTCACTGATACATAGATATGGCAGGTGGTTTATAATAGGCAGATGATGCTTACTACCCGCGAGCACCTGATGAGACCTCTATTTTTGTGTCCATGTTTGTTTATCTAGAATATTGGAAATTGTAAATGTTAAATTGACTTACGAGTTCCGACTTATGATTTGGGTACTTTGATCACTTTTATTGAAAAGCAACAAGGCGTTCGCGAGATTCCGTGTTCGCGTATTAAATGCACATAATGTTGCCAATGAATTATACATCAGAAAATATTATCTAAAATACATAAGGTAAAGACAGTGAGCGATGATATCCTGGAAATATCAGATCCTGTATCTCCTCCGCAAACTCAGAAGGAACGACGCATACACATAGACTTACAGGAGCAAAGGATGGCAAACACGCTCAACTAAATTTAATGATCATCCTGGCCCAGACAGGCAGTTATTCAGTTACCTTAACTTAGCTATAAGTGCCATTCACATGAAATATGCACGACGAAATTGATACGAACAACCAAATAACGAGAAAAAGTAACAATAAAGACCCTAAACAGAAGAACCGCATTGGAACGGCCAGCAATAAATTATTTGAGGGCATTAACCGTCTATGGGATCCTAACCCTCGACGTTTGCTCTTGCAAACGTTAGTTGTTTGGCCCACGTTACGATTTTCTTACTCATTAATGAATCTCTTTAAAAGCCGGTTTTTCCTAACCAAACAGCAAATATGTTTTTCAACTACACCCAGAGCCATATTGCTTGGTCGACATGTGCTATAGTATGTTCATAAGTCCGACACGGCTGCATTACCTTTATTTTTTATACAAGTACTTCCACCTCCCCATCCTTTTAAAAATACATCGATAATAGTATTGCATAAGTTTTTGAGGCATTTAATGCAGCCGAATAGTCAAAGATAAAAAAGACCAGAGTTTAAATTTAAGAAAAAAAAATCATTTAAAGATCTAAAGCCTATGCCACCCGACAAAGGACAGACGTACCTGTTTGAGGCTGTCAGTGGGCGAAGCTATTGCGTAGCTACTGTTTATTGATAAAAAATAAATGTTGGATGTTGGGAATAGGGTTTGGGTTCTGATTAAGTCAGTACCTGAAGTGTATTTACTCTTGAAAAAATTAATCCCAAGGCGCATGGCTATTGGTCATTGAGACGAAAAGAGTTGCCCTACTATTCTTGTTGTTTTGTACTGTTTCTATTATTATGATTATCTTGATTATGGTTCTTGATAATTCATCACTTAAAAGTGGGAACCAAGACATATTTCTGTCAAAGCCTTTTTTTTGTTAAATACATATATGACGTGTTGATTATTCATTTATAAAGATATATTATAAAAGTGGGGGGAAAACAATTTGAAGCCTACCCAATGTCCAGATAAAGCGTTGCTTTGAGGATAATGTTGAGATTCTTCCTTATTATGCAATTAAAAATGTTGTGAGCTTTTTCTAGACCCGTCTCAATGAGGCTGTTTTAATGAAGGATCAAAACGTTTATTTTTACAAAAAAAAGAGAAACCTCCCCTTAATTATTTCTATTACCCCTTCTTATTTGTAGCACTTGCTTGCCGCCTTTAAATACAAACCATACATACTACAATTACAACAAGTACTGGTGCAGACACTCCGACACCAGAACCAACCACGACAGCTGTATTATCACTGTTTCTTCTGCTATCGAAGCTGCTGACATTTCCCGTCTCTAAAATATAATCGAAAATAATACTCAACAAGCACACAACGTTTTGTCAACATCGGGGGCCCGTTGGTTTTAAGAATGCTTGTTTGCTCTAGGAAACGTCAATAAATAACATATTCAATGATAACAATAATCATTTGCATAAAGATGTTTCTCGTGCAAATAACTTTAATCAAGCCGCATTTAAATATTTTTACATTAAAATTATATTTACTGTTTCTCTTTCGATAACTCTCAATCGGGCAATATTCGCGACACCTGAATATTCAAGAAAATTAGCGAATGTCAATTTTCACGTAATAAAAATATTCCAAATATGGTCGCTGTACCTGTTTTCGGTGTGCTTTGGAATTCGGATATTCTAACAGATTATATCGCTCCTCTTGTCCGGGACCTCTAAAGATGATAATTTTTTGCTAACATATAGGTTGAATCAGCGTGTTTCGTCATACACTAATTGATGTGCGAGAGCACCTTAGTTTAGACGTCATCCGTGACGTGGTCGTTGGTGACCAAGGAAGCGGCTATATTGGAAACACTGCAAAGTTTATGGAAAGTACCGACGACAATGACACGGCTATTTATTCAATGATGAACCTTTTTTCTGATAATGCGAAGATCGTTTCTACAGCTTAAAAGATTGTAGGTCTCACGAAAGCAGTTGATATCATTAGGATCTGCAGCTAATGCACTTTAAATGCAATTTACTTAACTTCCCCCGAAAACGGGGGCAGTTTCAGAGAGCAGAAAAAAGCCGAGCATCTGCTTGGATTTGATAAAATATGCAAACATGGAGACATGCGGACATGAAATTTAAGTTACAAATTACTTATTACCTATTTTTATGACCACAGAGACTATCAGTTTGTGACCTTTATTTGTCTCACAGTTTTTATGTTGCACGCAAATGCTAATACCCCGAAAACTGGTGCAGCCATCATAATGGCATGTAAGCATTTAATCGCAAACATGTACGAATATGTTCGTCAAAGTATCAAGTTGCATGTATAATTTGTTGTTGCAATTTGAAACTTTTTTTCTTTCTTTTTTTTGCCCGTAAACGTGTTATATACTCACAAGTGTTACTTACGGTATCCTTAGGATGGGTCATACTGTAGAAGACAAATGACTGTACAACCATATAAGCCATAATGAAAAAAATCGACTAACCTTTCACACACAAAAGTCCCGAATATCCTACTTGACATCCATATATGCATGTGCCGTTTTCTCTATTACATGATGAATTGAGACAATGTTTGCTGCAGGCAGCATTACAAGTGCTTCCGTACCATCCAGATAGTCACCCATACAAACAATCTTCGATTAATTCATAACATCGTCGTTCTGATGAGGACACTTTCGGTTCAGAGCAATTTAGATTACATTCGGTATCGCAATGTTCTCCAAAGTAACCAGCCATGCATCCATATTGGCATCTTCCTGTTGTCTTATTGCATATTGACCCCATACAGCCTGGTCCACATTGAAACTGACACTCTGGACCCCAGAAACCTTTGCTACACTGATGTTTGCCGACTGCAGACTCACCAACATAACCATTTATACAGCTACAGTTGTTTTCATGACAGAGATTGTTGGTGCAGTGGACGTCACAAAAGTTTTGACAACGATTTCCCCACCATCCTTCTGTATATGCCTTGCAGTGCTAAGCATTTGTACAATTAGTACAACCATCTGGACAACCTCTGAACATGCCATCAGCCTCGTCAAAATACTGCGACAAAAAACAGACAATTTTGCAATTCCCAGTGTCTCGATCACATATTCTTCCATTGCATGACCAGCAATCGTGCTGACATGATGTCCCGTTAAATCCCGACTTACAAGTTAAACATATATCCATACTGGCACAGGTAACACAGTTAGAGGAGCAATGATTTTGACAATTGGTTCCCCAACAACCTTTTTTGCAGGACTCACACGATGTAGACGAGTTGCATGTAGAACATGACTTGGGACAACTAAGACATTCATATCCTTGTCTGCTAGTAATATTCTGGTAGAAACCAGTAGCACATCCCGTAGAACAACCAGTATTTCTGTTACAAAAGTTATTATGACAGTTATTGCAGTCATATTCACATCTCTTCCCCAAGTATTGCTGATGTTTACATTCGCTGCATGTAACGTTGTCAGAACATTTAGAACATCTCGGGTTACATTCTTGGCAGATGTAGGTCCCTATCTCGTTGGTAGTGAGATATCGTCCGTCTATGCACTTGAAACACGACTTGTCGTAATTGTCACACGCTGAGTGAACTGAATCTGGAAAATCAAACTTCTAGGGTAAAGTCGGGTAAATTCGGACAGCGGGTAAAATAGTAAGCAACATTGGCGACTGACGCCATCAAATCGGAAATATCGTTGGAGGTTGTAAATTGGTGGTAGTTGTAAATTCGTGGATGTTAGTAATTTGCATAATATTCAAGTGCAAAAAGGTTTCATTAAATATTTATTCTTCGAACATTTAACCATGCATAAAGGTTTTATTTCATATTAAAACCAAATGCCTATAGCCTAAATAGGGAATAAACTTTAAAAAAAAGTCTGACCAATTGCTTTTATGCTTTCGTTTGCTATTTCTTATTATAATACCGGGGGTCCTTATCTGCTTTTTCTGGCAAAAGAAAGTGCTATGTTATGAGAGTAAGGCTGAATCCAGGCCCTTATTTTTTCAAAGAAAACAGTCTTTTCACACTGTACTAAAGCGGATATACCCATACAGTGATACAGTGAATTTCAACTCGTTTTGAGGAAGGGCTTTGACGCTACAGTTATAAATGTGTTAGTTGTAGGAAAGTCAATGAATAACATTTTGAATCCTATTTGAATAGATGGATATCTTCCTTTAATCATTTATATATTATATAGATTGGATTATCTCTAATCTGTTTAAGACTAAAACGTTTCCAAAAGCATCTATGCAAAAGAAAATAATAAACAAGTGACCTGACGTGGGTACGTCATTTTTTATCACGCGGCGGAACACATCACCGAATTTACAACCCAGCGACATTTGCTATATATAAATCACCCAATCACCTGCGGATGAATGTTCTAACATTGAAAAGATATTGGTTTGCATCAAAACTGTATCATGTATTTCATTTGATGGTGTGGTCTGATTAGGTCATTAGAAAATATAAAGAAATTATTTGACATGTGACTGCCACGTGATTTAGTTCTTACAGCCACGATTATACCACCTTCAAGGCTATGTTTAGAAACGGCCATATTGTAGGGATCAAAGAGATCATGGTGTCTCCAATAAAACGTTTTAACACTCGACACAAGCTTTTCTTTATGAGAACCCTGTGTCAACAGTTTACGCTGGGTAGCTTCCCTCTTTCAACAAAGTTTAAATGAAGAAACTATAAACTTGCTTTGAGATTTATTATTCAATAAACTCCTGATCTGTCGCTCTATTATACTATTGTTTGTGTGGAAACATGTATGAACTAAATGTATAAAGGCTGGTTATAGCTGTGATTCCTTGGGTTGTTCGGAAGTTAACTTTGTCTTTATTTGCTTTTTTTAAAACTGTTTCCAAGTTCTTAACTCCTTGTTGTTACTTTCACTGAGTCCTATTGCCAGGTGTCAGGTAAAATTTAGGATCACTGATGAGGTCTAGACGTCGAAAGATAACTAGTCTGGTTCTCAAATTACAGTATCGAAATAAGCCTTCGCACGCCAAAGGTGCGCTTCGTAACCCTTGTTGCTCCGATGCAGGTCGAGACCTTATTCGGTTTGACTTTTCCGAAGGGACTTAATTTGAACTATTTTCTCTCCCCTGCATATTTAAATACTGTTTTCAAATTTTATGAGTCCTACATTTTGCAGGCTCATTAAATGATATATAATTTCCAAAAAAAGAATGTGATCATATCGGTTGCTTTTGAAACACGACTGTTTTAAAGCCCATGTTACACGACTCTGTTTGTTTGATCAAATACGGGTTAATTAATGTTCTTTCAAATTATTTGACCGTGTCACAACCCAAACATATAATCTAAATTGCGTTTCAAATAAGATACCAAACATTTGATAGCGATAGGACCGGTCAAATTATTCCCAAAATATTTCTTGACATGTGGCTGATAAGGATGCAATTTAGGACTTGCACCTGCAGCACCAGTGGTAAACAGGACTTTCCCTCAATGAGGGCTCTGAATACGATAGTTTTAAACTAAAACACTTTTTTTCCTAGTGTTCGCACAATCGATTTGTTTTAAGCCAGCCATTATTATAATATTTTAAGCATTCCAACTTTTTGACGAATAATGATGGACCTACCAAGTTTGACGTTTAACATTTGACAGTTTGTTTTGACTATTGAATCAAACATTTATAATTGAACAAAAAAGTAAAGAAAATTTCGTCAAAGAAGCAACACAGCGTATCAAGAACGTTTGGTCAAAGAAGTTTGATAGTCCGACGTGGTCTTAAACAGTTCTTATCTGATGACTACTCTGCGTAAACGCAGGAACAATCATGAATAATTTGGTCATGTTGCGCTTCCGTGCAGCCTGGTCAATGTCTTCTTAGTTCGCATCAACGTTAAAAGGTTTCTGAATAATTTATATTAAAACTTCTGAATTCTGTGCTCAGTAAATATGACTATGTAGCCTTGTCGGACCCTTTCGTTAAATTTGTACATATTACAAGAAACCCTTTCCATTGAAAATATAAGTATGCGTTCTATAAGAAACAAGCATAGTTGTTTAATTGCCATATTGATCGAAAGATGGGGGAAATAAATAATTATGCAAGCTGCGTCCTGAAAAAAAAAGTTTGTTGCAATATGAATGCTGAATGCGTTTAGATCGTTGATAGTGTATATCCTAAGAGTGAAAGCCCTAATGGAAGTGCAAGGCTATGCAGGCTTGTCTGAGAATTTCATGTCCACGCCTGTCCAAATGTGCACTTGATAGAATGTTATATCCAATGTAATACATGATGCACGAATATGCTTCTTGGAACAACAAATTTATTTTTTATATTTCGTATACACCTCAAATAGAATAGGTCAAAGCAAACTTCCAAAGAAACTAATTTCATTAAACTCACTTGAAAAACATAATAATAATGTATAGTGCATCCCAGGCAGATTTATAATAGAAATTGAAACTGATTTCTATTCACAAATCTACAGTGAGGACCTTCAGTTTTGAAATTTTAGTAAAACAAGAATAACTATAGATAACGAACAGAAAAAAATATAAAAATCCCACATCCTTCCAACGAAAATTAAACGGAAAGAAGCACACACACAAAATTGACAAACGTTCATGATAACACGCACAGTAATCTGAATAAGCAGCTCTTTCCCACACGGGTGGAGATTCAGCTACCCTAATTAAAACAGCAGCAATGTCTTTTTACATATTTTTTTTCTTTTTTTCCTTCTTATTTACAATTACAAAAACAAAACAAACGAGAACGCATAATGGGCAGCTTTTCATATGACCAGACAGCTAGACACCATAGACAAGCGGACATAGCAACATGTAACGCTGAGGAACCACGATAGAATAACCGCCTGGGCACAGTCATTTAAAGATTACTGGAGACATAAACTAGTTTCACTGGATCCCAACCCTAATTCTGTGCTTCTGCGGTAGTTTGAAACATCTAGTTAACAGTTTGCATAAAGCATTCCTAGCCCATCAATGAATCACAGTAAACATACAAATCACGGATAAGACATATGATGAATCAGAGATGACAACTCGACAGAAACAATCTATTGCGACACCTGAAGATCTTATTGACGTCCGACAACGCCACAAAATCACAAAGTAAAATATACCCATCCGTTGAACCTAGAAGAAACAAGCACCGGCCTCAAACTCAGCTAAAATAACTTTATGTAGAGCGCAGTCTGATGCCCGACCAATTCGTGTGCAATTAAAGAGGAAAGCAAAGTTATTAACCATGACTGGGTAAATCACTAAAGGTGCAGATTGCAGCATTACATTTATTTTATATCAAAAAACGTTTGTAACGTATGGTATTTTCTTCTGAAATAATCAGAAAAATCAGCCAATCTTTGGACCTTTTACAATTTTGAGGAGTATAGATATTGTAATTCACAATTTTGTCTTTTCAGCAAGAAAACGTGCGTACGTGCAAAAAACGAATGCGTTGATCAGCTTGTGTACCCATACAGTCTGATCTACTGCTTGTTTTCTATGAATATTATATATATTCTGAATAATTTATAAAATGCGTTCCCAATTATGTGATCTGTGAGTACGGCTGCGCAGATTGTTCTAAACATAAAAAGCTCAAATAGATCCCTCAAAAGCAGAGCACACATTCAAAAGAAGGAACATGGACCATACTTCGAAGTTCCGGCTATTCAAGCCTCATCAGAGACCCTGAAAATATTTGGTTACGAAAGCCAGAGAAAAGCATACCGTAATTTCTTTTAAGTCTTCTAATAAGACCCATTATCACATGTGTCCTTATGTTTGTAATTAGATGCCATTTCTAATGGATATGATCAAGATTGTCGCTATATAAAGAACAGCGATAACAGCAAACCCACTGTAATGAGCCAAAATCTTGGAAGAGAATTATCTTTGTAAAAAAAATAAAAACATTACCCTCGTTCTTGAAAAAAGGAAAACTCTGTTGTGCGCTACATAGTCAGCAAAATGCCAGCACATCATCCAATAATTATACTAATTCGTCCAAAGAAAAAGGTAGTTTCGACACCCAAACAATTAGCGTAAAAACGATTAGAGTCGTAATTACATTACGTAATAATAGTATATATTTTGCAAACCACGATTCTGCCAAATTCCAGTTATTTTTCAAGGGCCGGTTATACATGTCTTATGCAATATGCAGTGTAAATATATCGAAAGATAGATAAGTTTGGTCTGTAAGAAACAGTTTTTTAAAGTCAAACTGGATCCATGGTGAATGATATCTAATATTAGATTACAGGTGCTTCACTGATTTTAACAATGCTTAAGTGTCATAGGCTGAGCTATAATATTGATGTACACAAATATCTTTTATTCCAGCAGCATCTGAGGTATTTTGTTTTCTTCTGTATGTCCCTTTGTCTTAAGCAACTTTTACTAGAACAATGCAAAAGGAGAAACTATGTTCTTTTCAGCATTCTCCTATCTGAAAAATATTAAAGGACATGGGGCCGCTGATCTGTCCAGGCTATTGTCTTGTAGAACCTTAAAAAACCACAGACACAGACATTTCTAGCCTCGTTGCCGCACATGTGTTGACAAACAGGGGAATAACTCTGCTATCAAAATTTCTGAACTCCTCACTTTCCCAAAATATTTGATATTCCAAATACATTTAGTATTCCAAAAATCAGCTTATATATTATAAATTATATGTTGAATTGTTCAGAAGTTAAGAAAATTTCAAAATCGAAATGGAGGCATCGATTATATTTTCATGCAATATAACCACACTTCAATGAATTAATGGACATCCTGACCTTGAATGTTATACAAATTATGAACATCTTTGCTAAAAACGGGTGAACAATATATTAATAGTGGGGGATAACCCTTAAAGTCAAACCTGATAGGTAAGAACATGAATGTGGCTCTGCTTATTTTCAATACCCTTGCCATATATAAACATCAATTCCCGAAGCTCAGGTCAGCCAAACTGAATACATTTTAAACCACAAATTACAATTGTTACCTCAAAACCAGCTTCATAAATAAACATAATTCATGGAGCATATTTTAGCTGCTTTCGAAGTTGAAACTCCTTAGCCGCGGCAATTTTGTCATGCATTTACGATGGCAGCTTCGGCAACGAAACATTCATAGCTGAATATGTGCAACGAAAAAGAATGCTAAAAATTATATAAAAAAACAGGTAAAATGAAATAAAATAACAAAATGAGAGCGTGCTGTTAAAAGCCGGTTTTGCAATTTCCTGGAATGAATGTGCGTTTCAATGCATGTTTTGCAAGCATCAAGCCCTACATGGTATCAGAACGTAAAGGTGTTACGGCATGTAACCATATTTAACATTGCCTAAAATCTAACACTCATTATAAGAGCAAATTTGTATGAGTTACTGTGAAAAAGTTTACGAACGGTCAGGCAAAAATTTGTTTTGGTCAAATAAAAATTCAACTGAGGTTCTTGATAAACTGAGGTCTAGAGGATATCGCGCGTCTAGTTTGTCTACATACGATTTTTCTACACTCTATACAACTTTGCCCCATACTTTAATAAAAAAAAGAAACTAATAAATTTAATTGAGACTACTTTTCAGAGAGAGGGTGCTCTTTAACTTGCTTGTAATGATAAACATGTTTTTGTTACTTTCGATGACCAAAAAAGGTTGTTTAAAATGTGGTCTTGTCAAAATGTTTGTGATGCTTTAGTATATCTTCTAGATAACATTTTCATCAGATTTGGTACTAAGTTACACAGACAAATTGTTGGAATTCCGATGGGCACTAACTGCGCTCTGTAGCAGATTTGTTTTTATTTTGCTATGAAAGAGACTTTATGATGTCTCTTTATGATGATACTCAAGCTCATGTCATTGAAGCATTTAACTCAACGTCTAGATACTTGGACGACTTTTTAAATATTGACAATCCTTATTTTGAAGGAATGGTTAGTCAAATTTATCCTGCTGAATTGCAGTTAGATAAAACAAATACTTCTGATACCGAGGCCCCAGTTTTATATTTACATTTATCAATTTTAGACGGATTTGTTTCATCTAAAATTTATGAAAAACGCAATGATTTTGTTTCGATATTGTTAATTTTCCGTTTTTTGATAGTGATGTTCCCCGCACCACTTCTTATGGTGTTTACATTTCTCAGCTCATTCTCTTCGCTAGGGTGTCTAGTCATTTAGCTGATTTCACTGCTCGTAATAAAAGTTTGACTGCCAAGCTTCTACAGCAGGGGTATCGGTATCATAAACTTCGGCAAGCTTTTTCTAAATTTTATCGTAGACACTTTGAATTGGTCTCTAAATGTAATACAGGGTTGAGGTCACTTTTGCAACAAGGCCTATCGGAACCCGAATTTTATGGTGACTTAGTATATAAATTACGCAAAATCGTAGGGAAAACAGAATTTCCTGATCAATTTAAGACAATTATCATGCCATTTAAACGCATTGGCTATAACATAGATGTAATGCGACAGTCTGCATGCTTAGTGGTTAACCCAATCACGGTTGACAATTTTGCTGACCTTTTTAATTGCACGCCGGTGGGTCGGAGTTCAGAATCTGTGATAGCCCCTACATAAAGCTATATATTAGTTGGTTGGGGCCGGATGTTTGTTTGTTTCTTGGCCCAACGGGGTTTAACTGCTAGTCGTCTTTTGCTCCAGTGTTCCAGTGGTGATGCTGACGCCCCAGGGATCTCCAGGTGTCTCAACACGTTTTGGCTGTCGGTCCTCATCCTTGCCTTATCACGGTCTTTTCTTGATTTTAATTGTTGCCAGTGATGACTCTGATGAGTTAAGGGACCTTCATACGGACCGAACTACCGACTACTTGTGTACACCGCGGCGGAGGGTGAATGTGAAGGTTTGAGCCCAGTAAAACCGGTTTAACCCCCCCCCCCCCCCCCGCGTTATTACTGACCGTCCCAAGGCGGTACTTTCGTTGCGGTTGCATTTGTTTTATGTTCGGTGCTGTTTAATTTATTGTGTTCTCAATTAAACCCTACATTAATAGAAATGGAAAATAGGTGAAAAAATAGTTGTTAAATGTTTTTCGTATAATTTGCTTAGTCTTAGTCTAAATTATTTAGTTCAGTAAAGATAGCTGAGGTTGCCACCTATTTGGGAAAGAGCTGCTGAGTCGGCTTATCACTTGTAATTTATTGTTTGTTGGGATGTCCTTGTCAATCTGTCCCTTTGATGTTGGGGATAGGGTTTGGGATCTGATTCAGTCAGTTCCTGAAGTGTTGTTACTCTTTTTTCAGATTTTAGTACATGGATATCATTGATGTGGGTATTTAGAGAGAGAGAGATATACAGAGAGAGACGCATACAGTCATGTATAGGTGATTTAAAATGAATTAAATCTTTGCAAAGACAAACATGCAGTAGGTTCAGACAAGACGCTGTTGTTCAGAAGTAGAATAAGATATGAGAGACTCTGTTCAGATACTAAGTTTCCACTCACGGCATGGTTAACATCATCATGACAGGAAACTTACTTACGCCCACTGAAATAATACCAAGACATATCCCGCCCCGCCCCCTCCCCCTACCCGATCCCCACCCCCACACACACACCAACCTCACCCAACCTCCCATCGCGCGCTTTAACCATCTTAATGTTGATGTGATACGGTTTTGCAGTTATTACTGCTTGCAAAGGAATACAAATTGTATCTTTTAGAATACACAAAGCAAATTAGCCTTTATGAGGAAAACCATTGTTAGTTTAAACTTCATTTTATTTATATAAACATAAGTATTTAAATATTTAAGCACATTTCTGAACACAATATTTTATACAAATGGGATTCAAAAGAAAGTCAATTGACCTTTTTCAAAACCATTGTTCGTACTATCCCCATTGGAGTGGCATCATTCAGTTGTGCACATAGTCACAACTACTTACAACGCATGGAGTAATTTATTTTCAAGTGAACATGCTCGAGAATTGTCAGAGTATTGTCAATGTGTAAGGCCATCGATAAGAATTCTGTTCTTCTGAAGTATTTTAGATTTCTTTCAGAAAAGATTTATTTATTTATTCATCTATTGTAGTTTTAATCCTTGACTCGTTTATTTTTTCAACCTGGCCCAGAGGTTATAAAACTTGAGACCATTCTCAAACTCAAAATAAAGCACACTGATTGGCTGCTTCTCTCAAACTCAAAATAATGCACACTGATTGGCTGCTTCAGCCAAGCAGTGTGCTTTATTTTGAGTTTGAGAATGTACTCAATTTTTTAACCTCATGGCCAGGTTTACTGATGGACAGAGTCAAAACTGTCAGTATAAGATGGCAAACAATGTTAAACCTGATCAGACTGTACTTAAGAAAAGTTTGATCTTGATCTTCGCTATTTGTGAATACATTAGTCGCTACAAGTACTTTCTGGCACCTGAAAAATATCTTCCTACTGACCTGAGTTGCTTCATTTTGAGGTACAACACACAATTAAAAGGTAATGAAATCTTGGTGATAAATTTCTTCTATATCTGGGTTATCAAAACATTCCGATCTTTTAAACACATTGCTTTATGTTCAAATTTAAAAGTCCATTGAGCTCCTAAATAAATTGGTTTTCAACCGTGTTTTTTAAGTGAGCATGTTAGCATGATTTGCACTGCATTTGTTTTATTCACATGGGTTACTTTAAATTAAATTAAATTCTGCAAACTTTGGATCATATTGTCTCCGTTTTTTTTTGTTTTAGTTTTTTAGAAAATGGACCCGACAAAAGTCTATAGCACTCAGTCAACGTATATATGGATCCCTGAATACAGACCCTTTTCAGTCTGTAAGAATTCGTGCACTGGCGGGAACGTGTATTTTAAATTCGAATAAATTAACGTATTCTTACCAATCATCATCAGTAGACAGTCACCTCTAAATGCGAGTCGCAGTATCGATCCCCCGCTTCTCCGGTCTTTCGGATGAGACTTTAAACCGAGGTCCAGTCTCCATATGACCTAGTTGTTGGTGGGGCGTTAAACCCGAGTTCACTCACTCACTCACTCACTCTAGATGCGGTAGTTCTGTTGTGGTTCTCTTTTGCCTGTTTTTGGTGTCAGGGTTTCTGTGATGTTTTACCTTATGTATGTTCTTATTATTTTTGGTTCGGTTTGGGTTGCTGAGTGGCCACCTTTTGGGAACAAGCTGCTCACTCGGTTGGCAATGTGTTCTCTGTATCTTGATTATTTGTAATCTTAGTTGTTTCCAACTATGGTTTGAGGGCTGAATTTGGATTTTGATTGTTTCAGTTCCTGGTCTTTGCATACTTTTTACTTTTGTCTTGCTTTTGAATTCTGTCAGGAGAGAGGCTGTTATTATCTCTGCCACCTGAAACGTTCCAGACTACCTTGTGCAAACGCACAGTCTAACCAAAGCATTTTCCGCATAGCGAAGAACGGCTTGGAATCTGATTTCATTGATCGGTTTCATACCGCAATGTCAATGCGAATGCTACCTGTTGAACAGTGTCTCATGTAATGTCGCATACGCATACGGAGGCAGATGTTTCCATGTCCAGGCATCAACTTGCGATATGATACAGGACAAATTTATTCTGTACATTTCCGTGTACTGACCGTTAACATAATAACATTTTGTGTGATCACTTGCAATGGAATGTAAGATAAAATATTCAGTACTTAGGGAAAAGAACTTTATAAGTATTATTGCTGTGGTTCTGATTCTTAAATATGTAAAGATCATTTTTTGTACTTTTTCATGATCATGAAATAAAACATGTTTATACAATGCAATAAGATCCAGGCACTGACCTGTTATGTAATACAGGTAAATGAATTAAATTGAATGTATGCCTACAGAAAATATAGAGTAAATATTACATTTTCATGCATTGACCTACAGTATAATCCAGGAAAAAATACTACATTTCCATGCTTGACCTGCAATGTATTACAGGACAAAATGAAACACTTTTATGTAATGGTTTATAGTATAATACATGCCAAAATAATACGTTTCCATGGGCTGCTCTGCAATGTAATACAGTGCAAAATTTTACATTTTCATTCACTGACCTATATTATACTACAGACAGTATGTAAATCTCCATGGACTGACCTGCAATATCAAACAGGGCAAATTTATCATTATCATCCATGATCTACTGAACATATAGAAAAAAGTATTACATTTTCATACACTGACTTGCAGTATAATATAGAGCAAAATGCACATTGACTGATGGTGTCTTTTATTTATACAAAGTTTCATACAAATGTCTTCGACGGTTTTAAAGTTATAGGGCGAACGTGAGTTTCTATCCTGAAAATTTCAACGGGGCATAAATCTGTAAAAATGTAAACGGAGTTATGGTTCTTCTGCTTTGCATATTGTCTGATAATGCGTAATTTGTATACAAAGTTTCGTGAAAAATATCTTCGATTATTTTAAAGTTATAGAGCGGATTTACATGCTTATATACGCAACACAGACGGTTTTTCACTTTAAAACATCAAACAATTAAGATTATATTTTGAACAATTGTATGTAATCGCTTGGAAACTAAAGGAGATGCGGCTGGGTTTGTCCACAGTTGGAAAGATGAAGGTCAGAAATGGTCCCATCATGACTACGACATTGACTGATCACTGTCTGTTAGTGATAACAATACCTTTAAATGCATAAACATATAAAAGATAATTGTTAAATATAGTTGTTAATGATATCATTCTGATTTAATTTGATTTCAAGGGTTAGCTATCTAAACGGCAAGTACGCATGTGAGTACAAAAATTTTGTCAAATTGACAAAATTTCAAAACGCTCCGGCATTTTTGCATGCTGAACATTTATAAATTAGACAAGATTTAAAAAACCAACTGCTCAAGTGGCTGAAGTGCTGCCTTTCTTCTTCAATAATTACAGGTTAAAACAAATTCTGCGTATCATGAAATTGCTTCTAGTTACACCCATGGATTTCTATATGAATTGAAAATGGCTATCACAGCTGACAGTAAACTGTTGGTGGATCTCGATAAAAACACACACAAAAAAGTGATAGTTAAAAGATAACAACAGTTCTAGTTTAAGTTGTATTAGTTTTATGTACAGGGTGTCTCAAAAAACGTGGACCTCTTTTGAAATCGCTGTAACTCCTTTTTTATGCAGGAAACTTTCCATATTTTTGTACAGTTGTAGCAAAATGATACCAGTAAAGATTCTTTGTAACGTAATACCTTAATAGGAAGTGACGTTACGATGACGTCAAAAGGTATAAATGACATCATTTTAGTCGCCCGCACTGTTAGAAACACAAAATGGCATAGAGTGAAAAAGAAATAGTCTCAGAACAGTTTTAGGTCTGCATTCAAAGCGAACAATGATTTAATAGTATCTCAAGTAATGGAAGAAAGTCTGAGAAAAGGAAGCGGCAGGTGAATTTGGCTCTTATGTTATGGATAGAACCGGGTAGTGAAATGGGTTGTTAATAATTAAACCGAAGACAAATGTCAGAACAAGGAAAATAAAAATGGCAGAACAAAAAGGTATCGTCAAAGAAGGAATCAAAGACTATTGAAGAACTAGAAAAGGCAAAGTACTAATCAGCATTTTGTTCTCTGGAGTATCCGACTAATGTTCCTTATTGCTGAACGACTTCCGTAGATCTACTTTGACAGCTTTGTGCATTTTTACAATAAATTGAGCCGCGACACGAGAAAACCAACAATGTGGTTGTGCGCCCAGCGCAGACTCAGATCGGCCTGGGCATCCGCCCAGTCTGATCAGAGTCTTCGCTGTCCGCATGAACGTAGCTTAGACCCTTAGCTACCTTTTAAGCGCTTAGCGAAGAGTCTGATCAGACTGGGTGGATGCCAAGGCTGATCTGAGTTTGCGCTGGGCGCACAACAACATTGTTGGTTTTCTCGTGTCGCGGCTCAATTTGAGATGTATGGGTGTTGGCCTGCAACTTTCCGTCAATGTACTCCTTTTTCACGATGATGACCATTACAAAACTCTTTAAATACACAGAATATCTGTTATCTGAAATTAATTTAAACTCTTTCCTCCGTAAAATGTTAGCCTTGCAATGACGTCATTAATGTAAGCTTAAAATATTATGTCGTCACTTTCTCTGAGCAGCGCATCCTAGTAGCAAATAACATTATTGCAAATGAGTATCAAATGGCCACAATCATACAAAGTTTGGAAAAGTTTCCTAGAACTATAAAGGAGTCCCAGCAATTCTATAAAAGATCCACGTTTTTTTTAGACACCCTGTATACCTTCGCTGTCTTACCCTTTCCTGATTCATAAAGTTGTTAGAGAGAGTTTTTTTCCAGTCGACGCATTGCTTCACCAGTGCGCGTTCTCACGACCTTGCCGCGACTTTCTGCACCATGACCTAGCCTCTCTAACCACTCGACCTTGGCGCCTCTCAAGTTGGCATAAGTGGAAATACACTATAACGAATTATATGAGCCGCGACATGGCAAAACAAACAAAGTGATTGTGCGTCCGGCGAAGTCTCAGATCAGCCTGGCCATCCGGCCAGTCTGATTAGAGTCATAGCTATCCGCAAAGAGGTAGCTCAGATCCTTAGCTACCCTTTAAGCGCAGAGCGATTAGTCTGATCACGACAGACAAGGCGTAAGCCCAGGCTCATATGAGTCTTCGCTGGGCGCACATGAAACTGTGTAGGTTTTGTCGTCTCGCGGCTCACATTATAAAGGATTATTCGTTTTTTTTGCACATTCATTTAAGTTTGGCAACAATGGCGTCAACTATGTGTGCCGTAGGATTGATAATTCTGGCTGTTGCTTGTGTCGGAAACTCCTCGGCTGGTGATCGGGAACAGAGTTAACTCAATTATAGAATGAATAAAATGAAGAAAAGCATCAGTGACATGCAAAGGAATATTACAGATTTGCAATTTGAAAATCGAGAATTACGAAAAGAGATTGATGGAGAGAAAAATTGGACAGCTCAGCTAGAGAATCCAGTGTTATCAAGAAATTCTCGGTCTATTGCAGACGATGGACTAGGAGGTAGGGTAGGGTAGAGTCGGGTTACTTCGGACAGCAGGTAAAGTCGGACGTACCATTCCAAACAGTGAAAATCCAGATGAGACGGCTCATAATGAGCTGTCTCATCAGTATTTGCACTGTTTGCCCAGATAATATTGTTTTAATTCCAAACAACTGACATATAAAGGAAACAAAGTCACTGTCCAAATTTACCCGCTGTCCGAATTTACCCGATTAGACCTCAGGCCGGATTTAGTATTAAAAAAATCTTTTATAAATGATTTTGTTAGCTTGCAGCGTGTGTGAACAGAGTACTCAGATCATCCTACAAGTCTGCGGTGACTGATCAAAATCGTTCAGGTTTCGTTGCGTCACAGGTTTCGTTGCGTCAGTCTATGTATCACGAGTTTTAATGTGAGAAATGACTATATTTTCAAGTCTGCATTAATGCCCGGGGTTGTCTAAATTTTTCAAACTTTATATTAAAGCATTGGAAAATCTACATATATATGCAAGTAGTCAGAATTAATGCACAGGGCCTTATGAGCCGCGACACGAGAAAACCAACAATGTGGATGTGCGGACAGCGCAGACTCAGATCAGCCTGGGCATCCACCCAGTCTGATCAGAGTCTTTGCTGTCCGCATCGAGGTAGCTTAGACCCTTAGCTACCCTTTGAGCTCTTCAAGAAGAGTCTGAGTAAACTATGAAGATGCCCAGGCTGATCTGAGTCTGCACTGGTCGCTCAACCACATTGTTGGTTTTCTCGTGTCGCGGCTAATATAATAATTTCTAAGCAGGAGGGTGTATGAAGTCTGCACAGATGCACTAGGTCATCTATTTTCTAAACTCTGTATTGAAGCATAAAGTACTCTACATACACTCAAGAGAAATAGAAGCGCTACACTATTTTAATGGAAAATACATGTAATATAGTTTGAAGTAACAGGTATAGAGAGGGTACTATTTAGCTTTCAAGACAACAAGTCGTTGTCTGGAATGGTAAGGCGTAAACACAAAATCACGTGCTTAAAAGCGTTAACGTCGATATCAGCGTACGTCAACGTTAATTACTTTTAAAGTGAGTGGTTGCAGATTCGTACAGTTCTACATGTGCTTTTACTGTTGTTTTTTGCTTACACTTGAGAATTACTGTATTATATGTCAGCGTCAACCTAATACATATTTCTTGTTTATTTTGAAAAGTTAAATTTGATCCAGCCTTGGCACCCGGCTTGGGGGCTAATATACGGCCGCTGCCGGAAAAGAGGAGAATTTTTCTTGACACAGTTTGCAGATTCGTACACCACAATATTTGCATAACAAAACAAGAGCCAGATAAAGCAACATTGTTTTGAACAAAACTAATATATTTCAGAAAGACGTGCAAAACATCAAGGCCGACTATCAGTAGGAAAGTAAGAATTAAAGCACTTCAATATAGCTGGTACAACGAATTACCGACAACGTCTGTAAGCATAACAGAACTGAATCGAATGGGTCAGCGAGCGGGACTCAGCTCAGAAAATGGAAATTTTCAAATATTCATGACATTTTGCACTGAAGTAAATGAGTGTACCTTAAAGTAGAATGATTTTCTCAACATCTGTTATTAAAATAAGCTATGGACTTGACCATTCTGCTCCTCGATCATGAAATCAAACTGTTGTTTCAGAAAGGGAGCAGGGATGACGGTCGGAAAAATCGTCTGCAAAGAGTGAAATCTACAAGGCACGCGCAAGCGTACACTGAAAATGACTGACACGATAGATTGTGTAAACAGTCGTATAATTAATTCCTTTTAAATTGACATGATGCATTCAGTAGAGGCCCTAAAACTCCAAGTGTACGAATCTGCAACCTGTACGAATCTGCAACCTGTCACTACGTTTATTGCGTATTTTGCAGTGATAATTAGTCCTAGTTTAGTTTTTTTTTTGTTGTTTTGTTTTGAGTTTTTTTAGATTATGACTGTCTGTAGTATAATTGGTAACATCTCCCTTTCCTCGAGTGGAACATTTTAAGTTTAAATTTGTGTTTGTGTTTCATCGTGTTAGGCCGACAGAAAACTTCCATGGCAAATTTTAAACAATTTCTTTTGGCAAATTCTCGATGAAGACATCATGCAAAGTCTTTTTAAAAGTAAATCATCCGGAGTATTCAATTGCACATGAATCTATTATTTGCTAATACTAGAAAAGAGCCCGCGCAAGCGCGGAAATATTTCATGATGGTCAAGTTTATATATAAAAAAAAGCGAGTTTTAATTTTTCAATGTAAATGGCCTTAGGCCCAGGTGAAGACATGACCTTTACCATGAATACTCACTAAAGCTTCATTTACCTAATTAGTTGTCTGCATCTACAATCTTTCAGGTAGCAGACTGCATTGTTTCTAAAAAAATCAACTTTTTCACTTTTTCCTACAGAAAAACCTAAGTGACTCAAAAGTTGACATTGCCGTAAAACAGATCAAGGTCATCCCAGGGTCATCATTTATATAAATTTTGTTCAGCTTTTGAGTCATTGATGCGACATGCTAAGTTTCAAGATCATAGGATTTGTGGTTCTGGAGGAGAATTGGTTGATTTGATGCTTAACGTCCACGGTAAACAGCTAAGGTCATGTCGGGACGGTCAGTTAACCTAACCACACTATTCCTGGGCAGGCTTACACCTCCTAAGCGGTAAACCAGTACTAAGTGCACATACTTTCGCCAGTAACTGACAACTGCCCTTCTTGAATCAGCGGAAGGAGAAACGCAAGTATGTAGCCAGACCGGGTTTCGAACCCAGGACCTCTGACTTATGAGTCAGGTGCCTACCGATTGCGCTACGCGGCCCGGCGTGGTTCTGGGGGAGAATTTTTTTTTTACCAAATTAATGTTTGCCATCTTGGTTATGTGACCTGTCGTGGGTATTTTTTTTTCTGGAAAAATTGGGTCCTGGAACGTTTTGGGGGAAAATATTCAAGCCCTCTGAAGACTAAAGGCTTATTTAGCTTCGTTGAATCATTGAAATTGATTTGTCTGCTTCGCTGGAAAAAATGCCATTTCTTACCTGGCGCATGTGTGTTAACCTTAGACATTTTTAATTTTTGTCTTTTCGAAAGTTCAGTTCAGTTTGAATTCTCCTAACGACGTTCCCCTAGTGGCTCAGCGGTACGTAACCATAGCCGCACACACTTGGCGCCGTGTGTCCGTCCAACTTTTCGAAAGACCATGTGCGTTGAGATGGGCGAGTTCGATTGGCTACTCGTATTGACTATCGTTCTGGAAGAAAATGGGTCGTTTCGAGCCAGGGCCGTCGTGACTATGACCATTTAGTTCTTCATCCGTTTAGAAATATGAGCAAAAATACAAAAATAAATCGTTATTTATGGGGAATGACGTATGTTCATGAGTCGGATTTTGGCATTAGAACCTGCTAAATTTGGACTTGCTAAGCAGCGCGCCGATATAACGACGCAGAACCGAAACTACCGGATTAATTTAAAACGTGTATTCGAGTACACGATAATTTCACTCGAACGCACCCATTGTTGACCAAAAAAATCGACCAATAGTCGAAGTTTCTAGAAAAATACTTGGGAGAATTTAAAATGAAAGACGAATTTAATTCCAAAATTCTTTGAATCTACGTGAAACTAAAACACACGCTAACCGAAATTATCATTGATAGCAATATGCGAAAGAACCAGTATAGAAATTACGCTTGAAAATGCCACCAATTTTGCAGTTTATGTGTTACTTCGTTTATTTAGTGTTATAGATTTGCTACAACAGCAAAAACGTCATAATAAAAATAACTGAATATGTCTCTACACAAACGAGACGGAGAAACCCATGAGAAAAAGTAGTCAAATAGAACACATGTGATAGCTGAAGACTCATACATAAATGTCATCTTTCTGATTTCATTCCTAAATCTTCAAAGAAAGTATCATCATATTTGTGGCTTTTCAGTAAAATTAAACCTTACTTGTCACAAGAGTATAGACTTTTATTTTACAATTCTTATATTAAACCTCAATTTGATTACTGCAGTATTATTTGGAGTAATTCATCATATTTCAACGTAAATAAAATCTACAAACTGCAGAGGAGGGCATGCAAATTAATATTATCTCATGATTATAAAAGTTTAAATGAATCTCTGGAACAACTTGACATTTTATCATTCGATCAAGTCGTTTTTCTTAACAAGGCAAAGATTATGTACAAGATTCACAATAATTTGGCTTCCAGTTACTTGCATGAAATGTTCCAAATGAGAGAGGTTAATTTAGATAACACCACATCAAATTTAAGATCGGTTACAAATAAACATTATGTGCTGCCGCAGGCAAAATGTAATTTATTTAAAGGTTGCTTATCTTTCTCGGGAGTACTGGTTTGGAACAGTATCCCGCTAGACATCAAAAATTCATCTTCATTACACACGTTTAGTAAACGGTGCTCCGAATGGATCAAGCATTAGCTTTTCGACTATAACTTATATTATGCTGCGATGACTTGCTTACCTCCACTGCCATTCTCTGTCTGTCCGTCCGTCCGTCCATTAGTGTGTCTGTCTGAATGTATGTCTGTCTAAAGCAGTTTTTGCTTTTGACTTATTGTATAATTTTATGTTTTGTTAATCCATGTTCATTTATGTTTACAATGTCGCTTCCATAGTCATTCATGAGCTTCTGTTTAAGAATCAATTTTGTTACAATGTTGCAAATATGTTAACTTGTAAAAGAGGGCCCCAAGGAAGATTGGTTGTACCAATTGGGTCACCCTCTAAAAATAAAGAATTTACTTACTTACTTACTTACTTACTTCAAATTCTAAACGTTTGGTTTAGCCATTTGGATTCTCTTTAGTGTATATTCAAGTAGTTTGAATTGATGCAAAGGACCATCTAAGTATTTCTAGGTCAGTATTAACGCACAGTAGTGTTATGAAGTTTCAAGTGGACATTGCTGAACAGGGGCATTTTTGTATTTTCAAGTCTGTATTGAAGAATAGCCTAATTTGCATATATTCATGTTCTATGTCATAATATTGTAATACGGGCCGCGATACGTTAAAAACAACAAAGAGGCATGTGCGCCCAGAAAGGACTCAGATCAGCCTGGGCATCCGCCCAGTCTGATCAGAGTCATCGTTGTCCGCATTGAGCTAGCTTAGACCCTTAGCTACACTTTAAGCGCACAGCAAAGACTCTAATCAGACTTTGCGAGAGCCCATGCTGATCTGAGTCTTTCCTGGGCGCACATACCACTTTGTTGGTGTTGTGGTCTCAAAGCTCATATTGCAATTTCCAACACAATTTTAGTGCATGTGTATACTCTCGGAGAAAGCACTCCTGCCTCTCTGAATTTCGGTCAGCTCCAAAGGACAAAAATGCTCCCATAGGAGCAATGTCTTTCCTGTAAGGTTGACTCCAGTTTTGGAGGGCTACCCCAGCCAGTTTACCAACAAAGGGCCGTCAGTGTTCCGACCTTGTGGCCCGCCCGATCTTAATTATTTTCTGTGCCTCAAAACGCTTTTTACAGTTTTCGTTCAAAAGCACACAGGTTTCCCGTTGTATCTGTTGAGTCCTCCTCTTTGCTTCTTCATGGTGTTGAAATTTGATTTATGTGTTTACCGTGATGATTCATTGACGAGTTAGAGGGTTATCATGCGAACCGAACAACCAACTAAATGTTTTGTACCACTTCAGAAACTGAGGGTGAGGTTGGGCCTGTAAAATCGATTTAAGCCCCCCAGTAATTCATTACTGACCGTTCCAAGGCGGTAGTTCTGTTGTGGTTCTCTGTTGCCTGTTTTTGGTGTCAGAGTTTCTATGATGTTTTACCTTATGTATGTTCTTATTATTTTTGGTTCGGTTTGGGTTGCTGAGTGGCCACCTTTTGGGAACAAACTGCCTACTCGGTTGGCCATATGGTCTCTGTATCTTGATTATTTGTAATCTTAGTTGTTTCCAACTATGGTTTGAGGGCTGGATTTGGATTTTGATTGTTTCAGTTCCTGGTCTTTGCATACTTTTTACTTTCATCCCACGTCCTTAATGATCCTAAGTTTCAGACAGTCAGAGATGAGCAAACAGTGTGGAGCCCGCAGAGTACACACTGATTGCCATTCAGTGTGCATCTTTTTGGATCAAATATTCTGCACTAAAATTAAGGATGACTTCTATTGTTTACTCAGTTGTCCAAACGTTTAGGAAAATACGGTAGTTATGTAAATTTGGAATAATAAACACTAACAAACATTTAGATCTGGGATTATTTTAAGTTTCTTCTGTGTAAGATTTCTTTCAAAATCATGAAGATTTAAAATACATTGGAATCGTGCTTGATTTAATCTTGTTTTCTTAACCAAATCCTGTAATGGTCCAAAGGTCTTAGACAGAGAGGTACGATCAAACAGTGTGGACCCAGATCAGACTCCTCCTTGGGGTGAGCTCTGATCTGGGTCCACAGTGTTTGCCATTCTGTCTTCATCCTTTGAACCCATTAATTTTCAGAGGAATGATCCTGTACAATTATAATGTTTCTTTAGGTGTCTGATTTTTTAGGAAAGGTAATTGAGTGACTGTTTCTGCATGACAACTGCATGACATTGTTCAGTGGTCAGCCTAATCTCGGTTGGCCACTTTGCTGACCCTCCTTATAGCACGCCGATGATTCGGACCTCAGATTTTATGGCTCAGATTTTTTAAAAACCTCTTTAGATGGTTGGGAAATTGACTGGCGTTTGATGATCTGCTTTTAGTCGGGCCCACCGACGTTTACAGTTTTGATTTCGTTTGCTGGAGCGTTTCAGTGTTTTCTTGCTGTTTGGTGCTCATGTTGTTTCATCTCAACATATTCTGAGTTTGTTATTTTTGTACATCGATTGGATAGAAAGCATTCACATGGACCAATAACTGTTATGTTAATAAACCAAATAGGTTGTGAACACGTAAAATCGATTTAAACATCAGAAAACGTATTATTTAACGGGTTTTTTTTTGGTCATTTGTATGTCGGCTTTCTAATAGCCATTTATTATTAGTTATTTGTACACGAGTTACGGTATTGTCTTTGCCATGTGCTTGGTAAGAGCTGAACTCATGGGCTTTCGACTGTCTTGTTAAAATTTGTGTTTTCATTTCTAATATGTTTGGGACAGGATGTGATAAGCGATGTTGTCGGTTCCTGCACTTTACATTCTCATCACTTTCATATATGTTTGATAAGGGTAGGCATTTTGATATATGAGCCGCGACACCAAAAAACAAACAAAGTGGTTGTGCGCCCAGCGCAGACTCAGATCAGCCTGGGCATCTGCCCAGTCTGACCAGACCCTTGGCTGAACATTTAAAGGGTAGCTAAGGGTCTACGCTACCTACATGCGGACAGCGAAGGTTCTGATCAGACTGGGCGGATGCCAAGGCTGATCTGAGTCTGCGCTGGACGCACAACCATTTCATTGGTTTTCTCTTGTTGCGGCTCATTTACGTTTCATAACGGTTGGCATTTTGATATATGTTGAATAACGGTAAGCATTTTGATAAACGTGTATATGTTTGATAACGGTAGGCATTTTAATACGTAAAGACAAGTTACTGGTATATTGCGTCGTATTTTCCAATATAATATCCGCTATTTCCAGAGTCTACAGTCCAAGAAGAAGCACTTAAGCAGATATATGAAAAACTGCTGGAGATGGATAATGTCATGTTACGTCTTGATGAAACGGTCCAACATCTAACCAAATCCCAAGATAGGATTGACATAACGATCAGTCGAAACGAAAGATTACTAACGGCAATGTCTGGTAAGGGTATTATTTAAAAACAAAAATACGGTTTATTTAAGGAATGAATTTCATTTTTCTGATATTTATCGAAGTATAAACTATATTAAACTATATTGGGTCGTGTGTAAAGTAAGTGAACCCCTAAGAGGTTCATGTAAACTTTGCTAGCGATCTAATGTAGTTTATACTTCGATAAACATCAGAAAAAAATAAGTTCATGGCATATATTTACATTTTTTTTATCTATTGTTTTACCATAAATTTGCGTAAGAGGCTATAGCTGAAGCAGATTAACATTTGTACGCAGTTTTTCTTCTAAAAGCAGAACAGCTTCATCAACGTAACAACGACTTCATAACGTCGCCTACATCAAATCAAATTGGAGATCAATTGTTTGTTTTGACGTCACTTAACGTCATGTAACGTCGCGTGAAACGATATTGTTATTGAAGTATAAAATACATTACGTCCTAATAGTTTACCATAGGGTTTTTCATTGAAAGCACATTTAATGTAAATATTTGACTGTATGTTCCGATGCTGACAGCCCTTATTATTATTAATCTTATGTTTAAAATGGTACATAAGTACTATACTTGACAAAAATGGACGCTGGAATATTGTCAGTATTTCAGTATTTTGCTCTTTTCATTTTTAAAGCTGCATTTCATATATGTGAGCAGTTGTAATTTAGAATTCAAATTGTTTCAATTGTGGTGTGTTTACCAGAGAAATGTATCCCAGTTAAATTTAAGAAGAAAAAAAGCTACGGAATGATAAGAAAAATAAAATTGTATTTTGCTATAAATGGAAACTGTTCAAATTAAAAGTTAATATTTTTATTTGAATGACAGAAAAAATAATTAGTCTGCAAATCAATGATGAAATCTTCGAATTCATGGCATATCAAAGGTAATATGCATGGTGTTACTGAATTTTCAAAGATAAAACCTTCCAGATTATGTCGTTGATATATTACAATACATGCCTGCTTTGATTGTATTAAAATATTTAAGGTCTTTATAAGGTCAATTTTATTCTTATTTCATTTAAATATGTCCAAAATGTTGCCGGAATTCACAAGTTATAAGTAAAAAAATTGAAGGCGTGATAAATGTCAACAAAGATAATTATGAGATCAACATTTTAACAAGCGTACATAGCAAAATCCTGTGTCTGAATTGTGACTTTTAAGCTGTTGTGCGGCATGTTAAAGGAACCCTACCGGATCTGCGGACTAATCTTGCCAATACAAATAGCGGCGTACATAAAATCTGCTCAGGCTATGCCAAGTTCGCTTTTTGAACATTAACATGGTTGAATTATTATCTAATGAAAGTAAGCACATTTAGACCAGATCTGCTCAGACAGAGAATATTAACAGAATTGTGTTTAGACTGGTCTTCGTACCCTCGATATTGTTAGTTCTTGTAGTTGACCGTCACGACTAAATATATTATTTCTAGACTGTGGCTCACACAAGGAAATTCCTAATGGAGATGTTTCTGGAGACTCATTTGTTGGCGGCACTCCAGATGTTTCCTGTGACTCCGGCTACAGCCAGACAGGCTCTGCTCAGTGTAAGACTCTCGTGTTCTGGTCAAGTGTCAGAGAGGTGAGTAACAGAATAAATTGAGCCGCGACACGAGAAATCCAACAAAGTGGTTGTGCGCCCAACGCAGACTCAGATCAGCCTGGGCATCCGCCCAGTCTGATTAGAATCTTCGCTGTCCGCATGGAGGTAGTTTAGACCGTTAGCTACCCTTTAAGTGCCCAGCATGATCTGAGTCTGCGCTGTGCGCAGAACCACTTTGTTGGTTTTCTCGTCTCGCGGCTCAATTATCATATAAACAATTATGTTACTTTTATTTTTGCTACGTGTCATTCACCAGCCAGCCACTACTAATAGGTTCTGATCTTTTTAGGATGTTTGTGTAAACTGCTGGCAAAATTTGGAGTTTGAGTTTAATGGAATGTCTATGTAACCGTTTCAGAATCAGTGAAAGATCAGTATCTTGCGTTTTAAGTACAATTTCCTACCGACCGCTTGCTATTTTTGAACAATGTCAAAAGTTGATCAAGGGTGACAACCTACATCATACCACTGACGACGTATTCATTTTATCGGCGGCCGTCTTGAACTAAAAAAGATAAATATTTTGCATTATTATTTCTGGCAAACACTGAAACATCCAAATATCTAGTCGATTGGGTACCGATTGTTGTTTTAGACTTTATGTCACCAGAATTAATCAAAACGTACTTGCTAAATCTGAAAACACTTCACTATAGTATTCTGAATTGACTCTGCTCAATACATGTTTATTCCAGATGTTCACATCAAAAAATAAAGTGCGGCGTTTCTTACCTTTTGAAGAGTCATGTCCTATATATCTGGACCATATGTACACATAGGCACATTATCGCCGTATTACCTTGTGTTACAAGCCTATCTCTTATACGTTACAAACGAGAAATCCGCCTGAGTGAGTGTTTTTCAAAATGGCCGACGAATGATAAGTTCCTGCGCGCGCGCTTTGACGCAGGTTGCTCCTGTAAATGCTATCGGGACACAATTTTATTTTATTCAGTAGACCCTATTAGTCATGAAAAGATTTATAAAATGAGATAAATACAAAATCATTGCACTTATCCTGGCAGCTGAGGATGCACATGTCACCCTATATCCAAATACCACAAGGGTTAGGACAGTGGTGGAGAAGTTCAATCCCAGAGCCCATCCTAGACACCATGTGGGAAAAGACAACACAAAATAAGAACCAACGGAAGCCGAAAACGGGTTCCGTTGCACACAACGTTTTATTAGTACCTTTCCATTACCTCGATATGACTGAAGTACTGTTGAAAAGACCGTAAAACTGCAAATAACCAATGCGAATAATTTTGCGTGGTATATAAAATGTTTGTTTATCTAGCAGGCACCCATGAATCCCCTCATGACTGGTATGGATCTATTTTGTTTCTACAGGTTCTGTATGACTGTCCTTATTACCGCGCTTCAAGATGGACGGTTCAATAGGTATTATTAGAATCAAAGTTATGTCGTGTTATTAACCAAAATCTTTACTGTCTAGAAACTGTTTTACTGACTTTCATACTTCATGCAGCTATCAGTCATCACAAGCAGCTGTGCATTCCTTTATCTGAAAACAAAACGTCATAACTAACCTTGGTCTTCGGTTGTTTTGGGGTTTGGGAAACAAGACAATCATAGGTAGGTATCCAGAAACTGTAAACTGTAAACAGACATTTTACTCTAACATAGATTTTTTTTTCGAGGGAGGGGGGGTGGTAACATTCTAACTCTGTGTTTTTCAAACAAGAAAGGAACACTTTGTACCAGTATTCGTACTGTAATGAAGACAGAACGGTAAATCGCTCATAAAATATACTGCAGCTTCAAACCATAACCATCGACAATATCGGTGTTTAAAATTTATTCTTCGTTTAATACAAAGGGAGGTAATTTGAAAACTGAGCGATTTCATAACACTGTCGTTTGGTACATCGCTATACCATTCGAACAAATTTTGTGGTTTTCTCACAGTTGTGCATAAAAAATTAAACACAATCTGCTTTATCAGATAACATATCTGAACACAATATGAATGGAATTTTATGGAATTTATTTTTTTTTCCAAGAAGTGAGATAAACTTTTTATCCAAGACTAAAATCATAAAAGTTCCACCGTGTACAGCGGTTCGATGAAAAACACAGTCTGCGCAATTATCGATTTGGAATTTCTTAGTGGCAGTGTCATTTAAAAAAAAGGATAACCATTCGAAGGGGAGAGGGCGGGGGAGGGGTGGGAGTGTACCCAACTGTATATCTCTCCAATATTGCAACCACTGAATTGTTTGTATTATCGTCAGATTGAAATGTAGGCAACACCACACACTTCGTTAGGAACTGTAGACAGTGACTTTTGAATTTAGATTGTTTCATCTTCTTTGTTTAGATTGTGCTAGACTAAATGTGGCCAATGGTATGGCTAACCCGCCTTCCGATGTTCCACATGGTACGACAGTTACAGTTGTGTGTGATAGTGGGTTTACAATGATAGGAAATAACGCAGTGACATGTAATAATGGTGCTTTTGCTGGTGTTCCGACATGTTTAAAAGGTAGTTTAATTACAGGATCGCGTTTTACCGGCTGACAGCTCGATGTCCTGTCCTGGTAGATTATATACCATAGCTTCCATATCCAGGTATAACTATAATTTTATATTCCGAAGAAAGAGAACTGGAAAGCTCGAGCTCTTGTTCTGGTAGATTGTAAATCAGAGCTACCATATCTAGGTATAATTATTATCTTTTTATTCTGCAAGAAATACAATCCTACCAATCAGAGCACATTGACACAGTCGCCAGACTGCTTGTGAGTCTACTATGATTTGAATTGATTTGAAGTAGATAATCATATGACGTCGCATATGAGAGTGTAATAAAGCAATGCATTAAAAACGATGATCCACTAGTGGATTACATATGCAAATTACGTCGTAACGTTGTGCGTTGACGTCCATAAAACGTCGCGTTTTCTAATGGCGAAATCGTGACGTTTTAGTGCAAAATTTGCGAATAAAATGCGATTTTATTGTCATATGATAAATAGAATCTTGAATTCATGCTCTTTCATACATACTAACCAGGTTTTGCATACATATATTTTATTGTTTGGCAATACAAGTGCTCTAAACAGAATAAAAGGCTGCATTCCTTGTCACGTTCTTTGTCGGGCGACGATCGGCTTATTTGTAATTACAAAACAAAACAAAACAGAAAGCAGATGTTGCAAATATTCGGGTGACCATAATGTTTGACACCATAGACAAGCAGACTCAATGATATGTAACATTGAGGTACCACAACAGGGGAACCGTCTTGGAACGGCCAGTGATAGATTGCTTGGCGGGGGCTGGGGGAGGGGCTTAAACTAGTTTCACTAGATCACAACCCTCATCCTCTGCTTCTTTAGTTGCTCACAACATTTAGTTAGCTGTTGTGTCCGCAAAAAGGTTTACTAACATCACAAGAAACTAACAAATCACTGATAAGACCTATAATGAACCAAAGATGAGGGCTTGACAGAAACAACGTATTCAACACCTAGAGATCCTTGGATGTCAAGCAACGTTACTGAAATACTGGAGCAGGAGAATTAAGTCTTAAAGTGTTTTTTTCAAGAGTAGCGAACACATTCAAAAGGAGGAACCTTATCGGTGACTCTGACAATACCTGGCGACGAACGCCAGAGAAAAGTGTGATTTTTTTTATTATTTTAGTTTGATTACGGCAGTCGATTCAAAGTCTGTTATGTTTCAAAAAAGGTGTCCGAATGATTAAATTGCGCGATGGTTAAACTGCGACTGTAATGTAGTCAAACATTTTCTGATTTCTAAGAATATATCCTCTGATCTCAAAGGGCAAAATTATAAAATATAATCTACACCATAGAAGATGTACTGGGAGACGTTTAACGGCCGTCGCACGATACAACGCCAGCTGCAGTAAAGTCAAATTAAAATCTGAAAGATTTCAAGGGCAGAGAACACATTCAAAAGAAGGAACATAAGTCATACGTGGGATGTTCAGAAAGTTCTGTTCGTCACGTCTTATTTTGGTAACCATCATAAATACAGAACTTCTGATAGCGAAAATATATAAAGGTATGACATGGTCGGACAACCCTGCAAACGCGGTGTATATTTTCTACAGGACATAGTTTTAGTCGTTTTTGAAAGAGGTATGTCCTACAGTCACTGCAGATTTTCACTTAAGAAGGTCATAGTTAATGTAGGAGCAGTCTTTGAAATTGTTTCATCATTACTTCTAAAACTTAGTCCCCATGTAACTTTGGCCTGTAAATATCGCGGAAAATATATTCAATCTAGGCTCCATACTGCCCCTTCAATTTAGGTTAAAAGCATTTTATGTAGTAGCAAATTCTCCCTTTCTATTAATGTTGTAATGATTTTGTACGAAAACAAGGGTCTTAACATTCAAAATCTTGTTAGGAAGAGCCTTTGTTTAGGCAATTCGAAACCGTCGAAAATTTGAAATAAATATAAACAACGAAGCAGTTACGAGCTTTCGACGTCGTTTTCAATAACGTCGTAAGAACTGCGAATTGCTCTGCAAGGACTAAATTGATAACGTTTGCTGCCATTCTAACTTTTGATTGGATATTGAAAGCAACGAATGACAAGAAGCTGACAAAAATTTGTTTTGTATTTACGATGATTTTTTTACTTGAATGACACACTGAAAATAAATTCACATATGAAATTAGCCCAGTGGTATGACTGGGGCCAAATAACATGCGTTGTAACTCAATAAGAACATATATCTTTGTATAGTGTTAGGTATCATTGTAAAGACGAAATGTAGTGCTTTCAATACATACATAGCATTTGTCCCCAGCATGCCGCTAAACAAAGTTTTGCGGCCAGAATCAGAATTTTCTGAACAACCCTCGTACTCTTAAGGTTTTTACTATTCAAGCCCCATCAGTGACCTGAAAATATCTGGCGACGAAAGACAGAGACCAAACATACTTTTATTTCTAAAGGTAATTATATTGTTTTTTTATTTGAAAACCACCATTTAATCCCGAATGACTAAGCAGCAGACGAGACGAGCTCCGGCCTTAATCAACTAAAACAAATAACTGTATGTATGTCGAAGCTTTAAATTTGCTAAATCACAATAGAATTCAGGTTGCCATTGTTCCTGTTGTAAACCAGATTTTAATCCGACCTTCAATGTAGTATCCGCGGTAAAATTTTGTAAGCGCTTTTTGAAGCTCATACTACCGATGGTTCTGTTGCAGAAGTTAAGCAGTTAAAATTTTATTACGGGCATTGAACTTAGTGACTCTCTAGCAAATCGAATAAGTTAGAAAATCTAAACACCATAAGAGAAAGATCGAGAAAAGTCGCCATCCAAAATAGGAAAATTAGCTTTGTAAAATTCAAAGTAAAAAATATAGACAATGATCAGGAAATAATAGAATGGAATCCCGCGTCCGCCTTTAAACCGAAAATGAAAAGAAGCACAAAATAAATTGACTAAAGTTCACGAAAGACACGCGTGGTAGACCTAATGAACAGCTCTTCCCCAAACAGGTGGTATTTCAGCTACCCTAATTTAAAAAGCAGCAGCATCTGTTTAAACATGTTTTCTTTTTTAAATTACAAGACAAAACAGAAAGCAACTATTTTGATGGCAATACAGCTCGAAACCATAGACACGCGGACATAACATCATGTAACACTGAGGATCCACAACAATAGTACTGCCTTGAAACTGTAAAAATACATTACTTAGGGGCTTTACCATTTTTTCAGGATGGATCCACCGTCCGTTAATAAGATGGTGTGTATTTATAATGATACCTGATAAATAGACAGAAAACCTTGACATCTATGAGACTGACAAACATTCTTTTTTCTGTTTATATGTTTGCGATGCATATGTATACTCAATTTTTTTTCAAATATAGTTACCACTTTGCATTTTTTGTATATTGGGGAGAATTAAGTGTATGCAATAATATGTGCTCCACAATGAATATGGCTACCCGTGACTGTGAAGTTCAGTTCGTTTTGTTTCTTTGTACAGATTGTGCTAGACTAAATGTGGCGAATGGTATGGCTAACCCGTCTTCCGATGTATCACATAGTACGGCTGTAACAGTGGTGTGTGATATTGGTTTTACAATGACTGGAATGAACTCAGTGACATGTGACAACGGTACTTTTAATGGAGTTCCGACATGTTTAAAAGGTAAGTTCATTATAAAATAACGCAGGTAGTTGATATCCCATAGCTTTCATATCTAAGTATAATACGTCTTGTTTTTCCAAAGTAAGACAACTGGACAGATTGGCCTCCTGTCCTAGTAGGCTACATACCATAACGACCGTATGTAGGTACAACAAGTCTATTTAATTCTGCAGTAAGACAATGCTACCAAACAGAAAACCATGTTTCAGTCACCAGATTTTGCTAGGGGCGTCAATTCAGAGGACCAATCAATATTCAACAGATCTAGTTCAAATTGTGATATTACTATGTGTTGTGGACTTGCTACACACCAAAACAGCAAGGTGTTCCATACTACAGCTACTCAGCTGTCCTTATTGATGGGCTTACGCAATCAGTATGTTAATGTAATTTGAATCGGCATACTACGAAATAAGTCAGAAATATCTTAATTTTCAGTTTTTATTGGCATGCTTTATACTTCAGTTTAACAGTCCGTTTTCACTGGCAGGCTATATGTACTGACCGAGTGTTAGAGGTTCATCTAGGTAGTCATTGGCCGATGTCTGTAGGTTGACTGAGGGAAACGCATTCAGAACTTTTTTTCTATCGGCATACATTGGCAGATTTAGGTAGATATTCTGAGTTGAAGGTTCCTTTTGTTTCCACTTGTTGTCCTTTTCTTTTTGTTATAGTCATGCAAAGACGAAGACAAACCTCAAGTTAGAAATCCATCCAACCCATTTTGTTATCTGTTTTCGCTGGCAGATGTATGTAAGTTGACTGAGAGTTAAAGATCATTCCCACTCCTCCAGTCTTTCAGATAGGACTGTAAACCGAAGTCTCCTGTCCGTATAAGCTATATGCCCGTTGGCCGTTAAAGCCGATTTAATATCCTTACTCACTCACTTTGATGTACAGCTCGATCCGTGCCAAGCTACCAAAACAAAACAATTTTCACTAGCACGACTTTGCCGATTTTAAGAGCTAGGGCACCAGCTTTGTCCCTTTTTTCACACAAGATATGAGGTTCATCCTGGTCCGTCATGATGCCACGTTTTATCTGCAGTCGTATTTAGACAACTATAATCATCAAAAATCCTCGTTGCCGACATAACAGTCTGGTCTTACATAGATACCAAAAGAAAATTTGAGAATTCCTGATCAGGTGATGATTATTCTAGGTTAATTCTGTTAAATAGAGGATCTTACATGAGTGCTCATGTATTATTGAATTTATTAAACGAGTTGGGGGAAACGATAAGATGCGAGGCTTTGCCGAGCATCTTATCGGTTTTACCCAACGAATTTAATAAATTCAATAATACAGGAGCATGAAAGCAAGATTCTATTTATCATATGACACTAAAATCGCATTTAATTAGCAAATTTTGCACTAAAACGTCACGATTTCGCCATTAGAAAACGCAACGTTTGTATGAACGTCAACGCATAACGTTACGACGTAATTTGCATATTTAATCCACTAGTTGATTATCGTTTTAATGCATGGCTTTATTACACTCTCAGATGCGACGTCATATGATAAAGCTCGATCCATGCCAAGCTTCCGAGGCAAAACAATTTTCACCAGCAGGACTTTTCCGACTTTTAGAGACAGGACACTAGCTTTGTCCCTTTTTTCACACAAGATAAGAGGTTCATCCTGGTCCGTTCTGATGTCACGTTTTATCTACAGTCGTATTTAGACAACTATTATCATCAAACATCCTCGTTGCCTTCATGACAGTCTGGTCTGACATAGGGGAGAGTCGGGTAACTTCGGACAGGCGGGTAAATTCGGACATACCATTGCAAACAGTAAAAATCCAGATGAAACGGCTCATAATGAGCCGTCTCATCAGGATTTTCACTGTTTGGCCAGTTATTGTTTTGTTTTAGTTCCAGACAACTGACATATAGAGGAAAATATGTCACAGTCCGAATTTTACCGCTGTCCGAAGTTACCCGACTCTCCCCTAGATACCAAAAGAAAATTTGAGAATTCCTGAGAAGGTGATAATCCTTCTGGGCTAATTCTGTTAATCGCCTTTCAAACATGTGTTTGGCCCTTCTACATGTTTATACTATATTGTGATCCCTCTTTGGGATCTCTACATTGAGCCAGAATATTGTAATGCACAAACCTACGTTTGTGCATTTTTAAGACAATTTTGATCAGGGTCTGTGACAAATGTTTTATGAATAAATTAGATAAATAAGCCCAAAATCTGGAAGACTATTTTTAGGGGCCAGTTTCACAAACGATCTAAGCAAGAACTTTTGACTTAAGTTATAACTTAAGTCGCAAGTTTATACTTATGTGGTTTCACAAAAATTCTTAGTTTAAACTCTTTGCTTAGATTTTGCTTGAAACTTAAGTGAACCAGCGAGGTGACTTAAGTTCTTATTTAAAATGAGTACGGTAGATACGCCGATGATAGGATGCCACCACAAAATGCGTGAATAAATGAACACTGTTTTGTTCATCCATTATGCGTCTCGAATTATGTTGTAATCAATAAGCGGTTTAAAACACAAGTAACTCTGCTACTGCACATTCAGTGTGGGTTCTGTTCCGGCTTCTCTTTGTTCATTTAGTAGGCACTGTACATGATAGGGTTTGATTGTGTCCTCCTTCAGTCTTCTACTGTTCATGCTTCGGGAACCTCATGTTCTGTAATTGCGGCCATTTGTGGGTAAATTCATAGCTCTGCCAAAGCTGAACTAAAGCTATTAAAACTGTTAACATAATGCATAGATCAGCACTTCTTAAAGCGATGAAGACAGGGCTCGGATTTAGGACCCATCCCTTGCGGCACTGGGTGCTTATAAGGTGAAAAAACGGTATGTACATGGCAGCCCAGGCCTCTACAATCAGGACTTTTTCTCACGACAAAGCCAATAAGTTTATAAAGTCTCATACAAACACATTCGCATATGTGTGTGTGTGTCTTTTTGTATGTCTGCCCCTCTTTCTATCAATATGAAGAAATTATAAACTAAACCTCCATGCAGGTTCCATGTAGAGTGACGCCTAACCTGCGACTGGTTGATTGTTTTTACCTTAATGGCCACGTTGATACTGTATTTTACTCAAATACTGCACCTACCGCAAAAGAAGCAGGTCCTTGCCCTACTTTGGGACGTCAAAATGTCGAAAGTTTGCGGTATCTGTGCGAGTTTATGGATGGCCTGCATGATCATTCGGGCGTAAATGTTTTTGTACGTGCGTGCCCACATAAAGGTGCATTTCAGATCGAGGAATTCAGCCATGATGAGAGTTGGACATGCCGAAGTCCCGCAAAATTCTCCTGTAGCCATGTTTCGTTGGATTGATTGATTGATTGATTGTTTTCGGTTTAACGGCCCTTTGAGATAGTATTTCAGTCTATATAGGGCCGTCTCCCAGAGAGAGGGAAAAAGAAGAGAGAAATGATAGACGAGAGAAAAAATGTCTAAACAACCCCCACCCGCACCTACTGCAAGCACATTAGGCCCCTGCCCTACTGTTATCCAAATCAGTAGGACGCCCCGGCACTGGAAGTTACACGCAGCACCATCGCACCACCCGACCGCCCCCTGTTACGTTGGAATACAAGAATTAAGTGTGGGCGAGTGGCTGTAGTGAGGAAGTGCCTATCCGATTTGGGTATATGTCACTAAATAGTCGACTTTTTAGGAAGAAAGAGCAGTGCTCTAGATAAGAAGGGGTAACAGGGATAAATCTGAGATAATTTTCCTTGTTTCTGAAGGAAAACATATGTTGTGACCTTCATTAGAACCGTCTCGGCAACACGGTGCTAATGAAGGGTCACAACATATGCTTTTATGGAGAAATATTGAAAATTGTCCCTAAATTATCCGTGCTTCCCCTTCTTATCTGAAGGTCTGAAAGAGGGACCCTACTGTTTGGTATTGACCATTGTAGACACTACTAATAACGGCTAACGATGTCAGCAGTTCTAAACATTTCTGATGCCAGTAATATCCTTTCTATTGATCAAGTTTTCGACTAGACAACTCTATCACTTCCGCGCAGCACTTACTGTGTCTGCCGCAATTGAACGAGGCATAAGACGTTGGAGATTTGGTTGCTTGGTTGTTTTTGGTTTAACGGCTCTTTGAGACAGTATTTCAGTCTATATCGAACCGTCTCTCAAAGAGAGGGAGAAGGAAAAGAGATAGGATAGGAGAGAGAAAAACTGTCCAAACAATACCCGCCCGCACCTACCGAAGCACAGTTGGTCCTTGCCCCGCTATTATCCATATTAGGAGGAATCCCAGCACTGAAAGTTACCCAGCACTATCTCCCGACCACGACCAGCCCAAATGGTTGGGAAAGCATAGTTTTAAATAAGGAAAAGCATGTCAGGAAACTGCGTATAGTCCGTTTAACTTTAGAATGCATAAAAGTAAAGCAGTAATATATTAAATTAAAGTACCGTAAATAAATACAAAAATAAATAGAATAAAACAAACTGAAAAATATGAAAGGGAAAAAGTGGGGATTCGAACCCGTACCTGTCTGTGCTAGAGCGCAAAACGCTGTCCACTACACCACCGGCTCAGATGCGTTATCATATTGTTTGGTACATAAAAGTATATTGCAGACATTTAACACGGCTAAAAATAGACTCCTAAAAATAGACAAGACTTAAGTCAAAACAGGTTAAGTTTTTGCTAGGATGAATTTGTGAAACGGCTTAAGTACGAACTTAAGTCATTCTTACTTTTTTACTAAAGTTATAACTTAAGTTGTAAGTTAAGCACAAATCTAAGATATGTTCATGAAACCGGCCTAATTTAATTCATACGATTTGGTTAAATGCGGAAGACGTCAAATTAAGTGCTGTTTAATGGACTCCTGACTTAATCGTGTAGTCAGGTCACTATACCGACCATTTTACACTAGTAGTTATAACCTTAAAGGCGCCAAAATCTGACGACAAAATTTACGTGTGCAATCTTTCAAAAAAGTGTTCATCGTCCTGAGAATTCAAAGCCAGGAAAGGAACAGTGAAGCTCTGGATAAGGCCTCGTACGGATCTATGTTGTTTGCAAATTCAATCATTTCAAATTCTGGCCTTTTCATACATAATATTGGAAAGTAGTATAACTAAGTAGTAAACCTCTTCTTAAAATAAAATTCCTTATTCGTAAAACTCAGAAGGACATTGATGAAAAAGAATATTTGCACAACAGTAAAAGGTTTCATTCTACAGGCAGTTATAATATCTTTTATCAAAGAGATACAAAATTTTGGACTGCCTAAGAGGCAATCTGCATATTTGATAAAGCTTGGCTTTCGAAATTTTTATCTTGCCCATCGTCCGATAAAGGGTTTCCCGGTCCGATACGTTTATCGGCCCGTCGTTAACGCCAACGACGTCGCGTGAGATACTTCAACGTTAAAATGGCGCAAGCGATGTTGCAGAAAAAAAATTTCCCATCCTTTCAGAGCTTCTATCTCGTGGACATAAAGTGTGACCACTCATTTTCTTAGTTAGATCGAAAGAAACACGTTGGTGTCAGAATAAATATGAAATGGCTGAATTTTTTGTTTCGCTACAAAACGGCAAGCGCTACTAGACTGGACGGACGGGATATATTTCAGATGGCGCAGTGATGCTGCGTGTTAGTAAGACTTATCGTAAGATCCGTCGTTTCATAAGCAACTTGTCGTCAGTTGCCTGACTCGTTTCATTAGACAATAAAATAATACTCTCACACTCGGGTGTCCCTGCCGTTGTGTTTGCTTGATGCCCATTTAGGCCTTGGCCTTCAGCAGTTGTAGCAAGTTTTCACAACTTCAGAAATGTTAATTTCTAGTAACTATTTCGGGACATTTTTTACTTAACTAGAATCTATATGATAAGCAGATCATAACATGGGTTTTTCGTTATCACCCGTTTTATCAGCCCGGGACTCCAATATCGGACCGAGGGCTTGCCCTCAGTCCGATATTGGAGTCTCGGGCTGAAAAAGCGGGTGATAACGAAAACCCCATGTAATAATCTCTATTTATCATATGACGCTCCATCTGAGAGTGTAATAAAGCCATGCATTAAAACGATAATCAACTAGTGGATTAAATGTGCAAATTACGTGGTACGTTATACGTTTACGTCCATTAAATCGCATTTTAGTGCAAAATGTGCTGATAAAATGCGAGTTTGAGTCATATGATAAATAGCATCTTGCACCTGTGGTCCTGTTTTATGGAATTTATTAAACGCGTTGGGGGATAACGATACGAAGCTCGGTATAGCCTCGCATCTTATCTGTTCCCCCAACTCGTTTAATAAATTCAATATGCATGAGCACTCATGTAAGATCCTCTATATTAAGTATGTTTTACTTTCATTGGTACAGACTGTGACATCCTTCATGTAGCCAATGGCATGGTTATCCCGGATACTAGTGTTTCACATGGTACAACAGTTACAGTGACGTGTGACAGTGACTACGAAGTTGTCGGAAACAACACAACAGTTTGCAATAATGGAGACCTTACTAGTGCCCCATCGTGTAGACGTAGATCTTTAATTGGTAATGTACATCAAACTGCGCCGAGGGCACATAGGAGCGCCAAGTTCCGTCGTTGTCATCCGTCGTCGTCCGTCTTCGTCCGACAACATCTTCAAATGATTTTTCTTCTGGAACCACTGGGCGATTGTAACCAAATTGATTAGCAGCCTCCTTGGCTTAGAAAACCAAACTTGTTTAAATGATAAGTGTTACATGTCTTTGAATACCAAGGCGACCACGTCCATAAGTTTAAAAATCTTCATACATAGTAAAAAGATAGGCAATGATTAGGAATAAATATAATCAAATCCTACATACATGTATCAAGAATCAATTTACCGATGACCTTGAAACTTGATATGTAACATTGACAGCTCGAGTCCTACCGGGGTTTTTTAATGACTTGGGTTGATCTTGACATTTTTACGGCAAAGTCAAATTTACTTAATTTACTTACTGGTGCTTTAATTTGGGAAAAAGGTTGCATCGAAACTGTCGAAGATTTGGCTGGTAGGCAAGTTGATACATGTACATACAGTCAACTAAATGTAGGAAACATAGATTTTAGAGCTACAGCAGTAAAGATCATTTTTGCCATTTGCCCGAGTTCAATCACATTTCAGCAATTCCAAACAGCTCATCAAATCATTTGGGTCAGTTGGAATCGAATTTCATATGAATTACCCAGGGGTTGAGCGGAAAGAAAATATTTTAAAAGGGTTCTGGTCGCATTCCACGTGGCCGTCACGTCCATAAATGGTACATAACAAAAACCTGTAACAATCCTCTTCTCCAGAACCAAAAGACCGATTGGTCGCTAGTTAATACGTAGACGTCTCTTACCTGATGTCTGCAGCTAATGTGTTCCGCGGAATGCGACAGTTAGTGTGGCTCGGAGAGGGATGCTCGTTGCTTGCCGAGACCTACCTATCATCTGTTTTGTTTCAACTTTTGTGTTTGGCGACACTAATGAAGTTCAATACAGAAACGCGCGTCTGTCGCACTAAATTTGGTACGGATACGTTTATATTTGAAAATTAGCATGCAGCATCGGGTCCTAAAGATCTACCAAGGTTGTTCAAATAATGACCTTGGGTATACCTTGACTTTTTTACGGTACGGTCAGATGTGCTTACTGGTACTTTTATGAGCGAAAATATTAGAGCATACGTTTCAAGGAAATTGTTGAACATTTTAGTATAAAGGTTGGTAAATATAGGCAAGTAAATTAGAAAATGAAGATTCAAGAGCTATATAGATCAAGGTCGTTCTTTGACATATGACTTCGGTCACTTTCTTTTCAGCATTTTCAAACCACTCCTCAAAGGCCAAGGGGCCAATTGGTATCAACTATTATATGGAACATTAAAAGTCAAAAAGAAACTATTTCAAAGCTGTTCTGGTCACTTGACCAACATGGCAGCCACGCCAAATAAGATAAAAAAAGTTAAAGCTCTTCCACAGAACCAGTTGAACCATGGCCTTGAAACGTAATTGTTAGCATTGGGTACTCAAGTAATAGCACGATTGTTCGAATAATTACCTTGGGTTGACATTTGCCTCTTTTTAAGCACGAAGCCAAATTTTCTTTTGGATGCCTTATTTGGGAAAATGCTCGACCATAAACGTTCGTGGAAACTGATAAATACAGTCAACTAACTGATAGCATGAAAAGTTCTGAGTACAGGATGTCAAGATCATTCTTTGATATTTGGCCAGGGTCTCTCATATTTCGACAGATTCAAACATTTCCTCAGAGGCCACTGGGCCAATTTTAACCATTTATCATATATAATTCCCAGGGATTAAGGGAACACAAGTTAGTGCGAATGGTCCAGGTCACATGACCAACATGGCTGCTATGCCCATGTATGGTAAAAACTTTTTTTTTTTTTTTTGGCTCACCTGTCAAAATGAGATTATAGTATAGCCTTGGTCTGTCGTCCGTCGTCGGCGTCCACACCTTTCAACATTTTCTTCTCAGAAACTACTGGACCGATTAAAGCCAATTTCATATGATGCCTTAACAGGATCGGGGAAGGAAAGGTATATATGGCCCAGGTCACATGACCAAGATGGCCGCCATGCCCATATATATTAAAACTTTTTAAAAGTCTTCTTTTCCAGACTCACTGAGCCGATTGCCTTGAAACTTGGTATGTAGCATTTTGGACTCTAGTACTACAAAGCTCATATAAATGGTGACCCTGTGTTGACCTTGACCTATTTTATGGCAAGGTCAAATGTGATGGCTTAGGCTTTTGATTGGAAAAAGCTATAGTTATGCATTTTTTCTGTTGCTATTGTGCTCTGTGATATGGAAATGCAGTCATCGTCAACCCCTATGAATGATATAGGTCAAGGTCATTTAGTGACCTTGGCCAAAGGTCATTTGTCTGTTGTGTGTCAACATTTTTAAAGGACCTCTCCTCTGAAATTACTGGGCCAATTCTAATTAAATTTCATACGAAGACTTCAGTCAAAGCAGGAAAGAAATTTTATATATTTGGTCCAGGTAACATAACCATGCTCATATATGGCAAAAACCTTAAAAAATCTGCTTTTCCAAAACCACTGGGCCGATTTCCTTGAAATGTGATGTGTAGCATCTGGGACTCTAGTACAACCAAGCTTATATAAAAGATGACCTTGTGTGGACCTTGACCTGTTTTGCCACATGGTCAAATTTGGTCTCTTATGCTTTTGAATGTAAAAAGTTTAAAAGGTGCATGTTTTGTGGCTATAATACCCTGTGATATGGAAATGCAGACAACTTGAACCCCTAGAAATTCTAGAGGTCAAGGTCATTTAGTCACCTTCGTGAAAAGTCATTTGTCTGTAATGTGTCAACATTTTTAAATGACTTCTTATCTGAAAGTACTGGGACAATTTCAAAAAAGTTCATATGGAGCCTTCAGGCAAAGCGTTATACAAAGTTCATACATTTGGTTTAGGTCACTTGACCAAAATGGCCACCATGCCCATATATGGCAAAACATTAGAGTTAACACACTCACCATCAAATCCTATGGAATTGCAGCCTGTTTATTAGCCTACCTGAGCCGAAAGCTTACATTTCGGCCAGTTCACTTGAGAATATACCGGCAGGGGAGGGATCGTTGCCCTTGGGCGACATGTTTTTCTTTAGAACCATTTGACCGATGGGGTTCAGACTCTATGATAGCCCCTACATAAAGCTATATATTAGTTGGTTGGGGCCGGATGTTTGTCTGTTTCTTGGCCCAGCTCATATTTGCTTTCTTGTGCGTTTATACGGGAAAATTTCAAAGAGCAGAGCACATATTCAAAAGAAGGAACATGGGCCATACTTTGAAGTTTCGGCAATTTAGGCCTCATCAGTGACCCTGACAATACCAGGCTACGTAAACCAGAGAAAAGCATACTGAGATTTCTTAATTTTATTAAGGCAGTCAATGCAAAGACTGATTAGTACCGAAAAGAATCCAAATGGTTAAAAAGCGATGATTTAGAATAAAAGTCTAAACCAATATAAAATTTGATTTCTTAGAATATATTCTCTGATCTCAAAGGACAAAAATAAAATATAACCTGCACTATGGACGGCACAACACAAGCTGCAGTGAAGTCAAATAAAAATCTTAAAGATTTCCTTCACAGAGCAGAGCACACATTCAAAAGAAGGAACATGGGCCATACTTTGAAATTTTGGCTACTCAAGCCTCATCAGCGACCCTGACAATACCCAGTTACGTAAACCAGAGAAAAGCATACTGATATTTCTTAATTTTATCAAGGCAGTCAATTCAAAGACTGGTTAGTATCGAAAAGGGCCCAAATAGTTAAAAAGCGAAGCTGTAGCAGGACTTGAGATTATAAGTATCTTTCATGGGTATGAGGTGTGGATAGAAAAATCCGTCACGAGGGTCACTGTTCGGCATCACGAGGCTTGACGAGTGATGCCGAACTGTGATCCCGAGTTACGGATTTTTTCTTTCCGCACCTCACACCCATGATAGATACTTTTTCTTGCACACCACGTTTTGTATTATCTTTAAACACATGTTAGAATACGTAATTTTGGTGTGTATTTGATTTAGCAAGAAGACAGCGCTTTCAACGACCGCCATTCGGTTCTTTACGTCAACGTCTGGCATACATAAACTGACGTCATTTTGCCGTTTTCGTGACGTAATCATTTAACACGCTAACGTCACTTGACGACGCAGATACGTGACCTCCATTACAACCAATGCATCGGATGCTCGTGATTTTTATCCGGTCCTGGGTGAGATAACATGGGTGAGATAAGATTTGTAGTTACAGGGGAAGCACGTGGATATCCTTATCCGGTGTGCAAGAAGCATATATCTCAGGTAGGATAAATTCTTATAAAGTCTACAAGACTGAAATATTGCTTACTTGGTCGGTAGACAACAACTCATGGACAGACCGTTCTCATCAGACGGTTAAAGTTTTCAACTCTTCATGGTCCGACCGTGGTCATGAAAATGTTAAAGTTTACCACTCTTCATGGTCCGACCGTGGTCATGAAAATGTTAAAGTTTACCACTCTTCATGGTCCGACCGTGGTCATGAAAATGTTAAAGTTTACCACTCTTCATGGTCCGACCGTGGTCATGAAAATGTTAAAGTTTACCACTCTTCATGGTCCGACCGTGGTCATGAAAATGTTAAAGTTTACCACTCTTCATGGTCAGACCGTGCTCATTAGAAGGTTAAAGTTCCCCACTATTCATAATCAGATCTTGCATATTAAAAGTTAAAGTTTCCATTCTTTATAGTCAGACCTTGCTTAGAAGATGGTTAGAGCTTATCACTCTTCACGAACAGACTATGGTCTTCAGAAAGTTTAAGTTTACACTCGACATGGTCAAACCCTCTCTTTATACAAAGATTAATGTTTCCCACTCTTCATGGCCAGATTATACTTATCACGGGTAGTTCAAGCTCATGAAAAGATTAATATTTCCCACTCTTTATGGTCAGACCTTGGTCATGATAAGTTTAGAGTTTCCCACTCCTCATGGTCAGACCGTACTTGTGACAGTTCATGGCATGACCATATGCAAATGAGAAAGTGAGCGTGCCCCACTCTCCATGATAAAACCACGCTTTTGATCGAGAAAAATATGTTTTAAACTTTTTTATCAGACTTCACTTATGACAGTTCATGGACAGACTACACTCAGGAAACGGTAAAAGTTTCCCACACTTCATGATCAGACCATTGTTAGACGTTGTTTGTGGAAGAGACTTATGGTATACCAGTCAGCCATGTAGCAGACGCTGACGTTTTTGGTCTGTCTGCATTGTCAGTTTGCAGATGAGCGAAGGGTCAAACCATGCTCTTGGCTTCCTTGTTGTGAGAAAAAGATAATTTTCGCTTTTAAATTTTGTACATTAATTGTTACAAGTACATAATAACATATGTGATGAAATATTCTAGGATTAGGTTCTATCAACTGCGAAAACCTCTCGTGATTAATTGTCATTTTACAACTGTTGACGTCGAGCCAATCAGATGTTCTGATTTTGCTTGCCGCTCAGAGCTCCAGTTACTTTTGACAATATTTCATGATACATTTTCTAAATTCTCAATTATAAACCATGCATTGTGACCCCATGTTAGAACTGCCTTGGTGAGACAATTTTAATGAGGCTCAAAATGTATCTTTGCATAAAGAAAAACAAAGAAAAATACCCCAGATTTTCGCCAAAATACTTCCTATTTAGCCTGTAGTCAGAATCGGATTTTTAGGTCTTTTTCTTTCAAGCATAATGATCTTTCGTTGTCACATGCATTTTTTAATTTGTTAACTTCTTTGTTTTTACAAGAAACATCAAACTGTGTAGAAACTGGCAGAAAATCCTCATAGAGCTGTGTGTTTGGTGTTAATTCGGAGATAAATCTCTTTAAATGGGTACGTAAAGTAAGCTCAAAAAGTGGTATACCATTCGATAAGGGTTTTGTGGTCCTATTATATCGTTACTATGTGAGATGGGATATTTCCTTTGATGAATCAGTAGTGTCACTGCACTGTTGCATTATAGAACTATGACTACTAGTAAACAAGAATGTATGTCTTTATTATACAAAATACTATATATTGTAGTCACTTATGTTAGCATCAAGGTTATAGTCTTAAGTTTAAATTAAGAATTACTGGGAATTGCCTCGGAAATACATCAGACACCCCTTGTTTCTGGTGGTTAATTGCTGTAATTTTAGAAATGTTTTGCGTGTATAACTATTCGAAAAGTTTAAAGGTCAGCTGGCATATACAGAAACATGAAGGTTCTTTAAAGGATAAATAAAGGAAAAATTCAACAAATCATGTAAATATGTCAACAAAAATTAGTGAGCAAACTGTGTCCCTTCCAACATAAATATAATAACAGTATATTTGAAGGGAAAATTACTCCCAAAAATAAATGATAAAAGCATGAAAATTTATATATGCATTTCTTAGATGAATAAGATACTGAAATTACTATTAAAAATATAATACTTTGTAAATGAAACATATATGCAACATAATTATATTTTCACCTTTTCAGCTATATCTGCAATTTAGCAATTCTGTTTTTCACAGCTGAAACCTTTTCATACAGACTTCGGCATGGTCAGTCTTTGTCATGTCAGCAGGGAAATAGTCCATGGTGGCGGTCATTTAGTGGGGATAGTGTCTTAACAATCCAGTATTTCTTTATCTTTTCAGGGGCACCAAAGATTACCTACGCACCAAAGAACATGAAAGTTGCCGAAGACCTCATAGTTAGCTTCTTCTGTAAAGCATCAGGTTACCCCCCACCCACACTCCATTGGGAGAGAAGCGGAAAGCAGTTGAAAACAAGAAGACACGGCAGATACGAAGTTCTCAGCATGCCACATGGCTCTGTGCTAAGGATCGAGCCTGTGAAAGAAAGGAAAGACGCTAGCACATTTACCTGTGTTGCCACAAACAAGCATGGAGAAGCCAGAGCTAATGCAAATCTTGAGGTTTATCCTAGTGAAGGTATGATGGTCTTTGTCTTAACTTTCCCTTAAATATTGGTGATGATATGAACCAAACCATTGGAAAACATACCCTATTAGCCGCGACACGACAAAACAAATTTATTTTCTCTGAAGAACTATTTATGCAAATATAAGAATGCTATTTTGTCACGTGCAGCTGGTTTCTTCGTCACATGAAAGGATCAGGGACATGGTTTTGCATTTTCCAGATATGCATTTAGTACGGCGTAGCATGTGTTCAAGGTCAATCTCGGCAATATATACATGTAGGGAAAAGTCGCATTCTCTTGCTTGATTTTGAGTTTCTGACCTTGTCAGACGCAAAGAAGTGAACAGAACTACTGTATCCAAACGCACTGGACTACTGAATCCAAACGTTTAAAGTAAGCTTTTTGCGTTTGACAGTTTTTTTTGTTTTTTTTAAATGTACGCAAAAACTTTTTGCGTTTTTATCAAACACAATAACAGCTTCTGAACAATAATTGGTTCAAAACTAACATGAATCCCTGATATATCATTATTGTATACATTGCATATGACCTTCTGGCTGTTTAATGCCCGTTTGTCTGTTGTTGAGGCATGCAAGAGGGTTTGAACGAGGGTTTGCAAAAGGCCTAAAAACGACAAACGGGGGATAAAAACAACCTAAAAGTAGTCATCTGCAATGTATAAAATAATGATTTATCACAGATTTCATGTTAGTTGTGATTCAATTATTGTTCAGAAACTGTTTTTGTTTATCATAACAATTCCTTATATTTTCTATTATCTCTTGCGGAACCGGACTAACGATGACAAGTTTTTGCGTATATTTACTATAAGCTAAACTGTCCATCACAGAAAGCTTACTTTATACGTTTGGATTCACGCATACAGTAGTTCTGTTCACTGCTTTGCAACTGACAAGGTAAGAGACCCAAAATCAAGCAAGAGAATGAGACTTTGCCCTGCATGTATATATCGCCGAGATTGACCTTAAACATATGCTCTGCCGTATTAAATGCATATCTGGAAAATGCAAGACCATGTGCCTAATCCTTTCATGTGCCGAAGAAACCAGCTATATGTGACAAAATAACTTTCTTCTATTTTGCATAAATAGTTATTCAGAGAAAATAAATACCTCAAACCTTGTGCCGATGTCAAATTTGTTTACGATTTTGGCTCCCCTTCTGCAAAACCGGAAACTCCTCTCATGGATTGGCGTTCTGAACCGTGGTTTCGCATGGGAGCGATTGGTAAGCGTGAATATGACATTTAGATTCCAATTAATTCGTTGACCATATTAGATTTAAAAAATCAGCTGTGAAAACGATAATAAAACGGTCGTGTGTCACAAAGTTTCTGCAAAACCAAATTTTTCGTTCGGCCACTTTCAGAAGTTTCATGATAGTCTTTTCGTTTATTCCAAAGCAAACCGTGTGCACTAACTAAGGTAGCGTCGGGTAACTTCGGACATCGAGGTAAATTCGGACATGCCATTGCAAACAGTAAAAATCCAAATGAGACGGCTCATCATGAGCCGTCTCATCAGAATCTTCACCGTTTGCCCATTTAATTTTGTTTTAATTTCAAACAACTGACATAGAAAGGAAACAACGTCAGTGTCCGAATTTACCCGCTGTCCGAACTTACCCGACTTTCCCCTACTTGAATTTTTCAGTGTAATTGCATATTTACCAAACCTATCTCACACAGCAACAAGAAAGTTAGTTTAATGAATAAAATATCGTAATTTAAATGTCTATTAAACAGACATTTAGATATTAGACAGATATGAGCCGCGACACGAGAAAACCAACAATGTGGATGTGCGCTTAGCGCAGACTCAGATCAGCCTGGGCATCCGCCCAGTCTGATCAGAGTCTTCGCTGTCCGCATGATGGTAGCTTAGACCCTTAGCTACCCTTTAAGCGCTTAGGGAAGACTCTGTTCAGACTGGCCGGATGCCCAGGCTGACTGGGCTGATCTGAGTCTGCCTTGGGCGCACAACCACATTGTTGGTTTTCTCGTGTCGCGGCTCATATTTTCTTTTCCAAAATTGCCCCAAATGTGTAAATCAGCCTGGTGTAATCCAACTTTGAGAGGGATTGTTCTCTTCCAAAACCAAAATACCTAGGTCCACCTTACAGATCTAGATATTTTAAAATTGTTCTGGAATGGTAAAACATCTGATTTACAACTGGAGAACTATGGCAATACTTGTTTGCAGTCATGCTGATTAAAAGTAGCACTGATGTGAATAAGTATGCACTATCGCTGGTCAATATGCTTGTGAGGTACTTGCATATGCAAAACATTATTTGAGCCGCGACGTGAGAAAACCAACAATGTGGTTGTGCGCCCAGCGCAGACTCATCTCAGCCTGGGCATCCGCCTGGTCTGATCAGACTCTTTCCTAAGCGCTTAAAGGGTAGCTAAGGGTCTAAGCTACCATCATGCGGACAGCGAAGAATTTGATCAGACTGGGCGGATGCCCAGGCTGATCTGAGTCTGCGCTGGGCGCACATCCACATTGTTGGTTTTCTCGTGTCGCGGCTCATTGATACAAATAACAATAGGATCCTCATTTGAGCATACTTATTGCATTTCGTTTTCTGCATGGGCTTGGCTGCATTATGTTATCGCTTCTAAATATGTGCATACAATATTCTGTGTTTCAGGCATTCCACCGGGTTACCCCCGAATTTTAGAAAATCCAAGATTAAAAGGCGTCCGTAAAGACCACACTGCCACACTTGCATGTCGAGCTACCGCCGAGGGTCGGCCTAATGCCCCAGTCACACACACACATTACGGACTGGGCGGATAGTTGTGGATAAAAATCCACAATAATCCGCAGAATTTGTGGGCGTGGCTTATTTTCTTAATTAATTTACGGATACAGTTACCTATAGATGCGTATGATAAAGGATAAATGCGGAAGTCTGCGGTCAGATAGTTTCCCTTTGAATCAATACGATGAGAGATGATACGAATGTATACGTACTACTTACCTTCCATTACCTTCTGTTACTTCTAGATGCGGAAAGATGTTGTTGGTGCTACAGATGGCCCGTTCGTATATGTCCGGTTTTATTCGTAATGGTCCGTATCGCATCAGCGGATGGCCCATCCGTATCTGTCCGAAGTTATTTGTAAAGGTCCGTATCGCATCCGCAGAGTCTGTAACTGTCCGTATCGTATCCGTAGGGTCCGTAGGATCCGATTCCAAATTTTGAAAATTTTCAAAATTCAGGCGCGGACGAGCAAACCATATTGATCCGAAACAAAAGGTAACTGAAGGCATTCATTCGCATTTATCCATATATAATCCGTATCTAGTCCGTATCTTATCCGTTTCTAATCCGTATATAAACCTATCATTCCGCAGCCCAACCCCAAGTTGTGGACTGATACGGTTTCGCGCAGATCGTTACCTTCAATTACGGTTAGTTACGGGTCTCTTTCGGATTTTTTTTACGGACTTTTACCTTCAGATACGTTTCTATACGGATAACTTACACTTAAATACTGACAGATACGTATTGGTGAGGATAATTGCGAACACTTAATCTGACTGGGGCATTAATCCGTAACAATACGCAGAACGAGACCCGTAACTAACCGTAACAATCCGCATGAAACGTATTTGTCCACAAATTTTGGGTCGACCGCGGAACGATAGGTCGAGATACGGATTAGATACGGATTAGATACGGATAAATGCGGTTAAATGCCTTCAGTTACAGATCATTATGGTTAACTCGTCCGCGCCTGAATATTTAAACTTTTCAAAATTTGGTGGCATATCCTGCGGACCTTGCGGAAACCATACGGATACGATACGGATTCGATATGGAGAGAGACCACGCCCACAAATTGTGTGGATTTAAAGTCCGCAACTATCCGCCCAATCCGTAATGTGTGTGTGTGACTGGGGCATTACGCACCAGATATATACTGGTTCAAAGATTTCACACCTGTTGATATCAACGATCCAAGAATACAGATGTCTGATGATGGTGGTAAAATCTGATACACATTTCAATCCAAAATATGTTTCGATATATGTTAACAAAATTGCTGTTTAAATCACATATACACGGGGATAATACCAATTTGCTTACCCGTGATGTCGACCAATCCGGTACTGTGCAAAGTGGCTGTCGACCGAGAATTCAGTCGTAAGCAATACCAATGACGGTAAACGATACTGTGGTTTATGAGTGTCGACCGAGCTGATACTGCTGTCGATAGTCTCGGTCGACATCCACTTTTGCATGAATGATAAAAGACTAAAAGGCACATGTAGTAGGCAAGACTGGGTCGAGCCGGTGGGGATGCGTCCCGACTGGTCCCAAGGGTTCGTTTTGATTCGCGTTGTTTTTTAAGTCGTGGAAATGCCCTTACTTAAGTATGAACTGACGAAAAAAGTATACTTAGGTTCAGTATCACTGGATTTAAGGCCTAATGAGAATCTAGGCTGGTAAACAAATGACTGAAGAATGTCTTTAAAAATGAAATTTGTTTTACATAAAGGCAAAATTAAGCAATACTGACATATTTAACAAAGTATAGAATGTTTTACAGAAGATTGACAAGCAATTTGTTTTAGTCCGTTTGCTCCCAAATGCAAAATTGCTTATTATCTGGAAAACGATAAAAGTTGCATTAAATGAGCCGCGACACGAGAAAAATCGACAAAGTGGTTGTGCGCCCAGTGCAGACTCAGAACAGCCTGGGCATCCACCAAGTCTGATCAGACTCTTCGCTCAGCGCTTAAAGGGTAGCTAAGGGTCTAAGCTACCATCATGCGGACAGCGAAGAATTTGATCAGACTGGGCGGATGCCCAGGCTGATCTGAGTCTGCGCTGGGCGCACATCCACATTGTTGGTTTTGTCGTGTCGCGGCTCATTGATACAAATAACAATAGGATCCTCATTTGCGCATACTTATTGCATTTCGTTTTCTGCATGGGCTTGGCTGCATTATGTTATCGCTTCTAAATATGTGCATACAATATTCTGTGTTTCAGGCATTCCACCGGGTTACCCCCGAATTTTAGAAAATCCAAGATTAAAAGGTGTCCGTAAAGACCACACTGCCACACTTGCATGTCGAGCTACCGCCGAGGGTCGGCCTAACGCACCAGATATATACTGGTTCAAAGATTTCACACCTGTTGATATCAACGATCCAAGAATACAGATGTCTGATGATGGTGGTAAAATCTGATACACATTTCAATCCAAAATATGTTTCGATATATGTTAACAAAATTGCTGTTTAAATCACATATACACGGGGATAATACCAATTTGCTTACCCGTGATGTCGACCAATCCGGTACTGTGCAAAGTGGCTGTCGACCGAGAATTCAGTCGTAAGCAATACCAATGACGGTAAACGATACTGTGGTTTATGAGTGTCGACCGAGCTGATACTGCTGTCGATAGTCTTGGTCGACATCCACTTTTGCATGAATGATAAAAGACTAAAAGGCACATGTAGTAGGCAAGACTGGGTCGAGCCGGTGGGGATGCGTCCCGACTGGTCCCAAGGGTTCGTTTTGATTCGCGTTGTTTTTTAAGTCGTGGAAATGCCCTTACTTAAGTATGAACTGACGAAAAAAGTATACTTAGGTTCAGTATCACTGGATTTAAGGCCTAATGAGAATCTAGGCTGGTAAACAAATGACTGAAGAATGTCTTTAAAAATGAACATTTTTTTTACATAAAGGCAAAATTAAGCAATACTGACATATTTAACAAGTTATAGAATGTTTTACAGAAGATTGACAAGCAATTTGTTATAGTCCGTTTGCTCCCAAATGCAAAATTGCTTATTATCTGGAAAACGATAAAAGTTGCATTAAATGAGCCGCGACACGAGAAAACCGACAAAGTGGTTGTGCGCCCAGTGCAGACTCAGAACAGCCTGGGCATCCGCCAAGTCTGATCAGCCTGTTCGCTCAGCGCTTAAAGGGTAGCTAAGGGTCTAAGCTACCTCCATGCAGACAGCGAAGGCTCTGATCAGACTGGGCGGATGCCCAGGCTAATCTGAGTCTGCACTGGGCGCACAACCACATTGTTGGTTCTCTCGCGTCGCGGCTCAAATGTTCGCATGTCCTAATAATTCCTATACCTATACATAACAGAATACAAAAAAACAACAACAATTTTTTGGATGCTTTTCTAAACAGTAATGCAGAAACTGAGCAGTTTTACTAAAGGGCGTCGTATGCTTGTTAGAAAAGCCAAATATATTGTTGATATAGAACAAAAGACAATAGTGAAAACTTGTTGTTTACTACAGTTGTGGGCGTATATGAATGGAATTGTAAAATGTATTCACCTGGCCGCACGCGTAACCCATTGCACGCCTACCAATCGCTCTCATGCGAAACCACGGTTCAGAACGCCAATCCATGAGAGGAGTTTCCGGTTCTGCATGAGGGGAGCCAAAATCGTAAACAAATTTGACATCGGCACAAGGTTTGAGGTACTTATTTTCTCTGAAAACTATTTATGCAAATATAAGAATGCTATTTTGTCACAAATACACTGGTTCTTTGGCACATGAAAGGATTAGGCACAGGTTCTTGCATTTTTCCAGATATGCATTTAGTACGGCGGAGCATGTGTTCAAGATCAATCTCGGCGGCGATATGTACATGTAGGAAAAAGTCGCATTCTCTTGCTTGACTTTGAGTCTCTGACATTGGCAGTCGCAAAGCAGTGAACAGAACTACTGTATGCGTGAATCCGAACGTTGGAAGTAAGTTTATCTGGATGAGCAGTTTAGAATTTAGAAAATATACACAAAACTTGGCATCGTCAGCCCGGTTCCGCATGAGATAATAGAAAATATAAGGAATTTTTATCAAACACAAAAACAACTTCTGAGCAATAATTGGGTCACAACTAACATGAGCTCTGTGATAAATCATTATTTTATACATTGCAGATGACTTTCTGGCTGTTTTTTATTACCCGTTTGTCTTTTATGACCTTTTGCAAACCCTCTTTCAAACCCCCTTGCATGCCTCAAAGGCAGACAAACGGGGATTCAAACAGCCAGAAAGTCATCTGCAATGTATAAAAATAATGATATATCACAGAATTAAAGTTAGTTTGATCCAATTATTGTTCAGAAGCTGTTTTTGTGTTTGATAAAAAATTCCTTATATTTTCTACTATCTCATGCGGAAGCGGGCTGACGATGCCAAGTTTTTGCGTATATTTTCTAAATTCTAAAGTGTCCATCATGGAAAGCTTACTTCCAACGTTTGGATTCACGCATACAGTAGTTCTGTTCACTTCTTTGCGACTAATAAGGTCAGAGACTCAAATCAAGCAAGAGAATGCGACTTTTCCCTACATATATATATCGCAGAGATTGACCTTGAACACATGCTCCGCCGTACTAAATGCATATCTGGAAAAATGCAAGGCCATGTGCCTAATCCTTTCATGTGTCGAAGAACCAATGTATTTGTGACAAAATAGCATTCTTAGATTTTGCATAAATAGTTTTCAGAGAAAATAAATACCTCAAACCTTGTGCCGATGTCAAATTTGTTTACGACTTTGGCTCCCCTCATGCAGAACCGGTAACTCCTCTCATGGATTGGCGTTCTGAACCGTGGTTTCGCATGAGAGCGATTGGTAGGCGTGTTTTGTGTCACTGGTCAGGTGATACTATGTTGTAAATAAACATTTAACTATCATATAGTGTTGCGAGTAAAAAGGTGTATGGTTCAAAATTTGATAATATATGGGTGAAACAACACGAAGAAAATAGATTCAGAATTTAATTTCAATTCATTATGCAAATTGTGTTCCAGGGATAGCATACACTGGTTACATGCTCAAATGTAAGACTAAACGGGAATTCCAACAGCTAAGTTTTACTCCCTTGTACATAAGGGGCGAAAATGACATATTTTAGGTCCTTTTTGCAAAGAAACTTTTTTATGCAAAGCCTCACATTTCTATGAAATTATGTTTTTGTTATGTAAAGGATAAAAATTGAGAATGAGCCATTCGAAAATTTTCTACGTCTGACCAAATTTTGAGATAATATTGGGGATACCGTTTGCATTTGGGAGCAAACAGACTATACTTTATGCTGAACTGACACATGTGCTAGTCATTTCTACAAAAATGAATCTGTTCCCAGAGGTCACACTGTGGCCTGCGGTACAGCACACTTTGCTGAGTGTTTCACTGTAAACAATGAACAGTCTGCTTGGGGCACTAAACATGCAAATTTAAAGAGTAACTACACTTCAGGAACTGACTGAATCAGATCCCAAACCCTGTCCCCAACATCAAAGGGAAAGATTGACAAAGACATCCCAACAAACAATAAATTACAAGTGATAAGCCGAGTCAGCAGCTCTTTCCCAAATAGGTGGCAACTCAGCTATCTTTATTGAACTAAATAATTTAGACCAACAGAAGGGTTACAACAGACTAAGCAAATTATACGAAAAACATTTAACACTTAGTTTTACCTATTTTCTATTTTTATTATAGAAGGGTTAAAATGAGAACACAATAAATTAAACAGCACCGAACATAAAACAAATGCAACCACAACGAAAGAACCGCCTTGGGACGGTCAGTAATAACTACTGGGGGGTTTACATTGTTTACATTGTAAGGAGTCTGAATGAGGACAGTGAAACTGATCTGACCAGCCCTTAATGCCTAGGCAAAATACAAATTTATGATGATGGGCTGTATTGATTGTAATGTTTGGTCTGGGTAAGCTTTTATAGCTAAAATTCAAATCCCAGCCATTTTCTAAAACACTCTCAGCCTTACGCAATGCTCTCTATAGTAGAACGATGCTCTTAAACCATTTTACGGCAGGTCATAATTTTGGTGCAATGCCAGCTGTTAAATGTCATAATATACCGGCATACACTGACGAAGACCATTTACGTATAATGTATACACTTGCCGCTGACTTCCCCTAATGAAACCTTTCAGAGCAACTAATTTCATTTTATGGTGTTAAAATTATATCATTTCATACCCAGTTCACTAGTTGAACTTTGTTGAAAATCGGTATGGATAAAATAAAGTTCTGACCGAAAATTGGTTTTGAGTAATGCTGAAACCATGAGAAAGATAATGTATCATGTTGTTTGGTCAGTTAAAATATATCATGGTTAAACACAAAAAAGCCCTTAAAGCCAAATGGTTGGTCCCTGACATGGGTGAGATAAGATTTGTAGTTACAGGTGCAACACGCGAATATACTTACCTTGTCTGCATGAAAACAAATCCGTCTTGAGGGTCACTGTATGGCATCAGAGGGCTTGCTGAGGACGGAATATCTATCGATCCCTTTCTTATGCCAATAATAGATACTGTTTCATGTATGTCTTTTGGTTTCACAAAATTAGATTTTAAGTTGATGTTTTTAGAATGCATTGTTCTTCCTTTGAGAGTTTTCTAATTGATTTTTAAAGAAACCAGCGCTATCAAAGATCAGTGATCTATTATTCTTTGCATGGCTTAAGCTGACTTCATTTCGCTATCTACTTGATAGTATCATGTGCACAACCAACGTCACTTGACGACGCAGATACGCGATTTTCTATACGACCAATGCTTTGCCATTTAGTCAAGCTTAAGATTTGGATAAAGGGAGAAAGGGAAGAGTTTCTTCCATTGGTTAAAACAGCAGAAATCGTTGTTTGTTGGTAGTTGTTGTTTTCATTCGTCTAGTTATCACAATGATTTTACAAATGAACCTGAAGGAAATTTATGCATAATGTCCTTCCCTTGGCCCCGAGTCTGTCACCGAAGAAGAGGGTTTCGAACATGCAAAACAAATTTTGTCCCCGACCATGGGGGCGGGGTGAGGGAAGGGGGGAACATATTGTTTTTTATGTGGATCCTGTCGGCGGCGGAGTAGCTGCTTGTCTGCACTCATCTGAAAGGATAGATGGATTTTTACTAAACTTACAGATACATTATTAGGTGAGGAGGATTAATTAGATTTTAATGACCTCCTGGGATCGATGGATTTTGACCAAACTTGCACAGATACATTACTGGGTAAGATGAAAAATGATTAAACGTTGGAAACTTTGACCCTATTTTCAAGGTCACAGGAGATCAAAGAATGTTCAAAATGCATTGCCTGCCCCATATTTCCTTAATAGATAAATGCAGTTTGAATAAATTCGCACAAATTTATAACTGGGAGATGCAAAAGAAGTGATTAGATTTTGGTGACCTTGACCTCCTTTTCAAGGACACAGGAGGTCAAAGAGTACTGAAAAATGCTTTTTCTGCACCATATCTCCCAATTGTATGTATGGATTTTCACAAACGAGCACAGATATATAACCGGGAGATTGATAAGACTTGATTAGATGTGGGTGACCTTGACCCGACTTTAAAGGTCGCAGAACGTCTAACAGAGATACAAAAATGCCTTGTCTGGCTGCCCAATATCTCCCGAACGGATAGATGGATTTTTGCCAAACTTGCAGAGAAATATTACTGGGAGATGCAAAAGAACCGATTAGATTTTGGTCACCTTGGCCTTATTTGAAAGGTCACAGGAGGTCAAAGAATGCTGAACAAGAGAAAGGTGTTTATAAAACACTGAGCCCTCTACCATATGCCTGCCCCTAAAAGGGAACCATGTGTAGTAAAAATATGACAAAGTTTGTTAAAAATCTAATCGGTCAATTTACTTCTCATCTCTAGTCAACTGATAAAGTTTCAAATCCCTAGCATAATGGTTAAAATGCTGAAATTTTCAAAGGGCCTTAACTTCTATGGCGTTTGACAGAATTAGTTGAGGAAAGAACTTAATCACTTAATCTATGCGTCACCTCCAATCAGCTGACAAATTTTCAAGTCCTAGCTCAAATAAGTTTGGAGATATCTTGCTGATAAAGATAATAATGCCGAAATTTTCAAAGGTATATAATTCCTACAAAAAAGACAAAATTCGTTCAAGCGTTTAACAGTCAATCTACTTATAATCTCCAATCTGCTGATAAAGTTAAGAGTCCCTAGCTTTAATCTTTTAGAGAAAGCTTGCTGAAAAAGTCAAAATCCCGAATTTTCAAAGGGCCATTACCCCTCCAAAAATCAGACGGAATTCGTCCAAAAGTTAATCCGTTCATGAATTCATCATTCCTAATCAGCTGGCAGAGATTGCACTATTATTTTTTCCAAAGTGGCATAACTTCAAAAGGGATATAATTTGGACAAGAAAAAAATACGCATTAGCTATATTTGATTACGAACCCATATGTGAAATGTCAGAACTCTAGCATGTACGGTTTCTAAGATATGGTATGCGTGACGAAATTTTCAAATGGACATAACTACTACAAAAATTGACAAAATTCATTCAAACGTTTATCAGTTTATTTACTCATCATCTCCAATCTGCCGATAAAGTTTCGAGACCCTAGCTCTAATACGTTATGCGATATTCTGCTGGCAATGTCAAAATGCTGAAATTTTCAAAGGGACATTACTTATATAAAATTGTTGGAATTCGTTTAAAAGTTAATCACTTAATTTACTCATCATCTCCAATCAGCTGCTTAAATTTCCAATCCCTAGGTTTTTACCTTTTGAGATATCTTGCTGACAGTCATATTGACGAAATTTTCAAAGGGCTCTTCCTCCTACAAAAAATGACAAAATTCAATCTAAAGTTAACCAGTTCATCTACTTATTATTCCTAATAAGCTTGTAAAGTTGAAGCTAAAATACCTTTTGAGAAATTTTGCTAACAATATTTCACTACGAATATTTCCCAAGGGGCATAACTCGGAAAGGGAGACAACAAAAAAAAAATCTCGTGTCAGCTATTTTTAACTACGAATCCATATGTGATATTTCAAAACTCTAGCATGCACGGTTTTTAAGGTATGGTATGCGTGACGAACGGACGGACAACCCAGAGGCAATATGCCCCCTCACTTTCCTCGAAGTTGGGGGCATAAAAATGGCTTGTCTGCACCATTTCTCCTCAATGGATGGATGGATTTTAACCCAAGTCGCAAAGATATAATATTTGGAGATGGAAAAGAAGTTATTAGATTTTATTGACCTTGGCCTTGGTTCCAATGTCACAGAAGGTCAAACAACTTTAAAAACTGGCTTGTCTGCACTATATCTCATAAAGGGATTGATTGGTTATGACACAACATAGACAAGTGTTAGATATTGGTGACCTCAACCCTATTATCAACGTCACAGGAGGACTTTAACTTGTCAAGAGTGAGGGAAAATGAGGTTGCTGTAAAAGCGCAGGTGGAGGACATCTGTTGTGTCCAAAAGCATTTCTAGTTTTATTTACAATTTGTCTATTTTGCTTGAAAATTGTTTTCCTTTCATCTTAGATTGATTTACTGTACATTTGATTATTTGAGCCGCGACACGAGAAAACCAACAAAGTGGTTGTGCACCCAGCGCAGACTCACTTTAGCCTGGGCATCCACCCAGTCTGATCAGAGTTTTCGCTAAGCGCTTAAATGGTAGCTAAGGGTCTAAGTTACCTCCATGCGGACAGTGAAGACTCTGGTGAGACTGGGCGGATGCCCAGGCTGATCTGAGTCTGCGCTGGACGCACGACCACATTGTTGGTTTTCTCGTGTCGCGGCTTATTTTCCAGGAACTTTAACTATTGAGAGAAGTCAGGGATCAGACGTGGGAAGATATGAATGTGTTGCTGAAAATGAAGTGGGTGTGGCCTATTCCTATGGTGCACTGTTGTATGTTAGAAGTAAGTAATGGTAATTAAAGGCATTCTATTTGTACTTCAGGTATATTAAAACGTCGTACACTTTAATACTGGTACGTACATTTCATTACTTCCCTTCACTCATCATTGCTAAACATTTGCAAACAATGAGGACTCAGATCAGATTCACACAGTATCGTCACATTACATTTTAAGCAAAACTTTCAAAAACATCCCTCAAATGAGAAATGAACTTGGTAGGATTGAAAAGTATAAATTGGGCATGGAGGGAAGATTAACCCAGGATTCGTTCCCATGCAAAATGTAAATACAGCATCCAAAGTTATAAAACGTAAGCCCAGTGAAATGACCATAATCCGTTTTCAAAGGGCAGTCTTCCCCTTTCAAATAAGCCTTTGACATTTTATAAATGGGCCTTTCATACAGTAAATAGCCAGACAGCATGTCAATACATGTAAGCACCGAAAATGGCATTGCTTAAAATGGACAGTTGATACACATGGTGTCGTAAATTTCATTTATAGATTTTTGATAAATTTTGTAATCTCAGGATAATACTGGTACTTTGAGATTTTGAACTACACATTCTTTTTTCTCTTCAGGAAGATAAATGATAAGTCTAGTTGACTAGTGCAAGAAGGTTTTCTGACGTATAGAATGAAAGTGAAGTTCCATTTGATTGAACGATTGATTGCTTATTTTGGCTGCATCTTTGAAATCTGCAGTCTTTACTGAAACTACCTTTTATGGAACACAAGTATTTTGCTTCCTGTCAGAGCTGCCTAGGTACTGTAGTAAAAAACTGTACCAGCTAAAACGTTTCAGTTACCCCACCCACCAATTGACACCGACAGATACACGGGGAGATAAAACTTTCCGTGAATGTTTTACATTTGGATGTTAAACTTTGGAAATCTGATTGTAACTTATTTATGTTTGTAAACATCTAATTTAAAGTACCAGAAATGATAATAGTTGAATTATTGTAAACAGCTTAGATTCAGGATAGGCGTCTTGTATTCAGCTGTCTCATTTGAATCTTCACTGTTTTCACTCTATTGTATGAATTCTCTAAGTGATATATATTTTTTTTTGCAATTTGGCCGACCTAAAGTTAGTTGTATGCCTTTTGGCGCTATAATTATTACATATAATTGAACTGTTGGCAATATGATCAAACTTAACTTTGTTGTAAGCTGAACCCAAAAAGCAATAATAATAATTAATATGGCTTGATTAATATAGCTTGGTCAAATTAAGTACCACCTGGCATGTAGCAAGCAGTGTACATCCCGATCAGACTGCAGCTGAAAAAAGAGTTAGAGTTTTACAGCTCCTTTTGGAATGCACGGCGTTGCTAATGTGATATTCCTGGTATCATAATCAAGAGTAACCGCATCATTGGCAGTATCCATGGTCATAATCTATGTTGACAATTGCGTTTAAATCACATATTGACCCAACAGAAGTCAAGCACTCATTAGATCTGCTATAGTGTTTTCTGACAATTCTTGTTATAAAATTATTCAAAGAAAAAACAACTGAATTATTCTAAGTATGTGGACCCCGGGTTGTAGATGGATTTGAGATGTCTTATGAACTAAGGTATTAAATGTTAGAAAATAAAGTTTATTTATTATTATTATTTGAGCCGCGACACGAGAAAACCATCCAGGTTGTTTTGCGCCCAGCGCAGATTCAGATCAGCCTGGGCATCCGCCCAGTCTGATCAGAGTCTTCGCTGTCTGCATGGAGGTAGTCTAGGCCATAAGCTACCCTTTAAGCGCTCAGCAAAGAGTCTGATCAGAATGGGCGGATGTCCAGGTTGATCTGAGTCTGCACTGGGTGCACAACATCTTTGTTGGTTTTCTCGCGTCGCGGCTTATTTGTGCTAATTCAAGAACTGTTGCAAAAATTCTGTAGATTATTTTTCCAGATCCTAGAGTACCTCCACATTTCACTATACCGCCAGAAGACGTAGAGGTTGATATGGGATCCGACGTAAATGTAACTTGTGTAGCGGTTGGATCCCCAATGCCTCGTGTATTATGGCGGGAAGGAGTCAAGGATCTAAACACAGCGGAAGACATTCCTATTGGTCGGAATATTCTAATGATAAAGGATGTGCGGGAGAGTAACAATTATACATGCGTGGCTTGGTCAGAATTAGGAAATATTGACGCAGATGTTCAAGTGAAGGTCAAAGGTATAGTTGTATTATCCAGTTTTCTCAGCTTGTCTGAATGTTTTGTCTGCATTCATATGCCAGTATTATGGAGGTCCAGAGTAGGATGGGTTTTGGGGACTATTTAGAAGATAATTTTTATGAATACTGTATTTTTATGAATACTGTAAAACATACATTATGACCCCCTTATTAGAAGTGCCTTGTCTGCTTCATAAATATACTTTGTGGCCCCTGATTTGAACTGCGTCAATGAGGTGGTTCAAATGAGGGTAACAATGTATGTTTTTGGTGGCAAATAACTAACCCAGAATTATCTTCAGTTTTCCCAGAAGTATCCTGGCGCTCTGGAATGAATGTGTGTATCTAGCCTACAGTGATAGAATGTCATGCATTTAAAGAGAAAATATAATCGGCCAACTTAAAGTGACTTTGTTCAATGACGCAAGTAGCGGCATTATAGCAATTTTGTCCTTTCTGAGTTCACCTGGTTGACAATATCATAGCGCATGAGCGAGTGAGAACGTATTTGGTAATCCAAAACTAACGATACAATTGCGCAGTACTCTCGCTCCTCTCTCACTTCACACACACACCCCTGGACGCATACAATACACACAGGCCAGTAATTGTTGACATATGTTGTCGAGATGCATAGCAATGACAGCTGCAACGTTTACCCACATTACAGTGCAAAGAATGGTCAGAGTAAATTGCCCATAAGACTTAGTAAAGTTGGCTTTCCAACTTTTGGCTGGGGCTAAAGGCTTTGTAATGTCTCAGGTCTGATATTCCATATACACTATGGATGAGCAATTAAGAAAAAGAAAACATCAGAAATCTTAATAATGCCCACCTCACTGTGGTTTCACTTATAAATACATTCACTGTTGGTGCATGTTCTATCAAACATTTTAATAATAGCCTGATCTTATAAATCTCTACGGATTAAAAGTAAAGACAAAGGTCATGTTGCATTCCCTATCATATGGTAAAATTGGCAGAAAACTGGGTTTTCCTTGAATTTGCAACACGATTTGAAAGACACCATTGGCTTTCAAATGATCGTACAATAATTGGACAATATCTGGAATTATCCCAGGACTGTGGGATCTAATTTTGATCAAAGTGAAAGCAGAGAAAAACAATTTAATAAGGAATTAGAGTTATTATCAAAATGACGAAACCTTAAGTTTTTACACACAAACAGAGTACTCCTTCACAAAAATAAATCAAATTACATGTAATTCGTTCTTGTTTTTGCTGTAGAAGACTGTGGGCTGCATCTAAATGCTGATGATACTCGCAAACAGCGTTTTTTCTTCATTCTTCTTAAAACTGTAGCACATATGAGATGATTGTTTGTGGTATGAAAAGTAAAAAGTATGCAAAGACCAGGAACTGAAACAATCAAAATCCAAATCCAGCCCTCAAACCATAGTTGGAAACAACTAAGATTACAATCAAGATACAGAGAACATATGGCCAACCGAGTGAGCAGCTTGTTCCCAAAAGGTGGCCACTCAGCAACCCAAACCGAACCAAAAATAACAACAACACACATAAGGTAAAACATCACAGAAACTCCAACACCAAAAACAGGCAACAAAGAACCACAACAGAACCACCGCCCCGGAACGCTTAACGAAAATTGCCAGTGTTCATGTCTTCGTCAGCCTGAATGCTGCAGTCTTTTGTTCTGTCTGTTTCAGGCTGATGTGCTATGCGGGGCAGTCGGATCAATTTTGTGGCCATCTCTACATATCGCCAGGTGTGTTTTACATCTGACACTGGATTATTGAGGCACATGGGAACGCTTAACGAAAATAGCCAGTGTTCATGTCTTCGTCAGCCTGAACCAAGAAGTTCATTTGGAGCTGTATATAAGTGTTGGATTGTGGTAATCAGAATCATGATAATACATATTCGAGCCGCGACACGAGAAAACAAACAAAATGGCAGTGCATTTTGCTGCCTGTAGAATTCGGCAAGCTGATCCGAGTTATTCCTTTTCACTCAGCTTGTAAGGTACCTTTGTTCGTGAGGTTGCTATATTTTCACATTATTTTTATCATTACTTTTATTTCAATTCCCCAGGCTGCTATAACGTGATTATGGACTTATAAAAGTCAAGTTTTTGCTTTGAGTCTTTTTAAATTTTTTGTTTTCAATTTGTTAAAGTTGAGGCAATATGTTTTTACATATTGGACGTTGACAGTAGTTTTTAAAACTAAAATTTATCGAATTATTTAATGAATCATTGGAATTTGTATTTCTGAGGAAATTGAAAGTTTTGAATGGTTTACTCTTGTTCTAGATCATCGTCTTTTACATTATTTGTATCCATTTTGGTACTAAGCAGTCTTTGAATCGACTACCCAATTAAAATTAAGAAATTACAATATGGTTTCTCTAGTTTCGTCACCAGATATTGTCAGTGTCACGGAGGAGGCTTTATTAGACGAAACAACGCAGTCTGGTCCATGTTCCTGCTTCTGAATGTGTTATTTGCTTTTGTAGGAACTCTTTAAGATTTTAACTCTTTACGATTTTAATTCTAATGTACACGTTCTGTTAATAAGGTAATTGCAGGGAGGATGATCACGTGGTTTTCACGTCACAGAAAATACTGGAAATTCCAGTACAACTATAGCTTCGTGGTTAATTCTTTTCAAGATAACGTTTTTGTTGCCTGATGCAGTCTTATAGAATAAAGCGCTGTGAATGCGTGCTTGTAAGTACTTTTAACTGGTGTTCCTGTTTTTACTGAGAGTTTGCTTGTTTTCACGTTTAAACCGCCCCACGTTTTGGAGCAACAACAACATTCATGTGCCACAGCCTACTTTCGGTTTCGGATGTTGTGGTGACGATAAGAAACAATAAAACTAACGATAAAATCGCGAATTTCGTCTGACAATACTCATGACTACACATTCACTGCGCTGCATTTTGACAGAATGCATACAGAAACAATGAAATTATTAACTTCCCGGGGTTTCCTTGTCCAGAATGACGTAAAAAAATGACGCAAGAAGGCATGTAATCATCCACCCTGTAACAGTAAATTGATTTTAAAGATCTTCTCGTCATACATTCATATTTATGATTATTTCGAATAAGTGTAAATAGATAGTTTACATACGGATCAAAAAGGAGTTTCAAACTGATTAAACTGGCCCGCCTTTCTGAGTATGTTGCATTTATTTTGATCCTTCTCGTCGTGTGAGCACATGTTTGGCGATACCTTTGGTTTCTTGGGGGTTTTTGTGAGTAAGTTTATTTGTAAAATAATTAGTAATATTGCAAGTAAGAGTCTGAGAACAAAAATCATCTAAAATAATGTGCATATAGAATTCCGCCAAATTATTATTGATGTTTTAAATATTCTTTTGTAGATGACTGGTGGCCCTATTCATGAGTGTAATTTTGTTTGTAAAATAACTAGTAATATTGAAATAAACAGATAAAATTATCTAAAACAGTGTACATACATAATATCGCCAAATTCATCTTGAATTTTTATATATGTTTTGGTTGTTATTTCTATTTATGGCGGATGATCATACTCAAATAATTATTGAGACATGTAAGTCCGAGCAAACAGTGGAGACCCAGATCGACTGCTTCAACGGTTTGCTAAGGACCAGACTTATTAATGTCTACACTGATTGCTACTCAATATGCATCTTTGATCGTGTAACTGGATTGTAACAACAGACAGTTCCATTTTATGATATTTGCTGTAAATAATTTAGGTGTTCCCATTTTTAGACATTTTACGGTGAAAATCACATCAAAAGAAAGGAAACCTCTCGGTATTTGCAAACCACAAAGCAACAAAATGATGTGTCAGAGTCTATTCTTTCGTTTATAAGATTCTTTAGGACCCAATAAAGCGAACAGTGCAGACTCAGATCAGCGTGCGAATCTGAACTTATTGATGAGGGCTTTAAGATGGAAGGATTCACTACCACTTTTCGCCATTGTTTCAAAAGGGAACAACTTTTATGACTTTCAGTTTGCTTTCCTGGAGGATGAAATTGGATCTACTCTTAATTCTTTCGGCGCCATTGTCGCCCATGCGACTGCTAGGCAGAGCGCCATTTCGCATTAATGTGACCGGCACAGTCCCGTTAAATAGTTCCATTTCACGACATTTACCAAGGGAAATAATTCAAAGCCTCCGATCAGGTTATGGCAGAGAAAGATTTTTTCGCACGAAAAACAAACTTCGGCTGTTTTTTTATGAAATTTATAAAGACTTTAAAGGGGTTTTAGACTTTTAGTGACAAGAAACATCCAATCTTTTTCAATAAATTTGGCGCCGGAAAGTGCATTTGTATATAAACTTGGTCCCGGAAAAGTTAAAGGACAGAGGCAAAGTCTCCCTTTATACGTGACTGGGTGAGAATAAATAGATGCTAGTTCGTTTAACAGGTGCATGTTTGCATTTATTTGTTGAATATGGGTATTTCTGTAATGGTAATGACCAACTTATTCTTTGTGATTTGTTTTCTGCTTATAAGCACCGTTACGTAGGAGAGCTCATGAAAAGTGACAAAACTATCATTAACTAGAATACGTCACACTCTTTATTGTTCGAAACAATAAAGAAACTCAATATCTTAGTCTACACGGACATTCATCTGGTTACAATTTAGGCATAATAGAACGTACAATTTTATGCCTGGTTATGCCTAGTCAGACACAGTAGCTGGATTGTAGGCCCGTGCCCGTGAAGGTAGGTTAAGGTTATTCACGCGACATTGATATATTTAAAATTTTGAAAAATAAATGAATTCATGAGATACTGAAGTTAAACTTCAATTTGTAATTACAGTACCATATTTTTGCAAATACATAAGGGAATTTGACCGTCTAAAATTGATCGTCCTAATACATGACAAAAATGAACACCCTACTGTTATTATTGCACGGCGCATCATCAGCGCCGTGCATATTAAGGTTACTTTGGGAATGTTGCTGGGGTTCGGAAATGGCTGTATCTTCCTTTCGGATCATAGCCTGACTTTTTGCCTGGATTTTGTTCTATCTCTCCCCCCCCCCCCCCCCGCTCCCCAATCCGATCCCCTCCAATAAACAAGTGATAAGAAAATCAAAGGCACCTTCTAATCACCTCATTATGAGGATCATAAAACAATGCAGTGCTGCGGAAACCACTGCCTGCCTGTGAGGCCCCAGTGGGATAAATTCATGCATCAGTCACCATGAAAGAGATCAGAACAATATAATATTCTATAATTTGTAAAATATTATTTGCTGATTAGCAGTCAAAGAATAATCAAATATCAATTAAAAGAAAAAAATAAAGAAAGGAAAAGGTGGAAAAGGGGAAAAATGAATTAATAAAAAGAACTTAAGGGAGAAAGAAAAAAAATAATTGAATATATTTTACAAATATGTTCTTGTATTATCACTAACTTCTATAACTTTTTTTAAATATTTTTTAATGTTATCTTTAATTTTACTTTCTTAAATTTTCTTTACTTTTTTTTTTAATTTCTATTTATCTATTAACCTTTTTTTAATTTATTTATTTTATTTTTTTTTTGTAAAGTTAGTCAAATGCTCTGTGATTTAATACATTAGCCATTATAGTAAACTCAAAAAGAAAAAAAATATGCAAGATTGAAGATGAAAGTTTGTTTCAAGGGTCACTTCAGAGACCCAAAAGACTTCAATTTAATTAGATTACGAAAAGTAAAAAGTATGCAAAGACCAGGAACTGAAACAATCAAAATCCAAATCCAGCCCTCAAACCATAGTTGGAAACAACTAAGATTACAAATAATCAAGATACAGAGAACATATGGCCAACCGAGTGAGCAGCTTGTTCCCAAAAGGTGGCCACTCAGCAACCCAAACCGAACCAAAAATAATAAGAACATACATAAGGTAAAACATCACAGAAACTCTGACACCAAAAACAGGCAACAGAGAACCACAACAGAACTACCGCCTTGGAACGGTCAGTAATGAATAACTGGGGGGGCTTAAATCGATTTTACAGGCCCAACCTCACCCTCAGTTTCTGAAGTGGTACAAAACCTGTGTTTTGAGCAGTTTATTGACATTAAACATGTTTTGACACCTTTTGAAAACAGCGAATTGGTCAAAGTTCATTTGTTTTTACAAGAACTGACACTGTAGTTTTGTTGGACAGTTTAGTTTTTTAGACTGTGATTTGTTTGTTATTGATTTATTACTATCAATACTTTGTTTCCTTAAGTATATTATTTTATTTTGGCTTCTCTAATAATGAATTTTGATTGTGAAAAGGGATACATGTGAACCTAAGATTTTGTTAACATTACCAAAATATATGTATCTAAAATGTTTTTATACATCAAACTTTGATGAATACTAATGCCAATAATAAAATCAAGGTATCTCAGTTATTTATTTCCCCCAATTTGAGGCTCCGCAAGAGACTGCTGGGACACTGGTCTAGAGAAGACAGGCTAGCCAGAGGAGACTGTTTATTGGATTAGATAAGGATTACACAACTAACTAATGACAAAAAATCCAGGTCTTTAAAAACTTTGTGTGCAAACATTTTATAATAAGATGATCCTATTTCATAATTACACTTGCACGCTTCAGTAACCCTATTGTAGACCCGGTATACTTCCTTGTTGGAAAATTACATATAGAGGGAACTTACTGAAAGAGGCAATTAATGTGTCATATTAGAAGGACTTAAGAGACCAGTTAAACAAAGTAAGGAAGTAATGTCTTTATGGTACAAACAATGCGGCTGCAACATTAGGAAAATTATGTATACATCAGTGCATCCACGCAATCGGATCAGAGACTGTCGTTTTATGTTAGCAATACATGGGTCCTGAGAAATTGACCTCTTTGAACTTAAGTCTGTACAGTTTCAGTTTTCAGTTTTTTTCTTTATCAACTCAGATCACCACAAGAGTGATATATGAGAACAGCAATACAACATATAAACAACATCATGGCGTAGTGACAGAATTACACAATGAAATAGGAAAGTGTTACGTAACCACGCAGCAAACGCAGCGTGGTATTGTATGTGGGGAAAGCAGAATAAGTCTGCCTAATCAAAGGGAAGCCACAATTCATCTTCTATGCAAGAAAAATATATGAATTCACTCCCTTTACCCGAACAGTCGCCCGGCTTTCAACTGAGAAAGACTTTATCAGGTGGATTCTAGCATCACCGAGATATGTATCAGGCGGGCAAATAGGCGAGTGAGCAGAGTAAGAGGAATGAATAATAATAGTAATAATAATAATAATAATGATAAAGATAAAGATAAAACTAATAATAGTAACTATAATAGTAATAATATTGGCGGTGGAAAAGGCAATATTGCAATAACAACGCATCCAGAGAACACACGACGCCGGTACGACGTCCATCCAACATTTTCCAAAGCTAGATCAACGCCGACAAAGCATCACGTGCTCGCAGGGAATAGTCTTTGCTAGTTGAAGCAACAGTGTCTTTAACGTTATACATTACATTAACAACAGAGCAAATTTTTTTTCTTCCCTTAAACATTATCCACATTTGAATGCGAGCAGGTGCTCAAAACACCAGCAACGGCTCAATAGACGTCGGTGTCCCCTGTTCGGCCCATGACTATCCGCTGGACGGATAGGCTTAAACCGTACATGGGAGCTCTCCCAAAATAGACCAGCATGGACGGCATTCAAGCTGGTGAGGATCGGACCTGTTCGCATTCAAACACATGGGCTATAGATTACATTTAAATGAATTACAAGTATTATGAAATCTTTAGCTACTAGATGTGATTAGCATTAATTGCGACAACAAAACAACAATATAAAAAATACAATTTGCTATGAAATACCGTGACAGTGCTCCAGGCAAGAGGGGCTAAAAGGGAAAATCCGGGGCAACCCTCTACACTAAGCCATAGAAGAAAACAAAAAAAACGCACTTACATACACGCGTAAGTGACCCATCATTAGAGCCGTCTCATTGAGACGGCTCCAATGAAGGGTACAAACATATGCTTTTGTTGAGAAATAGGGAAAAAATCATCCCAGGACTATCCCTATAGCCCCAATCTACTCTGGAGCACAGCCATGGGCAGAAAAGCAAGAAAATAAGAAAAGTACAGTCAGAAAAAAAACAAAGAGAGCAAGAGAGGAAACAGAAATTAGTTTCAAACAGCATGTAAGACATGGCATGGGTTATGCATGTAAGTGAGTGTGATCACATGAGGAGAAATCGCGCAAACTAATTTTATTCTTAACTTCCACACAACAAGAAGCATGTGTGCCCCTATGGAATCTAATTACAAAAAAAAAATCAGACCGTGCGGGACCTCAATCCTATCAAAGTATTACATACACGAGATCTTAATTTTTACCTCATGCGACACAAATCAGGAATAAAAAGCATCAAGAACAATAACTGAAATTTTAAACAGTATACAATAGTCAAGCAATTTTTTTTCATTTCTACAAGTAGGTCAGCTAGAAATCAAAATACCCAGCAGTCTCGCAATACCTACACTGCTTTTCTATTAAATTGAGTCGCGACTCGAGAAAACCAACAAAGTGGTTGTGCGCCCAGCGCAGACTCAAATCAGCCTGGGCATCCGCCCAGTCTGATCAGAGTCTTCGCTGTCCGCATGGAGGTAGCTTAAACCCTTAACTATCCTTTAAACTTTCAGCGAAGAGTCTGATCGGACTAAGCCAAGGCTAATCTGCGTCTGCGCTGAGCGCACAACCACTTTGTTGGTTTTCTCGTGTCGCGGCTCAAATGTACCTTTATCAAATTAGACGGACATTTCTGTGTTCAAATTAGTCAGTGTCGATTAGCTCCTAACGTTTGAAAGAAAAAAGGTAACCAAAAGTTTTCCGTGGGCAGAAGGCATTCCCTTTCGAGCCATGTCATAGCAGCTGCAGACATCAGGTAAGCTACGCCCTAAAACAAAACTATATGCTCATACTGCATGTGCTCCTTGACGTCAACCTGATTTCATCTGAATTGCTTTCCACAAAGCTGAATATTTTCATAAGCGTTTTGAGGTTTAAACGATAGCATTTTGTTTAATGTGTAATCGCAGGTCTAAGGATTGATGGACAGATGATGAGCAATTTTACGTCGTTTTCAATAGTATTTCAGTCATATCAGGACGATGATAGGGTGAAAATAAAAGGCTATGTGCAATGGACCTCCGTTTACAATTAAATTGATTCCCGCATCCAGCAGGTCCCGAACCCGGGACCGTTAGATCATCAGCCCAACGCTCAACCTACTGAACTACCGGAGCTCCATTAGGTCTCAGGGGATTGAAATGCAGTGAAAATAGTCATACTCAAAATGTCTTTCTTTTGCTTTCAGGTACATAATGCCTACTGTATGAACCTAAAGGAATATGCAAGACCATGCAATATGCTTCTACAGGCTAACGTAGTTTCGAATCACAAGTAAGTATAAGATTAGCGCTGAAGGTATATGAGCCGCGACACGACAAACCCATCAAACTGTTTGTGCGCCCAGCGCAGACTCAGGCCAGCCTGGGCATACGCTTTTCTCTGGTTTCGTCACCAGGTATTGTCAGGGTCGCTTAAGAGGTTTTAATAGCCGAAACCAAATAGTCTAGCCCATGTTCCTTCTGAAAGTGTTCTCTGCTCTTGAAGGAATTCTTTCAGATTTTCATTTCACTGTCCGCATGAAGGTAAAATTAAAAGGGAAAACCAAAAAGGAAAGAAGTATAAACATAAATTGACAAAAGTTCACGTAAGACATGCATGGTAAACCAAACAGGTGGTCATTCAGCAACCCAAATAAAAACATCACTAACATACCCATTTTCTATAACTGTAATTACAAAGCTAAACAGATACCTATATGGTGACCATATTGATAAGAGACCAAAGAGAAGCGGACGTAAAAACATAAAACATTGAGGAACCACAACAGAAAGTGGTCTTGCTAGACGAGGCTTTCTAGAAACCTTGAGAAAGTGCACAGAGGTACATTGGTATTATGGATCCTATTGTTTTGTAATTTACAAAAAAAAACAGTGAAATACAAATCACTGTATTAAATTACTTAATGCATGGACAAGATTTCCAGATTTCAAGTTTTGCGAGAACACGTTTTTTTGGGGGGTTTTTTTTTTTGGATAAAATAATCTATATGCCCAAATAAGAAAGTAAACGAGCGATGCAGTCTTATAACAAATTTACAGTCCTAATAGTATGGCCTTGAATTACGAGGGGAAAATGCTATCAGGAGAACCTTTTCACACACAAAAAACAGCCGAGATATTATCCTTTTTTAAAACCTTACCTTGTTGGATATTTAAATAAACCTCAGTTGAAATTAATGAAGATGTACCATTCGAGCTTAGAATACTTTTTATCATATGATGTCGCTGTTATTCAGTGGATAACGTCGTGTCATAAAATCGTATGACCACACGTGTAATAACACTTTGGCGCGTACATGTAAGTTTTTGACAACGTCCGTGTCATCAATGTGTTTTCTTATTGAAATATTGGATGTTCCGTTTGAAGGCGGTAAAATCCCATCTTAAAGGCCTAGATTTTGTTCTATCATTTTGTCGCCATCGCCAACCCCTCCCCCCCAATCTAATCCCCTCCAATAAACAAGTGATAAGAAAATCAAAGGCACCTCCTAATCACCTCATTACAATGCTGTACTGAAACCACTGCCTGCCTGTGGGGCCCCATTGGGATAAATTCATGCATCAGTCAAGATGTAAGAGATCAGAACAGTATATTCTATAATTTGTAAAATATAATTTGCTGATTAGCAGTCAAAGAATACTCAAATATTAATTTGAATAAAGAAGAAGAAGAAGAAAAAAAAGGGAAAAATGAAGAAAAAAAAAAGAACTTCAGGAAGACAGAAATAAATTATTTAATATTTATTATACAAATATTTTATATTTATTATCACTTACTACTATAATTTTTTTTGGATATTTTTAATATGTTATTTTCAATTTTACTTTCTTAAATGTCATTTACTTTTTATAATTTGTATTTCTTTTATTTTATATTGATTTATTCATTCATTTATTATTTATTTTTGTGAAATAAGTCAAATGCTCTGAAAAATAATATATTAGCCATTATAATATTCTCAAGAAGATAACAATATGCAAGATTTAAAGATGACATTTATTTCAAGAATCACTTCAGAGATCCAAAAGACTCCAATTTAATTAGATTGTGAAACCTGTGTTTCGAGTAGTTTGGTGACTGACGCCTTTTGAAAACAGTGAATTGGTCAAAGTTCATTTGTTTTTACAAAAACTGACACTGTGATTTGAGACTGCATTTTTTCAATTATGGATTTATCAAATATCAATATTTTGTTTCCACAGAGTATTTTATTGTATTTTGGCTTCTCTCATAATAAATTTGATTGTGAAAAAGGACAGATGTGAACTTAAAGAATTCGTAAACATTTCCAGAATATATGTATCTAAAATGTTTTTCTACACCAAACTTTGATGAATACTAATGCCAGGTATCTCTGTTATTGATTTCCCCCAATTTGGGCCTCCGAAAGAAACTGCTGGGACACTGGTCTAGAGAAGACAGGCTAGCCAGAGGAGGCTGTTTATTGGAATAGATAAGGATTACATAACTTACTAATGACAAAAATCCGGGTCATTAAAGGGTCATATGATAAACAGTTTTACACTCGTGGTAATTTCATATGAAATTTATAAAACTCGCCAAAGGCTCTTTTCATAAATTTTATATAAAATGACCACTCGTGTCTATTCTATTCTATTCTATCCCATAATCTTACAAGATCGTTAGGGCACCACAGATGACTTTGAAACGACCCCTTTCCACATTGTCCTGTTTTCAGCTGTCCTAGTTGAACTGGCAAAGTCCATTCCTGTTCACTCTTTGATATTGTCTTCCCACCTCTTCGTCTGTCTACATCTTTTTCTACGCGCCACTCGTGTAAGATCCTCTATAACTGTCATCTAATTTCAGGAATGAAACTGTTATCCAGTATCAGCAACGTGTAGCACCACAATGTTCCTGTATATGGCCAGCCGCTAAGAATTACCAACTTTAAAAAGACAAAACTATTCGGCATGGGAAGATGTTGCTCAAATCCCGCTGACCTAGAAGATGACAGCTTTGAAAAGAAAGGAACTATGAATTCAAACTTTCAAGAGATTGCAACTTTAGTCAAATATTATCATAAAACATCAACAGCCAGCATGGGAAGGTTGTCTCTCAAATCCACCGACGATGAAGAAGGTAGTTATAAACAGAAAACCACTGTAAACTCTATGGTTGACGAGGTTGTTGTAGAAGCCTAAAATTGACATAACAAATCTGCAGTTAGCATGGGATCGTGTTTTTCAAAGCCTGCTGAAACAGAAGACGGTACGAAAACGTGTTGCCCAAAGCTCACAGACTACGAACAGTTCAGTCTTGAACAGAAAGACAAACTGAACACTATCTTTAAGGATGTTGTTACAAAAGCTGTTGTTGACTTCAGTAATCCAGAAATTCAAGACATACAGAGTGCGGTATCTGAAATGATTGAACAAATCAAAGCAAGGATAAATAAACGTGGTGTCTTCAGTATATCTCGCATTGAGCCGTGTGGTAGTATGGCAGAAAAGACGGCTATTTGGAAATATGACCTTTTGCACACAAAGGAACTGTTTATAGAATTTGATTTTTTAGCTGTACTGCAGGCTGTTTGTGATATAAAATGTGAGACAGATTGCTTAGAATGTTTCCATGTTAAAACCCCACCGATAAATTTAGAATTACTTCAAAATCATTATGAAAATGTTTCTAATTTTAACTTCAGAGATAGACGTATTTTAATAAAACAATTCAATGAAGAAACTAACTATTGTGTAACTTCTTCTTGCAGTTGTCTAGACGTTGAATATATGCATGATAAATGGAAGAGTTTTTCATTTGAGCCGGCATATGCAGCTTCAAAGAACCAGCAAGATTGCGATAAGTGCACTGTTGATCGACCTACAGGTACATTGCGAGTTGAAACTTCAGTGAAAATAGGCGGCACATTTGGAGAAGAATGTTCCTTGATATTTTGTTGGACAAGTAAGGCTAAGATATTATGTACTCGTGACCGATGGTGTTTACCTAAAACTGAGAAAATGGACAATCTTACAATTCACATTGACTTTCTACCAGCATTAGAGTTATTTCAGTCTAAACGACGAAGAGATGTTGCAGTCTGTCCTTCTTCAGGCTTACTATTTAACCCTACTAGCTCTGAATATTTACACTACTGTTTCCTGGTACCAAAACAGTGTAAGTTATGTGGCGAATACTTGTCCTGGCGGAGGTCTGGCTGCCTTGCAGAAATTGACACTATTGTCAACAAAATGTCCGATAAGCACCGCAAATGCTACCAGGGGTTAAAACATTTAACGTTTTTCTTAAACAGCTATCACATAAAAATAGCTCTACTACATCATAACAGTTCATGTTCCAGTTCCGGTGAGGATTGTGCTAAATGTGTGCTTGAAGTGCTTGATGAGCTTCGGCATGCTTATGAGACAAAACAACTGATATCTCTTCATTCACAAGCAAATATTTTGCAACGAGTCGACAGTGATGACTGTAACCGCTTCTCAGTGTATATCAGCAGGTCCATTGAAGCGGTGCGTTCTATGTCTGAATCAGACTCAATGTCCTCATTGCTAGAAAAAAATGTTGAGAGATTTTTCGGATTAAGTGTATGATAAAAGCATAAAATCATACATTTGCTTCTCAAACACGTAGCTTCATGTACGCAAATACGCAGATACGCAGGTGCATATTGAATTTTTTCAAATTGACAAAATTATAAAATGCATTTGCGTATTTTGCCAACTGACAAAATTTCGAATCACAGCTACTTATTTACACGTTGAAATTGTGTAAAATTAGACAAGCTTTCAACAGGAGCTGACATCAGATTTCAACAGTATACTGTATATGACGATATGAAACTACATGCTTACCCTTTATAATTACCTTTGAAGGAACATAAAACATCGTTCATTTGTGTGTAGCATGAAGTTGCTTCCTTGATACGCCTATGCTTTTTTATTTAGACCATAGTTATAACAAAATCAAAATAGCCACCATCTAGCGTTACATAAAATATCAAAATCTGTGAAAATGATAAAATCTCTATTAACACTGAGCGGATTTGAGAAGTATAGTGTCAGAATGGCTGTTGTGTAGAGTTCGATCAGACCTCTATATAACTAAACTAACCAAGATGGCTTTCCTTAATATAAAATAGCAAAACATGAAAATGAGAAACAGTGAGAATTGCTTAGTTTGTATCCGAATGATCCTTGCATGAAGCTATATATTTAGATTTATCGCAAGTTGGCTATCCAAGAAGGCGGTCATCAGCCGTTACCAAAAAAACAAAAAAAAAAAAAAACAAGAAAATCATGATATCTCAAGAACCGCTGAATGGATTTAGACTAAAGGAGAAGAGTTATAAAGAGGGTGTTAAGGCCTGAATTTTCCAGAAAAATCGATTTAGAGGGTGTTAAGGCCTGAATTTTCCAGAAAAATCGATTTTTTTACTTGATTTTAAACTCACATAATCAAAACGTCGTCCCGTCTTTTGCTTCTAGAAAATACTTCCGATCGTACACGTGTCATTGCTATAGCGACATCACAGGCTAATGCCCTTTTCCGACATTTTCTTGCTGTTTTTTCACAAGTTCATGTCAAAATTTAAATACCGCACTACCCCTCGACCAATATGAAAATGAAATGACGCGTAAAGAATAACTATCTATAGGCTGGTCAGCTTATCACCAAAGATTTGTGTTGATCGAGGGATGAAACGGTTTTCATATCAATAAAACGCAACTAGCCCAGACTAAAAAAAAACGTGTTTAAATCTTTTGACTTGAATTTGAGAAATATATTCATTTTTATCAGCCGTATAATTTACATATGTCACCGGAACATACTCGCTACATACAGCGACATAATTTGTGTTGGACCAGCGAGTTAGAGGTTGAAGAAAGTTTTATATCTTTTAACCCTTTGCAGTATGTGGTTTCTATTTTAAACCCCACCCCATCTGGATAGTGGTTATATATAGTGCAATATATCCCAAGTTTTTATTATTATTATCATTATTATTATTTTATTATTATCTTTTAATTTTTATCCTGGGCTCGCTACCCGGTCTGGCCACATACTTTCGTTTCTCCTTCCGCTGATTCAAGAAGGGCAGTTGTTAGTTACTGGCGAAAATATGTGCACCTAGTACTGGTTAACCGCTTAGGACTTCTAAGCCTGCCCAGGAATAGTGTGGTTAGCTTAACTGATAGTCCCGACATGACCACAGCTTTTAAGCGTGGATGTAAAGCAACAAATCAATCAATCAATCAATATTTTTTTTTAATTTCTTGTCTGTGATGTATATACTCCGTGATATTTTATCGTTGCTAGTTGGTAGAAAAAGCTCCGTTGACATGTTGGAATCACACCGACACTAGATAAATTTTACTTGACTTGACCCGACTTGAGTGTGCTCCGGTGACATTTGCAAATTATACGGCTAATTGAAATAGATGTCTCAAATGAGCCAAGAGATTTAAACATTGTTTTCGGGGTGTGGGACCGAATTGAATTGGGTATCGTATTTTATATAAATATACATAGAGAGAGAGTGAGAAACAGAGAGAATAAATCAGGTATGCCAGTAAATGCTGATAAATATTTTTAGTCCCGTACGGGATTCGAATTCACGACTCGACAACTCCGCCTAGCACTGCACTATCCGTCATCGCTACCACTGCGCCACCGAGACATATATAAACAAGCAAAATATATGTAAATGACGTTTTAAAGAAAATCAAGACAATACTTGGGTCGTCATTGAAAATTAAACCGAAAAATAATGATATGTGGAAATATGCCGATCCAGGCGAATACGTACATAACTGCCAGTTTGTTTCAATCCAGCCTTGATAGGCTCACTGAATAAGATATGGTACCTTAGGCACTAAAGACTGAGAAAATTCGAGGAAGGATAACTCGTTTAATAAATTCAATAATACACGAGCACGAATGCACGATTCTATTTATCATATGACACTAAAATCGCTTTTTACTAGCAAATTTTGCACTTAAACGTCACGATTTCGCCATTAGAAAACGCAACGTTTTTATGGACGTCAACGCCTAAACGTTACGACGTAATTTGCATATTTAATCCACTTGTGGATTATCGTTTTTAATGCATGACTTTATTACACTCTAGATGCAACGTCATAGGATAAACAAGGGTCTTCGTCAAAAGTCGGGCGAAAGTGTTATTGTTTCCTGTCCATAAATGAACAAATATTCATTAGACCATCTGCAAAATATAATTTCTGGCGTACAAGGTTCATCTAAGAAGTCTTGTAAAACCCGGTCATAACTCTTTTAATAATCGAGCTGGGCTAATCAAACTATACCATGAACAGAGCACGCGTTATACACAAATATTTTCTAAAAGTCATATATGTGGACAGGTGGAGGCTTTTGAATGCAAAGGTGTATGCGATAGCTGCGGTAAAATTAAACAAACAGGACGTCTTTTTCAACACGAGTGACAACGATTTTTCCTCCATTGACTACACAAGGTCAAGCATATTTACATATAAATTTAGATATTGAAATATATAGCCAGTTCCTCAAGTAAAATCCTGCCAGCACGGTAAGAATTAATTTCGCTACGCTTAAGTTGTGCTGTGAAACTCCTTACCAGATGTTTTAAGAACTGCAACTAATTTTAGTTAATTTAAGTCTCTTGTACCCCATTTGAATGGGGAAAATTGTAAATGCTAAGTCTGTGATGACGTTGCATCAACGTTGATGCGACGTTGTCTTAACGTTATGTTGCCGCGTGATAAATGATAAATTCTTATACTTAATACACCATGACTTTAACCTTCGACAATATCTTTCTGGAAAATTATATTTCTTATTTCAGAATATTAGTGGGTAACCCACGTAACCGTTATTAGTGGGTAACCCACGTAACCGTTCAATCTAAGATTAGAAAGATCGCTTGTGGTGTGATCTGCTTGACAACTGTTTTCAAACTCAACAAATCACAGCTAAAGTTAATCTTGATCTTTTTCTTTAGCAACATGAAGGAAAAATCGTTGTCACTCGCGTTGAAAAAGACGTCCTGTTTGTTTAATTTTACCGCAGCTATCGCATACACCTTTGCTTTCAAAAGCCTCCACCTGTCCACATATATGACTTTTAGAAAATATTTGTGTATAACGCGTGCTCTGTTCATGGTATAGTTTGATTAGCCCAGCTCGATTATTAAAAAAGGTATGACCGGGTTTACAAGACTTCTTAGATGAACCTTGTACGCCAGAAATTATATTTTGCAGATGGTCTAATGAATATTTGTTCATTTATGGACAGGAAACAATAACACTTTCGCCCGACTTTTGACGAAGACCCTTGTTTATCCTATGACGTTGCATCTAGAGTGTAATAAAGTCATGCATTAAAAACGATAATCCACAAGTGGATTAAATATGCAAATTACGTCGTAACGTTTAGGCCATGACGTCCATAAAAACGTTGCGTTTCCTAATGGCGAAATCGTGACGTTTAAGTGCAAAATTTGCTAGTAAAAAGCGATTTTAGTGTCATATGATAAATGGAATCGTGCATTCGTGCTCGTGTATTATTGAATTTATTAAACGAGTTGGGGAAAAGATAAGATGCTCGGCACAGCCTCGCATCTTATCTTTTCCCCCAACTCGTTTAATAAATTCAATAATTCACGAGCACTCATGTAAGATCCTCTATTTACCCTTGCTCGAGTGATCTACTTTTAAAAATGTCTCAGTGATAGGGTACACTTATGATCTGGTTCAAACTGACCAAAACTGCTGTATATCCTTCTTTTGCAAATGAATGAATGCGTCTGTTACGGACATTCAAATTTAAAATGCCCGCAGTGTATGCTTTTGAATATGCAAGAATCATAGAAATATTATTTTTAAACAAAAAATAGAAAACTATGTCAATATTTATTTACTTATTTTTTTGGTAAGTACCTACCTACTATATGCTGGATCCAGCGAGGAAAATATAAAATGTGTCGAATTTACTCCGGTGTCCCAGTTATCTCAATTTAACCTTATTATATTTCAAAAAAATAATCTCTGAACTGCAATTTCTGGTTTCATTGGTTGAGGAAAAATGAAACGTATAAATAAGTAAAATTTGATCCGATGGAAAAAAAGTAGTAGAAAAGGCAAGAACAAAGAAAGTATCTAAAGACACAGTTTTAACAGAACAAGTTCACGTCTGTGGTGGGGAGAGAGAGAGAGAGATTGAGAGAAAGTCGGGCAGACATAAGAGAGATAGACATACGGTCTACATTCGCTCATGGTTGAGCAAAAATGAAACGTATAGATAAGTAAAATTTGATCTGATGGTTAAGAAGTAGTAGAAAAGGCGGAATCATTGGAATAAGAAAGTATCTAAAGAAAATGTTCTAACAGAACAATATCACGTCTGGGGTGGGGGTAGAGAGAGAGAGAAAGAGAGATAGAGAGAGGGATAGGCAGACATCAGAGAGATAGGCAAATATACTTAACAAAAATACAACAATGCAAACGTCTTTTGGGATGGGGGCGGGAGATAGATGAGGGTGTATGCTATCTCTGTGCTTATCTTGCACATAAGTATACAGGGAACTTTAAGCGTCTAGTAATTTTGATGGATGTAAATTACATGAGTGTTCATGCAATGCAACATTTGCATTTGTCGGACCCAAGACGTTTCGGACCCAAATAGTTTGGACGTTTCGGACCCAGATCTTTTCGGACCCAAGACGTTTCGGACCCAGTGACGTTTCGGCCCCAAGACTTTTTGGACCCTCGCATGCGGACGACCATAAATTGAAATGGTCTGCAACAAACAGTTATCTTTCTTATCAACGACACTTGGACAATAATGCAACTGACTAGTCTTATAAGGAATCACTTCTTGTGCAACCCACTGCCAGCTTACCTGTTTGGTCAGTAAATCGCACAGGGATCGAAATCGTTGTTTTGAAATCATATTCGGCTGCCTGATGAATTAATGTTTTGAAAAAAAAAAGTAAAAATAAATAAACAAATAAATAAACGAATTGGTTAGGTATCTTAAGTCTACAAACTACATGCTTCTAGTAATGGCTATCACCGCACAATTCCACGGCATATGTTTTTGTTATTTGGTCTCAAAAACATATAATCTGTCGAACGTTTAGTAGGTTTAAACTTATTTTATTGCTCATAAAGCCAAATACAAACAAATGGGTCGGGCTACAAGTTCTAGCATGGACTATGTCGCAATCGCATTGTTGGGCTGAATCTATCTATCTATCTATCTATCTATCTATCAGCCGCTATGACATTAAATGTGATCCTTTTTTGAAAAGCCTTTTGACAATTTTCTGGATTTTTAAGCCATAGTGCACATGTTTAGGATGCTAGTTAGATACGTATGTTTCATGGACATGCTTAAGGTATTTGTTTGAATTATTTTGCGCATTAATTCAGACTGACCAGGGCTTACCCTGCTTCATATCAAAGACTGATTTGCGAAGATGGAGGGTCTACCCAAGATTGTGTGGCTGCAATGGCCGATCTGAGTCTTCGAAATTTGTACATGCGACAGGTTAACGCAATTTTTAACATTGGTTAACCTGATCACAGACGCTGACAAGGATGTTGACGCTAACGCTCACGCTGACGCGTACGTGGATTACGACGCCGGGGGTATATAGCATAAGCTCTCTTTTGCATTCGCAAAGGCGCTCTAGAAATCCATATTCTGACAATGTGTCGCGGTAAATTTCGTCAAAAACACTATTTTCCCTATTTTATTTTGGTGGGAATCAAAAGCCCGGCGTATCCACGGCACTGCAGGGACACCTCTTAAGTAAAAACACGGTACTTAAGCCCCGCTATGCCTCTCCGCTATTCCTGGCCCCATAGGGGCCGTGGTTGCAAATGACGGGTGCATAAAAATTAAAAGATAAACTCCCTGGTCATTTTACAATTTCCAAACATTTTTCTTGTACTAAATTTCGTTAGACATTATATCATTATAATTAAATTCTGGGTAAAAATTCATTAATAAATTATGCAAATTTACAAAATCATCAGCCAGTAAGGAAATTAATTTTAGATTCCTCAATCAGGGGATGATACCAACATAATCTTCTCATTCGCGCGTGATTATTACCGCATTCGAACCAGTCACACGATTTTCGTTTTTCTTTTATTTTTTTTTGTTTGTTTTACATATACTCTGTCGCTATATTATGCCCTAAACCGATGGCTAATATTAAGTTTGAACTAAGAGAGAGAGAGAGAGATAGAGAGAGAGAGAGAGAGAGAGAGAATTTGGTTGTTGTTATTATTTATAATCTGTATAAAAATAATTACCATTCTTTTGGTTTCGTATTTTAATTTCAATATGTACTTACATCTTGAAAATCTCACATATAAACACTATCCTGAAGTATAACCAACCAACATAATTAAAGGCGCCTTGTCTTGCTCATGTACATTTGTTTATTACTCATCGATAAATATCACACCTAAGTTATTGTGTATATTCACTAATCGATGTCGCGTGTCACGATAGATCGATACCGCTGCTTACCTGAACTTTAGGTAGGGTGGATGTCTTTCAGATAGATAGATAGACAGGGACGATCGGGCGAAAAGATAGATAGATAGATAGATAGATAGATAGATTGTCAAAACTGAAATTTCATTAATGAACCTGAAGATTAGAAGCTCAGCTTTTATCTAAACTCAAGTTAGTGTAACTCGCTCTTTAGTTTCGCGTTTTATCATTATTACTATTATTATTATCATTTGCAGTAATATGGCTTTAAAGGTATCATTGTCAGTTTGGAAGTTAATTTGTCCAACACTGGCGAGTTTTTTTTAATTCGATTTGCGAAAATTAGCAGACCTGAAGATGATGATACGCATGTAGTAGTGTATCATACCCTTTTTATCCGTCTCAAATTATGAAAGCATTGCAGTTACGTGCATCAACGATCCTTACCTTTGAAGTTAAGTCTATAGAACGTATGTTGTGCTCTTATCCCGGAAAACGTCTTAACCCAGAAATTTAGGCACTATCCCGGAAAAGAAATCCAACACTATCCCGGAAAAGTAAAGCGTTAATTTACATCAATAATAGTATAAAATGGCTTGGAAAAGAGAGCAATAGTCTCTATGAAACAGGAATAGAATGGAAACTGTATAGACTGTTAATGGCACATTCCATTCATCTTTAGTGCTTTCAACCTTAAACACGAAAGATTGCAGACAGTGTAAGTCCAAATATGAAGCCTCGCAACAGATGCCAGCCAGTAATATTTTCAACCACTGGACTTTTTTTCTGATTTATAAATAGATGTAGGGTAATTGGGGGGGGGGGGGGGGGGGGGGTGGACCGCTTAAGCAGGGGGATGGGAAATGGACCGAGCATTACCTTGCTTATTCTGTCATCCGTTTTGAAATCGAGTTATTTTGGTGTTTATTTACAGAAAGGCATACGTCTAACAAGCATAATGATATACAAAATATATCCTTTTATCCTTAATTTTCTTAGATAAAATAGCTAATATACACCTAGGGGTGGACCATATGCATGGTAAATATATTTTTGTCTTAATGATGAAACATTAGATTCGTAAAATCTGTCTGCCAAAATATTGGACCATAAACGCAACAATAGAAAATTACCCATAAAACAACCATTTCTTATTGTTTAAGGAATTTGGCCATTCTGCGCATTTATTTCACATTCAAATAAAATCCTCTCCCTGAAATTTAATTTAGGCTAGATAATAAAGCAGCAGAAAACAAACGTCTCAATCAACAAGACAATACAGGCTCACATTATAAGTTTTAACTGTGATCCCATGGTGGACCATATTAGCCCAAGTGGAGTTTAACATTGTAATTGTGGGTGGACCATATTATTCCGAACAGGCCATGGTACTGTGACATGATAATTTTGATTCCAAACTATTGTTTCTAACTGCTCTGAGAGGAGATATATGTTGGGTCTATTTTGTTTATTTTATAAACAGATTACTTACATTGAATGTGTAAAGACAAAGGTACTTATCTTTTGACGATGTGCATTCTACAGAACGGGACGAAATGGGACTGGGGACGAGGACGAAATGTTGGGTCCGAAACGACTTAAAACAGGGTCCGAATGATCCCAGGCCAGGGTCCGAAACGTCTTGGGTCCGAAAAATACGCAGGGTCCGAAACGTCTTGGGTCCGAAACGTCTGACATTCGTTCCACCCCTGCCCAAGGACCCTAGGAATATTATTCCCAAATCGTATTATTAACGATACAGTTAATATTCCCTAAATGCCCACATAAAGCTTCATTTGAATCGGTTCACTGGTTAGAAAGATATGGATTTGTAGACTCCCCCATACCCCTGGGACCCCAACGCTAATTTATCTTATGCATGAATCAGTTGTTGCGACTCATGACGACAAGTGGGGGCTTTTGACTTCAGCAGTCCGCGCTGTGCAGAGATCCCTTCTAAATGCCATGCCCTTGTCAACATTTTAACTAATTTACCTAATATTTGATCGAAATCTTAAAGGTATGCAGTTCCGATTAAAACTGGGAGCGAGCATGTCATGCCTGTATATATATAATTTTTTTTTTAGCTATAGGGGCAGCTGCATTAATTTTAGGGGTTTTGAGAACAGGCGAATTATGATTATATTGAGCATGGGATATTTTAGAAGGCTGAGGGATTTTGATATTATTTTCATGGCGCGCACTGTACGGCACCCCATCCCTACTACTTCACCTCCCGGCTCTGAGATAGGAGCTCAGAGATAGAAGCTTCGGTATGACTGTTACAGATGAAATCACAAATCATTTGTCACGCAGCTCATAAGCTCAGGATTTTGAGAGTACACATTGAAAATTGCAATGAAACGACAAACGAGGCAGAATTGTTAAACTGAACAGTCTGTAAGTGTTTCCATTGATTAGCAACCAGTTAAGATTAACGTTCCTGCATGGTCATTTGACTTCAAAATCTATAACAACCAGCCTTAATTAGTATTCAGTATTCAAGCCCGTTTATAAAGAATATTCAGTATTCAAGCTCAAAAGTAAGCGGTATTCAGTATTCAAGAGGGGGGGGGGGGGATGGGTTGCATCCAGATAGATAGATAGATAGATAGATACGTCCTCTGAACTTACTAAAATATACCCTATATCCGGTTATTTCTGTGGGTGTTAAATTTCTGTGTATTTCTGCGGTTTATAAACAGTGCAGACATTTAAGTCGCAGAATAGTTTAACTTACGACGCGTTTGCGTGTTAAATATCTCCTCTTCAGTTTTTTATAATCTTCTAAAAAAGATATTATATGAACGGTGCTGTTATAAATCTATATTCACTCGTTGTAAATCAATTGTAAGAAGACTAATCAAACAAAAATGCTATATGGACTGATGGTCAGTAATCAGCGAAAATCTGACTCTTTATTTATTAATTAGTCATGTTATATGTTTCCGCTTTAATAAAGCTATTCGTGGTCTTATTCTTAGTCACACTTAGTCCCATTTATTTATATTCGTTAGAGGTATTTGGTAGTACCGGTGATTTGAAGTCCGAAGAAATTAAAACCGTATAATATTTCAAAATAGTTTTCGCAGATGAAAGCCGCAAAATTAACACCAACAGAAATCACCCGTTATACGGTACATGGAATGAAACATTTTTCACATTGAATACATTATTTGTGGAAAGAGAGCGAGAGAGAGAGGGGTGGGGTAGATGTGCGAAGGAGAGACGCGGTCAAAATACAGGCAACTTCAAGCATATAATAAAAACTTGAGCAAGGGAGTAATCATTATTTGTTGAAAATAAAGACTGAAAATAATCAGGGTCATAAATAGAGATATCTGCATTTCAAATACAGATATCTGTGTTTAAATCATTTCCTATAAATACAGATATCTGTATTTGAAATACCCGCCTTTTAACCGAATATATGCGGTGGTTTTAAGTTGTCATACCTGGAAGGTTTGTTTTGTGTTTTATTAGAAAACTGGCTTAGCGAAGTTTATAAGGCGTAAAAAATAACTGTGTTTCCACTAGTTGTAGTTAACATGCTGAGAAAAAAAATCTGGTAGTAGGTAAGAAAAACGTTTTTTACTATTTAATTTTAATAAAAATAGGGTCGGGTCTGTATTTTTATTTTTTTTTTTTTTTATTTTTGTACATGTATTTTGTTGATTAAATTGTATATTTGAGACTTGCACTGTATATGATAATTCATCTTAAATGCTCGAAAAAGTCAAATCTGTATTTTGGAAGAGACTAAATGCCAAATACTACGTCACCTACCGGCTCTGAGATAGAATCTCATAGATAGAAGCTTCGGCATGACTGTTACAGATGAAATCACAGATCGTTTGTCACACAGCTCATAAGCTTAGGATTTGGAGAGTACACATTGAAAATTGCAACGAAACGACAAACGAGGCAGAATTGTTAAACTGAAAAGTCGGTGAGTTTTTCGATTGATTAGCAACCAGTTAAGATCAACGTTCCTGCATGATCATTTGACTCCAAAACCTATAACAACCAGCCTTTAAAGCATGCATGCTACATGTTTTCTTAATATTTACTAGGATTTTACATTGCGCTACTCCTTAATTAGTATTCAGTATTCAAGCCCGTTTATAAAGAATATTCAGTATTCAAGCTCAAAATTAAGCGGTATTCAGTATTCAAGAAGGGGGGGGGGGGGTGCATCCCGATAAATGGATAGATAGATAGATAGCTACGCCTGAACTTACTAAAATATACCCTATATCCGGTTATTTCTGTGGGTGTTAAATTTCTGTGTATTTCTGCGGTTTTATAAACAGCACATATTTAAGTCTAACTTACGACGATTTTGCGTGTTAATCTCATCCTCAGTTTTTTATTATCTTCTGAAATAAAGATATTATATAAACGCTGCTGTTATAAATCTATATTACTCGTTGTAAATCTGACGCGTCGTCTCAAATATTTTATTGTAAAGCTCATGATTATTTAATTGTAAGAAGACTAATCAAACAAAAATGCTTTATGGACAGCAAAACTCTGTTTCATTATTTATTAATTTGTCATGTTATATGTTTCCATTATAATAAAGCCGGGCCGCGTAGCGCAATCGGTAGGGCACCTGACTCATGAGTCAGAGGTCCTTGGTTCGAAACCCGGTCTGGCCACATACTTTCGTTTCTCCTTCCGCTGATTCAAAAAGGGCAGTTGTCAGTTACTGGCGAAAGTATGTGCACTTAGTACTGGTTAACCGCTTAGGAGGTCTTAGCCTGCCCAGGAATAGTGTGGTTAGGTTAATTGACCGTCCCGACATGACCATAGTTGTTTACCGTGGACGTTAAGCATTAAATCAATCAATCAAAAAACCATATTAATAAAGCTACGTGTTGTCTTATTCTTAGTCATACTTTGTCCCATTTATTTATTTTCGATAGAGGTATTTGGTAGTACCGGTGATTTGAAGTCCAAAGAAATTAAAACCGTAGAATATGTCAATATAGTTTTCTCAGATGAATTCTGCAAAATTTACACCAACAGAAATAACCCGTTATACGGTACATGGAATGAAACATTTTTCACATTGTATACATTATTTGTGGAAAGAGGGCGAGATAGAGAGAGAGAGGTGGGGTAGATGTGCGAAGGAGAGACACGGTCAAAATACATGGAATGAAACAATGATCACGTCATTTGGTAGGGGTCGGGGAAGAGAGCGTCAAAATATATAAAATTTAAACATACACCATATGTATAATCGATTTGGAGGGAGATAAATTCCCCAGGCGAAGCTACGCGAGAGGCGATATTTGCCGCTCGTTGTACCCAGTTTTATAATATATCAAACATGCTTTTCTGATGCTGATCCCCTCCGGAGCTGTAAGGCCCACACCTTTTAGGCTCAGATTTTCAACTCTTCCCTCAAGGCTATGGTAACCCGTTTGTGTTTTTACCTATGTAATGCAGATATCTGCATTTGAAATATAGTTATCTCCATTGATAAATACAGATATCTGTATTTTTGTAATTACAGATTTCACCAGTTGCAATGCAGACATCTGTATTTGAAATGCATATTTCTCTAATTGAAATGCAGATATCTGTTTTTGAAATTCAGATATCTCTATTTTCAATCATAATATAGATATATGATATAGAAATATGCATTTCAGTTAGAGATATCTGCATTTTAAATGCAGATATCTGCATTTCAATTAGAGATATCTCTTAGTAAGCTGAAATTCAGGTATCTGCATTTCAAATACAGAAATCTCTAATTGAAATGCAGATACCTGTATTTGAAATACAGATATCTGTATTTCAACACTAAATACTGATATCTGCATTTAAAATACAGATATCTGCATTTTAGTCACAGATGTCTGTGTTTGTGGTTGAAATAGAGATATCTCTATTTTCTGCACTTATTGGAAACTGATGCCTCCCTCGCCGATATTTCCCCGAGTGGTGTTTATACAACTATTTATTTGCATTTAACTCAGTAATATTAAATGAACCAGTATTCAGACAGAGCCCTGTCTCTACATTCTGCCATACGGCACGTTCAGTCATTCTAGGCAGATATACATTGAAGACCCTGGGTTGCAGTACTCAGATTAATGTATGGGTCTTTAATCTGCACATGGGTAGTTGAATTTCAATGCATAGGCCAGGGGCCGGGGAAAATTGGGGGGGGGGGGGCTCCAGTTAATTATTTAATTATAAGGCGCCGTTTTACTATAAAATCAGCATTTTTGATATCAAATATTCTATTTTTTGATATCACAAAATAGCATAAAATAGATTTTGTGATATCAAAACATAGATTTTGTGATATCAAAAAAAAAGCTTATTTTTTATATCAATAAATGCATTTTTGATATCACAAATTCTATTTTGTGATATCACAAAATCAATTTTATGATATCACAAAATCACTAAGATTTTGTGATATCACATATTCTATTTTGTGATATCACAAAATCGAATATGTGATATCAAGAAATACATCTGATTTTGTCACAAAATAGAATATGTGATATAAAAAATGCATTTATTGATATAAAAAAAAAAAGCTTCTATTTTGATAATTCAAAGTCTATTTTTTGGTATCATAATTGTGATATCATAAAATCCCTCTGATTTTGTTATATCACAAAATCGAATTTGTGATATCACAAAATCGAATATGTGATATCATAAAATCTATTTTGTGATATCAAAAAATAGTGATGATTTTTTGATATCACAAATTCCATTTTTGATATCACAAATTCCATTTTGTGATAGCACAAAAAAATTTGTGATATAATTTGTGATATCACATAATAGAATTTGTGATATCACAAAATATTTTGTAATATCACAAAATATAATTTGTGATATCACAAAATAGGGATTTTATAGTAAAACGGCGCCTCTTAGTTGATGTCTCGATCCGAACAACGACACACCGTTGCCATCCCTGCAAATGACAAAGGAAGACGTGTTCGTATTCAATTTTGTCGCCTATGCCAGAGATCGAACTCAGTATCCTAGCACTTGAGGCTACTGCACTCACCACTGAGCTACCCTGCTTTTGTGTGCTGAAGGAAGCCCTAGTAGGCCTATCCACAACCGATAGTATATTGATCCTATCCAGTCCGGCTCTATTAAAAAAGCAATGCCCGGTAGGTTGAACCCGGTATATAGCTCAGTTGATACATGTTCAACTAGCGATCCAGACTGTGGTTCGATTCCACTCCTGTCCGGCAACATCCTTCTGTAGGAAAGTTTCTCCCTGTCTCTGACTCAAGTAGGACAGGTGTCAATGACTAGCGGAAGGATGGGCAGTAAGCACTAGTTATCCGCTTAGAAGCGGATCAAAACCTGCCCAGGAAAAGTGAAGTAAGGTTCACTGGCCGTCTTGCCATGACGGTGATGACCATAGCTGTTTTACCGGGACGTTAAATACTTATGTATACAACCACACAACCGGGTCTGATAGCTAAATCGGATGCGCGGTCAGCTGTAGATCAGGAGGAAGCGGGTTTGATCCCGCTCCGGTCAGGCAACTTCAAGCATATAAAAAAAAATTGAGCAAGGGAGAAATTATTATTTGTTGAAAATAAAAACTGAAAATAATCAGGTTCATAAATAGAGATGCATTTCAGATACAAACATCTATCTTTTAATTATTTTCTATAAATACAGTTATCTGTATTTGAAATACCCGCCTTATAACCTAATATATGCTGTGGTTTTAAGTTGTCATCCCTGGAAGGTTTGTTTTGTGTTTTATTTGAAAACTGGCTTAGCGAAGTTTATAAAAAATAGCTGTGTTTCCACTAACATGCTGAAAAAAAATCTGGTAGGTACATGTAGGTAGGAGAAACTTTTTTTATTATTTTATTTTTTCTCCCGGTAAAAATAGGGTCGGGCCTGTATTTTTATGTTTGTTTTTTTTTGGTTTTTGTACATGTATTTTTTGATTAAATTGTTAGTTTTGCACTGCATAACCTACATCATCATATGAGTACACGCTGGCGTGTGAGGGGAGGTAATCCAAACTAATTAAATTGTATTTTTGAGACTTGCACTGTATATGATAATTCATCTTAGATGCTCGACAAAGTCAAATCTGTATTTTGGAAGATACTACAAAAAGGTAGTGAAAACCCGAAATTACTTAGGGAAAATGCAAATACGAAACTGAGTAGGGTCGGAAATTGAAAACGGTAGGGTCGGTGTTTTACTTTAATTGATAAAAATAGCTGAGTCGGGGGGTCTGAAGCAGGGTCGGTCGGGTTAGTGGAAACACGGCTATTTTTTAGGCCTAATAACAAATAGTGAAAATGCAAAGTGTTGTTTCAAACTGCAGTTGCAATTATACTTTCGCAAACTGGAGTTACTTAGAACTGTAGAACTATTTGTTAAAACGAAACAATAAACATACTTAATTTCTTGTTTTAAGGTAAAGTCACGGACAAAGGAGTTGTGAAGTAAGTCTTTCTATCTTTCTTTTTTCTTTCTATATATAGGCCTACTGCTACACCCTCTCTCGAGGATTAGGGGAGAGTCGGGTAACTTCGGACAGGCGGGTAAATTCGGACATACCATTGCAAGTAAGTAAGTAAGTAAGTAAAGTCTTTATTTACCGAGGGTGACAGCATTTAGCAAATAACAAAGCTAATCTTCCATGAGGCCCTCAAAATATAATACAGTATGATACAGAATAACACAAATGAATGAGCAATTTATATGTACATTCAAAACAGAGCTATGGGAAAAAAATACAAGGGTGACTAAATAATAATGAAGTAATATATCTGAATATGAATTATTACTAAGTCAAGTAAAAATAAAGAGGGAAAATAAACAAATACAAAGCACTGAGTTAACTCTTTTTAGACTGGAAACCTGTTGTGGGGACATACACAAACAGTGCAGACCCAGTTCAAATGCCGCAGAGTGCGATGTCTGATCAGGGCCAATACTATTTGCTAAAAAATATGCATAAAATACACAGCAAACAAATTTCAGAAACTATACGCATATATCTGCACAAGGGTGTCAAGATGAAATAATAAACTAACAAACTATATCAATTTGAACCACAAAAAGCATCGGAGGATAAACTGAAACAGTGAAATTCCAGATGAGCCGTCTCATCAGGATTTTCACTGTTTGGCCAGTTATTGTTTTTTTTTAGTTCCAGACAACTGGCATATAAAGGAAAAAAGTCACTATCCGAATTAACCCGCTGTCTTAAGTAACTCGACTCTCTCTTATGAGCAGGTGTACTTTTGTACACTCCGGTGTTGCAGGATCATGAGGATGACCAAGCCTACATATAGCCATGTAGCTATAGTAGGGATCTTTGACCTGCACAGGGGATGACTCTTACTGCACAGGGGGGGTGGGGGGTGGGGGGAAGGGGGCAGGCCCTATCCGAAGGACGGCACACTTGTTAACATCATACCTGCAAATAAATAAATAAATAAATAAATAAATAAATAAAATAGTGGACACTAGACATGTAGAACTGGAGGATAGAAAAAGAAGAGAAACCAACATAGTTCTTTTTAACCTGCCAGAACATAGTTTTAGTGCTGGTTTGACCAACAAGCATGCTGATGAAAAGGATGTCAAGGAAATCAGTTGTTGTCTAGGTCAGGAATCACTGAATATTGTGACTTTGTTTAGGCTAGGCAAGAAGTCTGAACAAAAAACTAGACCACTTAAAGTTGTGTTAGACTCAAAATCAGAACGTAAGTTTCTTCTAGAAAATGCTAAGTTTATAGAAGAGAAGGTACCAGAGAAATTTAAACAAGTAATAATTAATAGGGACATGACCAATGCCCAGAGAGAAGAGCGCAACATGTATCAGAGAAGAAACAAACGAACAAAGCCCACAGAGCGTAAGGTTGCGACTAGATCTCCAGTTGCCATGGAAACATAACAGCCAGTTCCCAGTCCAATATTTAGTATGCCTCATGCCAATGGTTTTAGTGATTCACAACTCCCCCTCTCTGGCCAAGATCAGGATGACGTGTATGATAATACTACTATCTTGCAGGATGAAACTATTCCAGGGGGTTTCTCTCTGACACAAGGCGGATCCTCACCCAATAGGGGAGGGCCGTCTGATAGTGACAGCTAGGGTATCAGTTTTAACTCTGTAAATAATACTGCGTCACAAGACAATATTCAGCCTAGCAGTAATGTATATAATTCAAGTTTTATCAAAGTTCTGTACACAAATTCTGACTGTCTCTCTCAATCAAAGTTGGTTGAATTAACCAATTACTGTGATCACAATGGTATACATATTGTTGCAATATCAGAAGTACTACCAAAATTATCAGTTTTTCAGCCAGATGAATCGAATTATAGGATGGAAGGTTATGACCTATTTATTTCGAACCTGGACGAGGGTCGTGGATGTGCTATTTATGTCAAGCAGAATCTTGCAGCAACAAAAGTGACTTTTGTAAGTGATTTTAATGAATCCATATGGTGTCAGTTAAGTCTAAAAAATAATGACAAACTTTAATCGGCTGTATATACAGAAGTCCAAATAGTTCATCAGAAAATAATCAAGCTCTATTCAATTTGCTAGACACTGTAAAAGATAGTGACTATTCACATTTGCTGATTACCGGTGACTTTAATTGTAAGGAAATTGACTGGAAACAGAGCAGTGCAAATGTAAATGAGAACCATGTCTCATCACTACTTTTGGAAAGCATTCGGGATTGTTACTTGTATCAGCATGTATCAGAACCTACAAGACTTCGTGAAGGAGAAACACCGTCGTTGTTAGATCTGGTACTGACAAATGAAGACAGTATGATTAATTCAATCAACTATATGCCAGGTTTAGGGAAAAGTGATCATGTACAGCTAACCTTTGTTTTTAACTGTTATATAGAAGTGAACAAGCACTCTTTTAAGAAGCATAACTTTTTTAAAGGTGATTACATGGGAATGATGAAGGATCTAGAGGATATTGATTGGGATATGGTTTTGGATGGGCTGGACTTGACTAACTCATGGGAGGTCCTTACGGAGAAAATTACCAGATTAGTAGAGAAATATGTACCAGTGAGTAGGGTCCAAACTGGGCAAGGCAAGAATAACCCATTTGTAAACCAGGAATGTTTAGAAGCCATTAAACGGAAACATACAAAGTGGAAAAAATATCAGTATTGTCGAAATGATCAGAATTATGAAGTCTATAAACAGGCAAGAAACAAAGTTACAACAGAAAAGAGAAGATGTAAATACAGTCATGAGAAAAACCTTGCTTTCAAGATAAAAACAGATTCTAAGTTATTCTGGAGCTATGTCAGATCAAAACTGAAAACAAAAACTAGTTTAAATCAGTTAAAACAAGCTTGCGAGACCCTAACCAATGATAACCAGCTAAAAGCAGACCTGTTAAATAGATATTTTGCCAGTGTGTTTGAAATAGAAGGAACAGGACCGTTACCGGATTTCCCGGATAGAGATTATACAGAAACGTTATCAACATTCAGTATCACAGCAGATGATATAAGGAAAGCCATTGTTAAATTGAAACCATCAAAGTCGCAGGGCCCTGATAACCTGCATCCCAAATTTATAAAGGAATGTTCCATTCAATTAATTGAACCTCTGAAGTGTATATTTACAAAATCTCTAAATGAGTCAAAACTGCCCAAGATATGGAAACAGGCAAATATTACAGCAATTTATAAAAGTGGAGAGAAAACTAACCCCGAGAATTATCGACCAATAAGTCTGACTTCAGTAGCATGTAAGCTTATGGAGAGATTGATACGGGATAAAATATTAGAACATATGACAAGTAATGATTTTTTTAGTCCTTTTCAACATGGATTTATCCCTGGGAAATCATGTGTGACACAACTTTTAGAAACTTTGGATGAAATTACAGATGCAATAGAACAAGGTTTCGATGTCGATATAATCTACCTTGACTTTTGCAAGGCCTTTGATAAAATCCCACACCGACGCCTAATGAAGAAATTATGGGCTTATGGAATCAGAGGCAAAATCTACTAATGGATCGAAGAATTCCTAAAAAATAGAATTCAGAGAGTGGTTGTAAATGGGCGTTTTTCAAGCTTTGGGCAAGTAACGTCAGGGATACCACAAGGTAGTGTCTTGGGACCAATCCTTTTTGTCATATTTATCAATGACTTACCTGAAGTTAAACAGATTGTAATGAGACTGTATGCTGATGACTCTAAGCTGCTAGGACGTGTTAAATCAGTAGAACATGTAAATAATGTGCAGGCTAGCCTAAATAACTCGGTGATATGGGCTAATATGTGGCAAATGACATACAATTACAAACAATGTCACCATTTACACATAGGAAATAAATTTCCTGATACTGAATATACTATGGAAACAGCAAATGGACCAGTTAAGGTCTCGAAGGTGTCCAGTGAGAAAGACTTAGGTGTCGTATTTGATTGTAACATGAAATTCAGTGAACATATAAGTAGCAAGGTGACTAAGGCCAATCAAATTCTAGGTCTTATTTTCAGAACATTCACTTATATGGATAGGGAGATGTTTCTCAACCTGTTTAAATCTCTTATCAGGCCGCATCTTGAGTTTGCAACAACGGTGTGGTCGCCAATGTACAAAAAAGATATGATTCAGTTAGAGAATGTTCAACGTAGAGCGACACGGCTTGTTATCAGTTTACAACATATGTCATATCCTGATCGCCTGAGAACCCTAGGTCTTCCTACGCTGGAATATCGTCGAGATAGAGCTGATATGATCCAGGTCTACAAAATACTAAATGACATTGACAAAATTGATAAAGACTCTATGTTTAAAATGTCAACTTACGTGGCAACGCGGGGTCACAACCAGAATATTTTTAAACAGAGATATCGGCTAAGAATTAGAGGACAGTACTTCAGTAACAGGATCGTTGATACCTGGAATCAACTCCCAGCATACGTTATTAATGCACTCTCTCTCAACATTTTCAAGTCAAGACTGAATAATTGCTGGTTAGGGCACCCTTATAAGTTCAACCCATGGTGTTATACTTCGGGCGAAAGGAGCATAATCAGAACCACATACCAGAATGCGTCTACAGAGGTCCTTGGGCCTGGGATGACGTCTACTACGTAAGAAACGTAAGAAAGGATGCTAGAAAAACGCGTTTGGACACTGGAAGACTTTGCCCTGGGCGGGAATCGAACCCACCACCTCTGGCTTCAGAGTCCAGTGCACTAACCACTGAGCCACAGTGCTTCTTTCTACCTCTATCTGCCTATGTAAATGCTGCGAGTGTTATTTACTCTTACTGAGCAGGGTTAGTAATAATAAAAGTAACAAGTGATAAATCTAGTACATGAAATGGTGTGAGTAATGTTAGCTAACTTAGTAAGTAATAACGATAAAAGCTGAGTAAAATAGAGCTTATTTTTGACGCCCTGTGATGGCTTATCTTGCCCATCGAGTCAGGATCTCTCAACAGAAAAAGACCTATGGCTAGCTTTCTTCTTTCCGTTAACTCGCCAAACCGGTGAAACCAGCATTGTCGCGCTGACTACTTACTTTTTGTCTATAGAGCTATCTTATATACTACAAAAGATATCATTTCTTAATGTAGATATCTTATATACTATATAACTTACATACGACATGTATAACAGATATATATTAACTCAGGGGTTTGAATTTCCATCCATAGAGCAAGAAACGAGACTCAAAAAGGCGGTTTATAATAAGCAAGTCTGAAAGACGAGAAGGAATGAAACACGGCTATTTTCATTTCCGGATACCAAATACGTAAAGTTGTTCTCTAATACGTTATTTCGGCGATTTTTTTCGGGGCATAGCCCATCATCGAATACATCGATATACTCTCTTGTTCTGTCTTCAGGCCCCATGGAACCTCCACCCTCTTATGATGAGGCCCTGGGGATGGTGGCAGGGCCCGGGCAGCGTTCTCAACGATATTCTCCACAACATGACCCTCGCCTAGCGGAAAAGCCATGTGATGTAAACACCATTTGAGCTGCGACACGAGAAAATTAACAAAGTGATTGTGCGCCCATCGCAGACTCAGATTAGTCTGGGCGTACAACCACTTTGTTGGTTTTCTCATGTCGCGGCTCATTTTATAGCAGTTTAAACGCTTAGGCTGACTAAAATGGGCAAAAGTTTTTGGCTTAAGCACTATTTTATTCGTATAATATAATCACTTATATACAGTGCAAATACAAATACAAATACAAGCAATACAAAAATCATAGAAAAGGGATTCAGAAGATAGTCCAGGGACTTTTTTAAATCTGTATCCCAGTATTTAAATCTGTATCCCAAAAGTTTTTGAAAGAGAGCTTATAAACAGAGACAGAGAGAGAGAGAGCCCTGCAGATTAAATCAACAACAAATTACCTAATTGGAACCCTGGCTGGGCAGCTGCACTCCTGCCAGTTATACTAACTGAATACAAAAAGGGTTCCGGTCAGCGGACCCGCAGTATTGCCACCGCGACCGGCGGCCATCTTTAGCTCAACACTCGTTATTGCTTCTCCTTTGGAACTATCGGAGAATATTACGACCGAGAATATCCTCTTTTAGTTTCAGAGCTATTTGTAGTAACCCAACATACCCCACCTAGGCTGGTCATCCAGGTATTCACTATCAGCAGGATTACTTTTGAAATAGAGGTGTAGAATTCTTGTAATAAGGTGACTGGACACTCTTTAAAAGGAAGCAACTTAAGATGTACCTGTTGACAGTATCCTATCATTTTTAAAAGATATCAATCTTTTTAGCAAAATATAAAACTTTTCTTCGTTTTCACCATGTAGGCTACAGTATAAATACAAATTTATTTATATAATTGTAGAACATTTCAGTATAATATGTTTTTAGTTGTAATATTCAGCCTTTTTGACACTAATAACCCAGTGGGTTGATGCGTCGTTAAATTCTAAATTATCATCATCATCAAAGGAAGCAACTCTGCCATTTTCTATTTTGCCTCCCTTTCTCAATTGGGATAAATAGGAAAGAGTTCGCTCCTCTAGGAACAGATTCCTTTTTATAAAGTATTGGCCTCATTTAGAAGGGCTTTGTCATCCATGGAAGCAAACAGGAAGTCACGAAAATTGTTCCCCTTGGTAAAATTGGCGAAAACATGGAGGTGTATGTAGCCTAACCATACACTTTAAGATGTTTGGCGGAATTTACCGAAGTTTACCGATTAGCTTATGCATGCAATTGGTGTCTTAAACCTCAAACCGTAGAAATTCTAAATACAGGGACAGACAGGTCTGAGCAAACAGTGACGACCCAAATCAGACTGCTCCATAAGGAGCAGTCTGATCAGGGTCTTCCCTGTTTGCTACACTGCATCGATTAGACGCCTTACTGCATAGTACAATCGAACTGTTGCGTTTTAGGACAATTACGGTAATTATAATAGGTGTCCCAATATTTAGGATTTTTGGGGCAATACAGCCAATGTTTTAGGTTCCAACAGAAGCTGGAGAAGCCAGTGTTATACACGAGGAAGGAAATCTGACACGTAAACACGAGTGGGAGACAGTCTTGAAGAAAGCGATCAACAGGTATGATGGTTTCTTCGCAGCAGGCGCATGCCGTCGTAATGACCAGATGAGTCGATGCGACGTGATCACGTCGTACCGACGTCGGTAAGACGTCACGTGCCCGCTGGGTTAGAACTGCACATTTCACCTTTATCTGGAGCCCTGGTAGTTCAGATGCTTAAGCGCTCGCCTGCTTACCTAGGGGTCACGAGTTCGATTTCCGCTGGATCTGGAAATCCTTTCAACGCCTTCAAAGGGTTTCCGTTGCATGCAACCTGCCTTAAGTCTCCCCCGACCCCAAGCTCTGTTTAATAGTTTGTGAAATTGCTAGTCATTCATTTCACTATAATTCTAGTCTTCTATAGCGTTTTTTCTGTGTGTTTATTTTCTTCTTTACATTTTGCATTTGCTATTCAGAATTGAGCTAAATAAACAAAAAAAAGGGGAAAGAGAAAAGAGGAAAAAAAAAATAAAAAACGTTTATGCCTGAGACCAAGAGCATGAGATGTGCCCTGGGTGTCTGGACTTGAAACATTTGATCTTTTAAGAGTATTTGTAACACACAAAAAGAAAAGAAAATAAAAACAACAAAAAAAAAAAAACATATATTTTTGTGTGTACGTGTTCGGTTACGATTTGGGAAATAATATTGGAATTACAAGCGGAGGTCATTTAAGCTTTTGTGTACTTGTGTACATTTTTTTGTTAAAACGCGTACGCCTACGTATAGTGTCTCCGCCTGCTTGAGTTAGTTGTGTTGTAATAATCTTCTGCGGATTCACATGAGCCGAGGGCTTCAGCCGAGCTTATAAGATACGCAAGCGCCGTCGATCGTCCATCCTTCAACATTTCTCCTCCAATGGTACTGGACAGATTGGAACCAAATTTAGTATGGAGATATAGGGAATACAAGGTAAAATCTGGATGACGCTTTACAAAGACTGAATTTTTAAAAATTAAGGTCGCCTTGTGTGAGTCATATGCATTAAATGTAAATTTTGACACCATCTCAGAAATATCTTGAATTTGAAGACTCAGATGAGCGAATTTGGGTCCACGGTTGCCACGGTCAGGGAAAAATATCTGGAAAATGAATTTTCATCTAGGTCAGAGAAAAGTCAGGGACTTCTGTGGTTAGTCAGTGAAATTTGGAGAGGACTTGAAAAGTCAGGAAAAAGTCAGAAAATTTGTAAATTAGTGGCTTTGGCAATGTTCAGAAAGTATACTTATTCTGTGCAAGTGGAAAAGATTTACTTCCTAGAGAGACAGTCCAGACACATCTGCAATCTCTTTGGGAGCTAAAAGTAGAAATTAAAATCAACGTTCAAAGAAAGGGTATGGCAAACTGCAAAAATCAGGGAAAAGTCAGGGATATACTGAGGAGAAACATGAGTGGCAACCCTGGGGTCATCTTGACCGTAGCGTTTCTGTCCGTCTTCCAGGGAATGGGAAAAGGTGTTTGTTGTCCTAGATGGACAGTCATTGTCGTGTTACAAAGTTGAGAAACATGCTAAACAGGTCAGTCTGCTCTCTCTCTCTCTCTCTCTCTCTCTCTCTCTCTGTTGTAATTATGGGAACATCTTTCTCTCTCTTTTCGTTTCCCCTTCCGCTGGTTCAATTACTGGCGAAAGGAAGTGCACTTAGTACTAGTTAACCGCTTAGGAGGTTTAAGCCTGCCCAGGAATAGTGTGGTTAACTGACCGTCCCGACATGACTATAGCTGTTTACCGTGGACGTAAAACAATAACATAACATCTCGCTCGCTCTCTCCACCTTCTTCTCTCTCTCACCTGTTTGCAAACAGAGCAAATACTGAGCAGCGTTTCCGAACAAGCATTGTTTACGGATGAATTTAGCATTCAGACCACCGCTTGGCTTATTCTGTGAATTCACGGAATTGGCCGAGCGGTGTTCCGAATGAGGTTTGGGTGAATGAATACACTTTTAAGGGAACCGACTACGCCATTTTCAATTTTGCTTGCTTTGTCAATGGGGATAACTCTTAAAAGAGATTCTTTTCCTTATTATGAATGGATAAACCTTGTCTTCCCATCATTTTACTAAAGGACGGAAAATACTTTCCTTTAAGAGATTACCTCCACACCCACCACCACCCCTTTCCCCATTTCCCCACATCCACCACCACCCCTTTCCCCATTTGTGAATGGGGATAACTCTTAAAGGAGATTGTTTTCCTTATTATGAATGGATACACCTTGTCTACCCATCATTTTACTAAAGGACGGAAAATACTTTCCTTCAAGAGATTACCTCCACACCCACCACCACCCCTTTCCCCTCATTGAGAAGGGAGACAAAAATGAAAATGGCAGACTAGATTCTGCACAACCGAAAGATGGTGTTGATTGTGTGACGTTTGCTCCATCTTGTCATGTATGACGTCATACTGACGACATCGCGTCGCATCGACGTCAGTACCACGCCATGATGGTCCCGTTAAGTAAGGTTTTTATTGCGTGAACAGGAACCTTAACGCATGTGCAAACAGAATACTCAGATCAGCCTGCGCGTCTGCGCATTCTGATCAGAGTTTTCCCTTTTTGCAAAAGAAATTATTTGCACCTGATTTTGGCAAATTGTAAATTGGAAATATGAAAATTCTTGTTGGTTTGCACTTCTGCGCAATCTGATTTGAATGTTTAAATATACGCACACGCTTTACGTTCGTATTTTATGCCCCCCAACTTCGGAGAAGTTGAGGGGACATATTGATTTGGGTCTGTTCGTCCGTCTCGTCCGTCCGTAATGCTCTTTGGCAGCTGGAAACTCAAGAACCGCTTTTGCTAGGATCTTGAAATTTCATACGTGGCATGTACATAAAAAATAAGCGGACCCGTATTTTTTTCCTCCGCCGGTCTTTTCGTTCAGCAGTTATGTCCCTTTTTCGACTGTGTATTTTATATAGGAACAACCTTGTGACCAAAATATCTGAAGAACCGCTTAAGTCAGGATCCTGATATTTGGCATACAAGGTTGGATCAAGGTGTAGATGAACTGATTAACTTTTGGGCATATAACCTATTCTTTTTTTTTTTTTTTTTTTTTTTTGAGTTATTCTCCTTTTTCAGACATAGGCATTTTATATAGGAATAACCTTGTCAGCAAAATATCTGAAACACCGCTTAAGCTAACAGGTTTATATTTTGCATACAGTTACAGACCTAGGTGGAGATGAATTGACTAGCTTTCGAGCATATTTCATAATTGTTTGGTTGAGTTATTCCCCTTTTTCAGATATGGGCGTTTTATATAAGAATAGCCTTGTGACCAAAATATCTGAAGAACCGCTCAAGCTAGCATGTTTATATTTGGCATGCAGTTACAGATCAAGGTGTAGATGAACTGATTAACTTTTGAGCATATTTTGTAAATTTTCGATTTAGTTACTCCTCTTTTTCAGACATAAGCATTTGTATAGAAACAAGCTTGTGAACAAAACATTTTATATTTGGCATACAGTTACTTGCCAATGTGTAGATGACCTGATTAGCTGTTAAGCCAATTTTGTAAATACTGGGTTGAGATATACCCCTTTCTGGCATACATTATTGGATGAACCTTCTTTAGAGGCAAGCATACAGTTGGGGGCATAGTGTTTCATAAACACATTTTCAAGTTTTCGTGAACCTACGTACACGCAACACTCAAACCAGGCAAACTTGCCAGAACCTTCGTATTTTCATTAGCTAGTGTGTTAGCATTTCAGCTTGTGTATCAATTTTAGGAGCCTTCGTCTCGTATTCATCGGGAATCTCCTTTGGAATTGAAAGCTGCAGAATGCGCATGCGCGACAGATTATACCAAGAGGCAGTATGTGTTCAGACTAAAACTTGCTACCGGTGCTGAGTATCTCTTCATGGCTAAGGACCAGGTAAGTGGACGTGAAAGTTCATGAGCATCGGGTCTGATAGATGGAGCCAGCTTAAAGGATGGCTGCTTGATCGGAATCGAGGCCTCGCCTATGTTCGAAACTGTCAACTACCCTTCTGGATGGGCCAGCCTGTCTGATCCCGGTATCCATAATGGATTAATGAATATCCATAGTATTTTACATGTAGTTATTTTTAAACAGTACATTGTATTTTATGTTAGAACTATATATTGACCTTGTAACAGTATTCTTATGTCGCGTCTCTACTGATACTAACCCGGCAGGCAAATGACGTTGAAATGACGTCGACGTCATGTGCCCGCTGGGAAGCTACCAGCAGTGGAACAGAACAAAACCACATGAGTTTTATCTATAATAATAATAATAATGATAATAACAATGTTTATTTGTGAACTAACGTACAATATCTATGTGATCTGAGATACTATTTACAAGCACCTTTTCAATCATGGAGAATCTTGTCTGATATCCAAGATTCAGTTTTGTTTTTGGTAAGTTACTGATGACTACTGGCAGTGGCAAAAGTTTGCATATTCAGTCTAGAGTAACACTCAGCCGTGTTACTCCACCGCAATAGTGTTGTGCAAAGAAAACTTCTGCGGGAAAATAGTGTAGATCCAGATGAGGCGGCTCATAATGAGCCACCTCATCTGGATACACGCTATTTGTAAATTGAACTATTTTCATTTCTTGGCGCTTTAAGTGATGACAAATAACATCATTTATTCCCAGGCTGATATGGAACACTGGATAAATTGTATCAACTCCGCGTGTGGACGAGCAGACTCCGCCAAACACTGAACGTAACCTGTAGTGAACCATACGGACGTGTCTCCTTGTGTGCCAAATAAGACCATTGGGACTGTCAGAATATAATACCAATGCATGACTAGTAGAATAGCGTTATAAACTCTTGTCTTCGGATTACCGGGTTGTGGGTTCGAGTCCCGCTGGAGGCGAGATTCTGTCCGAGCCTGAACGACGCTACATTGCACAGAGTCCTTCATAATCACCCTCCCATCATCCCGATATGAGTGAAGTATGGTTGGAAAGGACGTTAAACTTCCAATTCATCCGTCCATCAGCAATACAGTGTCAGACTTCGTTTTCTTCTTGTTGCCTGCATTGAGGCTGTGTTGTTTGATTTTTTTGTTATGCGTGTTTATTATGCCTCCGCAATTTTCAATCACCTTGTCCGTACGTATGTACATTCGATTTTGGGTAAAATCCGCAAATCAATATGGGAGTTAAGGCCCATTGCAACTTCATTTTGTGCAAAAAATGGTTTCCGTTCATTATCTTTTGAAAAGATTTGTGTATTGGATTCATATTTTATACACATTGGTTTTATATTTTATACAGGTATATATTTAAAAGCTGTAGCTCCAGTTGGGTTTAGGGTAAAATCCACCTATCATTATGGGAGTTATTGCCCTTTTTAGCTCGCCTGAACGAAAGTTCAGGAAGAGCTATTGTTGTCACCACGGCGTCGGCGTCCGCGTCCGCGTCAGCGTCCGCGTCGGCGTTCGGATTGGATGTTTTGGTTAAAGTTTTTTAAAGACCTATATCTCCTTAACCCATGGAAGGATTCTTTTGATACTTGCACTGTAGTTAGATATTGGTCTAAGGTTTAACAGGGTACCACCCCCACTCCACTCTGTGACCTTGATGTCAAGGTCATGGACTTAGAAAATTTGTATTTTTTTGGACTGGATGTTTTGGTTAAAGTTTTATAAAGCCCAATATCTCCTTAACCCATGGATGGATTCCTTTGATACTTACACTAAAGTTAGATATTGGTCTAAAGTTTTCGAAGGTACTACCCCCACCCCCCTCTGTGACCTTGATGTCAAGGTCATGGACTTAGAATATTGTCTTTTTATTGATTGGATGTTTTGGTTAACGTTTTTTAAAGACACATATCTCCTGAACCCAGAGATGAATTCTTTTTATATTTGCACTGTAGTTAGATCTACAGAGTACTACCCCAACCCCGCTCAGTGATCTTGATGTCAAGGTCAGGGACTTAGGAAATTTTTGTCTTTTTTAAAGTTTTGTAATTGCATACTGATTCATAATGCTTTGCAGAGATTTAGTTTATACTTGAACTGATGTCAGACTCTTTTTTGAGTTTTTACAAAACATCTTATACTTACCCCACTGGGTGACCTTGAAGTCAAGGTCAACGACTTAGAATTTTGTTTTAAAGATTTTGGTTAAAGTTTTATATTTATGAAGACATAATTTCACAGTGCCACGATGATGGACTCAGTTGATACTAATACTTGGGCTAATGTTAGATAATGGTTCAGGGTTTTGATACATACTAGCCCCCCCCCCCTCTCCCCCATACCCGTCAGTTTTTTTACCTAAAGCTCATGCACTTTGAAATTTCATTTCATTTTTTTTATTTTAATTTTATTTTAAGACTTATTTCTGAGATAGCTTTTGTGTTTTCATTATGGACATGCTTGCATGAAGTTTTATGCATAGCAGTCCACATAGCCCCCCCCCACCCCCCCACCCCCCACCCGTCAGTTTTTTTTACCTCAAGCTCATGGACTTTGAAATTTCATTTCAGTTTTTTTATTTTAATTTTATTTTAAGACTTAATTCTGAGATAGCTTTTGTTTATAAATGTGTTTTCATTATGGACATGCTTGCATGAAGTTTTATGCATAGCAGTCCACACCACCATAGCGGCTTTGTGATGGGCAAGCACCAATTCAGGCGAGCTATGCTGTCAGGCGACAGCTCTTATTTAACTCCTTCTTATGGCAAAATGCTTGATTGCAGTTTACGAGTTTCTGGGCTGTATCTTTTGGAAAGTTATGTTGAATCCATTTCTGTTGTAGGATACAGACTTTTGTCGCTATCACATATCGCCCCTACCCCACCAACCCACCCTGCTCTGGATCCACACGTGATACATCTGCCAAAGGAAAACAACAAACTATGTCTCCGCACGCTAATTTTTCAGATTATACAAGTCTGTCGATGTGGCCCTAATTATCCTACAAGTGCCAGTGCCTTAAACAAGGCGCCATCATACTACCCAAGGCACAAGGCGGGGGCATCCGTGTCTTAGGGGCACATTTCTAGTTTATACTGTATAAGGATTGAACCATGGCAAGCGATAAGCAATAAACAATATAAAAAAATCAGCAATACGTTTACAAAATTTAGAAGTTTTGTCTTAATTTAACATTAAGACATTTGCTAGCTGGCAAACAACATTGAAACACGATTGAATTAAGATTGGTTAAACGTCATGAACAAGGGGCAAGCAGGGGTGGCGGTGGGTGGGTGGAGGGGGCGTATTTAACTGTTATTTTCAGCTTTACCGTCTAAGATGTGAGCTTTACAAATCAGCGGCTTATATGGAACATGCACACAACGTTTTTTAAAATGGTGTGTGTTTCATGTTGAATCATACTGGTATATGAACAAAACAATTAATGTCAGGCGTATTTTCTTTGTTTTGCAGTGTCTGTCACTCATTCTGGCTGCCCCTGGTAAATAAACAAATATCAAGTTCCTAATAGTACATGTTTTGTAAATGTGTATGGGTACGCATTCAAAGGGTGCAACTCTGCCATTTTAGTTTTCCCTCCCATTTCAGTGGCGGTCAGCTCTTCAAGTCAAGAATCTGCTCCTCGGGAAGAAAAGTCTTTCATTTGTGAGAAAACTTCCTGGAGAAGCAAAGTTTATCCTTCATAATACATGTACTTGGTTCCGTTTTGGAAGGACAGAGTGCTACAGAGAAGCATGCAGTTAACGTGGTATTCTGTATATCAGGACTTCAGGAGTATAGGTCTACATTGTCAAGCTTTTCAGTTAAGGTGTAAAGGAACACTACCATGCTTCCCCACCATTTTTCTGCAACCCTAGAATAATTTACGTCGACCCTAGCATTTAAGTCCATTCAAATGACTTTTTCTCTGAAACCACTGCATCCATGATTCTCAAATTTCATATGCAGCGTGATCAGATTGCAGGGCTTCAGAATGGTAAAATTCAGGCGGGTCGAGAATCCAAGATGGTCACCGTTACTAAAAATAGCAAAACCAAATAAAATCAAGTTTTTCTCCAGAACCACTTTGTATATTTGGCTGAAATTTTGTATGAAGCCTCAGTTGCACCTTAATATTCAGAATTATCAAAATAAAAAACATTTATAGTGGAATTAGATCACAGTGACCTTACGTCGACCCTAGAATAATTTACGTCGACCCTAGCATTTAAGTCCATTCAAATGACTTTTTCTCTGAAACTACTGCATCCATGGTTCTAAAATTTCATATGCAGCTTGATCAGATTGCAGGGCTCCAGATTGGTAAAATTCAGGCGGGTCGAGAATCCAAGATGGTCGCCGTTACTAAAAATAGCAAAACCAATAAAATCAAGTTTTTCTCCAGAACCACTTTGTGTATTTGGCTGAAATTTTGTATGAAGCCTCAGTTGCCTCTTGGTATTCAGAATTATCAAAATGAAAAACATCTGTTGTGGAAATAGGTCACAATGACCTTACGTCGACCCTAGAATAATTTACGTCAATCCTAGCATTTTAGTCCATTCAAATGACTTATTCTCTGAAACCACTGCATCCATGGTTCTCAAATTTAACATGCAGCATGATCAGACTGCATGGCTTCAGACTGATAAAATTCGGGCGGGTCGAGAATCCAATATGGTCACCGTTACTAAAAATAGCGAACCAATAAAATCAACTTTTTTATCCAGAACCACTTGGTATATTTATTGAGTTCTTCATGTAAAGGCACACTGCAGGTGCGACATAGCATTCCGCGGAATTCTTGTTTATATTAAGTGTAGAAGGCGAGACCAGAAACAGCATAGGAATGGCGAGGCTTGCCGAGCCAGTCCGACATGTTTCTGGTATAGAGCCTGAAAAAACTTAATATCAAAAAGAAACTTACATGGTTTTCTGTAATTTTAAGGCGTAAAGACGGTCAAGCAAAAGAAAAACAAGCGCAGTTATGTTCGAACTTGCTGTCCGTTTGTCCATCAATCCGTGACGCTCGTCCAACTGTCCCATGAACATTTGCTTTTAAGTTTTACGCTAAGTTTGCATTCTTATGCATATATTTATAAAACACCTGAATGAAACCTTTTAATATATGTGTTGATGTCAAATAGTAAACATCCTCTGGAAGTTGCACCTGACTTAAGGTGGTGATAATCACTGATTTGGGGCAAAGACAAAAATCTGCATAAAACACTAAAAATACCACTAATCTTTCCAAACCTTAGCATATGCCTTCTTTATGTTGTTTCTGACAATTCAGACTCCCAAAATGCAGCATTTGTTAATGTTAAAAAGTGTTTTTATAGGGAAAGATCAAAGGGTAATTTTGTGCGCAATAATCTGAAAAAATAATATTGTTATTGAAAATATACTTAGTGCTGAGAGCTCCTTGTAGCGTAATGGAGAGCGAGCTAGCCATTATATTTTCAAACTCTGTCACACATTATCAGGCTGAGCAGATGAAAAAAGATGTGGTCTGTGTCCAATTTTTTTTGGTCAAAACACACAGGTGAAACAGGTGAGACTATTTGAACAAGGTTGAACAATTTCATCTACACACCAGTGATCATGTAAGTAATGTATTATTTATACTGTAGGTGTTACATAGGTATGCTTGCCTACCCTATATTTAATAAATGCATCCAGTGTACATTACCTTGTACACGGTTGAACATTTGAGAAAAAGCTACCGTTTTCATCTGGCCTACATTACAATTTGAGAAAGAGTTGGAATAAATAATTGCTAGGTCGCTCTTCATTATGCAATAACACACCTTCAGTACTACGTAATTTTTCAATAACGATGTTAATTTTTTTCATTATTGCGCAGAAAACTACCCTTTGATCTTTCCTTATAAAAACACTTTTTTAAGCAGCATGTACGTCTATTTTGTATTCTGAACTGTACAACAAAAATAAGAAGTCTGCTAACTTTCAGGGAGATACCTTACTTTTTTATGGTTTTATGCAGATTTTTACATTTACCATAAATCACCACCTTAAGGTCAAGGTTAACAAGAAATATCGTTAAAAAAGATAATCGGCTTAGATTAAATAGAAGTGTGTATTGTAATATGTATGAGTCAGGTACATGACCGCCTCATATAACCTTAAAAGTGTTGCAGTTCCAAAAACATCAAAAACTAAGCCAGCAACAATTACTTAATTTCGTTTTCGATTTCTGTGTCAAGTTATTGGCTTGCCGTCTCGGCGACAAGCCAGTATTCAAGTGGTTTAGTGATACCGAGTTATTTTCGGAAGAAACGATTCGTCACGCTTAGTCGGAAAATACCTGGAGACCATTCGTTCTAAACTTTTTAGGGCCGCAATATTAAGCCAAAGAGATTGGAAAGCTCGTTCCGGTTTGAGACTGCATATCTTCATCATTTACGTCCGATTTTGTCTATTTTTATCCATATCCGATTACCTCATCTGCTAAAAATAAGATGGAAACTTTATTCTATTTTTGATAGTACATGTACTTTTTTAATGATTTCCGTTAAAAAGCACGTTTTTCTGTTACAAGTGCCTTGAACTGGGTCACATTTCTTTTCCTTTATATAAACTGATTGCATTAAAAATGAATTTATGAATTTAATGCAAAGTATTTGGCTTTGCATCCGAAAAAATACACCAAAGCCTGTTTAAGAAACAGTGTTTTATATATAGCAATAGCGCAAAGCATTAACTTTTGCAAAAATCATGCAGCAGCGTCGCGAAAAATAGGCCTTGGGGCATCGCATAATCTGACTGGTCAGAGCAGCCGGCACACTGTCCAGCGCCGGTGCATTCATGGGATCTGATCAGTCTTTTTCGGCATATATATTCTTCATGATGATCCATGATGAAAACATCTTTTATGCGGAGCATAGACTGATAAGACTGCGCTTAAGCCGGAGTGAGCTGATATGTGTATCTGTAAAAAAATATTGTTTAGATTTAGAAACAAGCGCTTTTGACGATTTTCTTCCCTTATCACATTAACTGAAAAACATTTATCCCATCTATCTATGTGTGTGGCTTGCTTATATGTAGAACTGACCGTGTTATGTCTCGGTAGGGCACCTGACTCTTAAGTCAGAGGTCCTGGGTTCGAATCACGGTCTGGCTTCTCCTTCCGCTGATTCAAGAAGGGCAGTTGTCAGTTACTGGCGAAAGTATGTGCTCTTAGTACTGGTTAACCGCTTAGAAGGTCTAAGCCTGCCCAGGAATAGTGTGGTTAGGTTAACTGACCGTCCCGACATGACCTTAGTTGTTTACCGTGGACGTTAAGCATCAAATCAACCAACCAACCAACCGTGTTATGTATGTAAAAGTCGGTAATGTCGGTGAGTACTTAAGGCTTACGCATTGCAACAGACCTTTCCATGGCACAAAGCGATATATTATGTACATATATTTTGGCCATCAACATGCTGATGAATAGCCTGAACAATGATACAGAAAAAGGGGACAATTCAGAATTGTTAACATTTGAACCTCAGAATTGTTAAAATTTGAAACTGTTAGGGATTCATTGACAGCTTTATGACAACGGAGGGGTTGGTTGGTTGGTGCGATGATGCTGTGTATAACTTCCAGTGCCGGGGCGTCCTACTTATTTGAGTTAGGTGAAATAGTTCAGTTATTCTTTTTCGACAGTGTGGACACTGATCAGATGATGCATGTAATCAGCAACATCTGATCTGGGTCTTCACTGTTTGCATACTTCCAAATATGGGAAGCTAGGCACTAAATGGTTAAACACATTATATATAATTATACGCCATAAATTTTGGAAGGACTATAAATAAGAACTTATAGCTCAACCAGTAGGTCATTTAAGGAATGAATGTTATTTTTTAACGTTTACTGAAGTATAAACTACATCGGGTCACGAGCAAAGTAAGTGAACCCCGAAGGGGTTTACGTAAACTTTGCTCGTGACCCGATGTAGTTTATACTTCAGTAAACGTTTAAAAAATAACATTCATTCCTTATATTTATATTATTAAACGATGCTTTTGTTCAATAAAAAGGTAAACAAAAATAAGAAATACATATATAATAATCGTTTTAAAGACATCACCGGTCGAATTTTGCAATAGTTTGGAACAGCCGCATTGTCACTGCCTACCAGTAAATTCCACCTCCTGCTGTAGATTTCGCGTGCAAGTAGGCGTAGCGAGCTTTCACTCAATGTTTACTAGCCATTCAAGTACATGGCATGTTGTAGATTTCACGTGCTAGTTAGTGAGATGAGCTGTCACTTCAAAGCGCGTGACACAATGTAATTATTGATTTGTAAACAAAATTGACTCCCGTATCACTTAATTGGGTTAACAGAGAGCTCTGCACTGAAAATGTAAATATATTTGTTTATTCTTATAATTCTTTGTGGTAATAAATTTAGGGACCTCCTGGTCATGTCCCCTAGGAACCTGGTCTGGCGTGGTTCGGACTGAGCGTTGTTTGAGGGGGGGGGGGGGGTGGGGTGGGGAGTGTCTGGAGCAGAGCTGCTGATATTGGATGCACAGCTCTAGACACTGCCCTGACTTCCTTTCTTTCTCATCTATCCTGACCGACCAGGGTATATGGCCAGAACATCCCAGCCCTTAAATCCAGCGGGCACAGGGCGTCTCGGTGGCCTTGCACTGGCGTCAGTGGGACGTCAGTGGGACGTCACTGCGACGCCATGTGCCTGCTGGGAAGGTAAATGTGATTAGATCATTGTCTTGTTTCTATGATATGTTGTAGTTGCGCTAAAATGTATTTGGCAATCTGAATAAAGAATTGAATTGAATTGAATTGAGTTGAGTTATAGTAGAACATGGGCCTACTGTGCTTGCAGTAGGTGCGGGTTGGGGTGTGTGGACATTTTTTCTTGCTTTTATAACACTCTCTAATGTTGCCTTCTTAGTTCATCTATACAAATGTACAGAGAAATATTTACACTCGTCGACTATTTCCTTAGATTAACCTATACTGGACTGACGATGTTCATACATCCACGAACAACACACATTCATGCAATCTTACGCGTAAGCAACGTCACGGATAATTCAAATAGATGATTGGCCGACGTAACGTTTGATATACGTCATGTCATAGTGACGGCTGCTGTACTTCATTACCAAACACGTTGGTTAATAACTATTCTTCGTCCTTTGCTTGGCGTTAAATTAGTCAGAACTTCACGAATGAGTAAAAACATAGCATAAATATGAAAGATAAATTTCATTTGTTGGGAGTTCATGGAAATCCAAACAATAACAGCATGCATTTTCTTCTCAGAGTGTCAAAATTTTGTTCCAGTCACTGCCACTGATGCCACTTAAACCAAAAATAAACTTCAGTAAATATTAATTTATTTCTTCTTTTGATGCCAAGTTCAGATGTGCCAAGATTCCATAGACATGGGCTTGAAACAGACTTTCCTAAAATTTTGATTCAGACTAAATGTGACTCAACGGCCGTAAAGAAAAGTCTTGAAATAGGTGCATATAGTTACTTATTGTCCTTGAGACATGACTAACGGCCGACCAAAATGTTGGAAAATTGTTTTTGTTGTGTGTGTGTGTGTGTGTGTATGTGTGTGTGTATGTGTGTATTTCCTCAATTAGTTTTTCAAATAAATTCTACACTTGTTTATGCCTTACACCCGTGGATAATGCCACCATTCAAGAAGTTAGAAATTAAATACGTTGCTAAATAAAAGTAAGCAACAGAAAGTGCACTAACAATCGGGTTCACTTCAATAACAACTCATGAAAAATTCACTGTTTTAGCTGTGCAAGCCTTCCTTTTAAAAGGAAATTTTATTTTTTTGGTTTTATATTTTACATGAGCGTCATAACAGGGGGAATGTTCTTTGGCAAAAAGCGATTTGGACCGAAATAACTAGATTCACCACGACACGGTTTATAGGCCAACAGTCAAATGAAAATGAAAGTAGAAAGAGAAAGCAAAAGTAAGCTACATGTACTTACATCGAAATCCCAGGTGTATTTATATTGGCCAATGAGATAAGTAAAATGTAGGTTAATAGTAAGGTTATACGGCTAAAGCGGAAAAAATCGTGTAAAGGTTTGCGTTCTTTTGCAACTCAGCTCGACTCAACATATCTGTATTATATACTCCCAGGTCACATAAAGTGACAAATGAGAAACAATTTAAACACAACAGATCAAACAGTTCATGCATATTCAGACTGTCTGAATGTAACTTTTTTATTTAAGACAAATATTGTTCTGAAGTTGTAATATATCAATTAACATAACATTAGCGTTACTGCTGATTTAAGGTCAATGCCTTAGACTTAGGTACTTAAATATTTGAACACCGTTTGTGTTAAAGTAGTGTGCTTTTATATCCTTAACGTCTGTCAGGAACTGTGTGTATGATACTAGGTGTACTCTTCTGTTGCTAGAGATTCGTTGACATCATCTGGATGCCCTTCCTGACCTCAGGTCAAGGTCACAGACTTAAGGTTTGTGTAACACTTGCATTAAGTTTATATTCATTTGCTTAGAATAAAAAAATCTTTGATGGAACATTTTGATTTGTGGGCTATTGGTATTTTTCGGAACGGAACGAAACATGGACGTTTTTACGGAATAAAACGCATTGTCAATTTATACAATTGAAAAGGGAGGTTATCATTGCGTTTTATTCCGTAAATTAATATGCAAATTTAGCAACCAATTTTTCATAATAGTCAAGAAGCGGTTCCGTTCCGCAAAATACTAATAGCCGATTTGTGGATTGGTTTACTTCTACATGTTCTAGCTTAGTAATGAATAATTGATGACATCTGGATGTTGCTGCTGATAGAAAGTCAATGTCACAGACTTAGAAATTCGTCTAATGTTGCATTCAAGTTGTGTTTTAAGTTCGTTTTCTTTTTTAAATATTTCCAAAATTCTTGAATGTTATAGCTTGCGAAGGCCTACAACTGGGATGGATTATCTCTCTCTCTGGCCAGGGAAATAAAGCTCATATGTTTTATTTCATTATATGGTGACGCTGGTCGGGGGTATACTTGAGCCTCTGCTCACTTGCTCTAGTTAAAGATCTTTGTTAAAAAATCATGGTGTCCCTGCCTGCTTTAATAATTTCTGCTGGTATACCATCAACTCCTGCGAACTTCCTCTTTTTTATTGCTGCTTCTGTAACTTCAACTTCCTCACGAAGGATCGGGTGTAGGTCTACTTTAAAAGCTACTTGTAGTTCTAGCTCTGTTTTCTCCTTCAGTCGATAATTCTCGAAGAGACGAAAGCGTAAACTCTGTTCTTCTACAACACCATGCTGCCTCGTAAACGCGCAATTCAATTTCAACCTGAAGGGGGGAGGGGGGGGGGTTGAAGGGGTAGATGCGATGGTGCTGGCTACCTTTCAGTGCCGGGGCGTCATACTGATTTGGAAAACAGTACGGCAAGGGCCTACCATGCTTGTAGTAGGTAAGGTTGGGGGTTGTTTTGACACTTTTTCTCTCGTCTTTCACTCCCTCACTCAGGGAGACGACCCGGCATAGACTGAAATACTGTCTCAAAGGGCCGTTAAACTCAAAATAACCAACCAACCAACCTGGGGTCAAGTCACAATCAGCGCGTCTGATTCAAGAGCCAGAGGTCCCGGGTTTGATACCCGTGTCACATACTTTCGCTTTTCCTTCCGCTGATTCAAGAAAGGTATCGCAGTTGTCCGTTACTGGCAAAAGTATAGGCAATTAGTACTGGTTAACCGCTTAGGATGTCTAAGCCTGCAAAATAACAGTGTGGTTAGATAAACTGACTGACCGTGGATGTAAAACACTTAAAACAACAACAACAACCTTAATTTTCAGGATGACCGTTAAGTACGTTCCCGGTTCCCGGTTCCTGGTTCCCAGTTCCCGGATCCCGGTTCCTGGTTCCCGGTTCCCGGTTCCCGGTTCCTGGTTCCCGGTTCCCGGTTCCTGGTTCCTGGTTTCCGGTTCCCGGTTCCCGGTTCCCGGTTCCCGGTTCCTGGTTCCCGGTTCCTGGTTCCCGGTTCCTAGTTCCCGGCTCCTAATTCCCGGTTCCAAGTTACCGGTTCCTGGTTCCCGGTTCCCGGGTTCCTGGTTCCGCTTCCTGATTCCAGGTTCCCGATTCCTGGTTCCCGGTTTCTAATTCCCGGTTCCAAGTTCCCGGTTCTTGGTTCCCGGTTCTTGGTTCCCTGTTCCTGATTCCCGATTCCAGGTTCCCGGTTCCCGGTTCCTAATTCCCTGTTCCAAGTTACCGGTTCCTGGTTCCCGTTTCCCGATTTCTCGCTGCGCCAACTATATAATAATCAGTATTGTTCATAAGGAACTGTTTCCTTGTTTCTCTTTTGCAGTTCTTTCAGATCTATGTGTTTTTTTTCCAAATAAGGAACAAGGACCTAGTTCCCGGTTCCCGATTCCCGATTCCCAGTTCTCGATTATATCAGGCTTTCGTTTGTTACTTACAAAGTTGAATTCATTATATTAAAGCATTACATTTACTTGGTAGCAACATCATCCAATGCCTGATATCATGTCATATTTCAAAAATAGATTATTTAGGGGGCTTGGTTTAAACCGCTTTTTGTTCAATAAAGAACCGGGAACTGGTTCCTTGTTGCCGATTTGTCGTTTTTAAACAATGATGATGGATATACAAATAAGGAACAAAAACTAGTTCCCGGTTCCCGATTCTCAGTTCCCGATTAGATTTTTTTCTTAGTTACAAAAAAGCATTGATAAGAAGTGACTTTTCACATTTACTCGATTGCAACACTATTATACGCCTTACAACATGTTATATGTCAGAACAAATATTAATATGCCAAATATTAAATAATTAGTATTGTTCATAAGCAACCGGAAATTGTTTCCTTGTTGCCTTTTTGCAGTTCTCTCATATTGATGATTTCTTTCCAAATAAGGAACAAGGAACTAGATCCCGGTTCTCGGTTCCCGATTCCCAGTTCCCGATTATTTTGTACTTTCATTTCTTGCTTACAAAATTGAATTAATTGTAATAAAAGCATCACATTTAGTCTTAGGCAAAACTATCTTATGCCAAATAATATGTAATATGTCAAAAAAACAATTATTCATGCAACTTCATTTAAACCGCTTTTTGTTCTATAAGGAACCGGGAACTGGTTCTTTGTTGCCGATTGGCCGTTTTCAAACAATGGTGATGGATATACAAATCAGGAACAGGCAACTAGTTCCCGGTTCCCGATTCTCAGTTCCCAATTAGAATTTGCATTTTCTTTTAGTTACAAAGAAGAATTTATAAGAACAAATGACTTTTTCACATACACCCGATTGCAACATAATTTAATGCCTTATACAACATGTTATATGTCAGAATACATATCGCTGCGCCAACTGAATAATAATCAGTATTGTTCATAAGGAACTGTTTTCTTGTTCTGCTTTTGCAGTTCTTTCAGATAGATGTTGTTTTTTTTTTCAAATAAGGAACAAGGAACTAGTTCCCGGTTTCCTATTCCCGATGTCCAGTTCCCGATAACATTGTGCTTTCGAACTGTTTCCTTGGTCCTCTTTTGCAGTTCTTTCAGATCAATGTGTTCTTTGTTCTTTTTTTCAAATAAGGAACAAGGAACTAGTTCCCGGTTCCCGGTTCCCGATTCCCGATTCTCAGTTCCCGATTATATTAGGCTTTCGTTTGTTACTTACAAAGTTGAATTTATTGTATTAAAGCATTACATTTACTTGGTAGCAACATCATCTAATGCCTAATATCATGCGTTATTTCAATAATAGATTATTTATGCAACTTGGTTTAAACCGCTTTTTGTTCAATAAGGAACCGGGAACTGGTTCCTTGTTGCCGATTTGTCGTTTTCAAACAATGATGATGGATATACCAATAAGGAACAAGAACAAGTTCCCGGTTCCCGATTCTCAGTTCCCGATTAGATTTTTTTCTTAGTTAAAAAAAAGCATTGATTAGAAGTGACTTTTCACATTTACTCGATTGCAACACCATTATACGCCTTACAGCATGTTATATGTCAGAACAAGTATTAATATGCCAAATATTAAATAATTAGTATTGTTCATAAGCAACCGGAAATTGTTTCCTTGTTGCCTTTTTGCAGTTCTCTCATATTGATGAGTTCTCTCCAAATAAGGAACAAGGAACTAGATCCCGGTTCCCGGTTCCCGATTCGCGATTCCCAGTTCCCGATTATATTAGGCTTTCGTTTGTTAATTACAAAGTTGAATTCATTGTATTAAAGCATTACATTTAGTCTGTGGCAAAACTATCTTATGCCAAATAATATGTAATATGTCAAAAAACGATTATTCATGCAACTTCATTTAAACCGCTTTTTGTTCTATAAGGAACCGGGAACTGGTTCCTTGTTGCCGATTGGCCGTTTTCAAACAATGGTGATGGATATACAAATCAGGAACAGGCAACTAGTTCCCGGTTCCCGATTCTCAGTTCCCAATTAGAATTTGCATTTTCTTTTAGTTACAAAGAAGAATTTATAAGAACAAATGACTTTTTCACATATACCCGATTGCAACATCATTTAATGCCTTATACAACATGTTATATGTCAGAATACATATCGCTGCGCCAACTAAATAATAATCAGTATTGTTCATAAGGAACTGTTTTCTTGTTCTTCTTTTGCAGTTCTTTCAGATCGATGTGTGTTTTTTTTTCCAAATAAGGAACAAGGAACTAGTTCCCGGTTCCCGGTTTCCTATTCCCGATGTCCAGTTCCCGATAACATTGTGCTTTCGAACTGTTTCCTTGGTCCTCTTTTGCAGTTCTTTCAGATCAATGTGTTCTTTGTTCTTTTTTTCAAATAAGGAACAAGGAACAAGTTCCCGGTTCCCGATTCCCGATTCTCAGTTCCCGATTATATTAGGCTTTCGTTTGTTACTTACAAAGTTGAATTCATTGTATTAAAGCATTACATTTACTTGGTAGCAACATCATCTAATGCCTAATATCATGCGTTATTTCAATAATAGATTATTTATGCAACTTGGTTTAAACCGCTTTTTGTTCAATAAGGAACCGGGAACTGGTTCCTTGTTGCCGATTTGTCGTTTTCAAACAATGATGATGGATATACCAATAAGGAACAAGAACAAGTTCCCGGTTGCCGATTCTCAGTTCCCGATTAGATTTTTTTCTTAGTTAAAAAAAAGCATTGATTAGAAGTGACTTTTCACATTTACTCGATTGCAACACCATTATACGCCTTACAGCATGTTATATGTCAGAACAAGTATTAATATGCCAAATATTAAATAATTAGTATTGTTCATAAGCAACCGGAAATTGTTTCCTTGTTGCCTTTTTGCAGTTCTCTCATATTGATGATTTCTTTCGAAATAAGGAACAAGGAACTAGATCCCGGTTCCCGATTCCCGATTCCCGATTCCCAGTTCCCGATTATATTAGGCTTTCGTTTGTTACTTACAAAGTTGAATTCATTGTATTGAAGCATTACATTTAGTCTGTGGCAAAACTATCTTATGCCAAATAATATGTAATATGTCAAAAAACAATTATTCATGCAACTTCATTTAAACCGCTTTTTGTTCTATAAGGAACCGGGAACTGGTTCCTTGTTGCCGATTGGCCGTTTTCAAACAATGGTGATGGATATACAAATCAGGAACAGGCAACTAGTTCCCGGTTCCCGATTCTCAGTTCCCAATTAGAATTTGCATTTTCTTTTAGTTACAAAGAAGAATTTATAAGAACAAATGACTTTTTCACATATACCCGATTGCAACATCATTTAATGCCTTATACAACATGTTATATGTCAGAATACATATCGCTGCGCCAACTAAATAATAATCAGTATTGTTCATAAGGAACTGTTTTCTTGTTCTTCTTTTGCAGTTCTTTCAGATCGATGTGTTTTTTTTTCCAAATAAGGAACAAGGAACTAGTTCCCGGTTCCCGGTTTCCTATTCCCGATGTCCAGTTCCCGATAACATTGTGCTTTCGAACTGTTTCCTTGGTCCTCTTTTGCAGTTCTTTCAGATCAATGTGTTCTTTGTTCTTTTTTTCAAATAAGGAACAAGGAACTAGTTCCCGGTTCCCGGTTCCCGATTCCCGATTCTCAGTTCCCGATTATATTAGGCTTTCGTTTGTTACTTACAAAGTTGAATTCATTGTATTAAAGCATTACATTTACTTGGTAGCAACATCATCTAATGCCTAATATCATGCGTTATTTCAATAATAGGTTATTTATGCAACTTGGTTTAAACCGCTTTTTGTTCAATAAGGAACCGGGAACTGGTTCCTTGTTGCCGATTTGTCGTTTTCAAACAATGATGATGGATATACCAATAAGGAACAAGAACTAGTTCCCGGTTCCCGATTCTCAGTTCCCGATTAGATTTTTTTCTTAGTTAAAAAAGCATTGATTAGAAGTGACTTTTCACATTTACTCGATTGCAACACCATTATACGCCTTACAGCATGTTATATGTCAGAACAAGTATTAATATGCCAAATATTAAATAATTAGTATTGTTCATAAGCAACCGGAAATTGTTTCCTTGTTGCCTTTTTGCAGTTCTCTCATATTGATGATTTCTTTCCAAATAAGGAACAAGGAACTAGATCCCGGTTCCCGATTCCCGATTCCCAGTTCCCGATTATATTAGGCTTTCGTTTGTTACTTACAAAGTTGAATTCATTGTATTAAAGCATTACATTTAGTCTGTGGCAAAACTATCTTATGCCAAATAATATGTAATATGTCAAAAAACAATTATTCATGCAACTTTATTTAAACCGCTTTTTGTTCTATAAGGAACCAGGAACTGGTTCCTTGTTGCCGATTGGCAGTTTTCAAACAATGGTGATGGATATACAAATCAGGAACAGGCAACTAGTTCCCGGTTCCCGATTCTCAGTTCCCGATTAGAATGTGTTTTTTTAGTTACTACGAAGCATTGATAAAAGTGGCTTATCACATTTACCCAATTACAGCATCATTATATGGCTTTCAATATGTTATATGTCAGAATAAATACTATTGTGCCAACTATTTAAACATCAGTATTATTCAATAAGGAAGCGGAAACAGGTTCCTTGTTACCTATTTGCAGTTCTCTCACATTCATGATTGTTTTACAAATAAGGAACAAGGAACTAGTTCGTGGTTCCCGGTTCCCGATTGCCGATTTTCGATTCCCGATTATTTTGTACTTTCTCTTCTTACTTACAAATTTGAATTCATTGTAACTAAAGCATCACATTTACTTGGTGGCAACATCATATTATGCCTAATATCATGTCATGATGCCCTTTTTCAGTTCCCTCACATTTATAATTCTTCCTACAGATAAGGAACAAGGAACTAGTTCCTGGTTCCCGATTCCCAGTATCCGATTATTTTGTGCTTTCGGTTCTTACTTACAACGGATATAACTTTATATGTACGTATTAGAAAGCAGAAGAGAAATTTATATCTACGAATCAGTGACATGTGAAGTGAAAATATTGTTAATGTTTAGAAATATAGAGGCTGCGATGAAGAGAGTTACGGTGAAAGGGAAACTATATTTGTATGTAAAACTTCTTCAAATAAATATTGTTTAAACCAAAGGGAAACTATTTACATCGACGGGTAACGGTACATAATCAACAAATGAGGGACTCAAAAACAAGAATGCTGTTCGTTAACAAGCACCGGAGTATATGTGTTCACCAAAGAATCTTGCCTGTTCTATAAAATATATTCAGACAGCACGTCATTAACACGTGCGAAAGAAAATTAATTCATTAAAGTCTGTTCCGCGGAATGTGACAGTAAGTGTGGCTTGGAGAGGGATGCCTACCGAGATCTGCCCATCCTCGCTTTTTTGTCAAACTATTTTGGTTTTTCAACACTGAAGAAGTTAAATACAGAACCTGTCGCACTAAGTTTGGTATGGATATATTTTATATTAAAACCCATATTAAATAGGGTAAGCTAATCCGCACCATCAGGAACAATTTATTTCCTTTGTTTCAACTTGACAAGAGTTATCATTTGACAATGTGATGTACTTATTGTATGTAGACGAACAATATATTTTACACTGTGTTTGCTTTTTTTAATACAGGAGAACGCATGTGCTCAAAATTCTTTACCTCCCTAATATTAAAGAGATAACAGAGATGGATGGAATATTGACCCCCGCCTAATCAGTCACCGTCTTTAAATCCTGGAAGTGTTATTATTACAATTATTTATGTTGCTGGAGTTGATATTTTTTTTTGTTATTATTGCTGCTGCAGCTGCTGCTGCTGTGGTGTGTGACGTTTACTACCAGCCTAAGGTGACAGTTTTAGCTCACCTGAGCATATTGTGTTCAGTCTAATAGACGTGGATATCTGTCATCCGCCGTCTGTAAAAGCGTTGCGTATTTGAAAACAAGGACAGAATACCGCAAAAGCCGCGTAGGGACTTCGTATTCGTACTTCAAACCTCTAAATTCTTACTTCTAACATCTTACCTTTTACTTCTAACATTTTATTTAACTTCTTACTTCTAACATCTTACTTCTAACTTTTATTTCTAACTCGCTACTTCTTAATTCTTCTTACATCTAACCTCCGAACTTTTAACGAAGACATACACATTACCACATCCATTATATATACATACACCAATCAAGCGAATGGTGTCGCTCCTGATCAGGCTACGCGTTCCTTAATAGTTTTTCGAATATTTCGGTTCCAGATGAGAGTAAAAATCTGCGCTGTGTATGTTTATGGCTTACACTATTCGCGGGAAGCAGCTAGATGCATGTCTCTTCATACCATACCTAGATCAGCCTGCGAATCTGCCCCTTCTGATTAAGGATCCGCGCTGTCTGATCAGGGTCTGCACTGTTTACATCTCAAATGTAACTCTGATCCAGGAAGGAATAGTGACGGCTCTGGTCAGACTGCGTGAATGCACAGATAGATCTGCCTTTACAATGTTAATAAAGGAGGACTTGACTAATGTCACCCGTATTGTTCGTACTTGATTATGGGTGATCTGAGTTATCACTAGTCATGTCGTTCCTTATGGCCTTTGTGAAGAGTGTGAAGGCAGAGCTTCCTGCTCATTCGCGCAATCCGACGAGGGACCAGCGTGTACATTGTTATCTAGAAACATCGAAAATGCTTTATTGATCTGACTGCGCTTCTCGTGACACTTTCATGGCAAAAGTAGACTCAGATCAGACTGTGACTGCATCTACATTACTCACTGGAAGAATCTAGAATGCTTCTTTTATCTGTAAGCAAGTGAAGACATTGATCTGACTGCGCGTCCCCTAAGACTTTAGCGACCAGTTTTTACACTGATAATCTTGCAAATCCGTTCTTTCTGATCAGTTTCTACCTTGTTCGATGGACACATGTAAAATGCTTTCTTGATGTGTAACGGAACGAACAGACTGCTTGTTTCTAAAGACTTTTGCGACCAATGTAGAATCAAATCAGCCTCCAAATCCACACTTGTTTATCAGGATCTATACTATTTGCCAGTAGCATCTCGACATCCTGAAATATATACTTAACTTACCATCGAACACTATCTATAGACCTTGGTCAGGCTAACAAAGGAACTGGGGTCAATCCGATTCTAGACCACATGGTTTATACTTGACGTGGTCCATAGAAATATAGTGGCGTGGTAGAGTGGTCATAAGATTTTGATCAGGGATGATTTTATTTAGTTACACCGGATTTTAAAGAAACTCTACGTTTGTCTATTGTTCATTTTCTTAGTGCAAACAATCTGTTTGAATTCCTGGATTAAATATGTCACATGTCCATGGGTGCTGGACCGCTGATATCATTCTACGTCTCATTGCACAGTAAAAGGAAAAATAAGAAGACATAGACTGAAGGAGAGGTGGGAAGACAATATTAAGGAGTGACAAGGATGGACTTTACTAGCTCAACTAGGGCAGGTGAAAACAGGACTAGGTTGCGTTGTTTGCTTCCTGGTGATGGCAGTGACTTTCTGAACAGGAGGAGAGTTATTTCTAGGTTGTGTTAATGGGGAAAATGTTGTTCCAATTTAATGTCGAAGCAACACGAAAATCTTTATATTGGGGAAGAATTAAACATAAACACTATGAGCTCTCTTTAAAATCATGAATACCGTTCTGTAAATGTCAGTAAATTTTGCGTTTCTTGTTAAAATACAAGGGGGGGGGAGGGGAACGGGGTGTGTTTGGGGCTGGTTTGCCGTGAGGAACATGACTAGGATCACTGACGCTGATTCATTGTGTAGCAGGAAACTTGTAATATGGAGAAATGCTTACAGCTCTGTCCATCCGGATGATGTAACTATTATTTACTTTTGCTGTGATGGACCAAGAGTGCCAGGATCTAAGCAGCATGTGCACCTGCTATTTGATCTCTACACAAGCTGTATGCCTTCAACTTCCTAATGATACTTTACTTAGACATTGCGCAATGAATCTAATAGCTTTCACACCTAAATGTCAGACACGGCCTTGCCAATACATTTATCTTGTACATACTATCAGACAAAACTGACATTGATACCTCAGATATAATGTTGCACATAACCTGATAATGATTTGCATACACTTACACTTTAGACAGATTAAGCACCAGAATCGTGCACCGTGTTTTCAAGCTACAGAGGGTGGACAAAAGTGTTCGTTAAATCGTGACGTTGCCGTTGACTTTAGTGCATTTCCACTTTTGCTGAAAAATTAATCATATGAGAAGCGTAAAGTAAAACTATATAAAAATAATACTAATGTGTAGCTAAATGATTTATGCAATATACCAAATATTTTTGTACGTTTTCGATCTCTAGTTTCAGAGTTGTGATTATTTAAAGATCACGTAATTGTTTGACGTCAAGGATGACGTTAGCAAAATTTACCGCAAGAAAATACCTAAATGAGGTTAGAGTCGTTCCAAATAGAAACTATAGATACCAGGAAAGCAAGAAATTGAATAATATTGCACAAGTAATGTAGCTAGACATCGGTGCAATTTCCATGTAAATATCTGTTATACTTTTCTCACAATATGTTTTGCGCTAAAAGAAAAAATGCATTAAAGTCAATGGTAACGTCATGATTTAACGAACACTTCTGTCCACCCTCTGTACTACGAAAATTGTCATTAAATGTTACCGAAATCAGACAGACAGTAATTGTTTCGACAACTTACTCGAGTTATTACCCTTGGTTTTAGGTAGTTGGATTTTCGTTTTAACAAAACGTCTTTTCGTCATATCGATTTGGATCCTCGTTATACGAAATGGTTTCTCGATACTACGAGTAAGCACCTCCTTATAACGAACTGGCTTCTCGTTATATCGAGTTAGTTTCTCTTTATAACTGATTAGTTTCTCATTGTTACTTGTTTGCTTCTCTTTATAACGAACCCGTTTATAGTTGTTACGTGTAGGCTTCTTGTTATAACGAATTGATTTATCGTTATTTCGATAACTTATTTTTCGAATTTGATATGTCCTTTTAGACTTCCGTAGTATATCATCATATATCAGTTCTGTTTAGTGATGTAGGGCCTCGTGTCCTCTTGTTAACTATGCTATTCTACCACGAATTTAGCAAAATAGGACAAATCAGTTGCTTTTACTAATCTTACAATAAGAGTTAGATGTAGACGTTAACCCATTCCCACTTTACAGGCTGACATAGTCAACTACATGGTTTCAACTAAAAGCCTTCGATTTTGCAAATCTACGCTTAAACTAGCTGAAAAAGAAAATGATTTTGAAGTACGTCAAACATGTATGTTTATTTATTCATATTTTCATATATTTGTAAACATGCATTTTTATGAAAAGACATTGTCATGGCTAATGGTTCTTGACGATCAACAACAAAAAAATGTTTTATTACAAGCAGATGAAAAGCAAATCCATCAAACGAGATTGTTGCTGGATTGTGCTAAATGACAGTTATGTATCTTAAGGTGGTCATAATCACTGTGGCGAATACACAAATATGCATAAATGATAAAAATACAACAGATATTCCCAAAACTTAACAAATGCTTCAATTAAAATTTCCCAAAATGCCTGGCTTGTTGACGTTAAAAAAGGTTTATATGAGTAAAAATCAAAGGGTAATTTTCTGTGCCAATATTTAAGACATCAGCATTGTTATTGAAAATTTATAGAGGTTTGAAGTAACGTAAATATATTACTAAGAGCGTCCTAGCAATTATTTTTTTCCACCTCTTTCACGCATTTTGTAGTTGAGCAGATAAAAACGAGGTAGCCCGGGCCCAAATTTTTTGACTATGTTATGAAGAATAGACATGGTAGTCTCCTTTTTCAAGGTTGGACATTTGCACTTGCCGACTTGCCTTGAATACTGTGTGTTTGATAAAGGTAAACCTGCGTATCCTGTATTCAATGATTGAACCGAGTATGTATTTACCTTGTACATGGTCGAATATTTCAGAATTAGCTGGGTTTTTTTCATATGTTCGACCTTACAATTTGAGAAAGAGTTGGACCAAATAATTGCCGGGAAGCTCTTCTCTATGTATCGAAGTACCTTCAGACCTATATTCATTTTTAATACCGTTTTTGACTTTTTTTAAATTTGCGCAGAAAATCACCCTTGGATTTGTCCTTAAAAGCACATTTTTATCACAATATGGCTATTTTTGATATTCTTAACTGTAAAGAAGAACACATATCAGGAGCCTGCTAATTTTCGGGAGATAAGTTAATTTTTATGGTTTTATTCAGATTTTTATATTTACCACAAATCAACATCTAAATATAAAAAAGCCCCATATACAATCTTAGACAAATGTGAAAAAGAAACTAGCCATGCAAAGCCAAAATCAATCACAACCACTATGAGTCCTCTAAAAAGAGAACATACTAACAAGTTAACAAAGCCAAGCATCATAAATGTAAAAGGCATATCTTAAAAATTATACATCTTAAGAACTGATGTTCTTTAAACTTTAAAATCCCAGTTAGTTTTACTGAGAGTTTAGTTACTTTTATTTTTCTTCCTCTCCCATTGTCGAAGCAACATGGAGATCTGTTAATTGCGGGAGAATAAATGTAAAATCCATGAATCTCATATTAAAACCAAGACTATCGTTCTATAGGATTGATGATGAGGCACTCTCTGTGTAGTGTTTCTTATGAATGCGTACAGAAGCAAAAATATATAACGTAAATTAACAAGATTTTCCCGGGATTGATTCATCAAAATGACGTAAAAGACTAGCAAAAGAAGCCATGCATTCTTATAAATGTACACAATCCACTCTGATAAATGCACAGATTTAAAATTTATATCCGAAAGAAAGATACTTATTCTAACACAAACATAATCGTGTAGAAATGATTACGGTTGTCTGAATAAGCAAAATGAACAAAACAAACGAGTGATATTAATGTAGATTTGTGGCTATACCAGCATCATAACAGGTCAGTTTTAAGCTAGGCACAACCTTTTAAACAAACAGTCTGTATCTTGAATACTTTTAACGCTTTCTCAGTGAAAGCAATAAAATAATGTAGTAGTTTAGTTATTTTATATCGTATTCATAGCGACTGAATAAAAAGAAGCATCATCTTACGTGACACCTTTGCAGCATGAGCACATCACGGTTTTCTCAATAGACGCTGCCCTAGAGCAGGAACATCAAATCCGAAACTACATAATCGCTTTTTACTAAACCTTCCAAGTTTAAAACGCGACAATTGTCTCACAGAATATCTAAAATTTATACTGCAAAGCCTGTTAAACATTGATATAAGAAAGGAAAAAAAAACACAAAAAAACGATGACGCAACTGTTTTGTGGAGAGTGCAGAAGGTGTGTGGGACGTGTTTGGTCAGTTCGAACAATTGTAAATCCAAATGTTTGCTTTCCTGATATCATGTGCTTCTTTAGAATATGTTTGTTAATTCTGTAAACCTTAGACAAAGACACTGTTTGCAATCAGAAAAAATACTTTTGAGCTCAAGACTTTCTTGGATGCGGTAAATATGCAAGCTGAACAAACAACAGAAGTACTATAAATGACTGCGTCATTCCCCGACACTGCAAACCTATGCACTTTCTGTTATATTTTATAGGTTTTTATTTCATGATTTCGTACATGTATAGCTTCGTGACCGAGACAGATATTCTCCCTGTAAAAAGGGTTTGACTATCACTGATAGCTTTGAGTGTTTTGATCGAAGGTTGATTATTTTATATGTCATAACAATAATGATTTCATATGAAACTTTTCATGACTTTACACACGTGTAAAAACCGGTTAATAATAATTGAGCCGCGACACAAAACCAACAATGTGTTTGTGCACCCCTGGGCATTCGCCCAGTTAGACTAGACTCTTCGTTATGTGCACAAATGGTAGCTAAGGGTCTAAGCTATATTCATGCTGACAGCGAAGATGATCAGACTGGGCAAATTCCCAGGCTGATCTGAGTCTGCGCACAACCACTTTGTTGGTTTTGTCGTGTCGCGGCTCAATTATGTTACTTTGACCATTTCTGTGAAATATGTAATAGATATATCCAGTTTTTTTGAAATGCATCAGTAAATATCGGTACTGATTGTTAGGTGTACAGGATAATGGACGGGCCCTAAAGATATCGGTACTGATCATTAGGTGTACAGGATAATCGACGGGCCCTTTAGGGCGAGTCCAATTATCCTGTACACCTAACAATCAGTACCGATATCTACTGATACATCTCAAAAAGAAATGCATATATCTGTTTTGATCCACAGCTTTATTGAACTTTTAACCTAAAAACGAATAATTAAACCAATAAAAAGTGTATTTGAGCCGCGACACGAGAAAACCAACAATGTGGTTGTGCGCATGGCGCAGACTCAGATCAGCCTGAGCAATCACCCATTCTGATCAGACTCTTCACTACGCTCTTAAAGGATAGCTAAGGGTCCCATCTACCTCCATGCGGACAGCGAAGACTCTGATCAGACTGGGCAGATGCCCAGGCTGATCTGAGTCTGCGTTGGGCGCACAACCATATTGTTGGTTTTGTTGTGTCGCGACTCATTTTATCTTCTTCATTTATTTTATCTAATTCAACCTGCCTCACCTTGTCTGGAAAATGGGCCTTCCTGTCAGACGCATTAAGGACATCCGTTAGCGGACCTATCAGAAATGGCTTGAGTGTTCATTGGGAAATTTGAATCAGAAGGTTTGTCCTATTTTAACATTGTACACAGAAGAGGAAAGACAAGAAAATTGGGCTGCAGTTGAAACAGATTTTGTTGGGTAATCTCTGCTATTCTTTTTAATCGCAAAGAAATTGTTTGTCAAGGGTATTCACTATTTATCTCATTTTGTTTAGGCTATTTCTATCACTTATGTTTTAGTGCTCATTTTTTTCAATTACCAGGTATGCTGTGTATGGGCCATCAGAATTCGTAACGTAGAGGCTTTTTTCAACTAAAACATGTGTTGGCTTACTGAAATAACCTCGCTGGTGTGCCTTTTTAAATGGATTACCCACAAATTTCAATGGTTAATTTCATTTTTTTTTCTACTAAACATATGTTGTATGGATTCACCTAATTGATGAGTAAACACATCATGTTTAATGATGTATGGGTACACATCTATGTTTTTTTCTGCCATTTATGCAAAAGGAACAAATTGGTATATCGGGAACGCCAAAATTAATCTGCGGTCAGTATGTCATTTTCATTCAACCGGCAAATTTTGCTACCGCAAATATTAAGTGTATTACAGTGAATAGAGATAACCCCGCCCTCTGCCCCCACCAAAATCGTAATAATAATGAACATTTTCGTGTGTCTGTTTGTATGCTCGTCCGTCCGACTGTCGGTAAAGAAATGGAGATGAAGGAATGATCAAAACTGTTTTAAGATTCTCTTTTTCTGTAGCCACTGCAATACAAGAAAGAAATGACAGTACACCATTGTCTTCATACACATGTGACCATGAATATGTTCTTATATACTGCCAAAATGCCCGTGTGCGTGTGTGTGTACTCGGCTATAGTGGATATAGTAAGGACTGGAAGTACCACTAGAAGTACTTAGAAGTACTTATACTGGAAGTACTAAGTCCTCTTATTTTTAACAGGGGCGGGGAGGGGGGGACAAGAGATTATTGGGGGAAAGTGGCTGTATGAGGTCGTGATATTTAGCTACATCGTAGTCTTTCCTTTAGCCACTTTTTTCCAGTTCTCATCGATGTTTCCCAGGAGGCACACCGGAACGAAACTATGATTGCACACTCCTGGCACCGAGTATGTCATCCGTCATCCTCTTCAATGCGAAGAGAAGAGTGATTCAATTTGTACTCCATGGCTAACTCAAAATGCACATATATAGTGGTAGGATCTGATACTTTTGTATGTACCTGATCTTTTAAAAACTAGGGGGTAAAAATCGATTTACGTTCATAGAACTTAGCAACGCATTTCCGCCTTCCCCACCGCCTTTGACCCAGCTACCCACTTTCATATGTCGCGTAAGTATGAAACAGAAAACTGAACACGAAGCTGGTTGAGTTATTATCTACCCACATAGGACAAAGTTACACGACATTCTGTTTACAAGAACCATTTAGCAGGACACCATTATCATTGAATGATCTGTACGATCTTGACATTTGAATTAGGCACGTAGGTCTTGCGCGCGCCAAATCGTCTTGACATTTGTACCAAGTTACAGGATTTTAAAATCCATCATCAACTAAGAAAGTTGTAACAGACCGAATCTAGTCTAGTCTTTTCTATCCCGTAACTTTGTAGGGCCGTTTGGGCAGCATAGGTGAATTGAAAACAATCCCTTTCTACCTTGTCCTGTTAACAGCTACCCTAGTGTAGCTGGCAAAGTCCATCTCTGTCGATTATTTAATATTATCTTTACACCTCTTCTTCTGTTTATCCCTTCTTTTCCTTTCATGGTGCCCTGTAGAGTTGTCTCTGCTAAACCAGAAAACCTTGAGACGTAGACAAATATCTTAGTTTCCGTTTCCTGACTATCGTCAGGAGTTCATCATATTCTCCAATGGCTGCTTGGATTTTTCTGCAAACCTCCTCGTAGGTTATGTGGTCCTTGTACGAACTATTTAATAACTTTCGGTAGCATCTCATCCAAAAGGCATGCATTTTTTTCTCTCTCACTCTGCTGTTTAGGCCAATGACTCACAGGTATACAGAAATATAGAAATAACAACGAAGGGCACCAGTTTCACACGGGGTAGGCGGCAATCGAAAACGCTCGTGCAATCGACGAAATCGGATCAAAAACAGTTAGAAACAGCCTTTTCGATTACAAACTGGCTACAATTTGCAATCGAATACGCTGTTTTGCAATGGAAAACGATGTTTGATCCGCGTTAATCGATTTTTAAGAGCATTTTCGATTGCCGCCTACCCGGTGTGAGTTTCGGATTTGAACAAATAGATATGTTGTCATCTCTCCAAATTGGCTGAAGCTTTGTAAGAGCTGCAATGAGTTGTGCAGAACTTGAGTGAACCTCGGGTTTTGAGCATCATCTTGCTCCAATGCAATTGAAGCTTGTTACGGTGCCCAGCTTCTGTTCTGTTACCTTCATCTCCCTCTGGATGTCGTTAGCGCTGTTTGTCATCAGTTTGGTTTTCTCAGCACTGGTCTCCATCTTTAAGCTAGGGCTTCTCGTTCCTGCCCTTCCTCAGCTTCAGCATTTAGGTAATCGGCAAACAACAGCCCCAGAAAAATGACCAGGAGGGGCAGGGGGCAATATTGTATAGATATCATCAAAGGGCTTATCACTTTCTAACAAGAGTCAGTATTGTATAGAAATGGGTCATTTTCTAAACAAAAAAATGAAAGAGGGTGGGTGAGGGAGAAGATTTTATTAAATGGGGGTCGTTCTACTTCGTTAGATCAGCTTGTCTCTATCAAAGAACATAGGGAAAGTGCATGTAAAAACAGAAATCGCTGGAGGTATATATCAAATTTTATATGCTCACTTACTGATTGAGACCTTTTAGTCTGTTGCGTTATCCGTTTAACGTTCTCATGTCTTCCACATATTGGTTTGCACGGTCTGGGACGCATTGAACCAGTTACATCGGCACACATACATCACTTCCAAAGTGTGGCGTAGTCAACAACGTGCTTTGAACATATCCAATTTGACAACAGCTCGTTCGGCTCAATGCAGCATTGCCCATGTGCTGCAAAATCTGAAAGAAACTTATATAAGATCAAATAATTTCTTTCAAGGCAAATATGCGAACACTTAATCATAGGTTTTATTTACTGCCCAGGACACACAGTTTTATGTAACAATGCTTTTGTTTTTATCATATCCACAAGAATGTTACTTTTTATCCAAAAGGAAAATGCAAAAACAAAAAAGCACCTACTAGTAGTTAGAGCAAAACTGTGACAAAAATTTGAATCGGGAACCGACTTTTGAGAACTAACAAGGCATGATATTCGGCATTAGATGATGTTGCTACCAAGTAATTGTACTGCTTTAATACAATGAATTCAACCTTGTAAGTAACAAACGAAAGCCTAATATAATCGGGAACTGGGAATCGGGAATCGGGAACCGGGAACTAGTTCCTTATATGGGGGAAAAAACACATTGATCTGAAAGAACTGTAAAAGAGGAACAAGGAAACAGTTCGAAAGCACAATGTAATCGGGAACTGGACATCGGGAATAGGAAACCGGGAACTAGTTCCTTGTTCCTTATTTGGAAAAAGAAACACATCGATCTGAAAGAACTGCAAAAGAGGAACAAGGAAACAGTTCCTTATGAACAATACTGATTATTATTTAGTTGGCGCAGCGATATGTATTCTGACATATAACATGTTGTATAAGGCATTTAATGATGTTGCAATCGGATATATGTGAAAAGTCATTTGTTCTTATAAATGCTTCTTGTAACTTAAAGAAAATACAAATTCTAATCGGGAACTGAGAATCGGGAACCGGGATCTCGTTGCCTTTTCCTGCTTTGTATAGCCATCACCATTGTTTGAAAACGGCCAATCGGCAACAAGGAACCAGTTCCCGGTTCCTTATAGAACAAAAAGCGGTTTAAATAAAGTTGCGTGAATATTTTTTTGACATATTACATATTATTTGGCATAAGATAGTTTTGCCACAGACTAAATGTGATGCTTTTATTACAATTAATTCAATTTTGTAAGTAAGAAATGAAAGTACAAAATAATCGGGAACTGGGAATCAGGAACCGGGAACCGGGATCTAGTTCCTTGTTCCTTATTTGGAGAGAAATCATCAATAGGAGAGAACTGCAAAAAGGCAACAAGGAAACAATTTCCGGTTGCTTATGAACAATACTAATTATTTAATATTTGGCATATTAATACTTGTTCAGACATATAACATGCTGTAAGGCGTATAATGGTGTTGCAATCAAGTAAATGTGAAAAGTCACTTCTAATCAATGCTTTTTTTTTTAACTAAGAAAAAAATCTAATCGGGAACTGAGAATCGGGAACCGGGAACTAGTTCTTGTTCCTTATTGGTATATCCATCATCATTGTTTGAAAACGACAAATCGGCAACATGGAACCAGTTCCCGGTTCCTTATTGAACAAAAAGCGGTTTAAACCAAGTTGCATAAATAATCTATTATTGAAATAACGCATGATATTAGGCATTAGATGATGTTGCTACCAAGTAAAAGTAATGCTTTAATACAATGAATTCAACTTTGTAAGTAACAAACGAAAGCCTAATATAATCGGGAACTGGGAATCGGGAATCGGGAACCGGGAACCGGGAACTAGTTCCTTGTTCCTTATTTGAAGAAACAACAACAAACAACACATTGATCTGAAAGAACTGCAAAAGAGGACCAAGGAAACAGTTCGAAAGCACAATGTAATCGGGAACTGGACATCGGGAATAGGAAACCGGGAACCGGGAACTAGTTCCTTGTTCCTTATTTGGAAAAAAAAACACATCGATCTGAAAGAACTGCAAAAGAGGAACAAGGAAACAGTTCCTTATGAACAATACTGATTATTATTTAGTTGGCGCAGCGATATGTATTCTGACATATAACATGTTGTATTAGGCATTAAATGATGTTGCAATCGGGTATATGTGAAAAGTCATTTGTTCTTATACATGCTTCTTTATAGCTAAAAGAAAATACAAATTCTAATCGGGAACTGAGAATCGGGAACCGGGAACTAGTTGCCTGTTCCTGATTTGTATATCCATCACCATTGTTTGAAAACGGCCAATCGGCAACAAGGAACCAGTTCCCGGTTCCTTATAGAACAAAAAGCGGTTTAAATAAAGTTGCGTGAATATTTTTTTTGACATATTACATATTATTTGGCATAAGATAGTTTTGCCACAGACTAAATGTGATGCTTTTATTACAATTAATTCAATTTTGTAAGTAAGAAATGAAAGTACAAAATAATCGGGAACTGGGAATCAGGAACCGGGAACCGGGATCTAGTTCCTTGTTCCTTATTTGGAGAGAAATCATCAATAGGAGAGAACTGCAAAAAGGCAACAAGGAAACAATTTCCGGTTGCTTATGAACAATACTAATTATTTAATATTTGGCATATTAATACTTGTTCTGACATATAACATGCTGTAAGGCGTATAATGGTGTTGCAATCAAGTAAATGTGAAAAGTCACTTATAATCAATGCTTTTTTTTTAACTAAGAAAAAAATCTAATCGGGAACTGAGAATCGGGAACCGGGAACTAGTTCTTGTTCCTTATTTGTATATCCATCATCATTGTTTAAAAACGACAAATCGGCAACAAGGAACCAGTTCCCGGTTCTTTATTGAACAAAAAGCGGTTTAAACCAAGTTGCATAAATAATCTGTTATTGAAATAACGCATGATATTAGGCATTAGATGATGTTGCTACCAAGTAAATGTAATGCTTTAATACAATGAATTCAACTTTGTAAGTAACAAACGAAAGCCTAATATAATCGGGAACTGAGAATCGGGAATCGGGAACCGGGAACCGGGAACTAGTTCCTTGTTCCTTATTTGAAGAAACAACAACAAACAACACATTGATCTGAAAGAACTGCAAAAGAGGACCAAGGAAACAGTTCGAAAGCACAATGTAATCGGGAACTGGACATTGGGAATAGGAAACCGGGAACCGGGAACTAGTTCCTTGTTCCTTATTTGAAAAAAAAAAAAACACATCGATCTGAAAGAACTGCAAAAGAAGAACAAGAAAACAGTTCCTTATGAACAATACTGATTATTATTTAGTTGGCGCAGCGATATGTATTCTGACATATAACATGTTGTATAAGGCATTAAATGATGTTGCAATCGGGTGTATGTGAAAAAGTCATTTGTTCTTATAAATGCTTCTTTGTATATAAAAGAAAATGCAAATTCTAATCGGGAACTGAGAATCGGGAACCGGGAACTAGTTGCCTGTTCCTGATTTGTATATCCATCACCATTGTTTGAAAACGGCCAATCGGCAACAAGGAACCAGTTCCCGGTTCCTTATAGAACAAAAAGCGGTTTAAATGAAGTTGCATGAATAATTGTTTTTTGACATATTACATATTATTTGGCATAAGATAGTTTTGCCACAGACTAAATGTGATGCTTTTATTTCAATTAATTCAATTTTGTAAGCAAGAAATGAAAGTACAAAATAATCGGGAACTGGGAATCGGGAACCGGGAACCGGGATCTAGTTCCTTGTTCCTTATTTGGAGAGAAATCATCAATATGAGAGAACTGCAAAAAGGCAACCAGGAAACAATTTCCGGTTGCTTATGAACAATACTAATTATTTAATATTTGGCATATTAATATTTGTTCTGACATATAACATGTTGTAAGGCGTATAATGGTGTTGCAATCGAGTAAATGTGAAAAGTCACTTCTTATCAATGCTTTTTTGTAACTAAGAAAAAAATCTAATCGGGAACTGAGAATCGGGAACCGGGAACTAGTTCTTGTTCCTTATTTGTATATCCATCATCATTGTTTAAAAACGACAAATCGGCAACAAGGAACCAGTTCCCGGTTCTTTATTGAACAAAAAGCGGTTTAAACCAAGCCCCCTAAATAATCTATTTTTGAAATATGACATGATATCAGGCATTGGATGATGTTGCTACCAAGTAAATGTAATGCGGTAATACAATGAATTCAACTTTGTAAGTAACAAACGAAAGCCTGATATAATCGAGAACTGGGAATCGGGAATCGGGAACCGGGAACTAGTTCCTTGTTCCTTATTTGGAAAAAACACATAGATCTGAAAGAACTGCAAAAGAGAAACAAGGAAACAGTTCCTTATGAACAATACTGATTATTATATAGTTGGCGCAGCGAGAAATCGGGAATCGGGAACCAGGAACCGGTAACTTGGAACAGGGAATTAGGAACCAGGAAACGGGAACCTGGAATCGGGAATCAGGAACAGGGAACCAAGAACCGGGAACCAAGAACCGGAAACTTGGAACCGGAATTTAGAAACCGGGAACCAGGAACCGGGTACCTGGAATCAGGAAGCGGAACCAGGAACCCGGGAACCGGGAATCAGGAACCGGTAACTTGGAACCGGGAATTAGGAACCGGGAACTAGGAACCGGGAACCAGGAACCGGGAACCTGGAACCGGGAACCAGGAACCAGGAACCAGGAACCGGGAACCAGGAACCGGGAACCGGGAACCGGAAACCAGGAACCGGGAACCGGGAACCAGGAACCGGGAACCGGGAACCAGGAACCGGGAACCGGGAACCAGGAACCGGGAACCGGGAACCAGGAACCGGGAACCAGGAACCGGGAACCGGGAACCGGGAACCAGGAACCGGGAACCGGGAACCAGGAACCGGGAACTGGGAACCAGGAACCGGGAACCGGGAACGTACTTAACGGTCATATGGCCCGGATCCAGCCCATCACGTACTGGTGGGGCTCTGGATAACTGATGGGGCTTGGAGGTGCCGAAATGTAGTTGTGTGTGGGAGAGGGCTTGAAAATATGACATGTTGATGGTTCAATTTCAAGAGAATTTTTTATATATTTTTACCTTCAAATATATGTTGTGATATCTCATTAGAATCGCCTCCTCGAGGCAATTCTAATGAGATTTCACAACATATATTTTGAATATTTTGATCTAACCACATTGGATATTTTTTTCAAAACTCTCATCAGATGCTTCTTATCATCTGGAGGACTACATATTATACATACCACAGAGGCCAACTGGCGGGGCTGCAGCCCAAAGCCCACCCCCTGGATCCGGGGCTGAGTTTACGAATGGCCTTGAATTTAAAGTATAAAATTCAAACTTTGTACTAACTTCTAAGAAAAAAATATGTTTAAATCAAATTGCGATTTAAAAAAAAATGCAAGCTTTTATTAACACATGAAAGTTTTCGACATTAAATTTAAAGTCGTCCTTAAGTTTAAGAAATGGTTGTGAACCTGTGCCATGGAACTTATTGTAAATCAACGTATAATAAATCAAACTTCTGCAAATAGGTAGCCTCGATATAACGATGCTATTCGACACCGTAAATTTGAGCCACGACACGACAAAACCAACAAAGTGGTATGTGCGCCAAGCGAAGACTCAGATCAGCCAGGGCATCCGCCCGATCTGATAAGAATCTTCGCTGTCCGCATGGAGCTAGCTTAGACTCTTTAACTACTTTTTAAGCACACAGCGAAGTACGCGGATTTTTTTTTTTTTTTTTTTTTTTTTTTTATTTGCAATTATGTTATTTCTTTACACGTAACGATAGATATCTTTGATAAATTCTAGAAACTCGCATCCAATGGCATACTGTTCTGGATCCAAAGTCTATGTTGTAATATTCAGGTGTCAATAATGTGCTTACTCATGTTAAATACATGTATACCTTGATCCAAAAGAAATGTCAGGGCGGGGCTATCATTATACCTTCCCCTAGACTCTTCCATTGTACTAAAAGGAGCGTGGGACATACACGCTGCTCACTCACCGGTAACAAAAAATACTCCGCTGTGACAAAACGTACTATTTCAATGTAACGTTATGCAACACCTGGACATGTGGTATAGCCAACAATAGACGCACGTGACTAGCCATATTAACTGTACAAGTACAACATCAATCAAAAAGGGAAGACTGATCAGATGCGCAGGCTGATCTAAATATTTCCTTTTCGCACATTGGAATAAGGCATCTTTTCACGCGACACCAATCATGTACTTTTATTGGCAGAGACTGGCCTGAGTCTTGTTTGTTCACACTTTTCATTAAGTTACCTTTTTCGGTAACGAAATACAGCCAAACCTGCTCAAGTGGTCACCTTCCTTTAGAAGGCACTTTTTGGGGGTCTACAATGCAAGCGAACGTGTGTTTAAGAGGTCTCAGGAAGCAACCATTTTTTAGTTCCCTTAGATGACTCCTTCAGACAGGTTTGAATGTAATTTGAAGAAAACCGCAAAACGTAGCGATAGATTGCAAAACCCAATATGGCTTATTCGAATGCACAGGCTGATCTGAGTCATCTCAATTTGCACATGCTATACGTGCCTTTTTACGTGGTACGTGTACATCCCCACTCCTGAGCACGACCATACGGGCCGTGTGACCAAATTCACTTTTCCTCATGATCCAAAACTTCTCTATGTGAACGCAGACGACTGTCCTGAGTCTTCGCTGTTACGCTGATTAATAATTTTCACATTATATAAATGGCATCTAATTATAACAGAATTTTACAGCAGAACATCCGACGAGCTGAAACAACGTCGTGTAAACGTTGACACGCCATTGTTTTCAGATTTATGCTTAGACATTGATACGACGTTTTTCAACCTTGCTCTTGGCAGTTTTCACTTTACGATTTAAGCTAAGTTTCAATATTCGCGAAATGTCTCATTTTATGAGCCAACAGAGTTTGCAAATATAAGCGAAAATAAATTGTCGTTGTATTTACTTGTAGCTTGTGCCCGACTTTTGCACTATGCTGACTCTTATTTTAAGGTTTTGCATACATGATGTTCTAACTGGGCCTTGGCAGAGCAGTCCGCTAAGACCTAGCTTTTCGAGTTCAAATCCCGCTGACGGCGGAATTCTTTACACCGTACACTGTACGCCAGTGTGCGCACTTTAAGAATTTCACCGTCTTTCTTAATTGCTTGTATTAACATAGATCGTCTCTCATATATGACAGTAAATGTGGTGACATGAGATAAAATACCAATGCGTTATGCTTAGTGATCTTGAACAAGCGTGCAAAACTTATTCTACCGAATCTTCTGGTGGACTGGTCGAATTTGACAGATATTGGCAGCACATATTTGTCACCGCCCTGACATTTCATTTGAATCCAGGTATAAACATATAACTATATAAAGTATTTGAGGCGTGACACGACGAAATCAACAAAAAGACATGTGCAACCTGCAAAGCCTCAAATCGGCATTGTCCGCATGGAGCTAGCTCAACTCTTAGTGACCCTTAAAGCGCACAGGAAACATTGTGATCACACTAGGCGGATGCCAAGACAGATTTGAGTCTTCGCTAATGCACATGCCATTTTGTTTGTTCTGTAGTGTCGCGGCTGATTAATTAGCTCACCTGAGCCGAAGGCTCACAGGTGAGCTTATAGTATAGGCAGGCATCCGTCGTCCGTCCGTCCGTCAACATTTTCAAACGACATCTCCTCTGAAACTACAAGGCCCATTGTTACCAAATTCCATGTGTAGCATCTATAGGCAGAGGGAACCAATAATACTGTTTATTATCCAAATCGCTTTGGAACTTTGGTTGCTATGGCAAGTTAAAGTTGCCATTGACTTGTATGGGAAAAATTGAAAATTTACATTTATTGTTATGTCACTGCAGATATTTTGACAAAACTTTTTATAGAAATGTTCCATTAGTAGTCCTCTATCAACCACATGAAATTTATGTAAATTGTACAATTTGGCTGGTTGCCATGGCAACCGAATGGTTAAAAATAGAAAAAATATTCAAAAATCATCTCCTCAGAAACAATGCGAACAATAAAGCTCAAACTTCAAACAAAGGATCTTGGTACTAGCCTCTATAAAAGAACTGTTTTTCTTGGCAATTGCTTTAGCACTTTGGTTGCTATGGGAACTTAAAGTTGCCATTGACTTACAATGGCAAAATGGAAAATTTGCATTTATAGCTATGTCACTGCAGATATTTTGACAGAAATTTCATTGAAATGTCCCTTGAGTCATCCCAAAACCAGCCGTATTAAATTACGGCAAATTGTTAAATTTGACTGGTTGCCATAGCAACCGAATAGTTCAAAATAGAAAAATATTAGAAAATCATCTCCGCAGAAACTGTGTGGCCAATAAAGCTCAAACTTTACAGAAATGATCTTAGTACTAGCCTCTATAGAATTACTGTTTTTCCTGGCAATTGCTCTTGCAGTTTGGTTGCTATGGCAACTTATAATTTCCATTGACTTATAATGGGAAAATGGAAATTGCAAATTTTTTTCTATCTCACTGCAGTTATTTGGATTTTTTTTCCACAGAAATGTTTCTTGAGTAGTCTTCTACGATTCGTTTGAATTTTGACCAAATCGCTGAATTTGATTGATTGCAATGGCAAAATATAGGGTAAATTTTAGAAAAAAATAATCAAAAATCTTCTCCTCAGAAGGCATAAGAGGTATGAGGCTGATACTTTGCATACGTGTAAATGACATTAGCCTCTACATAAATTATGTTTTTTCTTCCAATTCCATAAGAACTCTGGTTGCTATGGCAACTTATATTTTCCATTGACTTGTAATGGGGAAAGAGAAAATTGGCAATTTTTGCTGTCTCACTCGTTATTTAGAATTTTTTCTATAAAAATGTTCCTTGGGTAGTCTTCTATGATTCATATGATTTTTGCTGAATTTGATTGGTCGCCATGGCAAAATAAAGGGTAAATTTTTGAAAAATATTACAAAATCTTCTCCTCAGAAGCCATAAAAGGGATGAAGGTGATACTTTGCAAACATATCAATTACGTTAGCCTCTCTCTAACTTATGTTTTATTTTACCTTGCTGATGTGAATTTGTTGCTATGGCAACTTAGAGTTTCTACAGACTTACAATGGGGAAATTGGAAATATTGCATTTGTTTCTGTGTTACTGCAGATATTTTGATAAAAGCTTTACAGAAATGTTTCTGGAGTAGTCCTCTACCAGCCATATGAATTTTGCCTAAATCCCTGATTTTGATTGGTTGCCATGGCAACCGAAAGGCCAGATTTTCATTTTTTATATTGCTGTTGGGCATGTGGTTTTGATGCTGTTTTTCCAACATAACCTCAGTGCTCAGGTGAGCGATATAGGGCCATTGGCCCTCTGGTTTAGTTTTCTGATCCAACTGACACAGTGTAGCGACGGAGCTGACGGGTTTATGCAAAAGAATTCGGTGTTTGTCATATGGCATAAGGCAACTTTTTACCGAGGCATGTGCCAATTGTAAACTGTCTATTCATGCTTTGAAACTTATTCATTACCAGGAAGAAATGAATAACAAGAGATCACATTACCGGCTGGCAATATAGAATGTGAAACGTCTACTGATATCCAGAACTTTCTTTCAGTGTGATACAAGACCCTTGTTTTAAAAATAAAAAACACATATAGCAAAGTTCCATCAAATAATGTAACAACCCTCACAACACAGCAGGCACTTGACTTCGAACAGACTACGCGGATGCTCATGCTTATCTGAGTGTGCGCTGGGCACACATGCCACTTTGTTGGTTTTGTCACATAGTGGCTCATTTACGCACACTCTTTGCTTTGAAGTAAAAGACATGGGCGTATTCACAAAACAACTTAAGTGGTTGCTATGCTGTTGCTAAGGCTAAATGTTTTCGAAGGAGATTCCCTACTACTATGAAATCTGCTCTGGAGGAACAGTCTTACAAAGACCTGTGAGCCTTCGGCTCAGGTGAGCTAATTAATCAGCCGCGACACTACAGAACAAACAAAATGGCATGTGCATTAGCGAAGACTCAAATCTGTCTTGGCATCCGCCTAGTGTGATCACAGTGTTTCCTGTGCGCTTTAAGGGTCACTAAGGGTTGAGCTAGCTCCATGCGGACAAGGCCGATTTGAGGCTTTGCAGGTTGCACATGTCTATTTGTTGATTTCGTCGTGTCACGCCTCAAATACTTTATATAGTTATGATAGGTTTACATGTATTTAACATGAGTAAGCACATTATTGACACCTGTAACATTACAACATAGACTTTGGATCCAGAACAGTATGCCATTGGATGCGAGTTTCTAGAATTTATCAAAGATATATATCGTTACATGTAAAGAAATAACATAATTGCAAATAAAAAAAAATCAAAAAAAAAATCCGCGTACTCTGATCAGTCTTCGCTGTGTGCTTAAAAAGTAGTTAAAGAGTCTAAGCTAGCTCCATGCGGACAGCGAAGATTCTGATCAGATCGGGCGGATGCCCTGGCTGATCTGAGTCTTCGCTTGGCGCACATACCACTTTGTTGGTTTTGTCGTGTCGCGGCTCAAATTTACGGTGTCGAATAGCATCGTTATATCGAGGCTACCTATTCGCAGAAGTTTGATTTATTATACGTTGATTTACAATAAGTTCCATGGCACAGGTTCACAACCATTTCTTAAACTTAAGGACGACTTTAAATTTAATGTCGAAAACTTTCATGTGTTAATAAAAGCCTGCATTTTTTTAAAAAAAAATCGCAATATGATTTAAACATATTTTTTTCTAAGAAGTTAGTACAAAGTTTGAATTTTATACTTTAAATTCAAGGCCATTCGTAAACTTAAGGTTGTTGTTGTTGTTTTAAGTGTTTTACATCCACGGTCAGTCAGTTTATCTAACCACACTGTTATTTTGCAGGCTTAGACATCCTAAGCGGTTAACCAGTACTAATTGCCTATACTTTTGCCAGTAACTGACAACTGCGATACCTTTCTTGAATCAGCGGAAGGAAAAGCGAAAGTATGTGACCGGACCGGGTATCAAACCCGGGACCTCTGGCTCTTGAATCAGACGCGCTGATTGTGACTTGACCCCAGGTTGGTTGGTTGGTTATTTTGAGTTAAACGGCCCTTTGAGACAGTATTTCAGTCTATGCCGGGTCGTCTCCCTGAGTGAGGGAGTGAAAGACGAGAGATAAAGTGTCAAAACAACCCCCAACCTTACCTACTACAAGCACGGTAGGCCCTTGCCCTACTGTTTTCCAAATCAGTAGGACGCCCCGGCACTGAAAGGTAGCCAGCACCATCGCATCTACCCCTTCAACCCCCCTCCCTCCCCCGCTTCCCCCCTTCAGGTCGAAATTGAATAGCGCGTTTACGAGGCAGCATGGTGTTGTAGAAGAACAGAGTTTACGCTTTGGTCTGTTCTCTGCACTGGAACGAGAATTATCAACTGAAGGAGAAAACAGAGCTAGAACTGCAAGTAGCTTTTAAAGTAGACCTACACCCGATCCTTCGTGAGGAAGTTGAAGTTACAGTAGCAGCAATAAAAAAGAGGAAGTTCGCAGGAGTTGATGGTATACCAGCAGAAATTATTAAAGCAGGCAGGGACACCATGATTTTTTAACAAAGATCTTTAACTAGAGCAAGTGAGCAGAGGCTCAAGTATACCCCCCGACCAGCGTCACCACATACTGAAATAGAACATATGAGCTTTATTTCCCTGGCCAGAGAGAGAGATAATCCATCCCAGTTGTAGGCCTTCGCAAACTATAACATTCAAGAATTTTGGAAATATTTAAACAAGGGCTTCGCAAGCGGCGCATGATACGCCCGTTTAAATGTCATAAAGCAGTAACAGAATGAACAAGATTGCTTACAAGAGGATAGAAAGGCAAACAAACAGGGGCAGCCACTCTATAATTAATGACTGCAACATTATTTAGATATTTAACACATCATACCAAAAATCAGGTGCCAAGGTAAGTTCCTTTGCCAAAGTGGAATAAGGGAGGTAACCTAAATATACAAGATGTACCTTTTTTGGTTCTACTATTTTCCCTTGAAATGATTTTTTTAGGTCGCCTGAACGAAAGTTCAGGAAGAGCTATTGTTGTCACCCTGGCGTCGGCGTCCGCGTCGGCGTCGGCGTCCGGATTGGATGTTTTGGTTAAAGTTTTTTAAAGACCTATATCTCCTTAACCCATGGATGGATTCATTTGATACTTGCACTGTAGTTAGATATTGGTCTCAGGTTTAACAGGGTGCCACCCACACCCCACTCCGTGACCTTGATGTCAAGGTCATGGACTTAGAAAATTGGAAGTGTTTTTGTATTGGATGTTTTGGTTAAAGTTTTGTAAAGCCCAATATCTCCTTAACCCATAGATGGATTCCTTTGATACTTGCATTCTAGTTAGATATTGGTCTAAAGTTTTCCAAGGTACTACCCCCACCCCCCTCAGTGACCTTGATGTCAAGGTCATGGACTTAGAAAATTTATTGCTTGGATGTTTTGGTTAAAGTTTTTTAAAGACACAAATCTCCTGAACCCATAGACGAATTCCTTTTATATTTGCACTGTACCTAGATATTAGTCCAAAGTTTTACAGAGTACTACCCCAACCCCGCTCAGTGACCTTGATGTCAAGGTCAGGGACTTAGGAAATTTGGTCTTTATTAAAGTTTTCTAATTGCATACTGATTCATTATGCTAGGCAGAGATTTAGTTTACACTTGAACCGATGTTAGACAATTTTTTGAGATTTTACAAAACATGATTTACTTACCCCACTGGATGACCTTGAAGTCAAGGTCATCGACTTTGAATTTTGTAATAAAGCTTTTGGTTAAAGTTTTATTTTTATGAAGACATAATTTCACGGTGCCACGATGGACTCAGTTGATACTTATACTTGGACTGATGTTAGATAATGGTTCAAAGTTTTGATACATCCTAGCCCCCTCCCCCCGCCCCCCCCCCCCAACCCCACCCTCCCACTCCCACCCCTTAGTTCTTTGAGCTCAAGCTCATGGACTTTGAAATTTCATGTGGATTTTTTTATTTTAATTTTATTTTAAACATTTCTGAGATAGCTTTTGTTTATAAATGTGTTGTCATTATGGACATGCTTGCCTGAAGTTTTATGCATAGCCGTCCACACCACCATAGCGACTGTGTGATGGGCAAGGACCAATTCAGGCGAGCTATGCTGTCAGGCGACAGCTCTTGTTTATAATATACATACCATTTATTTGAATGGTTATGGAGTTAGAGTAAACAGGAAATTTATGCAAGGGCAGATAATTCAGTAAGTAAGCCAGAGTTGTGGTTCTTGTTCAGGATACATTGCCATGATTGCCCCATTATTATACACATTCCTACAAAGCTTCATTCTAATATTTCAAAAGATTCAGGAGATATGGAGTGAATGAGAAACACCTGAAAAATACTAATCAAATGGAGGTTACTCCAAAATTAAGAAAGAGGGAGCAACCATTCTTATATATGACACATTGTCTTGTGATCATGCACATCATTATATTCCAAACGGTTACCAAGTTATGGCATGCACAAGATAAGTATACACAAAAATAGGCTAAAAGTACTAATGAAACGGACGTAGCTCTAAAACGAAGAAAGGGAGAGCAGCCATTATTGTACGCGACACATCGTTAGGATTTCATACACATTGCTATGAAGTTTTATAAAGGTATCCCAAACGGTTATCTAGTTATGGCGCGCACAAGACTTGCAGGGAAAAAATGATCAAAGGGGCATAACTTCAAAACTAAGAAAGGGGGAGCAACCATTCTTGTACGCGACACGTTCCCCCAACCTAATACATGTGCCTATAAAATTTCATGAAGATATCCCTAATGGTTACTGAGTTATGGCACGCACAAGAATGTTTACGGACGGACGGACGGACAGACGGACGGACGGACGGACGGACAGCGCCACGACATAATACGTCCGTTTTTTCAAAACGGGCGTATAAAAAGAAAACGAACTTAAAACACAACTTGAATGCAACATTAGACGAATTTCTAAGTCTGTGACATTGACTTTCTATCAGCAGCAACATCCAGATGTCATCAATCATTCATTACTAAGCTAGAACATGTAGAAGTAATCAAAATCCACAAATCGGCTATTGGTATTTTGCGGAACGGAACCGCTTCTTGACTTATCATGAAAAATTGGTTGCTAAATTTGCATATTAATTTACGGAATAAAACGCAATGATAACCTCCCTTTTCAATTGTATAAATTGACAATGCGTTTTATTCCGTAAAAAAGTCCATGTTTCGTTCCGTTCCGAAAAATACCAATAGCCCACAAATCAAAATGTTCCATCAGAGATTTTTTTTATTCTAAGCAAATGAATACAAACTTAATGCAAGTGTTGCACAAACCTTAAGTCTGTGACCTTGACCTGAGGTCAGGAAGGGCATCCAGATGATGTCAACGAATCTCTAGCAACAGAAGAGTACACCTAGTATTATACACACAGTTCCTGACAGACGTTAAGGATATATAAGCACACTACAAAGTTAACGCAAAACTTTAACACAAACGGTGTTCAAATATTTAAGTACCTAAGTCTAAGGCATTGACCTTAAATCAGCAGCATCGCTAATGTTATGTTAATTGATACATTACAACTTCAGAACAATATTTGTCTTAAATAAAAAAGTTACATTCAGACAGTCTGAATATGCATGAACTGTTTGATCTGTTGTGTTTAAATTGTTTCTCATTTGTCACTTTATATGACCTGGGAGTATATAATACAGATATGTTGAGTCGAGCTGAGTTGCAAAAGAACGCAAACCTTTACACGATTTTTTTTTCGGCTTTAGCCGTATAACCTTACTATTAACCTACATTTTACGTATCTCATTGGCCAATATAAATACACCTGGGATTTTGATGTAAGTACATGTAGCTTACTTTTGCTTTCTCTTTCTACTTTCATTTTCATTTGACTGTTGGCCTATAAACCGTGTCGTGATTAATCTAGTTATTTCGGTCCAAATCGCTTTTTGCCAAAGAACATTCCGCCTGTTATGACGCTTATGTAAAATATAAAACCTACAAAATAAAATTTCCTGTTAAAAGGAAGGCTTGCACAGCTAAAACAGTGAATTTTTCATGAGTTGTTATTGAAGTGAACCCGATTGTTAGTGCACTTTCTGTTGCTTACTTTTATTTAGCAACGTATTTAATTTCTAACTTCTTGAATGGTGGCATTATCCACGGGTGTAAGGTATAAACAAGTGTAGAATTTATTTGAAAACCTAATTGATGAAATACACACACACACACACACACACAAACACACACACACACACACACACACACACAACAAAAACAATTTTCCAACATTTTGGTCGGCCGTTAGTCATGTCTCAAGGACAATAACTATATGCACCTATTTCAAGACTTTTATTTACGGCCGTTGAGTCACATTTAGTCTGAATCAAAATTTTAGGAAAGTCTGTTTCAAACCCATGTCTATGGAATCTTGGCACATTTGAACTTGGCATCAAAAGAAGAAATAAATTAATATTTACTGAAGTTTATTTTTGGTTTAAGTGGCATCAGTGGCAGTGACTGGAACAAAATTTTGACACTCTGAGAAGAAAATGCATGCTGTTATTGTTTGGATTTCCATGAACTCCCAACAAATGAAATTTATCTTTTATATTTATGCTATGTTTTTACTCATTCGTGAAGTTCTGACTAATTTAACGCCAAGCAAAGGACGAAGAATAGTTATTAACCAACGTGTTTGGTAATGAAGTACAGCAGCCGTCACTATGATATGACGTATATCAAACGTTACGTCGGCCAATCATCTATTTGAATTATCCGTGACGTTGCTTACGCGTAAGATTGCATGAATGTGTGTTGTTCGTGGATGTATGAACATCGTCAGCCCAGTATAGGTTCATCTAAGGAAATTGTCGACGAGTGTAAATATTTCTCTGTACATTTGTATAGCTGAACTGAGAAGGCAACATTAGAGAGTGTTATAAAAGCAAGAAAAATGTCCACACACCCCAACCCGCACCTACTGCAAGCACAGCCTTGTTCTACTATAACTCAAATAAGTAGGACGCACCGGCACTGGAAGTTATACACAGCATCATCGCACCAACCAACCAACCCCTCGGTTGTCATAAAGCTGTCAATGAATCCTTAACAGTTTCAAATTTTAACAATTCTGAGGTTCAAATGTTAACAATTCTGAATTGTCCCCTTTTTCTGTATCATTGTTCAGGCTATTCATGAGCATGTTGATGGCCAAAATATATGTACATAATATATCGCTTTGTGCCATGGAAAGGCCTGTTGCAATGCGTAAGCCTTAAGTACTCACCGACATTACCGACTTTTACATACATAACACGGTTGGTTGGTTGGTTGATTTGATGCTTAACGTCCACGGTAAACAACTAAGGTCATGTCGGGACGGTCAGTTAACCTAACCACACTATTCCTGGGCAGGCTAAGACCTCCTAAGCGGTTAACCAGTACTAAGTGCACATACTTTCGCCAGTAACTGACAACTGCCCTTCTTGAATCAGCGGAAGGAGAAATGAAAGTATGTGGCCAGACCGGGTTTCGAACCCAGGACCTCTGACTTATGAGTCAGGTGCCCTACCGATTGCGCTACGCGGCCCGGCCCCTTTGTTGAATTTTTCAGCTCAGTTCAAATCTCTTATCGACGTTATCCAAGTGGCTCAACGGTACGTAACCATAGTTGCACACACTTGGCGCCGTCTTTGTTGAATTCGAAATTTTTTCCAACTTTTAAACCGCTTGACATAGAACCTAAATTTTTGGTATGCTAATAGTATTTGATGAGTTGATCATTCTGATTTGGCTGCATTATGATGCATTCATTATTGACACGAGTTATTCCCCTTTTCTCATCTGTATAAAACATAATAATGTGTGGTCTATTTCTCAAGAACAATAACTGCTGAAGCCTTGATATTTACAAAAAGTAGAAAAAAATGGGTTTAGAATAACATTTCAATTAATTATGCAAATTTTGTTCTAGGGATAGCATACATTGGTCACATGCTCTAACACGTAAAACTAAACGGGAATTCCAACAGCCAACTTTTACTCCCTTGTAATTAAGAGGAGAAAATGACATATTTTAGGTCTTGTTTTTGTATAGAAACTTTTTATGCAAACCTCACATTTCTGCAAAATTATGATTTTGTTATGTATAGGATGAAAATTAAGAATGAGCGATTCGAAAATCTTTTACCTCTCACGAATTTTGAGAAAATATTGGGGATGCCGTTTGCATTTGGGAGCAAACGGGACTATACCTTTGAAATACTAAGGCCCCAGCGGTTACGGTCCTTGAGTAAATGAAGCGTTACGTATGGTGGGACGGTCAGTCCTAAACCAATATGCCGCCTCAACTTCTTCGAAGGTGGGGACATAATGAAACTTGCTGAAAGTAATTTGGACCTATATCTATCATCATACCAAATATAAACCAGATCCATCAAATGGTTTAGAAAGTATAAGCTATTTAATAAAAACTTTAACGGACGCCGACGCCGGGGGTAGTGCAATAGCTCTTCCAGGACTTCGTCCAGGCGAGCTAAAAATGGAAAAGTTTGGTTTTACAAATCAGAAGGCGTCCAAAAGATACAGATCTGGGTCTGCACTGATTGCTCAGACCTTTCTGTCCCAATGGCTTGTTTGTTGAACGGCCTGAATATTTCAGTTCGTCTGTCATAATAATGTCACGGACTCTTTAAAAATCTCAATCACTTCGGTCCGGAATCAAACCCGGGTCTCCTGTGTGAAAGGTGAACACATTACCACGTCGCTATAAAAGCCGGCTTGTACCGCAAGGCAGTACCAGTGGTATGATGATACACCCAACCTATACCGTGTGACAGTAAGAACCCCTGAATCGATCTATTCTATTCTATCCCATAAATGGGGCGCCACAGATGACTTTGCAACAATCCCTTTTCATCTGGTCCTACGTTCAGCTGCTCTTGTCGTGTTGGCAAAGTCCGTCCCTGTCCACTCTTTAATATTGTCCTCATCTCTAATTCTGTCCATCTCTTCGTTTTCCTTTTACTGTGCCCTGTAGAATCGTGTATGCTAAGCCAGAGGACATTAAGATGTGACCAAACCAACTTAGTTCCCGTTTCTTGGCAATGGTCAGGAGTTCATTATATTCTCCGATGGCTGCATGAATCTTTCAGTGAACATCCTCGTTAGTTAAGTGGTCCATGTACAAGATAGCCTTCAGTAGCATCTCAAAGGCATGTGTTCTTTTCTCCAAGTCCAAGATTTACATGCATATATGACAAGGGAGCGCGTCAGTTTCGCCTTTGATTCAAGAGATATGTCGTTCCCTATCTCTACAAATTGGCTTCATCTGTGTTAGAATTGCAGTGGCTGTGCAATCCTTGAGAGAACTGGTTTTGAGTCAGCATCTGGGGCAATTGCTCCAAGTATAATTTGAAGCTTGTCACAGCACCCAGCCTCAGAATGGCGGCTAACACGCTGGACTACCAATCCAGGGGTAGCAAGATCGCTCCCCCGCTTTTCCGGTCTTTCTGGTGAGTCTTTAAACCGAAGATAGTCTCTGTATGACCTAGTTGGTGGTGGGACGTTAAACCAGAGTTCAATCTCTCACTCACCATTAGACTACACGCAGTACTCTATCGAAGGCTTTTCTTAGTTCACCTGAGCCGAAGGCTCACTGGTGAGCTTTAAGTATACCAATGTCTCCGTCGTCCGTCCGTCGTTCAGCATTTTCAAAGGTTTTCTTCTCCAAAACTGCTGGGACAACCAAAGACAAATTTCATATGGAGCCTCAGTAGGATGGGGGAACGAAATTTTGTTCGCGGACTCTGGGTCATATGACCAAGATGGCCGCCACGCCCAAATATGGTAGAACCCTTCAAAATCTCCTCCAGAATCGTAAGGCAAACGACCTTGAAATTTGGTATGTGGCATTAGGGACCCGGCCCGTCGTAGTTTGTTCAAATGATGACCGTAGGTTGACCTTGACCTAATCTATGGCTAGGTCAACTTTTAAATTCTTAAACATAAACAATTTAAATCTAAGGTGTAATATTTGGTACATGTATATGATTAACTAAATGCCCAAAAGAGGCTGTTATGTTGCTAAAGGTCAAGGTCATTCTCTGACCTTTGTTCAAGGTCACTGAGATTTTGCTGCCCTGCAACATTTTCAAACACCTCCTGCGAAGCCACTGGGCCGATTGAAGCCATATTTCATGAAGAGTCTTCCATTGTCAGGGGAACAAAAGTTTGCCCATGAGGTCTGAGTCATATGACCAAGATGGCCGCCATGACATGGCATGGTGTATGGTAAAAATCTTTTTAAAATCGTTTTCTCCAAAACCGAAAGGCAAATTACCTTGAAACTTGGTGCTCCAAAGTTGTTCTGCGGCGGTTCTCTCTTCAGATTGGGGTCCTCTTCAAGATGACTTTCGGCATGAGTAGTAAAGGGTGACACTATGGCCCCCCTCGTCCGGAGACTAAGTCCGCAGCCTGGGGCAGTCTCCGGCCGGGAGGTAGACTAGAAATATAGTCCCATTCATTTTTTCTTGTTCATTCATAATATACACCATAACATTTTCTTTCTCAGTATAAAAGAATTTTCTTCTAATAGATATAAATGAATGAAAAGATTCTATCTGGAGATAAATTAAAGTATCTGAGAGGGTTGGAATTTATAAATGAATGAATATATATTTTTTGGACTGACTCCAGTCTAGCCGGGAGGGGGGCATAGATGACACCGCTTAAGTAAGCTTGAAAATGCTAGTTTGAAATAACTTAGTCTTTTTCAGGGGGAAAGTCTATGTAAAATGGCATAGGAGATGTCGTAAGAGGCTATACAGCAATATGCGTCTGCTATGAGTCTCTTGCCCCTGTAGCTCAAGACCTCACTATCCAGAGGCATGACTCTATAGCGTCAGTTGATGGTGTGAGTTGCTGTGGCATACTCTTGTTCATTCGGTTCAATTTCTGAGGCTTTACAGTTATATGCGTCTGCTATCAGTCTCTTGACCCTGTATCTCAGGGCCTCACCATACCAGAGGCATAACTCTATAGCGTCAGTACTTGTTCTTGGGGATTAATAAAAGCTTGTATCTCAAGATTTTAATGTTCTGGACTGAAATAATTTCTTACTAGCTTTCTAAAGCCTGACTACTTCATTTGATGACGAGAAGATCTCTGCTCCCAGTGTGATTGAACTTGTGGGTATCTAGTGGAAGGTCCACATATCCACATTGAAATTGTGCAGCTGATGTGGATGTCAAGTGGAAGGTCCACATATCCACATTGAAATTGTGGAGCTGATGTGGATGATGTGGACTTGAAGTGTTTGCAATGTGGAGGTTATGTGGATGATGTGGATCCACAATGTGGAGTTTCCACATGTCCACATCTAAGGGACTATAGTTTCACCCTTTACTACTGGCATGGCTTTGCTTGTATGACTAAGGAGGCTCGCTGTTCTGTAGTTCGGGCACAGCCATAGGCTGATCTTTTTTAGGGAGTGTAATAATCAGTGACTAAGAATAGGATGTGGTCGGCCATTCTCCTGTTCTCCGTATCTTGTTACAGATCTTTGAAAAACTCCCCACCTGCTCAATTCCGGCGGAATCTTCTTGTTTCAGTGTGGCTAGGCCGGCAACCCGTCCAAGCTGAACGGTGTTCTCGCGTAAAGGTCATACATAAAACCAAAGAAATGGAACAGCCGAAGGTTCCGGGGTTACAGTGCTGTTATTGCAAACTCTACTTACTCACGAAGGATCGGTTGTAGATATTCTTCTGGGTGCTGAGTCTACTTGAGCCCAGTACTGCTTTGTCATCACAAGTCTCATGGCTGTATAGCTCTGAGTAATATTCTGTCCATCTGCTGAGAATCTCTTGTTCTTCTGTTAGAGCTCCGGTAGCTCGGTAGGTTAAGCGCTGGCCTGCTGATGAAGCGGTCCCGAGTTCGATTCCCGGAGGCGAAAATCTTTTCAATCGTAAACTGGGCTCCATTGCACACAGCCTTTCATTATCACCCTCATATCGTTTTGATATGGCTGAAACAATATTGAAAAGGACGTACGATCGCCAAGGGCGTAGCTAGAGGAAATCACATGATACGCACAATAAGGTTTCCATACTCCTTTATGGTAAATTCAGGGTTTTGCCCCTTAGTTTTTAGCTCGCCTGAACGAAGTTCAGGAAGAGCTATTGCACTACCCCCGGCGTCGGCGTCAGCGGCGGCGTTGGCGTTGGCGGCGTCGGCGTTAGCAAAATGTTAAAATTTTACGTTAAAGTTTTTTATGTGATGGGCAAGGCGCTGTCAGGCGAGCTATCCTGTCCCTGTGACAGGTCTTGTTTTCTTTTACGATCAGTTGGCAGTTTGTATTAAAATCTTGTCCAATTTGCCTTATTTTAAAATGAAAATACGCCGGTGCGTTTTGTAATTTTGTAAATTTGACAAAACTTCAATATGCATCTGTGTATTTGCGTACACGTAGCTACGCCCTTGATCGCAAGTCATCCATCCATCCATGTTCTTCTGTTAGACATTTCCCAGACTTGTCCTGGGTAGTTGGGGTTCTAGCCTGTTGCTCTGAAGTTAGATCTTTCACCAGCTGATTCGTCCTCTGAATGTGGAACAGTCTTTTACAAGTACATTCAATGCCAGTCCGTGTTCAGTTGGTTGGTTGATATGATGGTAAACAGCTAAGGTCATGTCGGGACGGTCAGTTAACCTTACCACACTATTCATGGGCAGGCTTAGACCTCCTTAGCGGTTAACCAGTACTAAGTGCACATACTTCCGCCAGTAACTGACAACTACCTTTCTTGAATCAGCGGAAGGAGAAACGAAAGTATGTGGCCAGACCGGGTTTCGAACCCAGGACCTCTGACTTATGAGTCAGGTGCCCTACCGTGCGTGTTCAGAACTATTACCACCTTCGAATATAGAGTAGGGCCACATCATTTCAGAAATATTAGCACCCTGTATATTCGCATAAAAGATCTGATCAGTGCTGTTATGAACGAGTCGAACCAATGTAAGTTCAGACTATTACCATCCTACACATTCGAATAAAATCAGATCTGATTAAAGCTAGCCATGGTACGAGACATTCCAGTCCGTTTTCAGACTTATATAAACACCCTCTACCATGCATCGTAAATATCTAATTATTGGGACAGATAGGTCTAATCAAACATTGCCGACCAAGATCAGACTGCTCCTTTATGAGCAGTCTGATCGAGTTCTACACTGACATTCCATCTGCGTCTTTTTGAAGCATTGCTGCATTGTAAAACCAAACTGTTCCATTTTTAGGATAATTACGGTTTTCATTTTAGGTGTCCCAGTTTTGAGCATTTTACATTCTGCACACGGCCACCAATCCAGCCCATTCATCGCATATACCAATGGGGCAAAACTTTCTGTTCCTTATTTTTGAGACCAAAATTCGATAAAACAGGCAATGCTATGCGATGGGACATTGTAATTAAACAAAGAAAGTGGGACGAATGTAAGTACCCAATTGACAAACTAGCATTACTTTCGTACCATTTAGTTCTAACAGAAGCTTTGCAGTGCAAATGATTGACTGATAATTCAATCCCCTGATTGCTGGAGTCGTTATTTTCATTTTAATTAGCATGCTTAATGCAGCAGAGGCATTGTACAGCCAAGTGTACGAATCTGAAATCTGTGCGAATCTGTACCATGCCATGCTACTACATTATTTACGTTATAAAACAGTTAAAAACGGTCATTGGTGGCACAACATAAAACAATCTCCTGCACCGCCACCTATCGCCTTCAGCACCACCGATCTCCTGGATCACGAATTCCACAACAACTTTCATTATCTGGGCTGAAGGAAGGTAGCAAATTCTGTTTAGGCTCGTAACTGGTACTTATATGAGAGACCTTTAATATACAGGTGATAGATGAAAACATAAATACTCGGCGACTTCAGGAATGCAAATTTGAAATGTTTGCATGTCAACAAAACGGCCACCTCGCTCCGGGAAAAAATGGAAATCTGTTGTATAACTGAGAATCTGGCTTCGATCAAGACTCGTATTCATAGAAAAACGATTGAAGGGTTGCATGACATTTTCCTTTTCTTTTGTTTTACGCTGGAAAAGAATATATCCCTTTTAAACCGAGACACCTACCTTTCATGACCTTTATTTTCGAATCGCCTGCAGAACCACCGGAAATCTCCTGCACATTTTCCTATACACAACACGGTGTTGTCCTGACGGAGATAAGCGGCCCTGATAACATACCACGTCGAACTGACATCGATGCGACGTCAGTGCGACGTCATGTGCTTGCTAGGTATCATGTATACATGGTTGCTCGGTTGGTTGTTTAGAGTTTAACGGTTGAGACAGTATTTCAGTCTACATCGAGCCGTCTCCCAGAAAGAGCGGAAGAAAGAAAAGAAAGAAAAGAGATATGATAGGTGAGCGAAAAAATGTTCAAACAACCCCACCCGCACCTACTGCAAGGACAAAAGGCCCGTGCCCTTCTACTATCCAAACAGGAGTAGAAAATGAAAGTTACTCAGCACCATCGCCCGACCCCTCCCTGGGAAATACTATAGATCATCATTTTAGATCATCATTTATACATTCAAATATAAACATATCTGGTCAATGTCAGTCATGATATAAATCATGCCAGTCTGTTCTACAAGTCATGCCATTTTTTCAAAAGCCTAACTTTAGAACACTCCGATTGATTGATTGATTGATTGATTGATATTTATTCGGTAAAAACAACATACAACAATAATACAACAATTACATAATAACGATTGAAATTTAAACGTCTAAAAGATATATGAATAGATTTATAAAAAGATGCACTTTATAAAATGATTTTTTAGAAAATAATATATATGTAAATCTGTAAAATAGGAATATACGTATTTACTGATTTTTATGATTTAAAGTATTTTAAAATATCACAATTCTGGATTTTATATTATCACAGCTCTGTTGATAATCACAGTCCAACCGAGTGGGCACATGACGTCGAAATGACGTCACACTGATGTCGGTGTTACGTCATTACGTCGAATCGACCAACATGCGACGTTATGTAGACGGCATGTGCTTGCTGGGCCACATGAGAACTACTAGCTGATACCTTATAGCGTACAACAATCTAAAGTTTTGTAGGATATATCTAATCCTCCATCAAATTTTCCTGACTTTTCCCTGGCAGAACAAAAACAGAACAAAACTTTATTTTGAAAGTAAACTCTCAGGCCACACGCAGGTGGCATATGAGGTTACAGTCTTTCATATGAGGCAGTTTACAGTCTTTCATGCCCTTTTGCGGATCCGAATGTTGGGGGTTTACTCTTAAAGGAAAAGAATTTGCTCCCCCAGGGCTAATTCTTTTCTTATGAGGCGTTCTGACGTCAGCGCGACGTAATGACATCGCATCGACTTCAGTACAATGTCATTTCGCTGAGAGAACTGGGAGAACACTTGCTTAATTGGGAAAACACACACGTACATACATAAATGATAAAAATACTGATTTCACGATGTTTCAGCCTAAAGGCAACATTAAAGAAAAACACCCTCGTTCATGTACCCATTGTACTTTTAAAGGCAATACACATTCCATAAACCCAATACACAGTTAATTTGTCATTGATAATTTACTACGCCAGCCCCTGGCTTGCTTGATATATGTAGCTGTTTATTAATGAAATTAGCATATCATTTTCAAAGACAGAATGCCTCTATTTCCGATGTTTATTTCATAATTTGTCCCTTTTATACATTTTTGGTACATTCTCTCTATCCAAACTGACCTAATTCCATGACATTTTCGCGGGAAAATGTACATCATGGCACTGACCTTACATTCTATCGGCTATTCCAACATACAATCATCCTCCAGTGGCTTGTTTGAAATTGTGAGTCAAGATCTTCTTTACTATTGTAAAATTATTGCTGTTTCAGTCAACGTCTATTGTATATAATTTATTTTAACAAAAACATTTTAATCAATCAATATTGTTCATAAAATATAACATATATAGTTGTTTGTTATTAGAAATTGAGTGGAGTATGCATGTGCCCTCAATCTGGCGTAAAGGCCCTAGATTACGGTTCGGATCAAGAAGTTCATACGCAAAGGGTATTTTTATGTCCAGATTTTCTACACGTACCTCGGCCCAATGACAAATAATAAATGGATACGTTTCTTTTTTGCCTACTGGCTACATATTCGGTAGCTTGGGGAATAATATTCGCCAACGGTAAGTGGGTTTTGTTTTGATTTTTTTTTTCTTTCAGTATTGCTACTCAAAACAACATGGCGCAAATGTCGATTTCACCTCTTGCTCGTAAATGACCATTTGTTTACGCACGCGCTTACCAATTAGCGAGTCTTAATTGGCCATGAATTGGGCGCCTAAATGACACTTACATAAGAAAGAACAGACTGCTTGTTGTCAAGAGTTAGGTAGTTCTTCCGATTCCATTTTGAACTCATTTTTTACGAGTTGAGTCCAGAAAAAGTATCAATGTTGAACAAAAAAATGAGGGGCGCCTTGGGGGAAATTATAAGAGCATTATTGGTGTGGTTTAAGCTAATCTGTTTATCTTTCAGCAATGTTTGTGAATTGTGCGGACATTATTGCGATTAGTGTAGCAACGTAGTGATAGCATGAATACTTCTGAGGTCTTAAATGCAATTATCTTGATAAATGAGGTAGATTTTGAATGTTGGAATGTCAAAAGGACCTGACACATTTATTTGACAGCAAAAGTCAAGTTAATTTTGGTCATCCAAAATATAGATGTACAAATTACCCTTGGCTAAACACATTATCGGATCGTTTGATTAGGATTTTTTAAAAGGTGCTGATTAAAGTTGTATTGCAAAATGAAGTTAATTCACTTCATGTATCTAAATTACTAATACTTTTTGACAGCAATAGGAACTGTCACAGTTTAAGAAAACAGAAAAATCTAGCAAAAGATTCAATCAAACCTTGTAATTTTTCACCAGTCATTTTACAACAAAGGCTACCTCAGGACTGAGGAGCTGCTGGGATAAGAAGATTAAGTACATTGTTTTTATCATTGTCCTTGCAGTGCCATGCACATGCAGGGCTTTTGATTAGCTGTCAGAATAAAGATCAATAAACAGCTGGAACAAAATGATAGCGGCCCAAGCTATGGAACATAGTCCCCAGGGGCGGGAGCTTATGACGGATTTCATCAGGCATTTTTCCCCACAGAGCAGGGCATCTACATGTACTCTGCTGAGAGAGAAGTTAAAGACCCAGCTATTCCCTGTCCCTGAGGTAGCCGGAGTTGCAAATGACTGGTGCATTCGGAATTATTTATACCTACATGCACATCATTACTTCCATATATAACAAAGCCCGGGTCCAGACCACCACATATCGGTGGGGCTGTTGATAACTGGTGGGGCTGGGAGGTGCCAAGATGTATGTGTGTGTGTGTGGGGGGGGGGGGTAGGGTAATATGTGACAGGTCAATTTGATGAGAATTTTTTATATCTTTTTGCCTTGAAATATATGTTGTTATATCTAATTGAATCACCTTGCTGAGGCGATTCTAAATTCTGATGAGATGTCACAACATATATTTTAATCTAACCAGGCCCCGGTTACCAGGCTGAAGCCTCGGAGGGAGGGGGGGGGGGGCTTGAAAATATGTGACCTAATTAAGGGTCAGTTTGATCAGAATTTTTTTATATATATTTTTGCCGGGTGCACGACATTTCGTCTAAAGACGTTTCGTCTAAAGGACATTTCATCTAAAGGACATTTCGTCTAAAGGACATTTCGTCTAATGGACAATAGGGGTGACTATTGCAGGCCAAAATGACTATTGTAATACTATTACTATTGCAGAAGTCCCTATTGCAATAACTATTGGAGGCTGCATTCTTATCCAGAAATTCTGCTTTTATGTATAAAATCGTGTTTTTTCACATAAGTGTGTGGCTAAAAAGCATTATTTAATGACTGTCATTTCACAATGTGCACAACATGACAACAAAATACAAGAAAATGTTATATTTTCCATTCTTTGAAATCCAAAACAAGCTAAAACACATCCTTTCCTATTATTCTTTTAGTTAAAAATACTTCTTTCAAGAAAAAGGTGCATGTCTAGAAACTATTGAAACTATTGCGATACTAGAAACACTATTGCCGATTGTATTGACATTGCAGCTTTCCCTATCGATAGTGACTATTGCCTGTGTCACTATTGCGATATATCGATAGTCCAATGTATTGTTACACCCCTAATGGACAAGTCGCCGAATGCGACATTTGGTCTAAAAAAATCTTAGGGTGCGACATTTCGTCTAAACATTTTATGGAAAATATTTAGACGAAGTGTGGTATCTGACATATCGCTCAAGCTCATTGGTGGAAAATACATGATCTTGGGCTACGTCAGCTATATATTGAAGAGCCTGCCTTTGCCATGAGCTGTAAAATGATGACTGCATTGGCGTTTGTGCCTACCGAAGATGTGGCAAACGTCTTTTTGGAATAAAAGGCAGAAGTAACAGAGGCAAATGCTGAGCTCCTTGAGAATAGGGAACGTGTCTTACCGTCCCTTTGACTTAGGAAATAATTTTCCTTACCCATGAAAAATCACTGATTAACATCGCCCACATAGGAAGTGGCTAGTGACAACCGGTTGTCACTAGCCTCACAGGCTACTGACAACCGGTTGTCACTAGCCTCACAGGCTACTGACAACCAGCTGCTATAAATCCTATTATTTTCAAATAAAACTCAAGATATTTTAAGCATATTAGTTTCATGGTATTACTATTATATTTGTTGATATTTGTTTTCACTCTGATCAAGTTTTAAGTTGATTGTAGAAAGCAAGAACCTAGCTATTAAACAAATCAGATGAAATTTTTTTTTTATGCCCCCGTGACGATAGTCAGGGGGCATTAAGCTTTGCCCCTGTCTGTCTGTCTGTTCGTCACGCTTTATAGTATAGAGTTTGTGTAATCAACTTCTCCCACAGTTTTCAATGGAACTTTTTCAAACTTTGCATACATGTTGTGGACATATTGAAGTTGTGCATGTGGATTTTTGATGGGGCTAAAATTAATTTTGACAGATTTACGGCCTTTTGAACTTAGTCATTTTAGGCAAATTTTTGTATAGTAGGGTATAGAGTTTGTGTAATCAACTCCTCCCACAGTTTTCAATGGCTCTTTTTCAAACTTTGCATACATGTTGTGGACATATTGAAAATGTGCATGTGGGTTTTTGTTGGACCTAGAATAAATTTTGACAAAATTACGGCCTTTTGAACTTAGGCAAATTTTTGCATTCTATGGTATAGAGTTTGTGTAATCAACTCCTCTCACAGTTTTTTAATGGATATTTTTCAAGCCTTGCATACATGCTGTGATTGTATTGAAGATGTGCATGTGGGTTTTTGTTTGACCTAGAATTAATTTTGACAGAATAACGGCCTTTAGAACTTAGTCATTTTAGGCAAATTTTTGCATTCTAGGGTATAGAGTTTGTGTAATCAACTCCTCTCACAGTTTTCAATGGATCTTTTTTAAACCTTACATACATGCTTTGAATGTATTGAAGATGTGCATGTGGGTTTTAGTTGGACCTAGAATTAATTTTGACAGAATATCGGCCTTTTTAACTTAGTCATTCTAGGGAAATTTTTGCATTGTAGAGTATGGAGTTTCTGTTATCAGCTTGCTCCACAGTTTTCAGTGGATCTTTTTCAAGCCTTGTCTACATATTGTGGACATATTTGAAGATATGCATAAGGCATTTTGATAGAACTAGAATTAATTTTGACAGAATCACAGCCTTTTTAACTTAGTCATTTTGGGCAAATTTTACATGGTAGGGTATGTTTTCAATGGATTCTTTGTAGGAGCTTTATGGATATACACGTCATGTGACAGGCACTGCAAGGGGGCATCATTAGTGTCTTACAGACACAATTTTCTAGTTATTTATTTACATTATTATTGTATAGAAGTCATGGAGTTATTCATAGAAATAGCTAAAAGAATTTATGCATCACATGCATACAAATTTTACATTTATCTTGATGGAAAAAATTTTGGCACCGGCTAGTGACAACCGGTTGTCAGCAGCCTCACAGGCTAGAGACAACCGGTTGTCACTAGCCTGTTAGGCTACTGACAACCGGCTCATATATTAAATGCGCATTTTAAAGGACAGGAAGCATTGGTTCATTGTAAAAACATCACAAACAATTCTCAAATTTAGGATTATGCTTTAAATCAAGCTATATATGAATCACAACAACAAAATATCTGCAGATAAAAAGCAAACATATGGAGAAGAGATATCTTCTAAAAATAGGTTTTCCAAGGGAAGTAACTCAAATCATACTTTGTAAGGGGACTTACTCAAAATACTGCTTGCAGTTTTCTCTGAAGTTTATGTGCTAATTCTGTTTGCACAATTGCCTCCATGATTAAATAGTAGTTATTCTTGAATTCAAATTCATTAAATAGTAGTTATTCTTGTATTGATATTATGAATTTGAAGTTTATTTTTCCTAGTGGATAGAGTCTGTAAATAAACAAATTTGCTTGACTGAACAACAGGAATATAGCTATAGGGAAGAGCATGTAATGATTACTGGAAAATTTATGTAAAATATTTTTGGAAGTGGCTATTGACAACTGGTTGTCACTAGCCTTACAGGCTGCTGGCAACCGGTTGTCACTAGCCTCACAGGCTGCTGACAACCAGTTACTAGAAATCTTATTATTTTCAAATAATAAAACTCAAAATATTTTAAGAATATTAGTTTCATGGTATTATTATATCATGATATTTGTTGATATTTGTTTTCACTCTGATCAAGTTTTAAGTTGATTGTAGAAAGCAAGGAACTGTTTTAACAAACCAGATGTAAATTTCTGTGTGTTTTTATCTACATTATTATTGTCTGAAAGTCATTGAGTTATTCATAGAGATAGCTAAAAGAATCTATGCATCACATGCACACAAATTATATATTTACCTTGATGGAAAAAAGTTTTTACATAAATTTTCCTGTTACCATTGCATGCTCTGCCCTATAGTTATATTCTTGCTGTTCAGTCAAGCAAATTTCTTTATTTACTGATTCTATCCACTAGGAAAAATAAACTACAAATTCATAATATGAATACAAATATAACTACTATAATCATGGAGGCAATTGTGCAAACAGAATTAGCACATAAAACCTCAGGGAAAATTTAAGTGTTATTTTGAGTTAGTTCCCTTACAAAGTATGATTTGAGTTACTTCCCTTAGAAAATCTATTTTTAGAAGGTATCTCTTCTCCATAATTTTTTGGCGACGGCTAGTGACAACCGGTTGTCAGTAGCCTCACAGGCTAGAGACAACCGGTTGTCAGTAGCCTCACAGGCTAGAGACAACCGGTTGTCAGTAGCCTCACAGGCTAGAGACAACCGGTTGTCAGTAGCCTCACAGGCTAGAGACAACCAGCTAATAAATTAATATGCATTTTAAAGGACAGGAAGCATTGGTTCATTGTAAAAACATCACAAGTAATTCTCAATAGGTTTATGCTTTAAATCAAGCTACATATGAATCACAGCACAAAATATCTGCAAATAAAAAAGCAAAAATATGGAGAAGAGATATCGTCTAAAAATAGATTTTCCAAGGGGAGTAACTCAAATCATACTTTGTAAGGGAACTAACTCAAAATACCACTTACAAATTTTTATCTGAATGTTTATGTGCTAATTCTGTTTGCACAATTGCCTCCATGATCATAGTAGTTATACTTGTACAGTGCTGGAAATGGCCAGTGGCCCGGTGGCCAAATGCTCCTAATTCTTGTTTCGGGCCACCAGAAATCTCCAAAATATGGCCTTTAGTGGCCCAAATTTATCTTTCTGTCAATACCAAATGAATGGAAACTTTAGCTAGTGGATAATTTGGGCCACTGAAAGTTAGGCCTGCTAAGCTTTTGGGCCACCACATTAAACTTACGAGTTTCCAGCACTGCTTGTATTCTTATCATAAATTCGTAGTTTATTTTTCCTAGTGGATAGAATCAGTAAATAAACAAATTTGCTTGACTGAACAGCAAGAATGTAACTATAGGGAAGATCATGTAATGGTAACTGGAAATTTATGTAAAACCTTTTTTCCATCAAGGTACATGTATAATTTGTGTGCATGTGATGCATAAATTCTTTTAGCTATTTGTTTGAATAACCCAATGACTTCCAGACAATAATAATGTAGATTATAAGAAAACACAGAAATGTACATCTGATTCATTTGATAGTTTCTTGCTTTCTACAATCAACTTAAAACTTGATCAGAGTTGAAACAAATATCAACAAATATCATGATATAATAGTAATACCATGAAACTAATATTCTAAAAATATCTTGAGTGTTATTATTTGAAAACAATAGGATTTATAGTAACTGGTTGTCACTAGCCTGTGAGGCTTGTGACAACCGGTTGTCAGCAGCCTGTGAGGCTAGTGACAACCGGTTGTCAATAGCCACTTCCATTAATTTATTAGACGGTTGTCAGCAGCCTCACAGGCTAGTGACAACCGGTTGTCTCTAGCCTGTGAGGCTGCTGACAACCGGTTGTCACTAGCCGTCGCCTATGAAAAAAAGAGAAATAAATATGTTTAAACCAATAATTTTCCTTAATTTTTTCACTTCAGAGACAGCTCTAATTGGGGTCAAAACACGTTTATTGACACTTTGTTTAGAAAAGGTGATGATTGGGCGTTTATAAGGGAGGAGGCATTGATTTGAAAAATATGGTAAGAGAGAGATAAATGTTTGTCTGACATCTGTTTCTGTTTTCACAGGTGACGGGGACGTTTTGTCCCCGGGGCTGGCCGTTCGACAGGGGGAACCAACTGCGGTCATTGCTCAGAAGAATGGTGAACTCCTTCTAAATTGTTCAGTGGAGCATGAACCAAGTCTTGGAACCTTGAACATTACTTGGCAGCAGAATGGAGGGCCTGTTGAACTAGGGAAACGTATTCAGTTGTTGAATAATGGGTCGTTATACTTCCGCCGCATCATTCACCGACCGAAAAAGTCACGTTCTGATGTAGGATTATTTGACTGCATAGCCTCACTCCCGAATATTGGCAGCATTATAGCAAGAAGAGTCAGGGTACAGGTGGCAGGTAGATAAACAAAATTATAAAATATTTATCAGAGCTCTTGATAAGAAGGAGTATTTGTTGATAATTACAGATAATTTTTGTTAGTTCTGCATAAAAACGTGTTGTGACACCTCATCTGAACCGTCTCAGTGACAGTTCAGATGAGGGGTCACAACATTTGGTTTAATTGAAAATAAAAAAAGTATCCAGTGATACAGACTAGCGGTCGCCCACTCGCCCACTGCGAGTAATAAATCGGCTGGGCGCCTAAAATTAAAATGACAGTCGCCCAGTTTGCGATCGTGAGCTGTCGGCGAGTGTCTGGCATGTTTTCGGCTTGGAGTAAAATCTGTCACTTCAAAGGCTAAGTTCCGCGCCGATATCTCCTAAGAATATTCGGTGTTCCGTCATACTTGTGTGTTGGATTTTACTCACTATCGAGAAAAACAACATGGCCACCTACCTGTAATGTACGATAGACAGACAGATAGATTTGGCAGCTAAACATCTTAGCCGTTTATGCATTTTTTGAGAGCAATGTGGCGATACATAGCTAGTGTTTCACACCCAATTGCTTAAAGGAAGCAAAACCCTGAGAAAGGAGGGTTTACTACAAAGCCTAGAAACAATGCAATTCTCGCGCAGATTCTGAATAAAAGATTCTCAGGTTTTAAATGTGGGTCCCTAAATTTCTGGCTGGGCGACTAGTTTTCAGTTTTTAGGGGCCCAGCTTGCTCATGAAAAATGAGTTAGTCTGTATCCATGGTATCCCTAATTATCACCAAATACTCCCTCATAATTATCTGCTCTGATTTATCATTATCAATTTGTCCAGTCTCCAGACCCAGAGCTGTAGACAAGAGGGGTATTAGATGATAATTGAAGGATAATTTTTCTTATTTCTCAATGAAACCATATGTTGTGACCCCTCATCTGAACCGTCTTATCAAGACGGTTCAGATGAGGGGTCATAACATATGTTTTTATGCAGAATTAACAAAAATTATCCCTAATTATCACCAAATACTCCCTCTTATCTAGAGCTCTGAGACCATTGCTTGGCCTGCAGTTTAACCCTTTTTAGACTGGAAACCCATTTGGGGGATGTGCATGCAGTGCAGACTCAGTTCAAAAGCCGCAGAACACAACCTCTGATCAGGGATGGCATTGTTTGTTTACAGGAATTTCTATATGGAAAATGCAATTAATATGAAAACGTTCACCAGAAAATCCTAAAACTAGAAATGGAGTCTTCCAAATAACAAGGATGGACAAGTCTACTAGTCAAAAAACAGTAAATAGGAAGCCGGACATACAAGGAGCGATTGGAAAGTTACAAAAAGAAGAGGGATAATTTTTCATACTTCTCCATAAAATCTTATGTTGTGACTCATCATTAGAACCATCTCGGTGAGACGGTTCTAACGTCTAATGAGATTTTATTGAAAAAAATAGAAATGACCTCCGAATTATCCTCATTACACGTCCTCATCTGGGGCCAAGAATGGAACATAGCAGGCATTGATGAAACCAATAGAACTTAAGAGCAAGCATTTGGTAATAATTTTGGGGCTAATTTTCTCTCGTTTTCCACAAAAACAAGATTTAAGTACTAGTATACACAATGGCTGTTGATAGTTGGCTTGCAATAGCGAATGTTCTCTATTGACAGCCAGCTGGCAATAGGGAATGTTCTGTTAGCTATTGACAGCCAGCTGGCAATAGAGAACGGTAGCTTTCGACAGCAGGCTGCAATTTTTGTCTTGCCTGCAAAGCAGAGGCAAGACATATATTGCTTTTCCGGTGTCAGCGGCGGCATCAAATGTTTCATCGAGTTTTTGCGTTTAGCTCATTTTCACAGAATTTATAGGGATTGGAGCCATAAAACGTGGGTTATGCAAACATCTGGAAAAGAAGAGGTAAATCTATCATCAATGTTGAGTCCTGACCTACAATTTACGGTCCGCGAATTAGCAATTTTTTGTCAAGTTTTCGCATTTAGGTCTGTTTTTCAAGAACTATAAGGGCTAGAGACATGAAAGTTGGGTCATTCATATATCAGAGAGAGCAAAGCCATCATTGAAAACCATCATTGATATTGAGTCTTGAACTACATTTTACAGTTCAACTGGCACCTGACTCATAAGTCAGAGGTCCTAGGTTCGAAACCCTGTCTGGCCACATACTTTAGTTTCTCCTTCCGCTGATTCAAGAAGGGCAGTTATCAGTTTCAGGCGAAAGTATGTGCACTTAGTACTGGTTAACCGCTTAGGAGTCTAAGCCTACCCAGGAATAGTGTGGTTAGGTTAACTGACAGTCCCGACATGACCATAGCTGTTTACCGTGGAAGTTAAGCATCAAATCAATCAATCAATCACTGAATTTGTTGAGTTTTTGTGTTTAATTCATTTTCTTAAAAACTATAAGGGCTAGAGCCATGAAACTTGGGTCATGCAAACATCTGGAAGAGTAGAGCTTAAAACCATCAATATTGAGTCTTGACCTACATTTTATGGTTCACCGACTTAGCATTTTATTTTTCAAGTTTTCGTGTTTATGTCAGTTTCACAAGAACTGTATTAATAAGGGCTACAAACATGAAACTTGGGTCATGCGTATATCTGGGAGAGCATTATCAATATTGAGTCTTGACCTACATTTCACGGTTCACTGATTTTGTCGAGTTTTGTGTTTAGCTCATTTTCTCAGAAATTATAAGGGCTAGAGCCATGAAAGTTGGGTCATGCAAACATCTGGAAGAGCAGAGGTTGAAGCTTTGTAACATTCGCCTCAAGTCTTAAATTGAGGCGAAAGTTGCAGTCAAAAACCTTTAACTGTCTGTCAAGATGCAATATTGATGGTGACTTTGAGCTTTACTCTTTCAGATCAATGCATTTATATAACCAATGTTTCATGGCTTACAAGTTTTTGAGCAACATTTGTTTCCTATGAATGATAAAGGTTAGAGCCAGGAAATGTGGGACATGCCTACATCTGCAAATGTGAAACTAAAAACTGTTATCAATGTAGCATCTTGACCAAATGTTAGGGTTCACTGACATTTCAAAATTTGCCTTATGTTTACTGATTTACCTCATGCAGAGCTCTTGATAAGAGGGAGTATTTGGTGATAATTAGGGATAATTTTTGTCAATCCTGCATAAAAATGTATGTTGTGACCCCTCATCTGAACCGTCTCGTCGAGACGGTTCAGATGAGGGGTCACAACATATGGTTTCAATGAGAAATAAAAAAAATTATCCTTTATTATCATCAAATAGTCCCTCTTATCTAGAGCTCTGTCATGTTTTGTGACAAAGTGCTGGCAGGCGAGACAATGCTGCAGAATTCTTGTCCATTTAAATGAAGCTTTGTATGACTGATGAAGTGAATAAATGAAATTTATTTTAGATATATATGTAGGGAATTAAGAAACATTATGTACATGAACACCTTCTTTTCTTTAAGTGGCAGTTTTAGCTGTTTACAGAGCTCCAGATAAGATGGGGTTTTGAGGATAATTCAGAGATAATTTTCTTATTTCTCAACAAAAACATAATGTTGTTACACATCATTAGAACCAGCTCACTGGATCTAATGATGGGTCACAACAGAAGTTTTTATGGAGAAATATATATAATTATCCCTTAATTCAATTATCTCTGTTACCCCTTCTCATCTGGAGCACTGCAGTTAGCAATTTAGCACAGCTTTATACTTGATTAACTATCAAAATTCATGAAAAGTTGGCAATCAATAAATCACAGTCATGCTAAGGAAGAGCAGGAACTAGGAGCCATAGTTGCAAGTCTCAACAAAACCTGCACAAGGTGAAATGATTGATGAGAAGACCAAGCTGATGATATCAAGAGATGGATGGGTGGATGTAGACCTAAGTTGCGATTTTACATCCTTTTCAACAGTATTTCAATCATATCAGGACAATGTGATGTCGATATTGAAAGGGTGCAATGGAACCCCTTTTATGGTAGGAAAGGTTGCATCAAGACATAGTGGGGCTCGAACCCGGTCCTCTTAAAGTAAATTCATTCACACTAAAACTGTTTATTAGAGTTTTTTCGCAGTGGCTGATTTACTACATTTACTACAGTTTAGGCTTAAATGAATCCCCCCCCCCCCCATTCGTAAAATACAATGCTGCTGGGCATTTAACAGGATTAATATGGTGTGTCGGCGCGAAATAGCCTTTTTGGTACTGATGTGCCGTAAAACCCATATCACTCACTTAATATGGTGTGTGTGTGTGTGTGCCTTATAGAAGAATGGCACTGTAATGATCAAATGAGTTTAAAGGGAATGAAATTTCTAAGAGCATTGTGCCCTTAGTACTGCCAATATGGTAATCAACTTTTAAAAGAGATGTTTTGGAACAGTCAGGGAATTTTAAAGCAGATAAGAGGGGTATAGAGGAGTGAGTGAGTGAATGTGGGTTTAACATCCCACCAACAACGAGGTCATATGGAGATGGGGCCTGGGTTTAAAGTCTCATTCAAAAGACAGGAGAAGTGGGGGTTGATCTTGCAACCCCTGGATTGGTAGTCCAGAGTGTTGTCCACCACACTCCAGCTGCTCCTGGGTATTGAGGACTATTAACTTGCGTGAATTCCTGTTTCTGCGGATAAAGTACATTGTAGCTCTTTGAAATAGGGTGTGCTCTTAAAGGCAGGTTCCTGTACTTTGGAATGCATCATAATCTTGATGAACTTTCATCTAAGTTGTTGGAAAGCACTTATAAAAGGGAATTAATAAGTTTCACTTAAAAGTGTAAATCAAAAAAATATTAGAAAAGTTGTTTTGCAAGGGATTTCCTAACTCTGCTTCGCACACCAGTTAGCGCTATTTTTAGTTTGCGCCAAAAATAGATAACGCAGCTGATGTCATGCTGGGATAGTTTTAACCCATCCGCCCTGCCAGGACCTCTAGGAGAGTTCACGTCAAGGGAAAATTGACCTTAGGAGAATGGCATCAGAAATCGCGCACTTATAGACATAATAAACATAGTTATTTTTAGAACTGGAATTCCAACGAAAGAAAATAAACCAAAAGGGAAAACGACTATTTTCTTCAACATCTGACGAGTTTCTCAGTAGCAACAAATTCAGAATAAAATTTCCTTTTAAAAGGAAGGCTTGGCCAGCTAAGACAGTGAAATTTTCATGAGTTGTTTATTGAAGTGAACCCGATTGTTAGTGCACTTTCTGTTGCTAACTTTTATTTAGCAAAGTATTTAATTTCTAACTTATTGAATGGTGGCATTATCCATGGGTGTAAGGTAAAAACAAGTGTAAAATTTATTTGAAACACAAATTGAAAAAAAATATTTAAACACACACACACACACACAACCAAAAAAAACAGTTTTCCAACGTTTTGGCCGGCCGTTTTAGGCATGTCTCAAGGAAAATAACTATATGGACCTATTTCAAGTCTTTTCTTCACGGCTGTTGAGTCGCATTTAGTCTGAATCAAAATTTTAGGAAAGGCTGTTTCAAACCCGTGTCTATGGAATCTTGGCACATCTGAACATGGCATCAAAAGAAGACAATGAATTTATATTTACTGAAGTTTATTTCTGGTTTAAGTGGCATCAGTGGCAGTGACTGGAACAAAATTTTGACACTCTGAGAAGAAAATGCATGCTGCTGTTGTTTGGGACAATAGCTCGCTTTACACCATTTGGGAACAACAAAGCATGGAACCCATTGTGTTCGTATTTCCATGAACTCCCGACAAATGAAATTTATCACTTTTCAGTATATGTGATAAGGGAAGAAAATCGTCAAAAGCGCTTGTTTCTAAATTTAAACAATAAATTTGAACTCTGCTCTTTCAGATTTTACACTGATACACAGATCAGCCCACTCTGGCATAAGCGCGGTCTGATCAGTCTGGCCTCAGCATGAAAGATGAAGAATCTATATATGCCGAAAAAGACTGATCAGATCCAACGAATGCATCGGCTCTGGACAGTGTGCCGGCTGCTCTGACTAGTCAGATTATGCGATGCCCTAAGACCTAGTTTTCGCGACGCCGCTACATGATTTTTTGGAAAAGCTAATGCTTTGCTCTAAGCTATATATATATACACTGTTTCTTACACAAGTTTTGGTATATTTCTTAGGATGAAAAGCCAAATACTTTGCATTGCATTCACAGTTTCATTTTTTATGCCATCAGTTTTTAAAAAGCAAACGAAATGTGGCCAAGTTCAAGGCACTTGTAAAAGAAAAACGTGCTTTTTAACGGAAATATTTAAAAAAAAAATTACATGAACTATCAAAAATAGAATAAAGTTTCCATCGTTATTTTTAGCAGATGAGGCACAGTTTCATTTTTTATGCCATCAGTTTTTAAAAAGCAAACGAAATGTGGCCAAGTTCAAGGCACTTGTAAAAGAAAAACGTGCTTTTTAACGGAAATATTTAAAAAAAAAATTACATGAACTATCAAAAATAGAATAAATGTTATAGGGTGCTTCTAGGGGTTCCTGTTGTATGACCCACTATTACCCAAGAAAGTAAAGGGTTCGGATTGAAGATGAAGCCTGTAAATATATTATAAAAATATATTTAATGAAGATGAAACAACAATGAATGTAAATGATAGTTGTGTCTGTGTCAATGACCAATGGCAAAGTGCATTGACCCATTACACAGGTGAGATGAAACCAGCACACAATGCTAACAATAAACCACACTGGACATCCTACTACATCCAGAAGGCGGCTGAATACTACCAAAACTCACACTGGACATCCTACTATATCTACATGGCTGGATACGTAACTACAGAGTTTATATGGGCCTGTGCCAGGAATGGGTATGGGAAAATATTGGAATTGAAATGGGTACAGAATAAATAAGACTAACACATGAAAAATGTACTAAGCTTTATTCCACCCTATGACATATTTCCCTCCTTTCTGAAATGGCGTCCCGACATTTACATCTGCAAATGAATCATGTAATATCTTCCATCAAAGGTCAGTTTTTAAAACGATTGAGTGATAAGAAGACAATTAAAAGTCTAGTATAAATGGGAGAAATATGACAACGTTGATAGTTATGACGATCATGATAGTAATGCTGACGGTGATGATGGTGATGATGTTGTTTATCATGATGATGCCCGTTATGATAAAGACGATGACGGTAATGGAAACGAAGCTGATGATGAGGGTGGTGAGGTAGATGGCAGCAGCGATGAATTTGTATTATAGCATCAATTAATGATGATTTTGTCCGCGCTCGACCAAACAGAATACTTGAAGCAAAAAAAAAAATAATGGAACCCTATGGATAATATAGCCCTAAATTCTTGATGCATGTGATTGATCTAATACGCTTGTGACTCCATTCTGGCTAAGATACCGAGCAAAAAGTCCAAGAATATGTCAAGATCTGTCACCGACATCTAATATGCATACACATGTAAGCATATAAGGCAATCCAATGGGGTAGCAGAATGATAATATATCGTATGTGTATAACATACGACTTTATCGAGTAAAGTCAGCTTCAAGTAAGTATTGATGTGCTTGAAGGTAAGTATTAATGCGCAGACGATTACCCAAATGACATCATTTGCCAACGAACGAAGTGAGCTTAAAAGAAATGATGTAAACAGCGAGACATTTCGATCGTCTCACCAAGCAAATTATTCATTTTACAGGGGTGGCATCAAATACGATAATATGATGCCCTGCTGCCTTAAAATACTATTTACAGAATTTAAAATAACTCGTACACTGTTCTCTGTTCCTGTGCGTACACTGTTCTCTGTTTCTGTGTTTAGTGCCAACCTGTTCTACAAGTCTACAACATCTTTCCTGTCCACCGTAAAAGTGTAGGGCTGAGTGAATACCCAGTTTGGAGATCTCATCCATTGCGGCTTTCTGCGGACCCGCTGTGGTCTTTGACTTTGACTGTCATTAGTTGGCGACTCCGATGAAGAGATGGAGGTAACAGACCTAGGTTTCAGACGGGGTTGACCTGGTTTCCTACGCATAGGAATGACGTACTTGCCATCGTAAATGTCTGTACGTATAGTTGTGTCAACTATATCAATGTCATCCCCGGCTTGGCTAGAGCTGGAAACACTAGCGTCGTATCCGCCATCTGAATCATCGGAAGACGGGTCACGAGCATCTACAGGTGGAGATATATCACCCGTCAATGGGTGGCTGTCTGGTGGTGTGTCGGGCGGGCCATCAGGTGAGCTAGAGGACGATTTTCTCCTATTCACTGGAGGAGTTATGCTTGAGAAAGGCAGCAAAAGAATCCTGTGGAGCAGTCTAGTTTTCCTAGCGCGAGGATTCTCTGGAATGACCTCATATACAGGGATGTCAGGGTTCGGTTGGGATTTCACTACATAAGGGTTACGCTCCCACCTGTCAGCGATTTTGCGCTTTCCCCTCAACCCTACATTCTTAACCAGGACTCTGTCTCCTGGCTTAAGACATGAATGTCTGGCTTTGAGGTCATAATAAGCATTCTGCTTATCTGCACTCAACTTGGCTGCCTTTTCTGCTGTCCGGTACGCAAAATGCAGGCGCTCCTGAAGTTTCCTTGCATATTCGGTTTGCTTCTTTGCTGACATCGTATCTGGTGACAAACCCAAAAAGGCGTCTATTGCCAGACGTGGATGTCGGCCGAACATGAGGAAATACGGGGAGAAGCCAACAGAATCGTGAATGGTAGCGTTGTAAGCATGTACTAAGGTAGGTTCATGTGCTTTCCAGTCACTCTTCTGGTGGTCCTCGAGTGTTCCTAGCATTTGCAAAAGTGTCTGGTTGAAGCGTTCAACCTGGCCGTTGCCCATGGCGTGATAAGGCGTGGTGCGCGACTTCGCAACCCCAGCGACCTTGCACAACTCCTGTATTAGGTTCGATTCAAATGTTTGACCCTGATCACTGTGTATTCTGGCTGGAAAGCCATAATGCACAATGAACTGGTCAAACAGAACCCGTGCAGTTGTCTTGGCTGTCTGGTTTTTGGTTGGATAGGCTTGCGCATAACGGCTAAAATGATCAGTGATCACAAGCACGTTTTCTATCCCGCCTTTGGACCTCTCCAAGCTCAGATAGTCCACGCACACGATTTCCATGGGCATGGTAGACACTATGTTCACTAGCTCAGCGCTGATGCCCGTCTTCTTTTTCCGCAGTATGCAGCGTTCACACTGTCGAACTCTGTCACGGACGAATGAGTCGACACCCGGCCAGTAGAACCTCTGTTTAATGAGAGAGGTGGTTCTATCACGTCCTTGGTGGCCGAGATCGTTATGCAGCGCTTTGAAAACCTCGTCCCGGAATGTAAGAGGAACAACCAACTGTCGAAAAACCTGGTTGCTTACTGTCCCTGTCCGGTAAAGAATGTCGTTGCACAGATATAGCTTGTTCCAATCTTTGGCATACCTAGCATCATACATAGGGCTTGCTAGAACCTGCGGAGCCGGTTTTCTAGCGTCTGTCTTGAGATGCTGTATGATTAACCCAATAGTTGGGTCCTTTCTCTGTGCAATCCGCCAATCCACACCGGAGAGAGCTGTTGATGGAAATGTCTCTTCTGGGGTCTCCTCTTGCGTATCTGCACTACAGTCAGTGTCAGAGAGTGCTACACTCTCAACCAAAGGAGACTCTTCCGAGACTATCTGCGAAGCAACAGAAACTGCTTTCAGCACTTCAGGAAACACGACATGGTGTTGTTCTTCTTCCTGGCAACGGGACAAACCATCAGCATCGGCGTTTTTCTTCCCGCTCCTGTACTTGATGTCAAAATTATAGTTTGACAATTACAGCTATCCATCTCTGGCCAGTAGCGTCCAACTTGGCTGTTGTGAGAACATAGGTGAGGGGATTGTTGTCTGTAATGGCCTCGAACCTTGTTCCATATAGATAGTCATGGAACTTCTCACATACAGCCCACTTCGAAGCTAAGAACTCCAGTTTATGTGCTTGATAGTTCTTTTCAGATGGCTTCAGGCTTCGACTGGCAAATGCAATGACTCGATTGGTCCCATTCTGCCGTTGATACAGGGCTGCCCCTAGCCCGTTGCCTGAAGCATCTGTATGAAGTGTGAACGGCAGTCGGTAGTCTGCATAGCCAAGTACAGGAGGGTTAGTGAGCCGTTCCTTGATGGCATCAAAGCTGCGCTGCTGCTCATCGTCCCATCTGAAAGGAGTTGCCTTTTCAGATGCTTTCTTCTTTCCACCTGGATTAGTTGGATGACCAACTAAGAGATCGTTCAGTGGGCGAACGATTGAGGCGTACCCTTTTACAAATCGCCTGTAGTAACCGGTAAATCCTAAGAACTTGCGCACATCTTTTGTGCTCTTAGGAATGGGCCAGTTGCTGACTGCCTCCAATTTTGATGGATCGGTCTGAATTCCATCAGCTGAAACCACGTGTCCAAGATACAGAACTCGTTCTTTGAAGAACTCGCACTTGGAGGGCTTCAGTTTCAGGTTGTGCCGTTCAAGATTCTTGAACACTGCCTGAAGGCGCTCCAGATGCTCTTCAAACGTTGATGAAAAGATGATGATATCGTCTAAGTAGATTAGACAATCACGGAGGTTAAGGGCTCCCATGCATCTCTCCATCAGCCTTTGAAAAGTAGCCGGCGCATTGCACAACCCAAAGGGCATCCGGTTACATTCGAAGAAACCGAGTGATCCCACCTGGAATGCAGTCTTCGGTTTGTCACACTCCCTCAGCTCAACTTGCCAATATCCACTCTTTAGGTCAAGAGTGGAAAAGAATTTGGATCCGGCAAGTGAATGAAGTGTGTCATCAATGCGAGGTATGGGATAAGCGTCCTTAGTGGTTCGCTGATTTAACTTTATGTAATCAATACAGAAGCGTATTGTCCCATCCTTCTTTCTGACAATCACCACATTTGAGCTGAAAGGACTGGTGGATTCACGTATAGCACCGATTTCTAGCATTTCCTGCAAGTGCTCGCGAACTTCGTCCACCAGTGCAGGCGGAATTTTCCTGTAAGGCTCTTTAAAGGGTCGTTCATCCTCCAGGTGGATCTCATGTTCGACAAGATTAGTTCTGCCTAAGTCTGTTGGTCCTGTCAAAAATATGTGTTTCCAGTTTGAGAGAAATGACTGAACCTCCTCTTTCTGTTTAGCTGTCAATACAGTGCCTTCCAGATCAACATCAAACTTACTAGTGTCTTCTGACACTGTATGCTGATGTTGTTCTGCAGTGAACTTTTCTGTCATTTCTTTCACTGGATCCCTTTTTAGCACATTCACTTCTGCTAAGTTGCAAACAGGTGCGTGGGGTGGTATTACCACTTTTGCAGATAGGTTGCAAACGCCCACTGGTATACGTGCTGTTGTACCAGGCTTGTTTGTCCTCACCACTCTCGGACATACTGACACCTTGGAAGTCAATCCATCTTCCAATGGCTCTGTCAATGCCGCCTCTGAGTCGCGGCTTTTCCGTGCCAGGCCAGATATTGTTCTGGTCTCATTAGGCTGTAAGACAACTGCTGTGGTTGTCCTAACGACTCCAACTTGGTCGTTACGAATGGCTTTAAATGCACTTGCCCATTCGATCGGGATATCCTCTGTACCATCTATTGTGCATTGATATTCCCGATTAATTATATTAGTGCCCACTATGACGGGTACCTCTTTATTGTATTCTGTCATAGGGACAACTAAACAGGGCACCTGCACGGTGGCTTCCCCAAGACAGGGAACACTCACTTCAACCACTACGCAGCCTAAGTAATTCAAGGTCTGTCCATTGGTTACATTAACCTTTAGCCCGAGTTCTTCAATGCTGTAAAGTTGCGGAACTGGGTTCAACATAAGGATGAAGTCTTCCGCAATTGTGCTGATCACTGATCCAGTGTCAATGAGACCTACAGTGTTCGTGCCATTTATACAAATCTCACTGATGTTATCACGTCCTACAAGTCTATCCATAAATTCTTTATTAGGGCCTATTTGTATGCCTTTGGTGTCACTTATCTGCCCTTCGATAAGGACACCTACTTGTTTGGTTGAGGCTTCTTGTTTCCTTCTATTTTCTTAGGCACTGTATTACTCTTCTCTTTCTCTTTCTCAATACTTCTCTTTCTATTCCATTGACCTTGATTACCTCTATCTGAATTAAACTTGGAACATTGTTCTAATAGCTTTTTCATAGACGCAACCTCTGCTGCGAGGTCCTTAACCATTTTATAGGTGACAGGATCTTGTAGAACAGGTTGGTGTTGTACTTGAGGTACTTCAACTTTCACAGCCTCTTCTGAAGCTTGTGAAGTATTTTGTACAGTAGGCTTTACAACTGGTCTGATATTCTGATATTTCTCATTTACATTCTTTTCTCCTTTCTCTATAGCACTCTTGTGAGTTGCCATAGCATATTCTTCAGCTCTGACTTTCTGTCTTAACACTTCGAAAGACTGTGCAGAATGATAATAAACACTTGTTGCATTCTGCAGCTCACTACTACGAAGCGACCTCCAAAATCTTTCTATCAGCATCTTATCTCGCTGTTCATTTGAAGCGAATCCTTTTTCCACCGCCCTTTGAAAAATTTCTTCAAGTCTAATTCCCCATAGCGTTACACTTTCATTTTCTCTCTGCTCTGCTGTATAAAATTCCTGAAGTACAGTTTGGCCACTAGCAACATTTCCAAAAGTTTTTTCTAACTTATGTAGGATTTGTTCTGTAGTGGCTTCAGGTCCTAGTGTAAAGAGCACTCGTCTTGCTTGACCCTTCAGAGAATTTCGCAACGCCTGATTAACAATGTACTCAGAGTATACACTAGACTTTCTCAGACATTCTATTTCTACCTTCCATTCTTCAAATTTGTTTTCATTTTTCGGCACAGGCTCGGTACCGGAAAAGAAATTAATGTAAGGTTTCAAAAATGGGGATATTTCTTTCTGTTTACTGTCGGCGCTACTAGTATCTGTCTGCTTCTTAGCAGAACTACTAGTATCGTTCCCTGTCCTAGCTGAGCTATTAATTTCTGTCTGCTTTACAGCAGAACTTGCATCTATCACTTCTATTTTGCTATCACTGGACACTTTTTCCTTTTGCTCACTGCCTGGTTTCATAGGATATAGCTTCAACTGATCTCTAATCCCATTTTCTTTTTGCTGTAATTCTGCTTCTAATTTCCTTAGATATTCTTCTCTTCTATTCAGCTCCTGCTCCTTTACCACATGCTCTTCTGAGACTTATGTATATGACTCTGTCCTTAGTGGCAACAGGCGTTCATTTATTTCTGCTGCTTGTCTTAATCTTTCTTCTTTCTGTTGTAGGTCAGCTTCTTTCTGACGAATATACTCTTCTTTTCTGCTCAACTCTTGCTCTCGAGTAGACTGTTCCTCTAACATCTGAGCATTAGGTTCACTTTCCTGCGACAAAAGACGCTAATGAATTTCAGCTGTCTGCCCTTGTCCATCTTCTTTCTGCATTACTTCCGGTTCTTTCTGGTATATAGAATCCTCTCTTCTGTTAACCTCGGATTCCTTTGAGACTTGTACATATTCTATGAGAGGTTTAAAGCTCACTTTTGGTTTTGGTGTACTTTGTGCCTCTGGTTCAATCTTGAATCTTCTTTCATCGAAAGATAATGCCTCTTCTTCTTTGAATAGAATGCTTAGTCTATTATCTAACTCTATCTGGGCTTTTACTTTGGCACTTAGACGCCTTTCTGTCTCAACTTCTTTTTCTTTCAGTGCTTTCATTCTCTGAGCACGTCTCATCTGATCGTCCATCATTTGGTGATGCGACCTCAATTCTTTAATTCTTTCCTTTCTTTGTGACTCCTCGGCTGCTCTCTGTCTATTTTCTTTCTCCACTATTCTTTCTTCTAATTCCAACTTTCTTATGCGATCTATGACTTTCCTTTCCTTTACATCTAAATCTAAAGGAAGGGATACAGCGCTGTGGGTATCTTCTATGGAAGCAGTAATAATCTGTTTCTCAACTCTATCCTTGTCTTCAATTTCTTCTTTCTCTCTCCTATTCCTTTGTAGGTAAGGGGCAAGACTGAGACCCTGTTCGTCTTCCTTGTCTGTATATCTATAAGGTAGATCCCTAGTGACTTTCGCTCTGTCTATCTTCTTATCATAAGCTTTTGATAAAGAACGTGATCGTTCTAATGAATCAGTTAGACTCTGCTTCAATTTTCTGTATCTTGTCTCAAAATCCAAATCTGCCATAGACGATGTTACTTCTTTCTGCTTTGTTGTTATGTCTTTGTGTATATCTGGTGGCACAAAATCTGCTGGTGTACCTGTTGATTGTCCAAGTTCATCAACTATGTGAAATTCCGTTCCTGTTGACTCCATTAAGCTCCTGTCTTCCGCTGTTATGCTTCTTTCTGTTCCATCACTTGCTCCCCTTGATGTAAGTGGTTGTTCTCTCTTATCCTCTAACTGATCTTCATTTGTCAGGTTTGGTGTTCTATCCCTGTCTACATCTTCTGATATGCCCTCTTCCTTTCCTTTCCCAACTTGTAAAGCCTCTATCAATCTCCTTTGCTTTTCCATTCCTTCTTAAATCTTCCTTTTCCCTTTCAAGCTGTGCTTGCTGTCTTTTTAGCAATCTCTTTTCTCTTTCTGACATTGTAGCCATCGTTCTAAAAATCTATCTGTCCGTTTCTCCCAGTGAGAAGATTAACTCACTAAATTTTAACCTTTTTGTTTTTAGAGAAATGTACTATCTTGACAACAGTATATCTGAAAAATAATTCAAACCGTTGTACTCAAACCGTTGTACAACACCCTAAACAGTCCGTCTGTGAGTACAGTCCAAATAGTTTAGTGAGAAGTATAACTCACACCTTCCTTTTTATATATATAATTTACAGACTCTTTTTGTAGCTTTAGGCTGTACTACCTACTGTACTGTGCATTGTAGTGTATAATCTATTTTGCCCGTTTATTTCTAATCTACTGTATACTTGCTCCTATACTTCTGTTTCTCTGTACTACCTGCACTACTGTAGTTGCTTTTAAAACTAAACGAGTGCGAACGTAGCACTTGAACAACAGTGGAACGTTCCCTTCAAACTTTCTCTGTTTTCAGACGTAGCACGTTCAAAACAGTTGTACGCTGAAACACATGTACTTTCTTCCTTTTTTTTTTTTTGGAGAAGAACTAACTCAAATCTGAGATTTTTTAATGAAAAGCGTAACTCAGAAAGGGTTTAGTAGAGTAGAGTGTTCACAAAAGTGAACAGTGATACCTACCCATAAGTTAAGCAGACCAGAAAAAACAAATAATACGCAATTGCGTACAATATGTCTTGTGTGTCCTGCAATCGCGTATTTAGATTGCTTCCCTTTGAGCAATCATAAAGAATTGATCGCGGGCTCTTTTCTAGTGCTAACAAATAGTAAGAATGACTAGAAAGAATCAAAGTACCAAAAGTATGCACCGTTGGAAGGAATAAATTACCTAAATTTATTTTCTGTATATATTTGGATGTAAAGCAAACTTGCTCAAGATTTGTAAATCTGTTTCATGAAAGTCTGCCATAAGATGAGCTTTTTCTTCAGAACAATATTGAAAGTAAAAACCCGTCTTTTTTGACAAAAATATATTTTTGGAACTGTTAAGAATGAAGAGGAAAACGTCTAACCAACGAAAAAATCAGGTATACCGCGTTCCGATGAATTTCTTTTATTTGTTTTGATATTTTTGACAATAATAATAATTATACTTATCATCATAAAAAATGTTTATGATAATAATAATAATAATTATTAATATTGTTAATATTATTATTACTGTAATGATAAAATAATAATAATGGTAATTTATAATAATAATCATGATTATTATTTTAACTATTATTATTATTATTATTGAAGTAGAAGTATGATACTACCTCTACTACTACTGCTTTTAATATACATGTACTACAAACACCGATACATATAGTAGTATTTACTATAACTATTTGAATGAGGAGAGTCTTATTATTTAGTGTTCTGCTGTACACTTACCCAAATGTAATCATGTTCACAATTTTCGATTAGTTCTATTGCCATGTGCCGTATGTCTAGGTCAATAATACCGTTGTGTGGCGCTACCATCACCCACCAACAGTTCTGGTTGTTATCATAGAAGCCATCATTGTCGCTGTCGAGAGAGTGAATAACACCTGTCTTGTTGATCAATATTTCTCCGCAACGACCATCTGATTATGACATAAAGGAAGGAGATGATGACGATTTTCTGCACTCATTTAAAAAATAAAGGATCTTACACGTATGGTCATTTCATATGAAATTTATGAAACGAGCCTTCGGCGACTTTCATAAATATCATATGAAATGGTCAAGAGTGTAGGATTTTGTTTATTATATGACCCTTTAAAGTGGGATGTCAACGCCTTTAAACTGAACATTATTTCAACAATAAAACGAATTGTTGACCTGGAAGCTGCCAATGACGTTACGTTTACGCGCTAAAGTGTTATTATACATACGATTTTTATGACACGACGTTATCCAATGAATAACAGCGACATCATATGATAAGATGGAACTTTTGTGTTTTTTTTCTGCTTGATTTACATTCCTTTTACATTTGGTCATATTAATTTTACCAGTTTAAAATAAGAGGCAAATGTACAAAGATCGAAAATCTATCAATAGTTTTGTTGTTACCAAGGGACTAAATATGGCTCCAAATCTGCTAAGGAAACTTTCCTATTTTTCATGTTCGTAAATCTAAGCGGAACATTTTGTATCAAATATATCATAGTTTAACTGAATGTTCAAAATACGCATAGGATAGTGGTTACTTCAATTTAACATAGAGTTTGTATTATGCTGTCGCTGGCGTCATCTACATCTTTGCATTTGAAATCTCCCTATATCTGCAAAAGTGTTAGATTATGTACAGAAAAAAAATAAGCGTAAACTACATGTAATCTGTTCATGATGAAACCCTACGCACAACGCAATTCGTATATAAAAAAAACGTACCTTGTGCTGTATAGACTGCCGACAAGCCTTTGCCATTGGCACAGCATCCCGACGTGAAGATAGAGCTCAATACTGGCAATGTTGTCATAAATAGTGGTGGTCGATAAGGGCCACAGTAGACACCCAAAGTTTTGTTCTGACTAAACACCTAAAATGACCATATATGAAGTAGCCTTATACGCATGAAATGACCATTATTTTAAAGTGCGTCTATAACACGGTTTCGATCGTGTTACCAGTTTGTCCAGTCTAGGTTCGAGGCCAAATCCGCTGCTAATCAAAGCATAGCCTGGTCCCAGTGCGATTCCGCTTCCGTCCATTCCGATTGAGTTTAACGATGCAGTCCGGTCTGGTCCTTTTTGATAAATCCAGTTCGTTGCCGTTCTTTTTATGCATACAGAATGTGCTTGTACCTGAAACCAATTGTGTCCGATGTACAAATCCTAACTTTCACTAAGCCCGATCCGATTTCCGGTCCAAAATAGGAAAAAAAACAGCACTGGGACGAATCGCATCGATATTCAAACAAATCGGATCGAATGGAATGGGTGGGATCAGATCTGTTTACGAACAATATCAGATTCTGTCCATATGGGGTCCCAGGAAGCTCCAAGTCATATTGGTCACCAATCCAGATCCGCTCCAGTGGGTAATTTGATTTTGAATTCCTCTTCATTCAATCAATATCGTTTGATGGCGACATTAAGGTTTCAAGACAATCACCATCAAAACTGGGCTGCAGCCCTAAAAAGCGGCCCCGTACATCGTCCATAGTGCAGTTTATATTTTTCTTTCGGTCCTTAGAGATCGGCGGAAATATTCTGAGAAATCGATTTTTATATGTCTAGACCCATGTATTCTAAACAGGTTTGCAATATTTGGACCCCATTCGGATTGATATCAGTCTTTATATAGGCTGCCTTGTTGCAGTATCCTTTCTCTGGCTTTCATTGCCAGTTCATTCAGGGTCACTGAATAGAATTTAGTATTCGAAACTGTACAGTCTGGCCCATAATCTCCTTTTGAACATTTTCTCTGCTCTTTAAGGAACTAACTCTTATATTTTATTTGTAGTCACTGCAGCTGGTGTTGTGCTATGTGGCAGGCCTAAAAAGCGGCCCCGTACATCGTCCATATTGCAGTTTATATTTTCCTTTTGGTCCTTAGAGATCGGCGGAATTATTCTGAGAAATCGATTTTCATATGTTTAGACACATGTATTCTAAACAGGTTTGCAATATTTGGACCCCATTCGGATTGACATCAGTCTTTATATTGGCTACCTTGTTGAAACTCGAAATTACAGTATCCTTTCTCTGGCTTTCATTGCCAGTTCATTCAGGGCCATTGAAGAGAATTTAGTATTCGAAACTGTACAGTTTGGCCCATACTCTCCTTTTGAATATTTTCTCTGCTCTGTAAGGAACTAACTCGTATATTTTACTGTAGTCACTGCAGCTGGTGTTGTGCTGTGTGACAGGCCTAAAAAGCGGCCCCGTACATCGTCCATAGTGCAGTTTATATTTTTCTTTTGATCCTTAGAGATCGGCGGAAATATTCTGAGAAATCGATTTTTTTATGTTTAGACCCATGTATTCTAAACAGGCTTGCAATATTTGGACCCCATTCGGATTGACATCAGTCTTTATATAGGCTACCTTGTTGAAACTCGAAATTACAGTATCCTTCTCTAGCTTTCATTGCCAGTTCATTCAGGGTCACTGAAGAGAATTTAGTATTCGAAACTGTACAGTCTGGCCCATACTCTCCTTTTGAATATTTTCTCTGCTCTTTAAGGTACTAACTCTTATATTTTATTAGCCTAGTAAACAAACTGTCAAATTGAATCATGTTACTTTATTTGCAAAGTTAGACTGCATTACCTTTTGTGTTTAGGTCCGATTTATTAAAACTGTAAAATTCAGTTACTGTAAAACACTTACATTTGGCGGTCACTTTATTTTGGCGATATTGGCGGAAAAGAAGAAAATCGCCAAATTAAAATGCCTCTAATATAAACTCATGATACTGAAAGAAGAAAAAATATTTTTGAGCATATAATCCTATCTCCTCTTCCAAAATATCAAAGCTAATACACATCACATATATTAGCGCAAAAGAAGATGCCTCGCAAACAACAAGTGGGAGGAAACGGAGTATGTAAATGTTCTCACCATACTAATTAGTGTTTCAATAGTGTTGATTAAATCAGAAAGAACACAAAATCTGTTAGTAATTGTATTTGTTTACTTTAAACAATTAACTACCGTAACGCAAAATGTAACATGATTACAATAATTATTGTTATTATTTTAATCAACATGACAATACAAAGCTCAACTTATGAGCCAAATACGACATCAGCAGAAATATTTTGTTCTTGAGAAATCACAAAACCGCCAAAATAAAAATCCGCCAAAAGGTCCATATTTATTAAAAGGGGGCCTCGGTATCTGAAGTATTAGCTTATTCAATTTAAGTTCCGGTGGGTAAATTTGGTTAACCATGCTTTCAAAATAAGGATTATCAATATTCAGAAGATCATCAAAATATCTAGAGGTTGAGTTAAATGCCTCAATGATATCAGCTTGATTATCAACAGAAAGAGAAGTCATGAAATCTCTTTCATAACAAAATAAAAACAAATCGGCCACAAGAGGAGCACAATTTGTACCCATCGGAATACCAACAATTTGTCTGTATAACTTATTACCAAATCTGATGTAAATATTATCTAAGAGATATGATAAGGCGTCACATACATTCTGACATGACCAAAGACTATATCCTCTATATATTTTACGGTCAGTAGAAGTGAAAAACGCTTTCTTATCGTTACAGGCAATATAAAGGGTATCTTCATTTTTGGAGAACTTTTTGAAGGCCCTCTCAATCAAATCAACAAGTTTTTCCTTTATTAAATTATGGGGTAATGTGGTATAAAGAGTAGAAAAATCATAAGTGGACAAACTAGTCGCACGGAACCCTCTTGACTTCAGTTTACTAAGTACCTCACCAGAATTTTTTATAGACCAGAACATATTTTTCCCTGACCTCTCATACACTGTCTCATAGTACCAAATGACACGAGATTTCACAGCAGTGATGCAAGAAGTTAATAATTTAGATAATTCTGTAGTAGTACAAGAGCTAGAGTTGGCAATGAATCTAGCTTTATACGGTTTTTTGTGAAGCTTAGGTAACCAATACATCGTAGGAAGTTTGTCTTGGCGTTCCTTAACGTTTACAGCAAACTTTAAAGGCAAATTATTTGAGTGGCTATTAACGACAGTCTTCTCATCTGTAAAAGTCTCTTCGGAAGCCGTGGTGCCGTTAAGTTCCTGCTTCAAAGTGTTACAGTACAGACATCGTTTTTCTTTGCAACGAAAACCCTTGCAAAACGCCAGCAAAACACCCGTCAAACCATGCGTTTAATTGTCGTTTTAAACGCCGTTTCTGAATCAACCAATCAAATAAGCGTTTCTTGAAACGAAAAACGCTCAGGAACGTTCTAAAATATCAAAAACGCTTTGACATTTTTAAACCAATGAAATCGTCGTTTGGCGGAAACGCTGTCATGGTTACCATCACAGACAAAGCGTTTGTGACCGTTTGTGGAGATGGCCAATTAATGAAAATGAATCATTTTCGGAAACGCTGTTGTAAGCGTTTTGAAAAATTAATCGAACATGCCCCAAGTATTCGTCCCGTACTGTCTAAATAAAAATAAATAAATAAAATCACTTAATTAAATAAATAAATAAATAAAAATAAATAAAGTGAAACCACCTATTTATTGATTTTATCGCCCCTGTATCTTTCGGTTGCAAGTAAGCGCCGTAGCGTACTGAGATACCGAATCAAATGGAACTTTTAAAGTTAAGTGATTAATTTGTGGGGAAAATAAGCTACTGTAACATACTTTTGGCATGGGAATGGTGAAAGTGTAGTATATTTTAGCTTTTTCAAATATATTGCCTGTCAGATTAAAGAGAATTGGATGTTGTTTATATTTTTGTAAACCCAAGGAATGCTTTGAAATTTCCGCCAATCAGATAGTCGTTTGTGCAAACGTTTTGTAGAGACAGCCAATGAAAATGTGGCTTTTGCTGAAACGCTGCTGTAAGCACAGTGGTAATATAACTCGAGGGGGAGGGGGGAGGAGGGGCCTTTGAGCAATGTGATTTAATTTCCATTTTCGCCCCACTCAGTAAAACTAATGCAATACTAAATTAATTAAAATACCGCGAACATTGTACAATCGGATGACGGTATCCGGTATTATACCGGAGGCAGAGAGAGGGGAGTGGGTCCAAAAGCGCCATCGGTAGCTTAGTAGCATGAGTTGTCTCACGACAAGCTATAGATCTACCTCTGCCGCACATGTTCAAATCAGTAGGAACCGAAATCAGTTATGTGTGCATTAAATTAGCGCTGGCGTGTATTCATGAATGGTTGGCTGTTCCCTTCCGTGTGTTCACAGAGTATTTACCGGCCTTTATATGCAGCTTAGAACTACTTAAAAATCAGAATTGTTTACAGGTGATAATGGCAGAGTATCTGACTAGCTCTTTGTAACTGTCAGTGCTCTGTTGTCTCGCAAGTTCAGAATCAGGATTGTTGCTGGTCTTTTTTTGAAATTAGTATCTAATACTTGGAAGGGGTAGAGTTTTTTTCACACCGACTGTACTGTAGAGTGGAACTTGATGTTTAGTAATTGAGCTGCCACTTGTGAAGCACTGCCGTCCAGTTCGGTGTTTGATATTCTCATTTTGCAAACTCTCCTCTTGCCAAGTAGGATCAACCAACGGTAGGAAATGTCTAAATTGCATGTTAGAAGGCCCCCATTCATGTTTCCAGTGGTGGTAGTTATTGGTTTTATTCTATGGAAATGGTCAATTCAAGGTTCAGACTCTCCGGACCCAAACTTGGAATGCAGGATTGGCAGCAATGTGTCTGCGGACAGATCTACGCAGTGTTTCACTATCATAAGGAAAATTGGAAATTGTAGAACTTCAGAGAGGTTAAGATGCTTTTCCTCATCCAAAGGCACTAACCTAGCTCTTTTGATCATCCTGGCTGGGGACATCGAAACAAACCCAGGTCCCAGGTCTAAGTGTGGTTTGTGCAAAAAAATGTGCAAATTATCGGACAAAATGATTGAATGCACTGATTGCGAAAAACGCTTTCATGCAAAATGTTCAAATCTGGGAGATGATGAGCTGTTAGCGATTGAGACTGGCAGTAGTGATTGGTATTGCACAAGCTGCAAGGCGGATTGCGGCCTGTGCAGTCGTGCGGTTCTCAATGGTCATAAGGCAGTTCAATGCGATGGCTGTGAACTGTGGCTTCACAATGAGTGCTCTTTTATTTCGGACACTGATTATGAAAATGTATTGACTTCTGGGTGCACATGGATTTGTCCAAAATGTGAATTTTTCAACTTCTCGGATTCCTTTTTCGATGATCAGTTGAATCTAATGACTGAGAGATATTGAAGACACTGTGAAACTTCAGGAGGATATAGATCTTTTAGGTTGTTGGGCAAGGAGTTGGGGCATGAGATTTCAACCTGTTAAATGCAATATAATGCAAATTACAAGGAAACGGATCAAGAAGATCAATGCTTCCTATACCTTAGAGGGAACGGTCCTCAGTAATGTAGAAACTATCAAGTATCTCGGCATAACCATTGCCAATGATTTGAAATGGAACACACATGTCAGTAATATTTGCACAAAGGCTAATAGGACCCTCGGCTTCCTCAGACGTAACTTGGCAGCATGTCCACAAGATGTTAAGGAGTCAGCATACAAGGGACTGGTGCGTCCAGGCCTGGAGTATGGCAGTTCAGTTTGGGACCCTCAAAGTATACTTCTTCAAGATGAACTTGAGAAGGTGCAGAAAAGGGCAGCTAGATTTGTAACGGGAAATTACACATATGAAACTGGGAGTATGACTGGCATTCTGGAGAAACTTAAGTGGGAATCCCTAAAAAAGAGAAGGAAAGATAGTAGACTTATAATGCTTTACAAAGGTCTGAGGGGTGCAGCCAGTATACCCATAAATGACCTTGTTCCCCCAAATAGGCGTACCAGGAATCATCATTCCCTGACATTTCAAACCCCATTGGCTGGGACTGACATTTACAAGTCCAGTTTCTTCCCCCAGACTATTAGAGATTGGAATTCCCTGGAAGATTCACTTATTTCTGCTGCTGAGTGTGCAGAGGATTCAGTTACTAAGTTTACTTCTCTTATAAGGGCTAGGGACTAGCTTCCCTGATTCACAGGTCCTGGTGAATGATTGTCTTTGGACGTATCACCAGTAAACAATTCTGATTCTGATTCTGATTCTGATCCAAAGGTAATCATTCATCGGGACTTGTGATCAGGAAGGTAGTGGCTAGCCCTTATAAGAGACCCTCTTCACACACTTTCTTCCACCATAGAACAGTCTTCTAATGATCGAATTTCATTTTCATTAATCCAGACAGCCTATGGCTACTTGAGCATGGGATTTTATTATAAGTTTCATGATTTTATCAGATTAACAGCACTCATTATTTATAATCTCTAGAACACCAACTTTTTCTTGTTAGGGGTGAGTGCATTTTTCGGTATTTAGGTTTCCTGCGCCAACTTTGTAATCGAGTCACCCCTGGCCTAAAATTCACGTGAATTCTGATTTTAATGAATTTCGTATTGAATGAATGTGTAAATGATGCATGAGACTGAGGAACATAAACTAAATAGAAAGTGCATCATTTTGAACTAATTTATTTGAGTCAAATTTCATAGATATTGTCACAATATTTCAATACAGGCGATCTGTGGATGCTCACCAGTTGTCGCTTAGGGACTAGATGTCGAACTAGAGAACTTGATGCAGTTTATCATTCCTTGCCTTCATCACTACATCAAGTTGAGTTGGAGTGCAAAACCAGATGATGACAGTTAAATATACAGGGGCCTCTTTTTGTAACGGCTCAAGAAATTTGTTCCTTGTCTACTAAGGAAACTTGAGTGACATGTAATCTGCATGGTCCACATAGCATACCGTGGCTGGCAGTACTATGAGGGATCAGGGTACAGCTTAATGGCCTTGGTACCGATTAACAACACCCTTGTGGGTAAGAGGTCAGAGCACCATTATTCGCGAACTAACCAAACGGCTCAGATGTTATTATACCGAGTCGAAAAAACAACAGACCTGAATAATAGGTGGAATCACTGGCGCTTGAACAACAAATGTTGTGAAAATACTCCTATGTATTCTATAATATACCCTATGGTCAGGATTGCCGCAAATGCTTGGCAGTTTATGAACGATTCATATCACAATTAATATTCAACACCAAAATTTTGCACTCGGCCGTTTGTTAAGACTGATGCTCTTACCTGCTTAAGTGTCTCTGCATCCAATAATTACGAGCAAACAGCTCTGGCTAGAAGAAAATACGATCTTTTATCGGCAATTCATTTTTTCCTGAAATCAATCGGGTAGCCATATGGCTGTCTGGTACCCCGTCTTATTTGCGAGTTCTTTTTGGGTAAAGAACAATACTCAAGTGGTTGTGTTGTTGTTGTTGTAACATTCTATTTGATTCTATTATATTAGTTGTTGTTGGGGATCTACTGGTTTTTCCGCTTTTTCTCAAGTTGAATTTTTATTTAGGCATTACCATTATATTTGTATATTTTACGGCTTCTGTTCTCCGATTGTTTTAATCAAATTAATGTATTCAACGGTGATACCCTTTATTAGCCTAGTACCTTCGCCCTCGCCAAATTCTGTCGCATGCATTGGGAGGGTACTGTATTTTACCCATCGGAAGCCGGGGACTGAGCTTATCCGGAAATGGACAGCTGTTGGATTTCAGGAAGAAATGAATATTGCCGATAAAAGATCGTATTTTCTCCTAGCCAGCGCCGTTTCCACATAATTATCAGATGCAGAGACACGTAAGAGCATTGATCAGTCCTAACTGAGTGTTAAATTTTGGTGTTGAATATCAATTGTGATACGAATCATTCAAAAATTGCCAAGCGTTGGCAGCGATCCTGACCATAGAGTATATTATAGAATACATAGGAGTATTTTCACAAGTTCACAACATTTGTTGTTCAAGCCCCAGTGGGTGGAATATCTCTTGTATTAGGTGAATAAATGTTGTCTTTGGCATTTTATGTTCATGGCAATATTATTTAAACAGTGCTGGGCTTTCCAAATCTAGAACATTTTTGGGGTGTTACTTACATCCCTCAATTTTTCAGACATAAGGGGTGCAGTTATCAATCAAAATTATTCATACAGTATTTGCGTCAATACAAACTTATCAATATTCGGTATATTATTGTCGCACCTGCTTTAGCAAGGTGCGATATAGGCGTCCGGTTTTCCGTGCGTCTGGCAGACCGTCCGTCTGTTCACAATTTACGCCGACCCTAGCATTTTAGTCCTTTCAAAAGACTTATTCTCTAAAACCACTGCATCCATGGTTCTCAAATTTCAAGTGCAGCATGATCAGACAGCAGGGCTTCAGAATGGTAAAATTCAGGCGAGTCTAGAATCCAAGATGGCTGCTTTTACTAAAAATAGCAAAACCAATAAAATCAATGTTTTCTACAGAACCGCTATGTATATTGGCTGAAATTATGTATGAAGCATAAGTGTGACCTTGGTATTCAGAATTATCAAAACGAAAAAAATCTATTGCGGAATTAGGTCACAGTGACCTTATGTCGACCCTAGAATAATTCACGTCGACCCTAGCATTTTAAGTCCATTCAAATGACTTATTCTCTGAAACTATTGCATCCATGGTTCTCAAACTTCTCATGCAGCTTGATCAGACATCCGGGCTTCAGAATGGTAAAATTCAGGCGGGTCGAGAACCCAAGATGGCTGGCGTTACTAAAAATAGCAAAACCATAAAATCAACTTTGTCTTTAGAACTGATTGACATATTTGGCTGAAATTTTGTGTGAAGCATAAGTGGGACCTTGGTATTCAGAGTTATCAAAATGAAAAAAATCTGTAGCGGAATTAGGTCACAGTGACCTTATGTCGACCCTAGAATAATTTATGTTGACCCTAGCATTTAAGTCCATTCAAATGACTTATTCTCTAAAACCTCTGCATCCATGGTTCTCAAATTTCACATGCAACATGATTAGGCTGCAGGGCTTCTGCATAGATAAATTCAGGCGGTTGAGAATCCAAGATGGTCGCCATTACTAAAAATAGCAAAACCAATAAAATCAACTTTTTCTCCCGAACCACTCTGTATATTAGGCTGAAATTTTATATGAAGCATAAGTTGGGCCTTGGTATTCAGAATTATCAAAACGAAAAACATCTGTATCGGAATTAGGTCACAGTGACCTTACGTCAACCCTAGAATAATTTAAGTTGATCCTAGCATTTAAGTCCATTCGAATGACTTATTCTCTGAAACCATTGCATCCATGGTTCTCAAATTTCACATGCAGCATGATCAGACTGCAGGGCTTCAGAATGATAAAGTTCAGGCGGGTCGAGAATCCCAGATGGTCACCGTTACTAAAAATAGCAAAACCAATAAAATCAAGTTTTTCCCCAGAAGCACTTGGTATAATCATTGAGTTCTTCATGTGAAGGCACACAGCAGGTGCGACATAGCAGTCTGCGGAATTCTTGTTTGATATTTTCAGCAAGTACAGAAATTAATGATCTGCATGTTTTTCGTCAAGCTGCTTGCAGCCATTGAGATCGACAGTTTCCTTTAGATATGAGGTTGGCGCATTCATCTGTTTGTGGGTCCGTCTCTCTGTACAACACTACCTTGATTTTAAAGACCTTAGCACCTTAAAACTTAATCGCTACCTTACAACAAAAAAATTCTGATTGGCTTTCACAAAACTAGGTCACTGTGACCTACTTTCGCTTAATAGTACCACATTTGTAGCTCACCTGAGCAAGAAGTGCTCAAGGTGAGCTATTGTGATCGGTCTTTGTCCGTCGTTCGTCCGTCGACAACTTTTGCTTTAAACGACTTCTCCAAAACTGCTGGACGGATTTTGAAATAATTTCACAGAAATGTTCCTTGGGAGACTCTTTACCAAAATTGCTAAAAAGGTTTCGCTCCACTGAACAATATGGCCACCAGAGCTAAAAATAGAAAAACCTTTAAACAACTTCTCCAAAACTGCTGGGCAGATTTTGAAATAATTTCACAGAAATGTTCCTTAGGAGGCCTTTCACCAAAATTGCTCAAACGGTTCCGCACCGCTGAACAAAATGGCTGCCAGAGCTAAAAATAGAAAAACCTTTTGAACGACTTCGCCTCCAAAACTGCTTTGCAGATTTTGAAATAATTTCACAGAAATGTTTCTACGGAGGCCCTTAACCAAAATTTCTCAAATGGTTCCGCTCCGCTGAACAATATGGCCGCCAGAGCTAAAAATAGAAAAACCTTTAAATGACTTCTCCAAAATTGCTTGGCAGATTTTGAAATAATTTCACAGAAATGTTTCTTAGGAGACCCTCTACCAAAATTGCTAAAACGAGTCAGCTCAGCTGAACAAAATGGCCGCCAGAGCTAAAAATAGAAAAACCTTTAAACGACTTCGCCTCCAAAACTGCTTGGCAGATTTTGAAATAATTTCACAGAAATGTTTCTACGGAGGCCTTTAACCAAAATTTCTCAAATGGTTCAGCTCCGCTGAACAATATGGCCGCCAGAGCTAAAAATATAAAAACCTTTAAACAACTACTCCTCCAAAACTACCTATCAGATTTTAAAATAATTTCACAGAAATGTTTCTTAGGACACCCTCTACCAAAATTACTAAAACGGTTCCACTTCACTGAACAAAATGGCTGCCAGAGCTAAAAATAGAAAAACCTTTTAACGACTTTGCCTCCAAAACTGCTGGGCAGATTTTGAAATAATTTCACAGAAATGTTCCTTAAGACACCCTCAACCGATTTCCTAAAACGGTTCCGCTCCGCTGAATAAAATGGCCGCCAGACCTAAAAATAGAAAAAACCTTGAAACGACTTCGCCTCCAAAACTGCTGGGTAGATTTTGAAATAATTTCACAGAAATGTTCCCTAGGAGTCCTGCTACAAAAATTGCTCTACCGGTTCCGCTCGGCTGAACAATATGGCCGCCAGAGCTAAAAATAGAAAAACCTTTAAAAGACTTCTCCTCCAAAACTGCTGGGAAGATTTTGATTTTTGAAATAATTTCACAGAACTGTGCCTTAAGAGACCCTCTACCAAAATTGCTAAAATGGTTCAGCTCTGCTGAACAAAATGGTCACCAGAGCTAAATATAGAAAAACCTTTAAACGACACCTCCTCTAAAGCCAATGGCTCGATTTCAAAATAATTTCACAGAAGTGTTTGACTCATGGTTCTAAACAAAAATTGCTGAAACGGTTCCACTCTGCTGTACAAAATGGCCGCCAGAGCTAAAAATAGAAATAAATCTTAGAATGAATCAGAGGGCACAGTTACGATCCAATCATCATGAAACATGGTCAGAAAGTTTATCTGAATGAAATCTAGACCAACTTTGATACTGGGTCATGTGGGGTCAAAAACTGGTCACTAGGTCAAATCTTAGAAAAACGTTGTGTACACTCTTTAGGGCACAGTTATGATATAATCTACATGAAACTTTGTCAGAATGTTTATTTTTATGAAATCTAGACCTGATTTGAAACTGGGCCATGTCAGGTCAAAAACTAGGTCACTAGGTCAGTTCTTAGAAAAACCATGTGAATGCTCTAGAGGGCACAGTTTTGATCCGATATTCATGAACTTTTGCAGAATGTTTATATCCAAGAAATCTAAACTAGGTTTGAAACTGGCTCATGTGGGGTCAAAAACAAGGTCATTAGGTTAAATCTTATAAAAACCTAAGGTACACAATAAAGGGTTCATTTTCCATTGAATCTTTGTGAAACTCTGTCTGTTGGACATATGGATGTTTCTGAGGTTAAGCTCACAGAATACTCAGGTGAGCGATCCAGGGCCATCATGGCCCTCTTGTTAGTTTTTAGGTCAGCTCCAAAATCTAGCTTTCCATAAGCCCCCGACCTTTGAAATTCTTCAGTGCTTGCACCTTATCACACCAGGTCACCCCCAACACAACTAGGTCTCTATGACATAATAATTAAGTACCACATTATTAGTCTTCGAGGTCAGCCCTATATCTCGCCTTTCATAGGCCCAAAATGCACCTTACTACTCCAGGTCACATACAGATGCAACTAGGTCACTGTGACTATCTTATTTGAAAAAGTACCGTGTACCGCTTTTTATACGCCCGTTTTGAAAAAACGGACGTATTATGTCATGGCGCTGTCCGTCCGTCCGTCCGTCTGTCCGTCCGTAAACATTCTTGTGCGCTCCATAACTCATTAACCGTTTGGGGTATATTCATGATATTTGGTAGGAATATGTATTAGGTTGTGGGAACGTGTCGCGTACAGAAGTGGTTGCTCCCCCTTCCTTAGCTTCCAAGTTATGCCCCTTTGATTAATTTTTTCCCTGCCAGTCTTGTGCGCGCCATAACTAGATAACCGTTTGGGATATCTTCATGAAACTTCATAGCAATGTGTATGAAGTCTCAACGATGTGTCGTGTAAAAAAATGGCTGCTCTCCCTTTCTTCATTTTAGAGTTACATCCCTTTCATTAGTTGATTATGGTTATTTTTGTGTATACATATCTTGTGCATACCTTAACTTTGTAACCGTTTGGAATATCATGATGAAACTTTATAGCAATGTGCATGATCACAAGACGATGCGTGGCATACAAGAATGGTTGCTCCCCCTTTCTTCATTTTGGAGTTACTTCCCTTTGATAAGTAATTTTAGGCATTTCTCAGTCACTCCATATCTCCTTAACCTTTTGAAATATTAGAATGGAACTTTGTAGGAATATGTATAATAATGGGGCAATGTATCCCGAGCAAGAACCACAACTCTGGCTTACTGAATTATCTGCCCTTGCATAAATTTCCTGTTTCCTCTGTGATTCCTTAACCCTACATGTGATTTTGTCAGGGGAATGTAGTAGAGCCAAGAATCTAGTATATTTGGTTTATGAACTATCTCCCTTGTTCAACTATGGCATTACTCAACTTTTGAGCCACAATAACTTTGAAGCTGATTTTTGGTATACTCATAGTATTTTGATGTGTTAAATATTTGAATAATGTTGCCGTCATTAGTTATAAAGTGGTTGCCCCTGTTTGTCTGCCTATCCATCCTTTTTCATTCCATACTCCTTTATGACATTAAAACGGGCGTATTATGCGCCGCTTGCGAAGCCCTTGTTTAGTTTTGGAGGTCAGCCCCATATCTCCCTTTTCTTAGGCTCCAGACCTTTAAAATTCTATCAGTGAATGCACTTTACCACTCCAGTTACCCTTGACGTTGTGTCAGGTCACGTACTGTGACCTACAGTTACCACAATAAAGTTTTCAAGGCCAGCCCAATATCTCGCTTTTTAGGGACAGGTCATTTATTATCAGTATGTGTGTGTGTGTGGTGGGGGGGGGGGGGGGGGGAGGGTGCTGGCTACATTTCCATATGACTGATATGAGTCACCAAAATTTTCCTGAACCCTCCCCCCCAGTCTCACCGGAATTTTTTCCGACCCCCCAGATAGCTGACAAAAAAGTTTAGTTATGAACCCCACTCCCCCACCCACCACCATCCCAGATCCCCAGCTACCCTTCACACACACACACCATATTTCATATTTTATGTCAGACTGTCTTCAATCAAAAGAACATTTTCTTACTCTGACAGGTTGATAAATCATGCAGATTAATGGTCTTAAATTTTGTCAGCATATTTTACACTTTTGCTTATGGCCATCTAGAAATCTGTTGTTGAATGTTCAATAAAAGTGTTAAAAATAGTAATGAAGAGGGGGGTCTGGGGGAACAGCCCCCAGAAGCCACAGTAGGTTTGCTTATGACAAGGCAACTGGAGAGCTGATATCACAAACGCAGACAATTTATTTAAACAAGAACAAAATCATAGACAATTGTATACTGTTCTACTTGCAAATCTTATTTGGACATGATATGGCCCATTTTTTTGTGTCATTTCCATACATGTAAATGTCTTTAAGTTTGAGTTTGAGTTTGCAAGAATAGAAGTAATGGGGGGTTTGGGGGGCAAAGCCCCCTTTCCCCAGAAGCTGAGACAATCTTTAAAAATGAAGACTGATGGAAGAATTCTGACTCCACCGCCCAATGTGCCAAATAAAATGAACCCCCCCTTGCTCCAAGGCTTTTTCATTCCCCCCTCCCCCCTAGTACATCACCAAAATATAATCTGACCCCCCCCTCCCTAAATGTACCCGGCCCCCCACCTGATAATAAATGACTCGTCCCTTATATAGGCCTCAGACCTTGAAACTTGCTTTATTTTTTTCCTACAACAAATCTAAAAAATCTGGGAATATCGTGCAACCTTCTGTTCATTTTCAACGCAGAAATCTGCTTTGTCCTGGAGCAAGGGTAGTCAATTTTTTGCCATTTTGACGGCATGCAAACATATTGAATACACAGACCTGAAGTTATTGGGTATAAATGGCTCCATCCATCACCATAACTTAAAAGGGCTATAAGGTTGATAAACGTTTTTTACCAATCAAACTATAATTATGTCACAGGTCAGTTTTGTTTTGTTCGATTCTCCTAACAATGTTCCCCAAGTGGCTCAGCGTACCAGCAGTACAAAACATAGTTGCACGCACTTGGCGCCGTGTGTCCATCCAAAAGTGCAGTTTTGGATTTTATTTTACTTGATAAATAAAAGTCATTCTAGGAAAAATTGGTAATTCATTCATGCTAATTCTTGAATACCGTAATGACCCCAAAAATTTTGGACACCTGAAAGACAATTATTGTTTCAAAATTCTTAAAAAGTAATGCATCCAAATGATGCTCAATGAATGGCAAACATTGTAGACCCTGATTAAACTGCTCCTTCAGGATCATTTTGATTTGGGTATACATTGTTTGCACAGATCTTTCTGTCCGAATATTTAGGGCAGGGCCTGACAAATCCATTGTCCGGCTGCCTGGGACAAGTTAAATTTTTCCTTACTTGCCCAGAAAAATACTTACGCTATATAGGGAAAACTGAAAAAAAATCAGCATTTTGTAGCAGTACCGGACAAGTAGATCAAATTTTGATTTGTCAGGCCCTGCTAAGGGTCATTACGGTAGCTTAAAAGAGGATTCACCAGTATAGAAAACAGAATGTGCAGTTAGTTTGAATGTTAGATCTAGTATTATTATTTATTGCAGGTTTGTGCCATTATGGAGAAAAGGAAAGCTAGTACACATGAGCTGGTCTCTCAACAGAACATGACTCTGACTGCAGCTAGTATAGGAGTTCAGACCTACAAGGATGGAAAATTCTCAAGCATAAACCTAAAGCTGGAAAAAGTACAAGAATAAAAAAGAAAATGTGGAAAAGTGCTGAAAAAATGATTTGTTTTTTGTTGAAAAGTTAATGTATGCACTGTTTAGTACTCATGTACTACCGTAAAAATTCTTAATATTGGGACACCAAAAATAATTACCATAATTGTCCTAAAATTGGAACAGATTGGTTTTACAGTGCAGTAATGTGTCCAAAAATGCAAATGGGATGGCAAATAGTGTAAATCCTAATCAGACTTCTCCTCAAGAAGCAGTCTGATCTGGGTTTGCACTGTTTGCTCAGACCGAACTGTCCCAATATATAGAGGTTTTACAGTATTTCACATCATACTTGAAGACAAGGTGTAACTGGATTCAAACTTTAGGAGTGGAAGGTCATCAGTATTTCAAAATTCTACTAATTCAAAGAGTAGGCTCCTTAACTTTTTGTATCCAATCTTTTCATCAGAGTTTTGAACTTCAGGAAAGCAGGAAAGATCTTTGTGATAATGTTTGTTGATAATAGACAATTAAAAGATGTACACTCCCTTGTGACAGGCATTGCACATGGGCATCCTTCGTATCTTACAGACACAATTTTCTAGTTTCAAATTAAGAATGTATTTGTACAACCTTTTGTTTTCCCTTCTTTTTTACAAAGATGAACAACTTGTGTGACTTCCTATTTGCTTCCCTCATGTTTTTTCACCATTTTTACAATGGGAAACAACCAATGTGACTTCCTGTTGGCTTCCCTCATTTCTCCTCCATCTTTTTTAAAACTTGACTACTGTTTGCTTCCTGGGATGGTGGCCTTTCAAATTGGTGTCTACTTGTTTAGAAAAGAATTTGCTCCTAGGGAAGCAAATTCTTGCCTACAGAGAGTTGACTCCCATTCAGAAAGGAGATGAAATGAAAATGACAGAGTCGCTTCCCCTGAGAGGGTACCCATTCACCTTAATTCATTTATGTGAGTGTGTGATATGATTATGAGTTTCATGGCACATCAGAACAAAAAGGCCATCTCACACTAAATCAAATGATCTGAGAAACAATTACATGTGCGTATGTTAGTCTTTAAAACATCTGGCTCTTGATTACCAGAATTACACTAGTTCTTATACTTGTGTTAAACTTTACCTGTATATTTCATGTTGATTCTTATATGCTTATTCGAAAAAACAGGACATATTACATTATGGCACTGGGGTCCTTCCCTCTGTCCGGGTTAACTTTTTGTCCCCCACCTTTTCGAAGAAAAGCGGAGGGACATAGTTTTCATCATACCGTCCTTCCATCTTTCCGTCCCCCTAAAGTAGTAGGTACCTTGTGTACGCAACTCCTCCTACAGTTTTATGCCGATTCTTTCGAAACTTTGCAGATGTTTTTGTCATGGTCTGAACTAGCAGAAAGTGAGATATAGCTGTTGCTTTTCCAGCAATGGTGGTGTAAAAGTTTGTCACATTTTCTGGTTTAGCTCTGTTTTGTGACACTGAGCAGAAAGGCGAGACAGAGCAGTTTGCAGAATTCTTGTTCTAAATAGTGGTCAACAAAATAATAAATCTAAACAGCTGCACTTGTTTGGAGAATGAGTTTTGCTTTAAATGTTGAGTGAGCACTCTCAGATTTACAGGTAAATCTCAGCAACACAGCTTAAAGGGGACCACAGTTAAATGTAGTCTCATTTGAAAGATAGGGGTAGCAGGAGATCAAGCCATAGCCAAGGGCTGTACTGGCAGTGGCCCACAGTGTATCTTAGGCATCCGCGCCTTTCCCTATGTTATCCTTCCCTGAATAAAAAAAGGTACCTGGTATTGCTGGGTTGAAAGTAATTTCCAATCAATGGATGGCCCAACAGGGATTCAAACCCTGGACATTCTGCACCATAACCAAGATTCCCAGACCATTTGACTACGACAGCCAGTGATTAGCAGACTTGCTCATAAAAGATCACACTACCCCCTCTCATTAAATGTTGGGAGAAAATCAATGTAGAAGAAGGGGTGGATGACTTGCCATTTTACATCATTTTCGAAAGTATTTCAGGACAATGGGAGGGTGATACTGAATGCCTAGCGCAGTACAGAACCCTCTTTATGGTTGAAAAGATATCCATCTCTAGAAGGAATCGAACCTGGATTGATCACTCAGCAGGCAAGTACATATGCCACTGAGCTATTAGGCTCCTAAATAAATGCAGAACTGATTGTTGAAAAATAGAGCAAACATTGAATGACTTTTCCCACTGACTGTCCTAATTAAAATGAAGAATATGAACTGATAAAAGCATAGCTTGTCATCTGATCCTATATTAAATGTATTTATGTATATATGAGCCACGACACGACAAAACAAAGTGGAATGTGTGCCACGAGAACTCAGATCAGCCTTGCATCCGACCAATCTGATCAGAGTCTTTGCTGTCTGCATAAAGCTAGCTTTGACCCTTAGCTACCCTTTAAGCACACAGCGAAACCTATGATCAGACTGTGCGGATGTCCAGACTGACCAGAGTCTTCACCAAGCGCACTTGCTTTTTATATGCCGGTTTGAAAAATGGGACATATTATGTTATGGCGCTGGCATCCGTCCGTCTGTCGTAAACTTTTTCGTTTCCGGATAACTCCTCCTACAGTTTACATCCAATCAAGCTGAAACTTGGTATATAATAAGACTATGAGGTGGACCAGCCCATATTATTTCGAGGTTACGCTCCAATGATTTTTAACGGAGTTACAGCCCTTTACTTAGAATTTTTGGGGTGTTTGTTTCCGGATAACTACTCCTACAGTTTTCATCCAGTTAAGCTGAAACTTTGTATATAGTAAGAGTACTTTGTGGAGAAGCGCATATTATACAGAAATTTTGCTCCAATGATATTTAGCGGAGTTACAGCCCTTTGAAAAAAGTCGTCTATGGCAGTTTGTATGGCAATTCTTTAGCATTCCATAACTTGGTTACTCTTTGGAATATCATGATGAAACTTTATAACAATGTATATGAGGTTAAGACAAATGTCTCATACAAGAATGGTTACTCCCCTTTAGTTGTTGAATAACCTCCCTTTGATTATTTTGTTAGACTATATTTGTATAACTCATATCTAACTAACCCTTAGGACTATTGTGATGAAACTTAATAGTAATGTATATTAGGTTTACTTGATAGGCCCCATATAAGAACAATTGCCTCCCCTTTCATTTTTTTGGAGTAACTTCCCTTTGAATAATTTCTAAGGCTATTCTTGTGCAAGCTGTAAGTAAGCAACCATACAGAATATTTTGATTAAAATTTATAGCAATGTGTATTAGGTTGAGGCTGTGTGTCTTAAATATATAAGAATTATTGCTCCCCCTTCCTTATTTATGGAGTTACGAGGCTTTATTAGCCGAAACTACGTAGTCTGGCCCATGTTCCTATTTCTGTATGTATTCTCTGGTCTTGAAGGAACTTTTTATATTTTAATTACATCCGTTTGATTAATTTCTGTGACTATTCTTGGGCAAGTCATTACTAAGTAACGGTGTGGAATATCTTGACGAAACTTTATAGCAATGTGTATTAGGTTGAGACAGTATGTTTAATTAAGAATAATTGCTTTCCCTTCTTTATTTTCTTTGTTGAGTTACATCCCTTTGATTACTCATTAAGGCTTTTCTTTTTAGAACCCTAATGTTTGGAATATCTTGATAAACTTAATTGCAATGAAGACAAGGATGAAATGGTGCAAACAATCAGAAACGGGCGTATATTGCCCCGCTTGCAGAGCTCTTGTTTGTTGCTTTTGTGGTGTCGCAGCTCATATTATGTTTCAATGCCTTGAATCAACTACTGTTTAAACCAAAAAGCACAGCTGCATAGAACAGTCCGTATTAGTGCGTCTGACTCGTGAGCCAGAGGTCCCGGGTTTGATACCCTGGCAGGCCACATACTTCTGTTTCTTCTGCTGATTTAAGGGAAGTTGTCAATTACTGGTGGAAGTATGTGCACTTAGTACTGGTAAACCGGTTGTAAAGTACCACAGAAGTGATGAGAATGGCCTTGGGATGTGCTCTCAAAGAGGGAAGAGTGTGGTAAGAATCAGGTTCAGGAATAAAAACAAAAAATGAAAAAAAAATCATGACAAATCTGGCACAGAGAGTACTTTGTGGAAAGCTCCCCAAGGGCACATGTCGTCGGAATGACGTCATACTGACGTCGATGCGACGTCACAACGTCGCATCAACGTCAGTACGACGTCATTTCAACGTCATGTGTCTGCTGGGTCTTCTGTACTCATCTGATTTTTCTTCTCCAAGACTTGTGATCGAAGAAAAAAAATATTTCATGGAAATGGGTATCAGGTGGGTAAACGGAAACAGCGTGTTGCTAATTTAGGGGTGCATATATCTGACACAATTAATCTGCGCATATGTATTGCGTCGAGTAGGAAGAAAAAAAATCGGCTGGACAGGACAGAAAAACGACGAATCTGTTTTTCTTCTCCAAGACTGTTGTGAACGAAAAAAATAATCCTATTTCGTGGATAAAGGTGCATGTATCGGGTATGTTAACGGAATCAGCGTGTTGCCAATTAATCTGTCGAAATACGAAGAAAAACATCGGCTTGAGAGGACAAAAATGCAGTTGTATCAATTGCGTGGTCGAAACCTTGGCAGTGCGAGTTGGATGCACTACATAAAACAACAACAACAAAAATAATAATGCAGTCATATAAGCAAGGTGTAGCAGGTAGCAAGTAAATGATTTTTATTTCCGTGAGGTAAAGGTTTAAAGAAAGAATGCTATGAAAAAATAATATATAGCCTGCTGAAGACGCGAAAAACAGGATTTCGGAAGCAGGCTGTGCTCGATTAGCTCGTATAACAATATCCAATCCGATTGGCTGTTGACGAAACGGCGTTTCTGTAAACGCCGTTTTCGTTTTGAAAATTTGCGCATGCGCAAACGATGTTTTCTGCAGGGTAAGAAACGGCTTTTGATTGGTTAGTGACACAAACGCCGTTTCTAAACGAAAACGGCACAAACGAAAACGCCAAAACACCGTTTAGCAAACGGCTCAGAAACGTCGCATAAACACACACCAAACGCGAAAACGGCAAAGAAAAACGATGTCTGTACTGTAATATAGTGCATCCGACAAACAACAACAATGTTGTTTGCGGCCTTGTCAGCAGGAACCAAAACATACTTCCAATGAAAATCCTGTATACCCTGCTTCAAATATCTAAAGGAAGATTTAGGCTTAGGAGGTAAAAGATTAGTATTGTGTGAATAAAACTTTATACATTTATCCACAATATTAAAGATACTTAGTTTCCATTTCTTTAAAGCGTTACTTTCAACACCCTCTCGTTTACACCAACGATTACCAAAATCATTTAATGCAGATGCAATTTCTTCCCTACATCTGTTGAAATCGATATGGGAAGGGAATCTATACTTAGGACCCTTAGAAACAATATTACGAATTCTAGAATCCGGGATGATCTTCAAATTTCCAGTCACAACATGACCTGCTGATGGGTAAATAAATTTGGAATCTTTACAATCTCATGAATCAGGAGTATTAGCATCGATGTCAAGATCAGACACAAGTTTATTGAAATTAAATATGATACTTCTAATCGGTTTGTTATACTTATAACAAATAATAGTGGTTCAGAATTTTGGAAATAATCAGGTATGGAAAATGTAACAGATTTATCCTGAAATATACTAGGTAAATCTATAAAGTCAATACCTTTGTTAATGAAAGGGATTTTAATGAAATTTCTTTTATGATTGATTTCAGAATCAATTAGGGGACGGAGAGCGTGTTGAGTATAACATCTAGTTAGAACTTGCATATGCAAAACATTTCTTCTAGTTTTTCCTGTCTAGATTTATTTACTGTAAAACACTTATATTTAGCGGCAGCAAAATTTGGCGGTTTTTAAATATGGACCTTTTGGCGGATTTTTATTTTGGCGGTTTTGTGATTTCTCAAGAACAAAATATTTCTGCTGATGTCGTATTTGGCTCATAAGTTGAGCTTTGTATTGTCATGTTGATTAAAATAATAACAATAATTATTGTAATCATGTTACATTTTGCGTTACGGTAGTTAATTGTTTAAAGTAAACAAATACAATTACTAACAGATTTTGTGTTCTTTCTGATTTAATCAACACTATTGAAACACTAATTAGTATGGTGAGAACATTTACATACTCCGTTTCCTCCCACTTGTTGTTTGCGAGGCATCTTCTTTTGCGCTAATATATGTGATGTGTATTAGCTTTGATATTTTGGAAGAGGAGATAGGATTATATGCTCAAAAATATTTTTTCTTCTTTCAGTATCATGAGTTTATATTGGCGGCATTTTAATTTGGCGATTTTCTTCTTTTCCGCCAATATCGCCAAAATAAAGTGACCGCCAAATGTAAGTGTTTTACAGTAACTGAATTTTACAGTTTTAATAAATCGGACCTAAACACAAAAGGTAATGCAGTCTAACTTTGCAAATAAAGTAACATGATTCAATTTGACAGTTTGTTTACTAGGCTAATAAAATATAAGAGTTAGTACCTTAAAGAGCAGAGAAAATATTCAAAAGGAGAGTATGGGCCAGACTGTACAGTTTCGAATACTAAATTCTCTTCAGTGACCCTGAATGAACTGGCAATGAAAGCTAGAGAAGGATACTGTAATTTCGAGTTTCAACAAGGTAGCCTATATAAAGACTGATGTCAATCCGAATGGGGTCCAAATATTGCAAGCCTGTTTAGAATACATGGGTCTAAACATAAAAAAATCGATTTCTCAGAATATTTCCGCCGATCTCTAAGGATTAAAAGAAAAATATAAACTGCACTATGGACGATGTACGGGGCCGCTTTTTAGGCCTGTCACACAGAACAACACCAGCTGCAGTGACTACAGTAAAATATACGAGTTAGTTCCTTACAGAGCAGAGAAAATATTCAAAAGGAGAGTATGGGCCAAACTGTACAGTTTCGAATACTAAATTCTCTTCAATGGCCCTGAATGAACTGGCAATGAAAGCCAGAGAAAGGATACTGCAATTTCGAGTTTCAACAAGGTAGCCAATATAAAGACTGATGTCAATCCGAATGGGGTCCAAATATTGCAAACCTGTTTAGAATACATGTGTCTAAACATATGAAAATCGATTTCTCAGAATAATTCCGCCGATCTCTAAGGACCAAAAGAAAAATATAAACTGCAATATGGACGATGTACGGGGCCGCTTTTTAGGGCTGCCACATAGCACAACACCAGCTGCAGTGACTACAAATAAAATATAAGAGTTAGTTCCTTAAAGAGCAGAGAAAATGTTCAAAAGGAGATTATGGGCCAGACTGTACAGTTTCGAATACTAAATTCTATTCAGTGACCCTGAATGAACTGGCAATGAAAGCCAGAGAAAGGATACTGCAACAAGGCAGCCTATATAAAGACTGATGTCAATCCGAATGGGGTCCAAATATTGCAAACCTGTTTAGAATACATGGGTCTAGACATATAAAAATCGATTTCTCAGAATATTTCCGCCGATCTCTAAGGACCGAAAGAAAAATATAAACTGCACTATGGACGATGTACGGGGCCGCTTTTTAGGGCTGCAGCCCAGTTTTGATGGTGATTGTCTTGAAACCTTAATGTCGCCATCAAACGATATTGATTGAATGAAGAGGAATTCAAAATCAAATTACCCACTGGAGCGGATCTGGATTGGTGACCAATATGACTTGGAGCTTCCTGGGACCCCATATGGACAGAATCTGATATTGTTCGTAAACAGATCTGATCCCACCCATTCCATTCGATCCGATTTGTTTGAATATCGATGCGATTCGTCCCAGTGCTGTTTTTTTCCTATTTTGGACCGGAAATCGGATCGGGCTTAGTGAAAGTTAGGATTTGTACATCGGACACAATTGGTTTCAGGTACAAGCACATTCTGTATGCATAAAAAGAACGGCAACGAACTGGATTTATCAAAAAGGACCAGACCGGACTGCATCGTTAAACTCAATCGGAATGGACGGAAGCGGAATCGCACTGGGACCAGGCTATGCTTTGATTAGCAGCGGATTTGGCCTCGAACCTAGACTGGACAAACTGGTAACACGATCGAAACCGTGTTATAGACGCACTTTAAAATAATGGTCATTTCATGCGTATAAGGCTACTTCATATATGGTCATTTTAGGTGTTTAGTCAGAACAAAACTTTGGGTGTCTACTGTGGCCCTTATCGACCACCACTATTTATGACAACATTGCCAGTATTGAGCTCTATCTTCACGTCGGGATGCTGTGCCAATGGCAAAGGCTTGTCGGCAGTCTATACAGCACAAGGTACGTTTTTTTTTATATATGAATTGCGTTGTGCGTAGGGTTTCATCATGAACAGATTACATGTAGTTTACGCTTATTTTTTTTCTGTACATAATCTAACACTTTTGCAGATATAGGGAGATTTCAAATGCAAAGATGTAGATGACGCCAGCGACAGCATAATACAAACTCTATGTTAAATTGAAGTAACCACTATCCTATGCGTATTTTGAACATTCAGTCAAACTATGATATATTTGATACAAAATGTTCCGCTTAGATTTACGAACATGAAAAATAGGAAAGTTTCCTTTGCAGATTTGGAGCCATATTTAGTCCCTTGGTAACAACAAAACTATTGATAGATTTTCGATCTTTGTACATTTGCCTCTTATTTTAAACTGGTAAAATTAATATGACCAAATGTAAAAGGAATGTAAATCAAGCAGAAAAAAAACACAAAAGTTCCATCTTATCATATGATGTCGCTGTTATTCATTGGATAACGTCGTGTCATAAAAATCGTATGTATAATAACACTTTAGCGCGTAAACGTAACGTCATTGGCAGCTTCCAGGTCAACAATTCGTTTTATTGTTGAAATAATGTTCAGTTTAAAGGCGTTGACATCCCACTTTAAAGGGTCATATAATAAACAAAATCCTACACTCTTGACCATTTCATATGATATTTATGAAAGTCGCCGAAGGCTCGTTTCATAAATTTCATATGAAATGACCATACGTGTAAGATCCTTTATTTTTCAAATGAGTGCAGAAAATCGTCATCATCTCCTTCCTTTATGTCATAATCAGATGGTCGTTGCGGAGAAATATTGATCAACAAGACAGGTGTTATTCACTCTCTCGACAGCGACAATGATGGCTTCTATGATAACAACCAGAACTGTTGGTGGGTGATGGTAGCGCCACACAACGGTATTATTGACCTAGACATACGGCACATGGCAATAGAACTAATCGAAAATTGTGAACATGATTACATTTGGGTAAGTGTACAGCAGAACACTAAATAATAAGACTCTCCTCATTCAAATAGTTATAGTAAATACTACTATATGTATCGGTGTTTGTAGTACATGTATATTAAAAGCAGTAGTAGTAGAGGTAGTATCATACTTCTACTTCAATAATAATAATAATAATAGTTAAAATAATAATCATGATTATTATTATAAATTACCATTATTATTATTTTATTATTACAGTAATAATAATATTAACAATATTAATAATTATTATTATTATTATCATAAACATTTTTTATGATGATAAGTATAATTATTATTATTGTCAAAAATATCAAAACAAATAAAAGAAATTCATCGGAACGCGGTATACCTTATTTTTTCGTTGGTTAGACGTTTTCCTCTTCATTCTTAACAGTTCCAAAAATATATTTTTGTCAAAAAAGACGGGTTTTTACTTTCAATATTGTTCTGAAGAAAAAGCTCATCTTATGGCAGACTTTCATGAAACAGATTTACAAATCTTGAGCAAGTTTGCTTTACATCCAAATATATACAGAAAATAAATTTAGGTCATTTATTCCTTCCAACGGTGCATACTTTTGGTACTTTGATTCTTTCTAGTCATTCTTACTATTTGTTAGCACTAGAAAAGAGCCCGCGTAAGCGCGGAAATATTTCATGATGGTCAAGTTTATATAAAAAAAGCCAGTTTTAATTTTTCAATGTAAATGGCCTTAGGCCCAGGTGAAGATATGACCTTTACCATGAATACTCACTAAAGCTTCACTGATTAACCTAATTGTCTGCATCTACAAACTTTCAAGTAGCAGACTGCATTGTTTCTAAAAAAAATCAACTTTTTTCACTTTTTCCTATAGAAAAACCTAAGTGACTCAAAAGTTGACCTTGCCGTTAAACAGATCAAGGTCATCCCAGGGTCATCATTTATATAAATTGTGTTGAGCTTTTGAGTCCTTGATGCGACATGCTAAGTTTCAAGATCATAGGATTTGTGGTTCTGGGGGAGATTTGGTTGATTTGATGCTTAACGTCTACGGTAAACAGCTAAAGTCATGTCGGGACGGTCAGTTAACCTAGCCACACTATTCCTGGGCAGGCTTAGACCTCCTAAGCGGTTAATCAGTACTAAGTGCACATACTTTCGCCAGTAACTGACAACTGCCCTTCTTGAATCAGCGGAAGGAGAAACGAAAGTATGTTGCAAGACCGGGTTTCGAACCCAGGACCTCTGACTTATGAGTCAGGTGCCCTACCGATTGCGCTACGCGGCCCGGCGTGGTTCTGGGGGAGAAGATTTTTGAATTTTTTTACCATTATAAATGTTTGCCATCTTGGTTATGTGACCTGTCCTGGGTATTTTTTTTTCTGGAAAAATTGGGTCCTGGAACGTTTTTGGGGAAAATATTCAAGCCCTCTGAAGACTAAAGGCTTATTTAGCTTCTTTGAATCATTGAAATTGATTTGTCTGCTTCGCTGGAAGAAAATATGCCCTTTCTTACCTGGCGCATGTGTGTTAACCTTAGACATTTTTAATTTTTGTCTTTTCGAAAGTTCAGTTTGAATTCTCCTAACGACGTTCCCCAAGTGGCTCAGCGGTACGTAACCATAGCCACACACACTTGGCGCCGTGTGTCCGTTCAACTTTTCGAAAGACCATGTGCGTTGCGCTTTATTCTTCAATGGGCGAGTTCGATTGGCTACTCGTCTTGACTATCGTTCTGGAAGAAAATGGGTCGTTTCGAGCCAGGGCCGTCGGGACTATGACCATTTAGTTCTTCATCCGTTTAGACATATGAGCAAAAATACAAAAAATAAATCGTTATTTATGGGGAACGACGTACGTTCATGGGTCGGAGTTTTGCATTAGAACCTGCTAAAGTTGGACTTGCTAAGCAGCGCGCCGATATAACGACGCAGAACCGAAAAGACCGGATTAATTTAAAACGTGTATTCGAGTACACGATAATTTCACTCGAACGCACCCATTGTTGACAAAAAAAAAATCGACCAATAGTCGAAGTTTCTAGAAAAATACTTGGGAGAATTTAAAATGAAAGACGAATTTAATTCCCAAATTCTTTAAATCTACGTGAAACTAAAACACACGCTTACCGAAATTATCAATGATAGCAATATGCGAAAGAACCAGTATAGAGATTACGCTTGAAAATGCCACCAATTTTGCAGTTTATGCGTTACCCAGATAGCATGCCTACGTTGGGCCAACGTTGGCTTAAGGTGGTCAGTTTGGTTGGGCCAACGTTTGCATCCAACGTTGGGCCAACGTAACTTTGCTCATCGGGCGAACGTTGAGCCAACCGTTGGCTCAACGTTGGCCCAACGTTGTAAGTTTTTTCCTGCAACGTTGGGCGAACGTTGCGCCAACATATATGGCTTACAATCAGCCAACGCAAAAATTTCCCTTTTTGGGCCAAGCTGTGCCACCTTAAACCAACATATACTTTGAAATTAAACAGATTCCTCCCTCTCTGCGAAGTATCCAGTAAAAGTAACTTAATCCATGCCCACAAAGAAGAGTCAGCGATTTAAACGTATACTGTCTTTAAAATGCAATCCCAAATACACAATTCTGCGAATCGCTGATCACTTAATGCGGTTTTTATATACTTTACGACTAAAATCAGCCTGCGCATATGCACCTTCTTATGATATTATCCCTCTTTGCTTACACATTCAATCTGCCTGATGAAAAACTACATTTCACATTGCGCAGTTGTGCAGGCTGATTTGAGTACATATGCCTAAGTTCCATTTTCGCGCGAAGACATTCAGGCTGAAATGTATTAAGCCAAACTCACAAAAAACCAAATACAATCTGCTTGAACTGAAGTATTGAATGGTGCCGAATGTTATGACTTTGAGCGTACGTTTATAGTTTCCTATTCTAAGAACACAATCTTTGCTCCTCCAAGCCCTTGTTATGTTTAGCACTTGGTTTGTTAAATCCTTCTGGTACATCTGAAAGTCATTAATAACAGAAGTACTAACAACTTAATTGCTGAATGGGGATCGTTTCCTTGGTAACCAGACCTTGCTCGTGATTAAATCGGAGTACACAAGACTCCTTGCTGTGTGATCGATAATTACTTACAGAGCTTCACTTTTCTATGTACCTGGTTCAGATATTGTAAATAACCAAAGTTTATGATTAATATTATCATTATGCCTAAATCAGTATTGTTATATTATGCAATAAAATTTATAAAAGCAAAAATTCATAATATTTTCAAAGAATTATTAGTACATGCTAGTCAAAGTCAGAGCATGCAAAACCAAGACAAATAGTAATAAATAAAAATAAAAACAAATAGTAAGAAGTTCATTTAATGATAATTATGATACTGAGTAGTGGAATTCATAGACTTTATATAAAAATTAAATTGACTAATTCATATTCATTTCTAATTATCATTGAAACCTGGTGTTCAATTCCCCACGCTAACCCAACGTTGGGCCAACGTTACTCAACTCACGTAAAACTTAGCAAAATTTATACGCATGTGAAAACGTTGGCCCAACGTTGGCTGACCGTTAAATGGCCGACACACTTTTTTTACAAAAAATGGACACAGCATGCTATGAAATAAAGTTTTAACCAGCATAGGTCGAAGTATAATTAATTCCTGTGTACCTAGAGCAGAAATATACCCAGCTGTTGTAACGTTGGGCCAACGTTCGGCCAACGTTGTACTCCCAACGCCAACGCTCAGCCAACGGTGACACCTTATGCCAACGTTGGCCCAACGTTGGCATGCTATCTGGGTACTTCGTTTATTTAGTATTATAGATACTGCGTTCGTTTGATTCCACCTACCAGTATTTGTCAGTTCTTTTATCTCCTCGGACCGGATATGCGTATTCAGTATTTTTATACCATTATTTTTTTAGCTATACGATGGCGATATAACCACAGAAAACTCAATAGGATGGCTTTGTGGGAATTTTTTGCCTCCATCTGTCAGGACCACCTATAACAGTCTGTTCCTTCAGTTTTATTCCGACGCTGAAACTAGTGACACTGGATTTATTGCACAGTACAGACACGGTGACGTATAAAATTTACTTCTTATAACCCTGACCAGTCTTTTTTACTTCCAATGGCGAATCTTAAATGATTTACCTACAATAATGTATCACTAGTAGATACAGTCGACTCTCAATATCTCGAGCACTGATATCTCAAGGTCCCTTTTGTATCAAAGAATAAGTTTGGACAAATTTTCCTTTTTATTTTTACTTCAACTCTTTTTATCCCATTTACTGATATCTCAAGGTAAATATTCTGGAACCAGATAAGTTTACTATGAGATATCAGTAAATTTGGGACGACTTTCGTCTTTATTATGTCGCGAATTTGATTGACGGGGACAGCAGCAGTGCATTTAAATTTAAGATAACCACCGCTTGAAATTCTGAGTGATAGTAGCTATTACTTTTTTATTTTATTTTTTTTTTCCTTTTCTCTTTAATAATAATATTAATAATAATAATTAAATTAAAAAGAAAATAAAAAAATAAACATACTTGTTTGTTGGGTGCTATAATCCTGTTATGATTAGATTAAACATATTTTATTGCCTTTATATACAATGGGGTTGGGCTACAAGTTCCTGCAACATTAGTTACAGCCCTCCCATTACAATATCAAACACAGCAAGACATGGCGAGAAACAAATATAATATACAATTTCTAAACCTGAAACAATGGAAGTATCATACAAAAGTATAAATAGACTGGCATCAACACAACGGCAGGAACATCGTCGTCCCAATGTCGATGGACCTTTTTAAGGCACCGGCACTGAAAAGACGGTGCCGCACATTATGCATGCACCAAAAAATCTGTATGCCAACAAAGAAAACCTTAAAGAAGGAAGAGAGAAAGACAAATAGAAATAAAGAGAGTAAATGGATGAAAGAAAAAATGCAGGAAGGAAAGGGTTGCAAACCACCATCCTGTTCTCAAACCACTTACACAGTCGCGTATGGTTGGCTATCAAAGCCTCTTTGTGTTCTGAACATACCTTTGGACAGCCTGAAAAAGAAGAACATTTTCTTTTTAGATAAATTAGGTTTGCCAAAAGGTAATTATATTACACTTAAAGGGTGGGTAAATAGATTACACCTAAAGGGTGGATAAATAGATTACTATCAAAGGGTGCATTAATAGTTTACACTTAAAGGGTGTGTTATGCAACAGCTTAGTGAAGGAGATCTGTCATCATGGAAAGCATCTCGTCTCACATAGGTTTTGACATAACAGAAGCACAAAACGGCGAGGATCGCAGAGTGACTGTGTTGTGTACGGTTGAGAATAGATGTTTTTTTAACAACAGATTAAATCTGTACATTAATGTTTTAAAGGAGCGGGTATTTCAAAAGCTTTTGTTTGAACATTTTAAGTAGGTGGTTTAAAAATTATAGGCAGTGTCCAATTTAAACTTAGGTTTAAGGTTTCTGTCATTCTGTCTCTTGATCGCATAGTGTCAACACCTCCAATCAGCCAATAAAATCATCATAACTGTTAATTCTGGTCCACTGATTGGTTCAATAAACTTTCACACATTTACCTATGCAAGGTAACATTCCTATGTGCTGGGAACAGACCCCCCCCCCCCCCGGCAGAGAAGACCTGTCTTTAAAAGCAGCCCTACCTAAGTAAAAAGTATGCAAAGACCAGGAACTGAAACAATCAAAATCCAAATCCAGCCCTCAAACCATAGTTGGAAACAACTAAGATTACAAATAATCAAGATACAGAGAACATATGGCCAACCGAGTGAGCAGCTTGTTCCCAAAAGGTGGCCACTCAGCAACCCAAACCGAACCAAAAATAATAATAACATACATAAGTCAAAACATCACAGAAACTCTGACACCAAAAACAGGCAACAAAGAACCACAACAGAACTACCGCCTTGGAACGGTCAGTAATGAATTACTGGGGGGCTTAAATCGATTTTACAGGCCCAACCTCACCCTCAGTTTCTGAAGTGGTACAAAACATTTAGTTGGTTGTTCGGTTCGCATGATAACCCTCTAACTCGTCAATGAATCATCACGGTAAACACATAAATCAAATTTCAACACCATGAAGAAGCAAAGACGAAGACTCAACAGATACAACGGGCCGTCTGACAGGTGGAGATCCCTGTCCTGCCAAACAACCCCACTGGAAATCTGAAGCAAAAGAAGGTCACCAGTTGAGCCCCGGTGGACCAAGCAACAGACAAAAAGGCTCCGGTCCCAACCAACTAAAATATATAGCTTTAGGTCGGGGCCATCATAGAGTCTGACGACCGATCCCCCGGTGTGCAATTAAAGAGTGCAGCAAAGCTATCAACCGTGATTGGGTTAATCACTAAGCATGCAGACTGTCGCATAACATTTAAATTATAGCCAATACGTTTGTGACGTATTATTATTTTTCGGAATTGATCAGAAAATTCAGTCCTACCCTTAATCTTTTTGAATTTGTATACTAAGTCACCATAAAATTCTGGTTCCGATAGGCCTTGGTGTAAAAGAAATTTTAATCCGACATCAAATTTTGAAACCAATTCATGGTGTCTGCGATAGAATTTAGAAAAAGCCTTTCTAAGCTTATGATACCGATAGCCCTGTTGAAGAAGTTCAGCAGTTAAACATTTATTACGAGCATTAAAGTCATCTACATGACTACACACTCTAGCAAATCTTATAAGTTGAGAAATATACACTCCATTAGAGGGACGACGTGGAACGTCACCATCCAAAAATGGAAAATTAACTATATCAAAGTCAAAGGCATCACGTTTATCATAAATTTTAGAAGATACAAAACCGTTAGAAATAGATAGATGTAAATCCAAAAAGGGGGCCTCGGTATCTGAAGTATTAGCTTTATTCAATTTAAGTTCAGGTGGGTAAATTTGGTTAACCATGCTTTCAAAATAAGGATTATCAATATTCAGAAGATCATCAAAATATCTAGAGGTTGAGTTAAATGCCTCAATGATATCAGCTTGATTATCAACAGAAAGAGAAGTCATGAAATCTCTTTCATAACAAAATAAAAACAAATCGGCCACAAGAGGAGCACAATTTGTACCCATCGGAATACCAACAATTTGTCTGTATAACTTATTACCAAATCTGATGTAAATATTATCTAAGAGATATGATAAGGCGTCACATACATTCTGACATGACCAAAGACTATATCCTCTATATATTTTACGGTCAGTAGAAGTGAAAAACGCTTTCTTATCGTTACAGGCAATATAAAGGGTATCTTCATTTTTGGATAACTTTTTGAAGGCCCTCTCAATCGAATCAACAAGTTTTTCCTTTATTAAATTATGGGGTAATGTGGTATAAAGAGTAGAAAAATCATAAGTGGACAAACTAGTCGCACGGAACCCTCTTGACTTCAGTTTACTAAGTACCTCACCAGAATTTTTTATAGACCAAAACATATTTTTCCCTGACCTCTCATACACTGTCTCATAGTACCAAATGACACGAGATTTCACAGCAGTGAGGCAAGAAGTTAATAATTTAGATAATTCTGTAGTAGTACAAGAGCTAGAGTTAGCAATGAATCTAGCTTTATACGGTTTTTTATGAAGCTTAGGTAACCAATACATCGTAGGAAGTTTGTCTTGGCGTTCCTTAACGTTAACAGCAAACTTTAAAGGCAAATTATAATGCCTGTTTATCTGGAGTGTTTATTATTTTTATTTATTTGTTTATTATCATATCATTATTAGTTTTTACTTTTATTTATCGATGCATTGTGCTTTTATAGCCTGGCCTTGCGGTGCATCTGAAGAAAATTTAATCGGGCAATTCGGATCAGTGGATACCGATGCGGATGGATTTTACGACCATAATGTGGACTGCGTCTGGTTTCTAAGAGACCGTTATCCTCCAACAACTATCCAGGTGTACATAACAAAGTTTGACATTCCGCCAAGCATGAACTGTTCCGTGGACTACTTGCAGGTAGTACAACTTGTGACCTAGGTTTTCCTGGTGATAGAACACTTGATTTCTTATGAAGGGCCAAGGTTTTGAGGGAAAAAAGAACGAAAAAGTGAACAACAAATGAGAATGTTTGCATCTGAATCAGTTTATCTTTGCATCTCTATAACGGTAGGCAAAAAAGGCCCAAACGATCCTCATTCTCTCACTTTCACCTAAGTTTCAGTCTCCAATCTTCATCAGTTACTTCAACAATTAAATTCAACAAATTGCAAAATACTCGTTCTAAAAGACTGTCAATTTCCTCTTCACTGGATTTTACAAGTTGTACAAAAGTGGATGTTAGCATGGGTAGGGGATGCTGGTGCTTGACACAGGCAATTGCATGTTTGCATGTAAAGTTTTATAGGCCTAGGGGGGATTTGAGAGGAGAGGGTAGGAGGGGGGAGAGAGAGGGGACTGGTACTTGACCATTGCATGATGGCTTGTAGACTTGCCTTTGCCTAGCGTGGATTGATGGTTAAAAATGGCATGGCATAGTAGCCTGCTGTTAAATAGGCCCTCGGATTTGCATGGGGCGGGGCTAGAGGGTTAATGGATGGCGGTTATTACGCTTGACAGCGCAGCACGGTGTTTTTTTATATAGAACTTAGTATAGGCCTGAGAGGCCTATATGCGTTTCTTTCAACAATAAACCCAACGCATAGAGGCTATGTTTTTATGCTGACGAAACTTGTTTTACTTCTTTTGTTAAGGTCAAATTACACATAAGTATTGTAAAAATATCCTAGAGTTTGGCCCACTGGTTTCAGACAAGAATATTTTGAAAGGTTGTTTCTAACCCCAGGGTTATTAGTTTGACAAGCTTGGTAGAGATTTCTCAGACAAAGCTACATACCACATATCAAAGGCCTATGTTTCCTTAGTTTAAACTTTATTTCTTTGTATAACAACATATGAAACAGTACATTCATTCTCAAATGTATTACATGGTATGAAAAACGGGATTAAGAAGAAACACAACTGACTTATTCACTTCTGGTTTCTAAATTAACTATTCTGGCCCATACATACGCATGTCCTTGTAATGTTTTAGCGATCAATCTTGGATTTTCAAACAATAACATTTCGGTAATATTAATGTAATAAGAATTTGTGTTTGATACTATTAATGCATAAACTCAAGTACAGTGCTATCGAAACAAGAAACGTGCTCAGCCACTATTTTTCGGCCTCATCGTCATAACCTAGCGCATATTTTCAAAAATGTTTACCAAAAATCACAATCGTTTTGGCTAAATATTCATTCCGATGTCGCCTGCTGTTCAATTCTAACATTATTCGAACTTATATAACCTTTGCATACAAGTCCTTTATCGATTATTGCAACTGCAAACTATCCGTTTGTTCCTGTATATACGGGGTTTGCCCTGAAACTTGCATTTAAAATGACCCAAATCAAGGCATTATCAACACGTGAACTGTCTTGTTAATATAATTATGTTTTTGTGTTTGATAAAACAGTCCTGTAAAAAGCATGTGGTACTGATGTTTATACAATAACAGGTTTTCATGCAAACAAACAGCAAACAACCTTACATGTATTTGTACGTTTAGGAATGGATAGATATATGATTTGCGATTTTACGGCATTTTCAACAGTATTTCAGTCACAACAGGACGATGGAAGGGTGATAATGGATGGCTATGTGCAACAGAATCACGTTTACAGTAGGGGAGATTCTCGCCTCAAGCGGGGCTCGAACCCGGGTCCGCTAGATCAGTAGACAAGCTTAACACACTGAGCTAGCGGGGCTTCTGTATGTATTGGGAATGTATGGACATTGAGTGCATGACACCATCTTAATCCATTTATGATCAGCGCCCCATAAATGGGACATTTGCAAACCATGCGTAGCCAATACTTCAAAACTCAGTGTTCATTCAAGGTCTCCACTGTTAGCATAGCATATACATAATTTCTATGAAAATGATGAAATCATATTAATAATAATAATATTATAATTATTATTATTATTAATACTCTATAACTACTACTTCTGATAATAATAAACAAAGATACTGAATTAATGACTGGGCACATCCAGTTATAAGAAAAGAAGAATCGATAAAACATGAATGGGTTACATCTCTGGCCGTAACTGATTTCCCCTTTAGGTATACGACGATGTACAGAGTTATGGCACTTTCTGTGGCACTGATGGACCACCACTAATTACCACAACGGAGAGAGTTTTGAGCGTTGAGTTTCATACGGAGTGTTGTTTGAATGGTGGAGGGTTTTCAGCAGTCTACAGTGTACAGGGTAAATAAGAGTAACCACTAGTCTAAGTATAAAATTGTCTGTCGTGCCCATTGATTGTCAACTGATCGTTATAAATTATCAAAACTCTAAATGCACATACGGTTTACAAAATTCTACCAGGCACGTGCGCAAATGCACCCCACTTATTGGGTAAACCACTTACACCTCATCCAGTGTTTTGCCAGAAACTAAGCAAACACCATAGGCAATGATCAGGAATTAATACAATTAAATCCCACATCCCGCTCTAGAACCAAAAGGATCAAAAGCACACACATTAAAATAGAAAAAAAGTCCAGGAAAGACATGCACAGTAAGCCTAATGAGCAGCTCTTTCCCAAACAGTTGGTCAATCAGCTACCATAATTAAAAGCAGCTGAAGCAACATCTATTTTTTACGTTTTCTTTTCATTAAATGACAAAACAAATAAAACAGAAAGCAGATTGGGCAGCTATTTGGGTGGCCGGACTCATAGATACTATAGACAAGCGGACATAACACAATGTAACACTGAGGAACCACACCAGAAGTACCGCCTTGAAACGGTCAGCAAAAGTTTACTGCGGTGCTCGAGCCAATGTTACTGGATCCAAACCTCGCCCACTGCTGCTGCGGTGAATCGAAACATTTAGATAGTTATTTGGTCTGCATGAAAGTTTCTTAACCTATAAATGAATTATCATCGGAAACAAACAAATCACGAATAAGACCTATGCAAACAACGTATTGCGACACCAGGAGACCACTAGGATGTCAAATATCAACACTGAGCTGCTGGAACGAAAGCACACCATCAGTTGAACTCCGAAAAAATCAAGCGACAGACAAGGCAAACTCCGGCCCCGACCAACTATGATATATAGCTTTATGTCGGCTTCAAAATCCGGCTTTTCTAAACTTTTGCAATAACACCTCAATCAGCCACCTCGTTTAAAAATGTTCAGATATTCGCACCCCGTCCTCTTTCCAATAGTGTGCGTACGCGTCCTGATAGCTAGTCTATATGTTGTAAGAGGTCGGTCTATGAGAATTGTTAAGATTTTAAAAATTGGCAACTGAAGTTGTTTATCTCAACTGATCTAACCTGGAGCAGTTTGGTTTCACTCGTCAATATGCAGATGTTATGCAAACAGCGTAGAGCCTGATAAGACTGCTCCTTAATGGGAAGTTCGAATTGGGCCCGCACTGTTTACTCAGATCTATCAGTCGCAAATCTTATTGTTGACAATGTAAAATTTATCTTACAAATACATGTTTACCATACAGAGCCATTCCTGTATGTTTGAAATTCTAGCACAACTTAACCAACATGGACACCTTTCCGAGATAAATCTAACAAAACTGTATTCAAATGCCGCATTAGCAAAGTAAGTAGGAAAAGTCTTATGAACTGACATAATCCAATCCAAGATCCCCCCTGCGCAAGAAAAACAACACAAAAGGAGTCACCATCAACGACATCGTCAGCGGCAGCAAACTGAACAACCATTGTTTCATGTAGGTTGTCACCGGGCTGGTCTTAACGTCACAAACAATAATATCAATGACAGAGATAGCAACAAACAACACATAATATAACCAAGAAAAACTACAACATAAGGCAGAAGTGCCGCCTTGAGACGACATTAGGCCTATCTATTTGCATTATTGTTTTAAGTATTGTTGCTGTTTTTCTAATACAATAACTGAGATGTGATGAAAACTGCATGGGCCGTAAGACAGTAGTTTTGTAGCAAAACCTGTGTAAAAGGGTACCTAGTTTATGTCTCAACAAAATTATATGCGTTTGAGAATTCGTATTCTGTTTGAGAAGATTTCAGACAGCGGATTGTTCATTTTAATTGTTTATCTGAAGATGAACAGATACACACTTTGCCTTTTTTCAGGGCTGTTGCCCTTCCGAATGAGGACCATTTCTAACAGGAAACAATTTGTTCATCTTGTTTTTTAAGACTATACCCTTTGTTTTGAAAGGCTTTGTTATCCAGCCAGGCGCAAACAGAAAGACACAAAAGTCGTTATTTGCAATCGTGGCAAGAAAGCTTTTAAACTTTAAACTCTTTAACCATATTGCTACCGTTTCTGTGCACTCCTCAACATTTTTATATGCATTTCTCACATCATTACCAACCTGTTCTGTTTTGTATGCCGATAAACATCATTCAGGAATATTTATGTCATGAAAATTATCATTGACGAAACTTTTCATTTTGTCAGAATCATTACTATTTTTATTTAGCACTCTACTTTTCAAATACGAAATTGACCAATATAAATCAGCCTAAGGAAATAAAACAATACGTAAAAAAATAAATAAACCATTTTTGATAATACTATTATAAAAATAATTAATGAATAAGTAATAGATAAATGAGAGAAAAAATGCAAAGAATAAATAAATGAAAGAAAAAAATACAAAAAAATAACAATTATAATAATGTTATTAATAATAATGATAATAATCATAAGTATAATAATACTGAAAATGTAAAGAATAATGGAAAAAACAAACAAATTACTGATTTCTTTTCTACTAAATCGTTAAATGTGCTCCAGTCGATGGCATTTTTGACATTGCTCATTTTGTGACGATATATTATACACAAACGAGTATTATTCCTATTAAGTTAGTGAAAATCTAAATGCTTATACGCCAGTGTACTCTGGTGCGCTCTAAAAACATTTTATCTAAATTCCTGTAAATGATATGGTAATAGTGTGGATTCTGATTAGATGTCGCAGTCTGCGGCGACTGATCTGGGTCCCCACCTTTTGTCTATATTTTATGTGACACTATGCGTTTATGGGTTTTACTTATTTCCTGTATAATCTGTTTTTATTTGCTTTGTGTCTTTTGTCAGGCGACTGCGGAGGCATTCTGTTAGAAACAACAGGTGTTATTGAGTCTCACGACGAAGACGGCGACGGCAGATATGATGATAATGCTAACTGCTGGTGGACAATGGTGGCCCCTCCCGACACAGTGATTGAACTCAAATTTATCAGTATGGCTATTCAAGATCACGCGCATTGTAATTATGATTATATCCAGGTAAGAGTTAGCTATTTTTGATAAACATCACAAATTCTGCGAATAATATAACAGAAAAACTAGAAAATATAGTGTAAAAGGAGACAAGAAAAGGTGGACAGGTGGACAGTGTAAGTATCACCGCCCCCAACCCTTCCCCATTTTATGTATTTATTTATTTATAAGAGGGCAAGAAATTTTTACAAAATCTGAATAAAAAATCTTGACCAGAAACAAAACACTGTGATAAACGCAGCTTAACATTTTATATATTTGTGTCCCTTTATATTTTAGCATGGAAGTCATGTCTACTTCATACCTTTAAAACAATTAAATAAACATTGAAACAACATTGTGTGCCAGCAGGGTTGACCAAAATATAAAGCATCACCAGTTGCTACGGAGAGGAAGAGAACAGCCACCGATTTTTTATTATTGCAACACCTTTTTCTATTTTTCATTTATTTATTTATTCCTCTAAAATTACACTTGTTTTGCTAGTCTCTCCAGGTACTTTTAATCACTTAAAAGACATAAATTTAGATCACTGTCATTAATCAGTACACAGTATATGTTTTAAGTAAAATAAGTTTACGAATCCCATAAGTACTTTGGAAATCACATGGGGACAATCTATTCGAATTTCAAAATTCCCTTTCAGATTTCCCCCATATTATCAAAGGAGGTTTGAAAAAAAAATAAGAAAAGAAACTGTATCTTTTTATTCATTTATTTTAAGTAGCAAATCTTTAAATTAAGTCAAACATATTGCAGAAAAGTTTCTACGGCTCATTTCAAAAGTTTTATTTATCCTATGGGACATTTTCAAATTTCATCACATGGGAAATAGTTCCCTTGTGCTTTATTTAAAAGAATGGCTTATTAATGAGCAGCTATATCTAAATTAAATTTAGTGGATACATATTTGTACCATTATGCTGAATTAATACCTATATTTTAATATCTAAAATTTCCCGTGAAAAGTTTTCTTATGGGATTATTTTTACTATTTTAACAGATGGAAAAATCAAAATCTGTTTTAAATTTCGACAGTTTACGTGTCATCTACGCCTTCAATATTTACATGTACCTTCTTGCCGGCGTCAGCATTTTCCATCTATTTACTTGTGCAAGGGGCCGTCAATAGGATCAACATTGTATATTAATAATTAAAACATGCAAGAAATGAACTATTACACAAAACACAATTACGGTACAAATATGTGTCTAATGAATTTATTTTATAGATAGTGTTTTTTTCTTCTTTTTTTATGAATAAGCAAATTGAAAAACTCTACAATACTAAGAAGATTTACCCAAATAGCGAAATGAAAACAATTCTCTTAGGAAAAATTAAAACTTATGAATTGGCACTTTTAATTTTTTTTTGTCTGTACAATGTATATGACTTAATATTAACATTTTCAAATTAAGACAACCTTTAAATATTGGCTTGTGTTTCCCATGGCAAGGCCATTTGATAATTTGGGAAAAATGTCCCACCGTTATTTTTATTTTTTTTTTCTCATTGGATTTTCACGAACAAAATGTACATTTTTTAATATCTATGACTTAAATTTATATTTCTCACCTGTTTTTATATCCAAAACGATAGAAAGACAAGTGAAGTTTGCAAAAAAGATGATGCGGAAGATGTTTATTTGATAAATTAGGGGGTCTAAAGTCGACAGAAAAAAAGCTGCCTAAGACCCTTGCTTGATGTCTCATATTGGCAAAATTGCTTTTAGCTAACACATTTTTTTAAACTTGATGTTAACCATTATGAAACAATATCGTGAGAAGAGCTATGTGAGCTATGAGCCTTCTTTTTGATCCCTGTATTTTGTGTAATTGTGTTGTTTGTGTATTGTAATTTACATTCGTTTGAAATTAAAATATGTTTAAAACAAACAATATCATTTTGACCAATATTGCTATGCTTTAACCTATTTAAGTCTGATGTTGGCAACTGAGTTGTTTTCTGCAAATGAAAAAAATGTTTGGCGCATTGAATGTAAAACCTCAGGTATATGCAATATTCTAGACAAAATGAACTGAATTTTGCGGAAGGGTGATCTAATTTTCTCAATCGTATTTCATATCAGCCATTTGTGTTTGCAATGTTACACTTATGCTTGTCTGTCATGATAACTCTCAATTCTCGTACTATATAAAGTAGCCCACCCTGCTGAATTATAAAAATTTTGATTTAGATTTTGGTGAAAATCTGATACTTAGCTGTTCTTCAAATCCATTTATTTTATGATGCCCCCCCCCCCCCCCGGCATTATGTTTTACCCCTGTCCGTCTGTCTGTCAGTCCATCTGTCCATCGCACATTTTAGTAGCACGTTTGTGTAATCAACTTCTCCCACAGCTTATGATGGATCATTTTGAATTTTTTGCAAACATATTGCAGACATATTGACGATTGGCATTGACGGTTTTGTGTGTTACAAAAGCATTTTGACAAAATTACAGGCTTTTTAGCTTAATCATTTTCAGTATTGGAAAGTGATTTAGGGTAGCAAGTTTGTGAACTCCTCCTGCACCTTTTAATGGTTCAATTTGAGACTTTGTACACATGTTGCAGACATATTGACGATATGCATGAAGATTTTTAGTGGTAAAACTAATATTTTTGGCAAAATTACAGGCTTTAGAACTTAGATATTTTCATTGTTGGAAAGTGATATAGGGTAGCGAGTTAGCGTAATCAACTTCTCCCACAGCTTACGGTGGATGAAGTTAAAAATTTGCACAATTGTTGCAGACATATTGAAGATATGCATAAAGATGTTTTATAGTTGGATTTTTTTTGGACAAAATTAAGGGCTCTTTAACTTTGGAGTAGTCAATGTTGGTTAATGATAATTTCAGTGTTGGTTCATGATACGATACAGGGATAGCAAGTTGTGTTATCAACTTATCATACAGTTTCTAATGGATCAATTTGAAACTTTGCACATATGTTGCAGACATATTGAAAATGTTCCTGAAGACTGTTCATGATCAGAAGTCAATAATTGACGAAAGTATGGGCTTAAGCACTTAGAAAAGAAAATTTAGTGTTTGATAACCATGTACAGGGTGTTAAGAAAGTTCGAAGACATTACAATATTGCTTATAACTTCAAAAGCTACATTCATTAAATCTTAAAACTTTACAGGTTTCAGGAACTATTCAATATTAAAGGATCCACAATGTAACAACTTTTTTACAATCGTACTTTACCGTTACAAAATTAGCAGTTAATACCCAAGGTGTCAAAGTGGTCTGCTATTAATTATGGATTTTACGCATAAAGATGTGGCATATCAAACTGTTATTCATTCTTATCCCTCTGTGAATCATCATTTTAAAACTAATTGAAATGATAGAGACTAAGCCAAACAGTATTTTATTAGCTACAGTTTGTAAGGAATCATAGCCAACATGCACATTTTGACAGATGATTCACTGACATGAAAAAGCAGATGAGGCGTTTATATTTTGCAAAGGGGTGGGGGTAATGAATTAACATCTGAAACGAAAGTTGAAATCAAAAGTTGACATAAGATCATTTATATCATGGAGTGGGTCATAAAGATATGGGAGACCAGAAGAAAATTTCGAAATATTTGTGATGTATCTGAAAATTATTGTATATTTGAAATTTTACCAACAAAAAGTCAAATTATGCAAATGTGTTGGTAAAATAGCATTTCTACGACAATAATGCATCTAAATGACAAGAAAATTTGTTTTTACAGGGGCTTATACCCCAGTATAAAATATTTCAAGAGTTATCTAAACAATTTCATATTTTTACCAAATTTGTTTCAAAACAAGGTTTTAGTGCAAAATTCAACGAAAAATGGATTTGAAGATAAATCTAAAGAGTAATTTGTTAAGACTGATTTTGCTAAACAATATGAAAATAAAAATCAGATCAAATGTTTATGGTCGATGTAAGAACAAATCTAAAAACAAGAGACTAAAATAAATCTTCAAAATGCCACTGATTTTACAAATACTGATACAGATTCTATCCCTACCCCCTAAAGTTTAAAGTTTCAATTGAGAATTGGGGTACCCTTTCGATTTAGTCAGAAATTTCATTGTAAACCATCAAACATTAATAAAACTAAAGAAAAAAATCACGAAAATCACGAAAATATTCCCTGCAATACTAGTTTTGCCTTCACCATTGTCAGCCCTGTAGAGGGTGTGTCCATGGCAATTCAGATTTTCTCGTCACTTTGAAATCAAAAAAGAATTTATATGCTGCATATCTTTGGTAGTGCTTCCCATATCACACTTACAAAGGTTTGCGAAAATCATGACATTATTAAGCTTTCAGTGTAAGTTTAAATAATGTCTACGAACTTTCTTAACACCCTGTATAATCAACTTTTCTCCCAAGTGATGAAAGACGGCCTTGAAGCTTTTCTTATATGTTACAGATATAATAGAAATGGGCATTAAGATGTTTTAAAATCAAAATAAAATTGTTTTTAGTAAAATGGCGGGCTTTGGAACTTAGAAACGTTCAGTGTTTGTACAACAGTATAGGTAACAAGTTAGTGTTCTCAAGTCATACTATAGATTATGACTAATCAGTTCGAGATTATGCCGAGAATTCTTTGAGTTTGTGATGGTGGTGGGATTGGGGCAGAGGAGGGTGGGGAGGAAGGAGAAAAGGGGTAATGGGGAGCGCAGGGACATCACCTGTGTCTTACAAACGCATTTTTTAGTTTAAATAAATCGATATCACATAAACTTGCTTATTGCACGGCAGTGTTGTTTCTGTATCTGAAAAAGTTTCAAAAGTATTAGAAAAGATTTTTTTTTTAATTTTTGATCAGATTTTGTTTTCAATGTTATCTTATTGTGCCAAAATGCTCAATGTGAGCACTTGATTAATTAAAGGGAAGATAAGATCACATATTTTACCCGTCACATTGTAGTACAGTGATGAACATACCATCAACATATCAAATTGGCATGATTTATTTAATATGGAGGTAAAAAACTACTGCCTGAATATTATTACTATTCTCAATTATTTTCAAGTCAAAATATAATGTGGTTATAATTTTAGATTTTGTTACCTCTAAGTTATTAGCATTTTGGTGAAAATTTGATACTAAGCTATTTTTCAAATCCAAACAATAATATTTTTTTTTAAATAAAGCGATATCATACAAAGTTGCTGATTGTATGTTCAACAGTGTTGTTTCTGCATCATCTGCCTAAGTATTTTAAAATATACAATCTTTCTTCTCCATTTCTTGTTTATATGTTATTTCAGGTTTCATCTTATTGTGCAATATTGCTTACCTTTAGCACTACATAAATTAAAAAGAAGATAATCAAGGTCTTTTAAATGAGTGACAAATATTATTCCTAACCCATTTAAGTACAGTGATGAACATACCAACAACATATCAAAACAGTCTGACAATTACATACGAAGGTAGACAATTACTGCCTGAAAATTTGTAAAAAATCGAAATACTTTCCAGGTCAAACTATATAATGGTTATATGCTTAGACGCTTCCAATTCTCGGAGGGCAGTAACATGCTTAACAAATCACAGTTTGAGGCAGAATATTTATCATTATTATTAATAAGTTTTCATTCCAGATATACAATGGTGAAGCCGCAGGAGACGCGGTGTTCGGGTATTATTGTGGTCACACCTTCCCACCAATAATTAGGTCAACGTCGAACATCCTTTACCTGCAGTTTGTATCAGATTCATATGTCAGTGACGCAGGCTTCAGGGTAGAATACAGACACTTCAGTGGTATGATAGCAACCATGATAGGCATGCCATGTTAATCTAGGTTAAGGGGTGCACTTTCAGTGGAAAACTATCTCTACATACTGCAATGTTGTCTTTTTTCTGAATGGAGCTCAACTCATAAAGAAAATTATTTGCTCTTTTAGATGTATATTCCTTTCTTTGAGAGTACACTCCTTTTGAAAGGGTTTCATCGCCTAGCGAGGCAAATAGAAAGTCACAAATTGTGTTTTCTTTTTATGGCGGAAAAACATGGAGTTGCATCCAGGCATCTGAACCCATTTTGCTAGCCCCCTCCCGACCCAAATCCTAAAAAAAAAACAAACAAAAAAATAATGAGAAAATGCAGGCCCGACTGTATTTTTTTTTTCGGGAGAAAAAATAAAATAATAAAAAAAGATTTTCCTACCTACCGACCAGATTTTTTTTTCAGCATGTTAGTGGAAACACAGCATTTTTTAGGCCTCACACCAATACGTCTTCGCTGTTGTGTCTTCATAGTGTAAAGTGGTGGTAGCAGATTTTACAACTAAAAAATGTTGACTTCGAGCGACTATCTCTGTAGAATATTTCTATATTTCTTAGCATGAATCTATATGATAAACACATCATAACACGAGTTTTACGTTATCACCCGATTTAGAAGCCCTAGTCCAATATCGAACCTCGGGCAAACCCTCGGTCCGATATTGGAGTCCCCGGCTGATAAATCTATCAGCGGCTAACCAAACCCCTAGGAATAATCTTCATTTAAAAGTACCCTCTACCTGTTCGAAAAAAAGCGGTTCTCTTTATGACCTCTATTGACCTATTATAATCCAACAATCTGTCATGAGAGTGTTGTATGATAAAAAAGTGTGTCCTTTATTTACTTATTTTTTTTTATTATTTTGTATTAATTTATTTCTCTTTTGCAGCAAGGCCTTGCGGTACAACGGAAAACCAGTTTTTTGGGACTTTTGCACCTTTAGATGCCGACGACGACGGTTTATACGACAACAACTTAAACTGCGCCTGGGAAATTCATTCGTTCAATCCTGCCCGAATAACCAGTTTTTACCTTACAGAATTCGAAATTCCGGCAAGCAGTGGTTGCTCGCTGGATTATCTTAAGGTAATAAAAGGGGCCTTTAATAGATTACCGGTTTTAACGATAAAGACAAATTATCACCGCGCGGAGGGCAGTCAAACAGATTCGATACAAATCGCATCAGTTTTTCACGAAGAAAGAATTGATGCGCTTTGAATTATTAATTTGTAAAATGCATAGCCAAGATATGGCTGTAATGGATCCATTACGGTTGCTCTATTCTGATGTCAAAACTATTCGTAAATGTCTGTATTTCCACCAGTGCCAGTTGCATTTTTGTAATGTATGTATTGTTTTAAAAACAGATATTGTATACAACATCATAAGAAGTCATCTTTAATATAAGAACTAAGCATAGGGTCGGATTTTTCTTTTTCCCCTGTACTGATAACTCCTATTTCAACCATGATATCTCAACAATGGCCGGATAAAATCACTTTCAAACAATGAATCGGTTAAAATGGAAGTCACGTATCAACGTCTTTGAGTTATGTCGGGTTATCAAACAATTGGGCCAGGTAACTGGAGAGTGACGTCACTTTATGCTACGTCGGTTGTTAACGCAAATGACCGAACATTCTTCTTTGATAGCGTCAAAATAAATAGAAACGCCTCGAAACAATTAAAAAGAAAACAATTCAAGCAGTTCTAAATTATAGTCAAAATATTGAAATTCAAAGGCATTCAAGAATAAAACTTAGTATCTATCGTCGGAATGAGGTTTTGATAATAAAATCCGTCACTTTGGAACACTATTCGGCATCCCTCGACAAAACCCGTGATGCCGAACAGTGACCCTCTCTTTTTGACTGTCTAACCTACACACCGATGAAATATTCTCATAGTACCACGTGCATAATTCAGTATGGTATATATTTAAATCACCCTGTGAGTGCGCTATGACCTAGAAGTAATTGTCGTGTCAAGATATGGTAGTAAGTCTTTGACTGGAGTCTTAACTACAGAAAGCTTCTGATAAATAAGCACAATGCAATATTTGGTTACCATCTCGATGATATTAAGAAAGAAAAAATACAAACTCGATTTTTTTATCTATTCTGTGTGAAAGTATATGACGTTTAAATCTGGCACATGCGCCAATACGAAGACACCTGTTGTTTTTTATAACTTCCTTGTCTGTTATTTTAATTTTACAGAAACGCAAACATAATCATTTAATGTTTGAAAATATTTTCATACCTTTGGGGATTCCTTTTTTAAGCGTTACATACAGACATTCATACAATTTTAAAAACAATATGTTCTGAAAAGTAGGATTATTTGGAAGCAAGAAACACACCAAAGAAAAGAAAAAAGCAGACCCGGTTTAATTGCGACTGTTCATGACTAATAATAAAATGTGCGACACCAGCCACGCACCCTAGCACCGGTTTAAGCGGAACTCTATTTAATAAATTACTCAAATGAGCTCCATGATCCCAAAGGACTAGAAAATATAATCTGCAATATGATGATGTACGGGGAGATGTTTTACGGCCACCACATTGCCTACTTGTGACACGAGCATTGCTTTTGAAAGTAAACTATTTGACATTAACTGACTTGTAAATGTCGCAAGTGCATATATAATTTGATAAATTTGATTGCAGATATATGATGAAGAGCGGTCGTATGGAATATTCTGTGGAACAAACAGGCCACCACTTATAACGACAACAGAAATCGTTTTACATATAGAATTTCAGTCAGACTGCTGTATAAATGGAAAAGGCTTTTTGGCTGTGTTTGTGCAGCACGGTAGTATTAATCTATTCTTAACACATTTAGGCCAAATAGACGTTATCGTTATCAAATGAATTAGTTAATTTGACAATAAAGGGGTGTCTTGCTCAATTTATTTTCATCATCTGTAGTTTATCTTAAAAAGAAAAAAACTCATTTATGTCGCACAAAAATGTACAACCCGATCTGACGATGGATATTTCGGCGTCTTATCTGGGTATGCACTATTTTTTGTCTCATTTATAGACCGCTACGCATTAATACAAGTAAAAAAACGACTTTGGAATAATCTTTTTTATTTTTGAGAAAAATTGAAGTTTCTGTTGAAAGCATTTCAGTTTGTTATGTCATTAAAAAATAATGGCGAACCATAACACTGTTTGCCATTCTCCGACACCAATGACGTCATAGATGTGATACCATATCAACAATAATGCATTTTGATATCAGTGTGACGTCGTTGAGACGTCATTTGACCAAGGTAGTAAGGACAACAGTTGGTCATTCCATAATTGCTATGGTAAAAGATCTATGACGTCTTTGGTATAGGAGCACGGCATACAGTACATACCATACTCCCCTCGAATTATAAGCGGTTACAACCTGAATTTATACAATTGAAAGATCTGATTGTTTCACACCTCTAAGTCATTCTCAAATAATTTGAGCTGCGACTCGAGACTACAAACAACGAAGTTGTTCGCCCAGCGGAGACTCAGATCAGCCTGGGCATCCGCCCAGTCTGATCAGAGTCTTCGCTGTCCGCATGGAGGTAGCTAAGACCCTTAGCTATCCTTTAAGCGCTTAGCAAAGAGCCTGATCAGACTAGACAGATGATGTCTGTGCTGGGAGCACAACCACTTTGTTGGTTTTCTCGTGTCGCGGCTCAATTCTCTGTTTTTAATGAGAATCAGTTCTGTCATTCTTATTTTCGCCTCCCTTCTCATTTAATTTAAATAAAAAGCGTTCTCTCACTTCCACATATACAAGATAGGCTGTCAACTTATAAAAGAATCATTTTTCTCCCACCTTTGCATATATAAGATAGGCCCTCAGCTCATATAAGACACTTCTATCTTACACCTGGCAACATCTTTCTTATATTAGCAACCAGACTTTTTCACTTTTTGACCTATATTTTAATTTTGAATAAACAAAAGTCGACATGCAAGCATGTCGGATGACGTTTGATAGCACATCAGAGGTTTGTGACGTCACTCAATTTTAATTACGTCACTAAAACCGGTTATAACACGTCACTAGCAAACTTGACGCGCGTGGCGTCAGAGGCTAAGTTGCATTTTGTTTTCGCCCTCTGGAAGATAAATTAGTCCACATATCGTGTTTTCCGTCTGTTTTAGGACCTAATGAACTCACTGGGCTACTCAAAATTTACTTTAGATCACTGGTTTAAAAGTTATTTTTTTTCCTTTTTTGAAGCCCAATCTGACTTGTTAGTGGCTTAAAACCAGCTAACAGTGGTAAAAAAATAATCAATCATGAGCCAGTCGATATAGGATAGGAAAATCAAACCCTTGGGGTCGGAATTTTAACCAGGGACTCAGCAAGCTTCGTCCCTGGTTGAAATTCCGACCCCTCGGGCGAGATTTCCCTATCCTACATGGACACTCTTAATGGATTGTTTTAATCTTTTATGACCAGCATCTCTCTTATATTAGCAACAAAACATTTTTAATTTTTTGACTAATATTTCAATTGTAAGTGAATGAGTAAAACGGGCATGCTAGATAGGACGGTGTTTGACAGCAGATCATTCGGTTATGACGTCCCTTAATTTTAATGACGTCACTAACACCTTTTATGAAACGTCGCTTGCAACTTGGCGCTTGAAGTTAGAGCTAAGCTGCATTTTGTTTTCCTCTTGAGGTTAAAATAGTCAACCGATTGTGTTTTCTGGCTATTTTTAGGTGCAAACTGTGCTTACACCCATGTAAAACACGATAAACATAATGGTGCTCAAGATATACTTCCGGTCTCTGGTTAAAAAAAAAATCTTGTCTTGAAGCTTAATCCGAGTCAAACTTTTAAAATTCACTAAAAGTGGAAGAAAAATAATCCGTCATGATCCAGTACCCGTAGGATATGGAAATTTCACCCCTGGGTCGGAATTTCAAATTGGGACACTTCGTCCCTGGTTGAAATTCAGACCCCTTGGATGTGATTTCCATACCCTACATGGAGACTTATGATGGATTGTTATAATATTATCCTGAAAAGCACTGTTTTTCCCTAATGAGAGGATTCCAATTTGGAAAGCATCATTGTTCATGGAAAGAAAACAGAAAATTTGTAAGATAGGCAATGATCAGAAAGTTATAGAATAAAATCCCACATCACGCTCTTTAAATCAAAAGGGAAAGAACCATCCGCAAAATTGGCATACGTTCACGAAAGGTACGCAAAGTTAAGCGAATGAACAGCTCTTTCCAAACAGGCGGTCAGTCAGCTACCTTAACTGTAAACTGTATCAGCATCTGCTTTTGCCTATTTTCTATTAATAAGAACAAAATAAAAGAGAAGGCAGAATGGGCAGCTAGAGACAATAGGCAAGAGGAAGTGAAAACATTTACCATTAACTGACGTTAATTAAAAAACGGATTTGATAATGAGATCCGCTTTTAGTGACAAATATGAGCTGTTTAGTGGGGTCAGATTTCCTCATTTATGGGGGTGAAATTGTCAAATAAGTGCATGTACCAGTATGGCACCCCAACGTTTTACCTTTATAAAAATATTCTTTTTCAAAAACCCGTAATATTGTTGGGTAATTTTTTTGACTTTTATAAAAGAAAGAAATAGCCAGAGGAGGCTTAATCCTCCTCATAGACCGCCTCTGAATGCAAATTTACATTAAGAAGAGGGAGGATAAATCCTCATATTGTGTTTTCTTTAAAAACTTTGGATCTGTCTGACAGATTCTCACTAAAGCTGTACGGAGAGGAGGATTAATCCTCCTCTGCTCTTGTTTGTAAAGCAACAATCAGCGTATACGTTCTTGCTAAAAATACTAAATCCTGCAAAATAAATTGCAAATTTTCAGCAGGCGGATTAATCCTCCTCTAGCTTTTCTTCAAATGAACAATATTTCCAACAAGAATCAGCAAACTGGGACACTTAAAATATTGGAATTTATTAAGAGGATTAATCCTCCTATAGTAGATGTGCGGTTTTGCAGACAGACATCGGCTGTCTTGTAGCTAGACGATCATAATTGTTTTATTTACAGTAGGAAACTAGATGAGGATATTCTCCTCTTTAAAGCTTACAGTACGAGACAGAATTGAAATTTTCAACAGGAGGATTAATCCTCCCTGAAATTATTTTGCAGGCCTCATTTCACTCGTGGTATATAAAACACACTATTATGAGAAAGGGACCCATACACTGATTGTTGGCAAAATGTGTTTTTTGTTAACTTGAAATCATTAGGTTATCCTCGTGACGTAGATTTGAAGCATATTAAGAATGTTATCATATATATCAAGAGCCTATGTGATGTGCTACTTGATATATATATATATATATAATCTTATACTATATAATATATGTGGTAAGTTGCAGGTTGTTTAGCAAGCTTAACCACTTCTGGTAATGGACTGTCACATTGCTCTTCTTGTTGTTGGAGAACTAGCGGATTAGTCCTCCTCTTACATATTTGCGGACTATTTATTGGTTGTAAACTGGTAAAGTAGCGTTTTCGTTACTGGTAGAAATTCCGATGAGGATTTATCCTCCTCATAGATTTGAGATTTAGCGGATTAATCCTCCTCTTACATATTTGCGGACTACTTATTAGTTCTAAAGTAGCGTTTTCGTTACTGGTAGAAATTCCGATGAGGATTTATCCTCCTCATAGATTTGAGATTTGTTGAGCCGGCACCAGCTCTGTTTTCATCGATATATGGCTAAAATTCTCTAATTGCAGTCAGAGAACTACAGCAGCATTAATCCTACTCTAGCAAACTTCTAGTATTTGTAGATGTTTCAATTTGCTGAGTATTATTATAAATCTTGTAAAAGTACAGACATCATAGAGGAGGATTAATTCTTCTATTGTAAGTTTGTTGACTTTTTAGCAGGTCTACATTCATCATTCTGCTAGATTTGCGGTATGTTAGGCAAACATTGTTTCTGCTGATTTAGTTAAATGCTCACAATTCTTTCACTGTACTTAGATACTGGGGGAGGATTAATCCTCCTCCTTAAAACTTCCAGTATTTGTAACTCTTTTGATTTGCCTTTGTGTTGTAAGAAATCTTGTTCATGTGCAGACAAGCTAGAGGAGGATTTATCCTCCTCTTGTAAATTTACAATAGGAGAATTAATCCTCCCCTAGCCTGTCTGCACATGAAAAAAATTTCCAATACTATCAGCAAAAAATACAGAACTTTTTAAAAACTAGAATATCTAACAACGGCAGTTCTCCGAATACAAAAGGAGTGTTGAAGCAGGCTCTAAATAAACCGCAATATAACATCTACAAATACCGAAAGATTTCAAGAAGACAATTATTCCTCCTCTAGTCGATTTGGCGGTTTGGCAGGCAGGTATCAGCTGTTCTTGTTGTTAGATGATCACAATGAATTTACTCTAAGTTAGGAAACTAGAGGAGAAGGAATCTTTTTTAAATCGACACTGTGTCCCTTATCCATAAGTCTGTATCATGAAAACTAATTAATAGGTTAGGCATCCCTAAAACTGGACTCGGGAGACAGAAAGAAGGTCACTGTGACTTTCGCTACAGAATTTTTTCAGTTTGACCATTTTGAATACCGAGGTCCCACTGATGTTCAGTGCAACATCGCAGCCAAATGTACCAACTGCTGCTGCAGGAAAAGTCGAATTTATTGGTTTTGAAAATTTATTATTAGCGACCAACTTTGAAGCTCGCTAAGTCTGAATTTTACCATTCTACAGCCCTGCTGTCTGATCATGCCGCACGTAAAATGTCAGAACCGTGAGTGCAGTGATCTCAGTGAATAAGTTATTTGGTTGGGCTTAAATGCTAGGGTCGACGTAAACTGTGAACGAACGGATGAACGAACAAATGGAAAACCAGACGCCTATTTCGCATCTTGCTAAAGAAGGTGCGACAATTATCAGAAAATAAACTGTATCAAGCCTTTTAATTCATGGGCCAGAAAAATATAGGAACACAGGGAAAAAGTCTTTCACAGTTCCAGATAGAATTTTAATTCTGGAATCATTGTTTTAACTCCTCAAATAAAATATATCATATATCCATTCACTACAAAAGACTTTGGTTACAGTTCCAATGACAGCTTATAACATATGCTTTTTGCAGAGATTAAAAAGAAATGTGTCTGAATTGTCATCAAAATTAAATACCGTATTTCTCCTATCAAACGCCCCGGGAGTTGGCATTTCCCAGAAGGGGCGTTATAAACATTATTTAGAGTCTAATGTATAGTAAATCAGCAACTGCCTAATTTCGCTAATTAAGAGTATGAACCAGATAAGCTGAATTGGTATATTTGCAGAGGAAGCAACTGTACTATTTTGCCTCCTGTTTTAGTTGAGTAAACACTTCTAGGAAAGAATTTCATACTGACCCAATGTCAAAGAGCTACCTCACCCAGAGAAGCAAACATAACTTCATGCATTCAAGTTAGTATGATATTATTTTCGGAAAAAAGGCAGAGGACGTTTATTAGAGCAGGGGCGTTTATTGGGATTAATACGGTAATGATCAGTGTGTTTCTTATTCATAAAAACAATGTGTAGATCATTCCTTCAGCGAAAATTTGAAGACAATCAGACACAAAAAAGTAAAGCCTATGAGAAAATCATTTGCTTGTCGCTTTCAACTGACCAAAGTTTGCTTGAAATTGATATCGTTATTTTAAACGTATCTCTCTATTCTCTTCGTTGTAAATAATATAAATAAGAAATATTTAATTATTCAAATTTAATATATTATTATCCAGATAATTCTTCTTCCAGTCTTATTTGCCTTAATGTTATAACATTTATTTTTCTTTTTAAACTTTTCTTTGAGTGATATTCTTCGTTGCTGTTTTTATCAATAAGAAATGATCTTTAATTACTTTAACTTTGTTCAGACAATACATGTAAAGGTCTAAATGATGTATGTTGTCAGAATATTCCACTGTAGCACCTTCTTAAACCTATCAACCGAAACACATTCAGAATATCTCTCATAAATTTCGAACAAACAAACAAACAAGTTATGAAGGGTGGCCTTATCTAAGTTTATTTCTGTTCTCCTATCTTTTTATTCAAAATAACTTTCATGGTTTCGTATACAACACTTTTGCTTTCAGGTAATTAGATAAGAACTATTTCCTCATTAACTTCATTAAACAATAAATGCATTTTCCAAAAACGCCTTAATTGTTTTCCATTAAAAACATATTTTGCTATGAACTGAACACTCAATAAATTCATATTCCTAAAACTTCAGAATCTTCTTCGTAATCGGCATAATCTTCTTCTTCAGCATGTTCTTCATAAACTGCAAAACACGCAAATTTCACTTCCTTATCGAATCCGGCCGTAACGTTTCCACGTAATTATCGTAGTACCGGACTTTGTACTGGCCTGAAAACATAAAACATATAACATATATAGTAATTCAATGAAAGAAATGGATATTGCGTTTATAAAGTGAGATATTCAGCACGAGTTCATATAGAAAAGGATTCGAGAGCTTGCGAGAGTGTTTCCACCATAGGACCGATACTAAATCTTTCAATATATAAGTTTAATTAACTTGTGTAATATTTCTCTTTGATTATTTTAAACCGCTTGGTTCATCATGAAATCAAAGCCCAGTTCTGTAACTGCTTTTTGAATACATGGAGTAAGGTGTCTTTCTACTTAACATAGACACTTCGAATGATACAACAGTGAAATCTGGGATATTAGTATAAGAGTAAGTATGAAATTAGTAAACATGCACTGAAGCTATCAAGGACTAAGTGCAATCTGCCAGACATTTTCGAGGTTATGCTTATGTTCAAAACTTAATTGTTGCTATCAGAGTAGGTTTCTAAATGATAATGGATTAAAGCGAAATCATATTGATGCCAGATATTTTCATGGCAGTGCGCATGAAAAAAAATATTGGTTCTCAAACAAAAACGGATAAAAAGCACATCATATTAACGTTTGTAGATAAATTTTAAAGATAGAATTTCTAGTTTACGCCTTTTTCTGTCGACATAAAGTGAACGTTAAACTTTCTCTTCCAAAAGACAAACAGTAGTTCGGCTTATGTTACCGATTTAAGCAATATGAACAGAATATCGATTAAGAGTAAATAGAGCAAAAAGGGTATATTTTAATCTAAGTTCTCAACAGCATTTAATATTTTGAAAATCGCCATATAACAAAGAGCTCATAAGCTGCATAATTGCCAGTGTGTAATGATTCTCTAAAAATTACGTACATTGTGCAGTAACTAATTTGCATTGTTCGCATTTCCTGCTGTCTAAGGTTTAAGGTGAATGGTTTCAATATCAAGAGAAGCTACATTAGTATTTTCCCCTTCTATCTTAATGGGGTCATCTTCAAAGTAATAATGTACTTCCCATGGAGTCAATTCTTTCTTTTAGGTAAGGACCTTATTTCGGATAGGTTACATCATCAAAGAATGCATACAGGAAGTCACAAAGTTGTTTTCCTCTGTAAAATGGCAGCAAAAACATGAAACTATATCCATTTACATTTTCATTGGAGTTAGTGTTGTTATTATTCTAAAACCAAATGAAAACTGGTTCGCAGGAAACTCGAAAAATTATTCATTTTCATGCTGCAGTTATTTGAGACTCTGTTTACGCAGCTAATATAAGGTTTTATAACTATAAACCTGTTATTTCATAGCACCTCCTATAATAGTTATGTTCTTATGTTGAATGTTTGCACAGTGATTACCTAGCACGAAGTGTAGTCCCAGATTAGACATCTCCACGAAGCATTCTTATATTTTTTATGATTTATACTTCTTTTTGAAACATCTCCAGAGAAGTCAAATGCACTCGGTCACAGTAAAAAAATGGTTGGTTGTACAAATATTTATTTCTTAAAACAGTTTGGACAGTTTCCCAGGCGCGGTTTCCCCTAGTAAAACCAAACAACAATAGAAATTGTCTTTGGAAAACAAAGTGACATTATGGCCCTAAACTTCTGTACTGAGCCCAGGTTTGAAATTGCTTTTAAATGATTTTGAATTTTATAAATGTTTGAACTGCACGAAAGCAAGTCAGCTGACCGTGATATGAATCTTCATTAAGTAAGAGGCAAAACTCTCTGGTGTTAATGACCCATATCAAAACATTATCAAAACTGGCCTAGATCTTGTGATCATTAACATACTGTGTAAGTTTGATCATGACAGCTTAAGCCTCCCCCATGTTAACCAGACTTTACCTTTCATATCCATCTTCCCGAGAGATACCGGCCAGTATCTGTCCTGCCTTCATTACATAGTTTATCGTACTTGACTATTTTCAGACCACAAACATTTTCTGTTGAACTATTTTTGGCAGTCTTACAGAGTCTAGTAGCAGCCCGCAGAAAAAAATGTGGTTTTACCATTAACACCATAAATATTGGGACAATTCGATTGCTAAAAGTTGACTAAGCTGATGGTTAATTATGATAATGATTCACAAACTCGTTGACATTATTACAAAGAATTTAGCAGACTCTTCTTTTGAAGTAGGTGCATCCAAAAAGAGATGTCTAATTAAACTCCGGACATTATTCCAGATATGTAAACCCCGGATATGTATGACTTTGAAGAGGTGGAAAAGAAAGCTGACAATAAAAAAGTATGAGAAACAGCATGCACTATGAGTATGTTTCATATTACATTCCGTATCTACCGTTGAAAACTATTATACCAAAAGCATTCAACCCTCAGGCAAAAATTGATTTTGTCAATACAACATGTTAATGTGAAAACAGTTATAAAGTATTCTTTATTTCCTGCTTTCAGAATCAATTTTGCAATGTTTCAAACACCATATCCTTAGCTATCTGCATGCAGTCAGCAAAAGAATTAACAGAAAAAACAAACATATCTGAAACATACCACAAGCCATCTTCTGCACAACGACTGCATCCAGCCATTCATTGTAAGGTTTGTAGAATGCTTCAACCTTATCTCCAACTGACAGGGCTACTTTCTGTAAACAGAGACAACTTTGTCAATTACTTTAAATCATGCATAAGAGCCTTATCATAAACCAGCATGCTACTAAAGTCTAATTAACAGTAATGTGTAAGTGTAAAGGTAAATCATACTGCCAAAACTAATCACTATGTATTCCGTTCAATGCCAATGAATAGGTGCACAAGATAGTGTAAAAATGCCCCGCTGCATTGCGACAGTCCAATTTTGCTTTTCTGAATACAATTCTTTTATATAAGGAACGAAGCAAAGCAAAATGTTATGATATCTTACAAAACAACAACATATAGAAGAAAACTAATACCCGCGTCACTGCAATTGTGAAAGTGTGTCTGATGCCTATAACTATTTTGTTTTTATTAATAAACTGCTCAAGGTACAGACAGGAAGGTATGTTCCTAGTGAAGAAATCAAAATGCATAACATTGTATTTTCCTTTGCAATAACGGCATCACAAGCATAGCAATGTGCACTTTCATCATTTAATTATACTAGCGCATGGATTCACTTATTCTTCCTGGACACTCCACATATGCTAAACATAATAACGCCAACATAAGCATAACAATATGCCATTTCACCAGTTACTTATAACAACGCGTGGGTTTACTTTTTTACCTAACCATTTCAAATCCCGAAGCCAAACTACCTTTGAGCTTCACAGCTGCACAAATCCTGACAACCAAGGGAAATAGTAATGTTACCAACCAATGCAACGATTGAAATCAGATGATATGTTCGTAGTAATCTGAAATTTTGATTGGTTTAGTCTCTTATTTTAGATCATCCATTTTTATTCATTTTGATTCTTTCTTGATATTCATCAACCTGAATTGACTGCTTATGCAAATTAAGAAATTGAAGTATATTTTCTCTGGCTTTAATCACCGGATCAGGTTAGAGCCACTGATGAGGGCTGAGTGGCCGAAACTTCGAATATGGCCCATGTTTCTGCTTTCGACTGTGACCATTTAATAATTTGATTTCCCCACCTTCACCAAATTCTACTATTTTCAAATGCATTAATATACCAGCAAGAGTTCCACAAACAGGATAATATAAATCCGTTTTACCCTGCTACTATATGAAAACTGACTGAAACGTATTGGTCTGCCTATCTTTATGGCTACTACTCTCAAAACCGCTATTTTATCAAATTTCAAAATCCTTGGCCGGGCAAGAAAGCTGCAAAAGGCAATAACTCAGTAATCAACAAATGCCGAATTTCGTCACCTTATAACACAACAAACTAAAATAGCGTATCACTAATCAGATTCCTACGAGTTGGAAAAAAGCGAAAGTCGATAAGGCGAAATAAGGCCAAAAGTTGTTGTAAAAATGGACATCTGAACCTTCAGCTGTATAACAAATATCAACATCATTGCTAAAATACAATTAAAAAAAAGAAAAAAATACAGTTAAGTACTTTAAATGATAGTTACCTCTATTTTCCTTTTGCTTTTTGTGGCATTCAGGCTTTCTGTCCTGTTTTCTGGTTCTGACCTGCTTTTCTTGTTTGCACCGCATATTATGTCCTATAATGAAGCACGAAACTTTCAGGCTGTGGGATAATCAACCAAGCACAGATCAGCCCACACAGAAATCAGCCTATGCCAATAGCTGATTATGTATGCCACGGACAGGCTAGCAAGACACATGAAAATGCAATATGCCAACATAAAGTATTGCCAAAACCTAGGTTTAAATGGGGTATATCAAGTATATATTTGTCTCATTACATTTTAATGAACTGAACCTTTATTCTTTTTATACCCCGCTACACGTTAGTAGCGGGGTATTATGTTTTCACGTTGACAGTCCTTGTGTTCGTCCGTCCGACCGTGTTATGTCCGAACGTCCGACATAACATAACGTGCGATACCAAGTATAAATGAACGGATTTTTTTGCTAAGCATTTGTACCAAGGATGTCTAGCTTGGGATTGTTAATGGGCAAATTTCGATCGTTTCTGACAGAGTTATGGAACTTGACAATGTTCAAACAGGTATTTGGCCTCTTTTTCCATTTTTGTTTGGAATATCATGGCGAAATTTCAAAGCAACAACAGTGTTTTGTTACCTTAAAAAAATTATCGTCAGGGGCTACCTGCCCCAGCCCCGGGGGTTATATACTTGTGTAAAATCATGAAAATAAAAACAATGTAAATTTAGAATTAGAAGTTTTTTTCTGAAAGTTAAGCAAACATGGACAGTAATACAAGCATTCTGTGACACTCAAAATTAACCCACTCTGGGTTATCTCCCCCTTTTCCCGGGCCATATACCTGTATAAAATGATGATAAAATCTATATTAAATCATAATTTAGATAGATTTTTCTGAAACTTGTAGTTTATGACAGGAGAGACGGAAGCTTCTTGTGATGATCAAAATCTGACCATAAGGGGGTTATCTGTCCCTGCCGTGTGGCCACAAACACTTATAAAATCACTAAATGTATGTGTTCAGAGCGGACAAGGATTTTTCAGAAGCTTACATCAAGTGTTCAGAGAAATAAAAGTGTCTTTTTATGACAAAAAATGTTCCATGGGTTGGCTGCTCCTGCCGTAATGAAATAAATCAGCAAAAAGTCAAGGAGTGAAATAGGTTTGCAGTGGTGAGGTTTCACTAAGTCGTTGGGGAATCTTTTATTTTTCCTTTATGTACTTACTTCATGGTTCGTTCCACTTCTTTTCCGTGACTCTGGCCTGTTATCGCTCAGTGAACATACAATATCCTGTAATAAAATTGAGAAATAGAGTGTATTTCTGTTAAAATAGTATTCAAATGCTGACGGTCCCAGCCAGAAGTTTAAGCAACAAACAAATAAATAGAAAAAAGATAGATCAATTGCAAGCGTTTATAAAATACTACGTAACCAGTCATTATGCATTCCCCTTTAAGAAACTCTAAACTTCCGGAGATGAAATGGTTAGTGCTCCGAACTTTGCATTATTAATTTGCAAGTTCGAGTTCTTTAGGAAGCAGATTCTGTCCTAACCGGAACGGTGTTCCTTCCATACAGTGTTTCAAAACCATTCTCCCATCTTCCTAACATGACCGAGATACTGTTGGAAAGGCTGTAAAACAAATTATTCATCCCATCTCATCTCCAGAGGACTCATCCGTAAATGCATTGGTCGAAAGAGCACCGCATGTAGTGGAAATATTATTTGACTACAAATTTAATAATCTTTCATTTATGAAATGTCAAAGCCATAGTTTCATAACTGTAGAACTTGTTGTTTTTGAGCTTCATATCTGCATGAGTACGACATACATAAGCCGTAACTCTGTTATCAACCAATGATGGTGTTTACATTTATTGAAAATTAAAGCAATTCAGAAATTTAAAAAGAAACGCCAAAGCTGCAAAGGGTATTACTTGTAAATATTTGAAATATCACATCCTATCTCAAATATTTTTTCAAGAAAAGAGTTAACATACTGCACTTTTTTATGACAAACAAGAGATACACCTTAAAACAAAAGTCTGATGGTGGCGGGGGAGGGGGGGGGGGGGAAAGGGCGGGGTTAAAGACAACAAAACTTCAGGTGCACTTATTTTTAGGGAGATAAATACATCAGCGGCCAAAGATATTTCATCATTTTCTACCCATTTACTCATGTGCATTTTAAGTGCTCTAGAAAATTAGTTACTCAGCTTGTTGATGCATTTTCAAATATCTGCAGTGCGACAACAAAAATTGCCACTCTCTACGTTTCACATTATAAATTAATGAAAATTATGTTTCTATAGCCACCGAACTCCCGGTGTAAATGCTATGAAAAGCAGTATTTTTATAGAGGCTAATATTACTAAGATCCTTTCTGTAAAGTTAGAGCTGCTTTATCGGCCAAAACATTTTTGAGAGGATGATTTTGATTCATTTTTTTTTTCATTTTTTTTTCTTTTTTTTTTTTTACCATTCGGTTGACATGTCAATCAGCCAAATTGTGAAATTTGCATTAATTTCATGTGCTTGGTAGAGAACTACTCATGAGACATTTCTTTAAAAGTTTTGACATAATATCTGTAACGAACTTGCATGAAATGCAAATTTTCAAATTCCACGTTATAAGACAATGTAAATTTTCAGTTGCCGTCATAGCAAGTTCTGAAGCAATATGGATAGAAACACTGTTTTCGGTCCTTTTGATCATAGATGCTATATATGCAATTTCGTAACAGTCGGCTTCGCAGATGATTCAGTTGAGATGCCGTTTGAAAATGCTGTCGGACAAGGGAGACAGGGCTATACTATAAGCTCACCTACGAGTCTTTGGCTCTGATAGGTGAGCCAATAAAATATACTGGTAGAATAAGCGGTAAGTAGACCTATTTACAAAAATATTTCATTAATGTTTCTTAGCTAAAATCCTAGTTTCAGCATCAATTCTTTGCGGCTTTGCAATGGACGTCAATGAATAAAATCTTCTTCAAAATTTTGATCACTTTTAAGAAGCTTTGTTCTTATACAAATTGTACTCAGTTTGACAAATTATAAATAATTGCAAAACTTATTGTTCTTTTTTCTCATGTAAGTTTCATCGAGAACACTTTATTTCTTGGCTCACAATAATTTATAAAGTAAACTTGCAAATGCATACAAGTCCTTGGAAATTTGAAATTTAATGAAATACTTTTAGCCACTGACTCTACAAGAATATCATCATGAAATACTGATGAATACGCACTCTGCACTTTATTTCCTTAGAATGCTGACGGAAACAACAAAATCATTAATTAAAACTAGAAGAAGTTTCTGCTTTTTCTTCTTTCAAAATGCTTAAAGAAAATGACATATAAAAACATGTGATCATCCACTTTGTTATATGCATTACCTGTAATTTCTCTCTGCTTTCGCTATTACACCGGGAACAGATCGCCTCGCTAACTCTAGCTTTCTCAATGTCTGCTTCTAAGGTGATGTTTCGCTCACGCAGACAATTCACTTGTTCCTGAAATATGTATTTTTCCTGACGATTTTTACCAAATTATTTTGGCACTTTGTCTGTTTGGCTCTCCATTAACTTCAGTGAAGCATATAACATATAGTTCAATTCCATTCACTGATGGTATTTTACCTGCTGCTCTTTTTCAACTGTGTGCCAGCTGGCAAGTTTGCCATATATCATAAACTCAGTGAGACATAAGTTATAAATCACAATCACATTTGGCCCGTTGAACTCAGATTGCTTTCAGAGATAAGTGCACCAAGCCTTATGGCTTTTGCAAACACAGACGCTTAACATGATTTAATGATATACGCCCGCATATATTTGAAATAACTTTCGTATTCGCACGACAGGAAAATGTGAATGTGATGCATGATAATGATTGATAATAAAAGTATTTTAATCTGCCAAAAGGACGTGTCTAGTCCCAGGAAGTACAAGAATTCAAGGAAGTATATAAATGCGCGATTCCCGCAAAATGACGTAGACAGAATACGCCCAGCAATCATAGATAGTCAGGGCGAAATTATGTAAAATAATTTTACTGAATTTCATGAACAGTTCCTTTCTTATGCGACTCTGACAGATGTTGGCTGAAAACTAATCGCGTGCACGGATTAGAGATTAATGCTAAGGTAAGCTTCATAAAATTTACAAAAACCTAGTAAAAGGGCCTTTATATGGCTAGTCAATCAATTTTTGACCACAAAATATTCGCGAATATTCAAGAAGAGCAGGAACAGATATATAGTCTCTGTTTCCGTGAGAAGTATGTTTTGGCCTTTAGGTTATTTAAACAAGTCTTAATTTTGCTGCACAACTTAAATCAGCTGCATTCGTTTGTGATTGTATTCGTTTGTGACTATATATCAGTGTGAAATACTCAAAACTAACTTTCAAAATCAGTAGAAAATGACGAGTATTTCAAGGTCACACAGGGTGCAAGCATTCAGATGTTGTAAGTTTGTACCTAATTTCAGTACTCAAGTCCTTATACAAAAAAAGAAATTGGCCTAAATGCAAATTGTAACCACAGATTAAAGTATCACAGACACAGATCAGGATGCTATTGCAATTTCAAATGCAAATGCTGATGCATACTCTGAAATGTGGAACGGGGATTGGGTATATCGTGGGCTGTTTTGTATTCTTCTGATGACTTTTTCCCACTTTGATTTAAAAAAAACAATCCAATCCTGATTTAAAGTATTGTTGTAACACCAAACAGTCTAATTTTGAATGCAACTCTGATCTGCAGAATACACAACTGGGCTATTTTAACAGTTAAAATTGAAACTGTAATATAACAAAAGCTATACCTCCAGTTCACCGCATCTACCCTTCAGCCTTTGGATTTCTTTCTGTAGCTGGAAAAGACAAGATACAACCATTCAGTTATCAGGAATTCCTCGAAATGCTATGATCTGCCTGTCTGTGCACTGTCACAGAAGGATACCAAAAGCTTTGAAGCATGAAGTCAATTGAATCAAGGATGGTGATATTAAGTACGAAAATATGGTTCGTTTCTGTATCAGATAGCTAGTAAACAGACAGTTCGATATCACCAGGTGGTTGCTTAGTCCCGGTAGGCGGTGATTTTTTTGACAATCGTCAACGATTTTTTCTGACAGTGGTCCCGGATTTTTTCCAAATTGTCAATGATTTTTTTCTCAGTGACTTCATAACAGAAAAATGACGCGACAAAATGGTGAATTTTGCCTATTAAACCATATATTTAGAAATTTCAAGCGTATTCCTGGTAGATCTTAAGCAGATAAGATAAACTACAAGTATTTAACGTGGTCAACAGATAAATTAAACCAAGAAATTTTCAGTTAGGGTACATCTTGATGAACTGTCCGCTGTGTCTATGTCTTCGAAGTTTACCATATGGAAAAGCTACATTTAATCATAAATCGGTGTAGGGAAACAGTTTATATAACTTTTTGACACTTTACAATAATATTCTGTCTGCTGATTTTAAATTTTCATAAGTCCCGGATTTTTTCATACAAGTCTCGGATTCGCTCCTGCAGAATATTTTAAGCGACTGATTTTTTCCTACAACGCAAACTACAAAATGATTAATTAGTATGATACTTTGTTGCGCATAGATTGAACAGCAGGATTAAAGCACGTCTCAAACTTTTATTGTGGTGCATAAATGGAAGACGAAATATCTGTTGACAGTAAACATGTAAAAGACCAGCCTTTTCCTTATATGCAGACCATTCTATTGCTCCATATATAAAGAAATACAGTGGAACATTAACTAGTCAAGAGCTGAGTAACCTTCAGTAAGATTAAAACAATATTCAGTGGCCTTTTCAATACAGGCGAGAGTTCTCTACTAACTCTACCAGTTGAACGATGTGGTCACATGGTCGTCCCATGCTTGGAAAGCTCAATTGGTAGAACAGTCTCAGTAGTAACAAAGGCTGCAGATTCGAGTTCTGCCGCGGCCAGGGTATTTTACTTGCTTAGGAAGCCTTCTCAATACAGGCGAGACTGTAGATTTATAGTTTTTCTTCAAAAGTGTGTGTGTGTGTGTGTGTGTGTGTGTGTGTGTGTGTGTGTGTGATGCCAAAGCATCAATCTTTCCCTTTGTACTATCCTTGGTGTACAGCAGCTACTTGTTCCTCAATATAGTGTAGTTTATGGGAAGCTTGATATTTCTGAAAGCAGTGCACATATCCAGCCGGTACTGGAGCGCCGGTAGCTCAGAAGGTTAAGCGCTTGCCTGCTGATCTAGCGCTAGGTCCCGGTTCGATCCCCGCTTGAGGCGAGAATAGTATCAAACGTTAATTGGGTTCCGTTGCATACAGACTTTCATTATCAACCTCCCATCGTCAAGATTTGACTGAAATACTGTTGAAAAGGACGTAAAATTGCCAGTCATCCATTCATCCAGCCGGTACTCCTCTTGAGGGCCTGTACAGTTTGTATATGCACTGCAACACTTGAACAGAAAAAGTTCTGAAAAGTCAGATCCTTTGAAAGCAAGGAACACACCAAGGGAATGAAAATAGCAGACTCGGTTTAATTTTCGCTGATCATGACCAGTCATGAAATATGCACATCTGGCAATGCAATCAATGATTTCAAAGGACCAAAACTTATACAATCTAGATACACTTTGACTGAGTGCGGTGGGACGATTAAGGGCCGTCACACTGTACCTAAAACCAGTCTTAGTGAAGCTTCAATAAAATATGCAACGCCAGCCATGCCCCCTAGCAGCTTTGAGTACACACCTTACATTGTCTTAGTAGGTACAAAATGTCAAAGCAATGATACGTCATCAGCTTCATAACAACCTCGTTTCAATGGTATGTTCTTATTGGCTTGGAAATACACAAGACTGCTTAAAAGGACTGTCACACTTAACTTGTATTTAAACAAAATCTATCTACACTTTATTTTGTTTCAATATAATTTTACTATGACGAGCTTGAAGGTTAGGACTATACTTTGTCCCATCCATAAAGTGACTGCAGATATAGTCTCTCTTACCTGTTCAGCATCTGCAAATTTAGATTTAGCACCATGATCATTCTCTTTACCAGAATTCAATTCTTTGCCAGTCATCTGTTTCCTACAAAACGTACACACAAACTACAGAGTAATGGCTTGCATTATCGAACAAAAGGCCAAATGCAAAATTACCCTGATAAGTACAGATATGTCTCTATCTGAGTAAGGTGTTCTAAGTTTCATGAAACTAGTTTAAACAGATTTCATAACAGTACAATCATACATGAATATACATAACATGAAAACAGTCTAAGGACCAGAATGGAAGCTCAAGCTTATTGCCTTCTATTTATATGCAATTGGTATCAGTGTTGACCGAATATCAATGTTGACCGAATAATATATCACCTTTTTATGAAATTCTGTGTGTTTGTTACTTAGTTTTGGCTCGATCTGTGGATTTAACCCTGATTCAAGAGCAATAAATAACTCATGCACTAATGAAGTCATTTTAACAAAACTTGATATCCAAATCCATGTTATAATCCTACAAATTTATAATAAGTTTCATCGAAATCATTCTGTTCATTGGCTACTTAGTAATGGCTCAGCTTTTTTATTTTAAATCCATCATGCATCAGCGCATTATGATGATATTTGTTTGTTTCGTGTTGCTTGAAATGTTGATCCATGGTTACTTGGTAAGGGCTCCGAATTGATGGACGGACGGACAGAATGACGGACGGTATCCCTCTACATTTGTCTAGGTATAATACGCAGAATGGACTTACACCAAATTCTTGTACTCATTTAGTCCTTTGTCTCTCAGGCACTTCAAAACAGTTATCATGTCGTCATTTGACATAAACATGCACGCCTTGACTGTAGTTTGTGACAAAGGCTTCGATTTTTTCCATCTGCGAGTTATTTCCTCTAGGAGGGCAAGCACTTCATCTGACTGTGATGCCATTTTAATGTGACCTTCAAATTGTCTCTTGCTTGTCTGGGAGTCTGAAATTGTTTTTTTTTTTTCGCTACGTAAACAAATAAAATATCCCTGCCCAAGATAGCGGGCATATTTGAGGATAATTCTGCGATTAAAATTTTGTTGCGAGTCCTCGTAACAAACACCTCACTAAGGTGGTTCTTATGAGCGATCCAACGATTGTTTTTAAAAAGAAATATTGATGAATCCCAGAATTATATTCAAACGTATCTGAAGGGCTGCCATCTCTAGCTTGATTATTCTGAGGGGCGACTTATTGATTGTTCCCATGTCAAACATTAGTTCCTTCCCTTGCAAATATCTAAGATCAACAATGTTGTAGAACAAAAATTAATTCATAAGAAAATACTTGATAGTTTTTTCTTCACAACAGCACATTTTTTAGATATTACGAACTCCAAAAAATTATTAGCGAATGTTGTACATCAGAGAAACTATTGCAGTAAAAAAGTCCACAACTTATTCTGCAATTATATATATGTAGGTATTCTCTATTTGTCTTACTTATCTGACTAACAAGCAAGGGAGCTAATTTAAACAGATGTAGGGACGATCAATATTGATGCACAGCTAAGGCATCAGGGGCCAGTAAAACATAGTATTTTTCTAGCCGGTCCCACTTAAAATATTTCAACTTAAACAGCATGTACCTGTATCACCAAGGACATACGGTTACTATCACAAAGTGCTCTAATGATGAGCAAAAACTGAACATGACAGTTTTTTTCCCCTAACCCTTGGAGGATGTATATAAAAGTTTGGTTTCAATTGATGACAACTGGCTCAGTGTCTTTGAGGAGATGTTTGAAACTGTAAAATTACGAGATCTGTGTCAAAGATCAAAGAACGAACTTAAGCTCTTTATTCAGAACTCTTCATGTATCAATATAAATCACGAACTTGGAGGACACAAAAAGCTTTAAGTGTCGAAAAAGACTTTTGATAATCGAGTTTCAGATTGCCCTCTTTGAAAAGCCATGCTGAGCTTACAAAAACAAGCAGGGCCAAAGCAATGAATATGGGAATAATGCTCAGTTCAACGGCAAAAAGAGAAGAGAGAAAATAAGAGATAAAAGGGGAAAAGATCTGTAAAACAACCGGGAAAAAATATAAAAAGACCACACGCATAGTTCTTGATATGGTAACCCCTGCGCCGTGACCTCTGACATCACGGTAAAAATAGTGCCGTGTGTTGAATGGTTAATTACCTCTCCTATCGATTGCACTTTCGATTTTCCTCATCAAGGAAGTAAGTCAAAATTTAATGTTAAGAAGAGAACGCCATCCCCTTTTCGAGAGATTTTCTTGAAACCCCCTGCCGCCAAAAGGATATGAAATTTCGTTACAACAAGCCTGTGGTTTCAGAGGAGATGCCGTTTGAAATGTCGGACGGACCGACGACAGACGATTAAGCTTCCTATCCTGTCAGCCCCCCCCCCCCCCCCCCCCCGAGCGTTCGGCTCATGTTAGACAAAAAATAAATTAATAACACAAAAAAACTGGTACCTTGTAGTCAAAAATGGCCTTTAACTTCTTTCCCATATTGTTTTCTTCATCTTTGCACTTTTTGACTACCCTGACAATATCCAGGAATGACATCGCCTTTGCTAATTTTGCAGACTCGGTGTGCTGGTATCCAACTTTTAAGCATTCTTCATCAGATAAATCCTTGTACACTGTCACGAGGACAAAAGGACTTCGAAAACCTCGTCGAAAGAGCGAAGTCATCGCCACACGACTGTGATTCCCTCCAAGTGTTTCGATTTTGGCTTCTCCGGGAAGATCAGCCTTCTGTACATCACCATATACCATAAGGCCTGCTATCAAACAAAAGTCGGCACCAGGCTTACTCAAAAAATTATCTTCTAATTCCTTCACATGTTCTGAGTCAAGTTCCCTTATCCGTCGCCCAGGAGCTGGCTCCACTAAATTAAACAAATGCACTCTGATACTTTTTCCTAAAAGTACAACAGAAAGCCTCGATTAACAAACATGCAACAGGGTAATTTCCAGAAAGTTTGTCCTAAAGCTCTGTGGCTGACAAAGACAATCTCATTGCCTAAGATACGGTACCTATCCAGTTACTTAGAGGCCCAGCATGTTGTATGATAGACAGCTACTAGGTGTTCAAGTGAATTTGAAAACAGGAGTTCCGAAGAAACGTTTCGAGAAAATGAAAAGTAATGGTATGGTATAAGAGTAGAATTTCCTCTGTGGTGGTGACTGGGACATGCTTCTACATGCCTTTGTAATGTAGGTTCACTTTCCAGAAAAGTTAGGTCATATCAATCCCGAAAACAATTCATAAACTGATTATTAGCCAAATGAGAACATTGCCAAGTCTACTGCGGTCTAACTATCAGAAGGTCGTTGAGTCCCTGACATCTGTTGCCAAACAGAAACTAAAACTATTAGTTTTATGATATTCTTATATCTAATGATATCTATTTTCACTTTTATCAAGTTTAAAGTTAATTAAACTATAATATGATAATGAAAGCCAGTAAACGAATCCGATTTAATTTCTGTTGTTTATTTATTTTATCTATTTTATTTTTTTGTGTTGTTTTTCTTCTTCTTTTTAAATATCTACATTATTATATGATCATTGGCTGGAAGTCAAAAGTCATTCAGACAAATAGCTCAAAGAATTTATGCATCACATGCATATATACATTTACTTTCGAAGAAAATGTTTTACGCAAATGGATAGTAAAAAGACACACAATCTTATTCACATCACAGAAAGAGCTCAGCAGAGCATAACAGTATTAAATACTCACAAATAATTCTAAAAGAAAATAGGACTTACCTAGTATCTTCTGTTCAAATAGGTAATCAGTCTTCTGTGGCACTGCTGGTAATACTTCTGTAAACATAATATCCAAATTAAGGTATAAAAGGAGGGGTACAGGGCCTCATATGTTTTCCTTGTGTAAGCATTTTCCTCATATTGAGTAAAGTGATGGAATCTGTGATGTTTGTATCAAGATGCGATTTTGTTCCTATTTTTTGTTTTTATCGGTAGGCTGGAGAGGAAATATTACTACAGTAAGAGAGACAAAAGCAAGAAACACCCTAGCTCTTTCCTTTCACTAATTATAGATGGAATGGACCAGTGTAAGTATGAATAAGTTCTGAATAGTTAGATATTTTGAAAGCAAGGAATACATCAAAGAAATAAAAATAGCAAACACGGTTTAATTGAGTATGTTCATGACCGGTAATGGAACGTGCAACCTTATTCACGATCCAAAGCACCGGCTTAAGCACATTTCAATTTCTAAAATGACTCAAAATGAAGTAAACGATCCCAAAGGACCAGAAAATATTATCTGCACTATTATTATTTTCGGGCAGACGTTTCACGACCGCCACACGTCAGGCCACCAGCTACAGTAAAGATAAATAAGTTCTAAATAGTTGTTAGTTCCTTTAGAAGCAAGCCAAAAGTCCTTCTTTATTATTGTGAAATAGACAATCATAAGACCATGAAAATATAGTAAATGTGTCTGTTTGTATAGTTTGTGCTGTGTCACAGAAATGCAAGGCATGTAGCTAGAACTTTCGGACACCAATTTGCAATCTCAAGAATCATAAAACAATCATTCAGTTGCTAGACCTGTATCTTTTTCATTTGTTTCCAGTTCCAATAAATTGCCAAACATTAAGTTTTTATGAAACAAATACACCAAAAATCACATTGTTTCGACAAAACTAGTTTGACTTGTCTGGCTGCTGAACCTACAGACTCTCTAATATTTGTATATCCCATTGCGGAAAAGTTATTATGTCTCTCCCTCTCCCGGGGAGATATATTGTTTTCCCATAGCTGTCTGTCTGTGTCCGTCCATCCCAAATCGGGTCCTTTCCATAACACTTAAACCGTTCAAGATATTTTCACAAAACTTAGAACACATATGAAATGACCAGACGATGTGCAGATATCAAGAATTGTTACTCCATTATCATTATTAACAGAATTAGGCCCCTTAGTAATTGTAAATATTGAAATTTTGTCCGCGCCATTACTTTAAAATCGTTCCAATTTTGTGACGAAACTTTGTAAACATAAGAAAGCATTATCAGACCATGTGCAGAGTAAAAAAACTGTAACTTCACCAATATTAATTACGGAATTATGCTACTTTGCAATTATGAGTAATGAAATCGTATCCGCTCTATAATTTTAAAACCATCATGATATTTCAAGAAACTTAGTAAAAGTATAGAGCATCATCAAAGATGTGCAGAGAGTAAGAAACATACCTACCTTCATAAGAAACATACCAACCTTCATGTTGAACAGCAGTTTGCCCGTTTGTAATTTTCAATTTACAAACCGTGTCCGCTGTGTAACTTTAAAACCATTGAAGATAGTTTTACAAAACTTGGTCCAAATGTAAACCACCATCAATTGATGTGCAGAGAAATGCCCCTTTTTACGTACTTATGACCTTTTTGTAATTTAAAGCATGACAATTGTATCCAGGCTATAGCTTTGCAAACATCTAAGATATGTTTGTGAAAGTTTGTACAACTACATACATATAGCATCATCAGCCGATATGCAAAAACACAAGAACCGTATCTCCACCTACATTTTAATGGAATTATGGCCCTTTGTATTTTTCAGTATCGAAATCATGTTCCATCTGTAGCTTTAAAACCGTTGAAGATATTTTTACTTTTTACAAACTTAGGTACACATATTAACCATCATCAGACTATGTGCAGAGAATGAAGAACCATGCCTCAACCTATATTTTGCATAGAATTATGACCCTTTGTAATTTTAAGTTGTTAATTGTATCCACCCTAACTTTACGCTATGATGATCTTGTCCCCTCTATAACATTAAAATCATTGAAGATATTTTCATGAAACCATGTACAAATATAAAGCATTAGCTAAAGCTGTGCAGAGAACAAGAACCATTACTCCACCTACTTTTTACAGACTTATGTCCCTTTGTAATTTTTAATTTGGAAACTGCCCTCTCTATAACTTTCAAACCTTTGCATACTTTTCACAACAGTTCGTACAAATACAAGAGCAAGGTCAATTGACATTCTTAGAAAAACAAAAACAAAAACACAACTCCTTCTAATTTTCTGATGAGGGATGGGTAGAATGGGGGTGGAGTTTGAGACTCAAAAAGAAATATCTAGTTTGATCAGTTAAGGGTAATACACAAATTCAGCCGGGTCTTTGCTACAGTTCGAAAGTTATGTTTGATAAATCACTTTCTAGTGCATTTTTCTGTTACAGCCAAATCCAGTTTGCCTCATATTGTGGGAAAGAAACCTAAGGTAGGTTTAAAAGATTACTACGTTTTCATATACATATAGTCACTGACTGTTAATAGTGAGGTGACTTAATATCATAAGGCTAAAGTGTTTAACTGTTCATACCACTGGGATGTTGTAGTCTGTCGACAGTTTATTAAAAAAAATAACTTCTTCTCTGAAACCTCATACACCTATGGTTGTTTAACTCGATATGAAGCATAGTAATTCTCTTATCATATGCTTTGAAGGTTGCTGCTCTAATGTTCTGCCCTCCCTCTGCGAATATATCTGCCAAATGCAGCTTTCTGTTTGTACATAAAGTGACTTGTGGACTATGATGAGATAAACATATGACCATCGATAAGGAGCAGGAGATGATTGTACAAGTTTTGATGCTTGTTGTCAAATCTAGTTCACGGTTCTGTAAATGTTATGCATGTTATTTACGTGACATAAATATTATTTAAACCAAACATACGACCAAGCATTATCAACAATACTTTAGGATTTTGTATCTGTTTTTTTTGCAGTTTTGGTAATGCAATATAAATTATTTTTGAAAAAAAGAGATGTTTTTTTTTTTTTTTTTTTTTTAAAGTAGGGTCGTTTAACGGGATTACTACGTACAAATTAGATGCAAGTATATAGTGGATAAGGACAATATTCCGATGTAACATTTGAAACCTACATATATAAAGCTTATATGTAGCAACATTGTGACGATAATTTGTGCCTATATATCTGAATCTGCTTAAAAAGATTTTGCAAAAAGCACTGAATGCATTTTAACTAGTGAAGTGGGAACACTTTTTCAATTGTTTTCAAATGAAACGTCCAAGGGAGCCTACAAGATTTATAGCTACACATGAAACTGATAATACGAGCGTTGTTCAGAAAGTTCTGATTCTAGCCGCACAACTTTGTTTAGCGGCATGCTGGGGACAAATGTTATGCATGTATTTAAAGCACTTCATTTCGTCTTTATAATGATACCTAATACTATACAAAGATATATTTTCTTATTGAGTTACAATGCATGTTATTAGGCCCCAGTCATACCACTAGGCTAATTTTATATGAGAATTTTTTTTCAGTTTGTCATTCGAGTGAAAAATCATTGTAAATACAAAATAATGTTTTGTCTGCTTCTTGTCATTCGTTGTTTTCAATATCCATTCAAACGTTAGAAGGGCAGCAAACGTTATCGATTTAGTCCTTGCAAAGCAATGCGCTGTTCTTATGACGTTATTTACAACGACGTCAACGTCATTTTCGAAAGCTCGTTGCGGCTTCGTTGTTTATATCAATTTTAATTTTTCGACGGTTTCGAAATGGCCCATGCAAAGGCTCTTCCTAACAAGATTTTGAATGTTGAGACCCTTGTTTTCGTTTCAAAATCATTATAAGTTTAGTAGAAAGGGAGAAGCTGCTACTACATAAAGTGCTTATAATCTTAATTAAAGAGACAGTATGGAACCTAAATTAAATGTATTTTCCGCGATATTTACAGGTCACAGTTGCCTGGGGACTAAGTTTAAGTAGCAATGATGAAACATATTCAAAGACTGCTCATGTATGAACTATGACCTTCTTAAGTGAAAATCTGCAGTAGCTGTAGGGTATACCTCTTTCAAAAAAGCTTTAAAATATGTCCTTTAGAAAATATACACCACGTTTGCAGAGTAGTCCGAATATATCATACTTTCATATATTTTCGCTATCAGAAGTTCTGCATTTATGGTGGTTACCAAAATAAGACGTCACGATCAGAACTTTCTGAACAACCCTCGTATTCAAAAATATACTGAACGGATTTTTACCTGTCAGAATGGCTTTGGCAGATATATTCAAATGGAACATACAAGATGGATGTTGTTACTCAACCTGGAACAACATCAGAAATGACAGTATTGTAATTATTTACTTTTTATTTGTCAGATTATAAATCCTGCGGACCTTCTGAAGACTCACATTACAGGGGTAATAGACCATGGACACAATGATTTCTCTACATATCTTGACTACAACCAATATCCACACGACCCGAATTTAACCCTCAACATCATCTTGAAAACGCTCATCAAAGTTGCTGAAAAAGAGGTATGGCTGAATAATTGCTAAGTTTGAGATTGAATGAGACTTGCTTCTGTTGGTTTAAATTATTTAGTTCAATAAAGATAGCTGAGTTGCCACCTATTTGGTAAAGAGCTGCTGACTCGGCTTATCACTTGTAATTTATTGTTTGTTGGGATGTCTTTTTCAATCTTTCCAATTAATGTTGGGGATAGGGTTTGGGATCTGATTCAGTCATTCCTGAAGTGTAGTTACTCTTTAAATTTGCTTTATGATGGATATGGATTCATTTGTATAGATAATGAGGAGGCAAGATGTGGTACAGCAAAAAAGTGCAAATTGTGCCGAAACCAAAAGCAAAATATTTGGAATATGTTGTCTGAAATAGGAAAATATTTGCCGATTTATAATTTTCGTGGTTCCTAACGAATGTGAATTGAAATACCTTCGTCTTTGAAAATTATTATGTTAATGATACACTACACATTCCTACTTCCAACCGCCTCCATATCCCTACAAAAATGTTAAAACACATAACCTTTAGCCCTACTTAAGTATACCTTATGTGATGCATCTATATGACGATGCTAATAGCTGACTATGTTTTGGTGACCTTAACAGCACTATCAAGGTCAGAAGCCAACTAACAAGTATTTAATTTTCCTAAAAATGAGATATTCCTTGAACCTAGTGATAGATATTCATCAGAATTGCATGGATATATCATTGTGACAGATTTAAGACATATTTAGTTTTCAGTGACCTTGACCCACTTTTCAAGGCCATAGTCATGTATGAAAGATATTTTTGGAACCAGATGATGGACTGTCTCCAGACTTGCAAGGTATATCAGTGTGACCAACCCAAGAGCTGATTGGAGTTTGGCGACGTCCTTCACATTTTCAAGGCCACAGGAGGTCTTTAATAGGATAAATTTTCACTAAAAACGATATATCTCATGAGCCTTTGGCATGATTTCCTTGAAACATGCATAGATATACCGTTGGAACTTTCCCAAGTGTTGACTATGTTTTGGTGACTTTGAACTCAGAGTCATGATCAAAATTATTAATTGTTCTCTTAAAATGCATATTTCTTGAATCAGTGGATATATATTTTTCAGAGTTGAATGAAAATATATCATTATGAAAACGTTTAAGACATGTTTAGTTTTTGTTGACCTTGACCGTTTTTCAAGGTCATAGTCTTGTATGCAGGCTATCTTTGGACCCACAGGATTTAGGATCGCAAACCTGGCATAAATTTACCATTGAGACAGTTTTAAGAGCGGATTAAATTTTGATGTCCTTGACCTTATTTTCAAGGTCATAGAAGCTGTAAAGATATATATCTCGCACCAGTGGCTGAAATGTTTTCTGACCACTCAAAGTATATAATAATGGTCAGCTCAGGAGACGATAAATTTCAAGGTCATAGAAGGGCTTTAAATGCTATTGAATTTAGACCAGTCTTGAAAGACTATATCAACACAGCAACGTTTTAGGGTAATGAAAGGAGTGGTAGGCAATTCAAGTCTTTTGAGATTAATTTGGGACGTCCCCATACTAAGTTACAATAGTCTGTATGAGGCTGAATGTGAGTTTTGTAAAATTGAGTTCTGTGTTCAGTAGAAAGTTATTCTTTAATTCTCGATATAAGCCATAAATTAGATATCATTTTGCATATTTCGTCTATATGACTTGACAAAGATAAACTCCAAGCATTGTGTCTATATAATGATAATTAAGTTTTCATTGTTTAAGGTCAAGCATAATTTATCAGAATCTAGAACTGCTCTCCTCTGATGGGTAGTAAGTAACATCAATTTGGTATTTGATGTATTGATAGCCATACCATAAAATTTACACCATTCAGAAAGGTAGTTCAGGGCAATTTGCAAGTTACTCTCAATTGCTGAGCGTGAAATTCCAGTTTCATACAGGGTGGTATCATCAGCGTAAAGATCAATATTTATTGGAGCTGTATAAAGAGGCAAATTATCAATGAACAGTAAAAACATTAGTGGGCCCATTATAGAACCTTGGGGAACCTCATTACCTTACCCTTACTGAAATATTTAACACATCAATGACTAATACTATATCAAAAATCAGCGTCCAAGGTAAAGTGGTTCAGAAGTTGGATTAAAGGTAATTGAAATCAAACAAGCATAGCATTTGTTTCTGAAATTTGCCGAAATTCAGACCAGGAGGAAGTAACTGTAGAAGTACATATCTGACGCAGAACAAAACGTATGTGCTCATTTTTCTGAACTATGCATATATGATTTTTTAAACATAGTGTCCCAGTGTTTGGATAAACAGAGTTTCATGAAAACACGAGAACCCAGAAGAACCTCTGTATTAAATTTCTTGCAAATTTGAAGTTTTCAAAAAAAGGAGATATTGACAATTTTTTCAGTGTTACTGCAGACATTTCGCCAAATACATACAGAAATGTTCCCGGAGTAGTCTTGTACCGGCCATATGAATTTTGTCCAAATTATTTATTTTGATTATTTTCCATGAGAACAGAAGGCTAAGCTTTTTTAGAAAAAAAATATAAATGATTAAAAAATCTTATCAGAAGCCACGAAGGGAAAAGAAGCTGATACTTTTCTCGGTCGCCTTATTTTCGCGGTATGTCGTGGTCAATTTGAAACCATGACAATGAAAAATCACGAAATACATTCGACTCTCTGGGAGGATATCAAGCATTATATCTGTTTGATGCGCTGGCAAATTATACTACATTTGAGCCGCGACACGAGAAAACCAACAAAGTGGTTGTGCGCCCAGCGCAGACCCAGATCAGTCTGGGCATCCGCCCAGTCTGATCAGAGCCTTCGCTGTCCGTATGGAGATAGCTTATACCCTCAGCTACCCTTTAAGCGCTTAGCGAAGAGTCTGATCAAACTTGTCAGATGCCCAGACTGATCTAAGTCTGCGCTGGGCGCACAACCACTTTGTTGGTTTTCTCGTGTCGCGGCTCATTTGGTCCAGTTATCAGCTATATAAATAATCATCCGTACTAAAGCAAATACAAGATTTTTTTTCTAAATATTCATGCATTAAATGTTGTAATTGTGTTATATTAAAATGGTACTTTTGCAATCAAGGACTATCATCTCGGTAATAAGCGCTGAACAGGATGCTAAGAACTAATCAAAGCCAATTGATTATAAACTTGAGATAACTCACCGCATCATGCGTGACTTTCACTAACAATCTTAAAAGTAAATTTGCCCCGTAAAATAACATAATCGTTAGTATTAGGATAGCTTTAAAGATCATAACCCGTATGTTTTTGCTTTACTCCAGCTTTTAGTTCGAAGTTTAATAAAAAATGTATTTTTAATGAAATTGCTTATAGGAAAAAATAAAAAAAAGCGAAACATAAATGTTCATGTTTTGGGGCCAAAACTGTGAAAACTGAACCCGCAAAAATTACAACTTTTTCGTAAATATAAAAGCCCATTTTGTTCAAATAGTTGATGTTAAAATAAAGCCTGATCCTCTAATCTGCAAATAAGACATGCACTTTTGTTTTCAGAACAACCAACTTCCACCAGTGTTATACTTACAAGCTGACAACTGCTTCAGAGAAAACAAAAACAAGTTTGTGCTAGGGTTTTGTGAGCTGTTGGTTGAAGAAAGAATATTTACTGAAGTAAGTGTGTAATATCGAGATTGTATTCTGTGTAAAAGTCAGCAGAACGGTAAAGGCTAATAGTAAGTGATTAAGACACTGGAATAGGGATACGTGTTGTAACTGAAAGGTGCAGAAGCTGTTTTCACACACAAAATTAGTTTAAAATTCTGTAGTTGATTCAGGTTTGGTAAACAAACCAACAAAATATAAACTAGTAAAATTATGTGCACTTAAACCCATATTTTACAAATGTCTATAGTGTGCGCTATTCGAGTCATGTGCAGTTATTGCATGAGATAATACCTCAGTTAAAAGTCTCACCTGAAAGATTGGCGGAGTAGTTGTCAAATTCAGATGTTGGACTGGAATTGTCTGTCCCAATTTCAGGGGTATATCTGAATTTAACATTAGGAGATGACTTTCATAAAAGCGTTTCGCTTAACCGTCAGATCCTGTCACATTTGTATATTGTACTTTTTTGTAACCATATAGTTTATACCAAATAAATATTGTTTAAACCAATTTAACATAATTTGAAATGTTCAATGACTAAAAGGTATATCTGTCCGGATGTAAAGATACGATCATAATTCTTGGCTTACATTTTGCTACGCTACCTAATTCCAGTAAGGCACCTTGGACATTAACTCTTTAATTCCAGTCATTGGTTCCATTATATGAGTTTTCTCATTTCCAATATTTGGTTCAGAATCATGATACCTGATAATTTTAAGGACAACACTTATTCGGCATTCTTTATCATCTTCTGACTGCAGTTGTTAAGAATAACGAAATTAGGAGTGTCAGTGTCATATTGAACAAACATGTAAGTTTTTTAGAAAGTTTATATGCATTTTGAACAGCGCATCTGAACCAAAACCCATATTGGGTAGAGGGGGGGGGGGGCTCATAGGAGAGGAAGGCTACATAATTCATTTCCATCAGTCAATCCTTCAAAATATATAATAACTAGTCTATCTACATCTTTTAATAACTTCTCTTCAACTGTAACAGCTGGGCTGATAGCTTCTATGGGTTTGGGAGAGTAAACGCATTTTTTGAATATTTGCGGTCACATAACCACGATAGCTGCTATGTCCGTATATTGTAAAAAAAACTTTCAAATTTCTGCCTTATAACAAAATGGCCCACACAGAAACTTGAAATAATGCTTCTTGAATTTCTGCACTACAGAGGATGTTCTTGAAAATGAGGACCTCGGGTTAACCTTTTACGTTGTAATGGAAAGGTAAACCTTGCTTCATTGCATTTTGTATGGAAAATGCAGACATTTTGTTCGAACTTATTGTACACAAATAGGTATAAATGGCTTGCTGAATAATAACATAAAGATTTTTGAGTATCGGGAGTCAAGTTCATTCATCAACTTCTGTCCTAAGTCATTCATATTACTTATCTTGAAGCATGTGATCCAAATTCCCACTTATATTATTGTATTGTTGAATTCAGTCATAGTAAGGCAGCTGTACTGTCAAGGTTAATATTGTTTGTCTGTATATATTTCAGGTGCATCTATCGTTCTTGTTTGTTGGCCATACCCATGAGGATGTTGATGCCTGTTTTAGTAAGATTGCAGAAAAGCTTAGAAGGAATGACGCTGAAACTATCCCGGATCTGAAGCAGCACCTCCCTAATGCGACAGAATTAAACCATATGCTGGACATCAAATCATGGTTGCTCCCAAGCCTAGCAGTTGTGCAGAAACATACGGTGCCACATCATTTCAGATTTTCTATGCAAGATGAAAAAGTTGTTGGACAGTTTAAGTTTCAGCAGCACTCATCATGGGAACAAATGCCAGTATTCAAATGGTTACCGAAAAGAAAGCCTGCAGTGCTAAAACCAAACTATGACAACCTTGATATAGACAGACTAATGAAACAAATAAACAGTATGAAGTGTTTCTTCAGTGACGAAGCAAAATCGCTGAAATGGTGGGAGAGGTTCTGCATGGACCTTAAAAGAAAGAAGAGAGAGACTGGTGCTTCAAAATTTCTTGAATGCCTCCCTCGACAAAAAGAAACGTGTGCAAGAGAAACACCAAACGTGTTGCCTGCAGAAATTCAGAAGCTGATTCAAAAAGAAACGGAAGGCGTACCGGTAAGATAACTTTCTCTTTTCTAGGTTTTTAACTAGAACGGGAAAATTTTAAGCCTATAATTACATGCACATGTATAAACCTTATTAGCGCTTTGTGTGCTCAACATTTTTGAAATGGCGACCAATATTTGCAGTAATTTATCGTATATGCACACATATCTAAGAATTATTATATCTGGAGTCAAAACCTTATGATTAAGCAGCAGAAAATAGCTGCATGTATTCATAGGAGGATAGAGAATTGGGAGAGATAGGTCTGAGCGGACAGAGCAGACTCCTATCAGGCTGCTCGTACAGGAGCAATATGATCAGGGTCTACACTGTTTGCTATTCCGTCTGAATCTTTTGGCTACCGCTTTTGAAACCAGGCCGTTCCACGTTTGGGACAGTTGCGGTGATTATTTTGGGTGTCCCAATATTTAGAATTTTACGGTAGTACTGATTGCTGCTAGTGCTTTTTCTTTTCTTGAGGGAAGGAGTGATTGTGATCAGGCCTGTAACAATGAATGTTTGGTTTCGCTGAACAGTGTATGTTGTATACTTGTAATTGATTTTATGTTTTGAACAGTGTATGTTGTATATTTGTATTTGGTATGTGTTTTGATTTGTACATATTTTGTTAAGTGTGCCTCAAGGAAGAGTAGCTTGTAGCTAATTGTGTCACGCACAGAAAATAAAGTCTTTATTATTATTATTATTATTATTATTATTACAAACTCATTTAGCTGTTATAAGCAAGCGACAGAAAGCGTTTTATTTTGGGATGAGGGGATGATCACTTCTAGATGAATTAACTCTGCCATTTTTTATGGCGGTTAGGGTGCTGAGAAAGAATTTGCTCCTTTTAATGTCAAATATTGTCCAACAATTACCTTTAAAAGATCAAAATTTATACAAATCAACTTTATTTCACCTTAAAGGTGACCGGCTGATAAGCTTTAAGAGAAGTTGCTGAGGGGTCATGAAATTTTTGAAAAATGGCTTAAACTAAGCAGACAGCAGACTACCAGTTAGCTTTCTCTTCTCATTGATACGGTTAATTGGAGGCTCTGAGGAGATTCTGAGACGGTTGTTCTGCTGCTGGAATTTAGAAATTAATAGACTTGATATAATGGGCAGATAGAAAAGTGTGGCTAGTCATTGAGCTGATGCTGAAAAAGAGCAGAAAAGTATACCTATAATAGCAACACATCCATGTACTTGCACTTATAGGAGGAATTTAGATGTATTTCCCGAAGTATTTGAATTGACTCCTGTCAGGGAACGCAATTGCATTGATTCATTTGTGTCTGCCTGTTTGTCCACAGGCGTAAGGGAAAGAGAGAAAGACTGCCCATCTTCATTCTATGTACAAGCTATGTCTTCATGTTTGTCTCCCACTGTTCTTTCGGACCTCAAAAGTTTTTATCTAATGCGGCTTGTTGGGGCAGAATGTCACAGCATACTTTATACAGTTTGTTCAAATGATGACCCTGGGTTTGCGTCGACATTTTTATGGGACTTTCAAATGTGTTATGTAGGGCTAAAGCTCGAGCATCAGATATACATGTATCTTTTTAAATACATAGGGATAATATTGGAAATTTTCATATCCCGCAACGCTAAGTGCATGGGTATTATGATTTCCTGCTTGTTGTCCGTCTGTTCATCTGTGAGCACTTTGTTTGCGTTGGATGACTTGAGTATTTTGTGATGTATTTTACTGTAAATGAGCAAAATTCAATGTCTTCTAACAGAGTTATGGCCCCTCGCAATGTCTTCTAAGTTGGTTTGAGTCTGTTATTCTTTCAATTTTTGAAACATCTTAATAAAATTGAACAGAAATTATTGAAATAATACATCCTTTCTGTTACATGCAGAAATGTGTCCACTTGCGTTATCATTTATATTTATTTATAAAACCAGGAAAAACTTTAGATAAAATAAGGATTGAGACAGATTTTCCTAAAACTTGCAACATTTTAACAAACCAGTGTTTTCTTCCTGTCATCATCTCAGGGGTTATTTGTCCATTGAACAAGGCTGCCGTATTTACATGTTTAAAATCATTTAAAAAATAATAATTTAAAATCCGAGTCCTTCTATGTGTGTATGAAATTTCAAAGAAAATGTAGTAACACTAGTTCTCTTTTAATTCTAGAATTTGTCCAGTAATGTAGCTTCTGATTCATACAATTATGAAAGAAAAATCTTTTTAAAATCAGAGTTGAAAGACAATATTCATAAAGATGCAGCAAATTATCAAAGTGGTATAAGCTTCTTTTTTTAAATTTTGTCTTGACTGATTATCTGCCCATAACACAGGAGTTCACATGAAACAAAACAAGTCGCAAAAGTTTTGCAGGAGCTTGGTATAACGCAGTTGTTTGCGATGCTTTTATTGTTGTGATTCACTTGATATTTTTTTGTATTGTCCAATAATTTCAGTGTAACCCCAGTACATAGGCGAGCTATACAGAATCTTTTTCCTCTGCTAATAGCTGAGCACATACTGCTCATGGATGATACACGGGTGAAAGAAAGCCTTTAGAGCATTTTGGCAAAAACGTACAAGACCGGTGCCATGCAAAATGCATGAGGGACACCATGCCCAAATTGATCAAAATGTCTCAAACAACTTGTTCTCCAGAAAAGCTGTACTGGTTTGACTTACAATTTGCAGAATGCATATTGGTAACCTCCTTGCACAAGGTAGTTGCCAGTTGATGGATTTTTAATGTTTATCTCATGGAATGATTCTTTAGTATTTTAAGTTATATAATATTATGCGCACTGTTAAGCTGGTTAAATTGTTTTCAGGTGATTGTGACAGGGTTCAGGACCTCAGGAAGCCAACAGAGAAAATCATCTGGACAAAAGAGGAAAGCCAGAGAACAGCAGAGAAAAGTCATTGGAAGTGATAAATGAAGTAAGTAGAACTTTAGAGATGGGGCTATCATTTAATGTACACTCACCATACATAAACTTCACTATGAAAGATATCTCGGAAAATATAAGTCAGTGAATACAACATATGAGGCAAGGTCAAATTCAAATAGGATGTCCCCATAATTGCAATAGCTGTGATCCATCCATGCTGACTCCTTTGCCCTTGAACTTTATATATGGTGGAGTGATTTTGCCTTTGTTTTTTCAACGCTGTTGATGGATCAGCTTCATACCTGGCATTGTGGATCAGTCTGACACTGCAAATGACCTAATACTATTTAAAGACCGCTGCGATTTTCATTTCATGGTGTATTGATTTTGACACATCTTTAGCACTGTTAAGTAGAGGGATAGTAGTTCAGATAGATAGTTCAGTAGCACTCTGCAAATGACTTCATACTATTTACAGGTCACTGAGACATATGTTTTAAGGTTCAATGATTTCGCCCCGTATTTTCACGAAGAGATTAACATTGTACTTGGCCACATGATTAATCTTACACTATGACGGCCTTCATAATATTTGAGGTTGTTTAATCAAACAGTATTTGCATTCGATATTGTAGCCAGCAACTGGATTCAGGAATCCACTGTATTGTATTCACATACTCCATGTTTGATGGTTAATTCCACATTTTGAAAATCCTGCATTGTTTGTCATTATCTGTCTGATATAATAACATTTTTATTTTTTCAGAACTGGAATGCATTTTACTGTCACTGCTCAGTGAAGCTTAAAAGATGGACAAAAGAAGTTAGATCTGTATTTTAGAGACTTTTATTGCGATATTCGTAGGGTGGCTGAAGCCATTTTGTTCAAACGCACTAAGTATGGGCTAATTGACACAGCAGAAATTGTTGGCAAGCGTAGAAACCTTGGACATGTCATCAGGGAAGAGACAGGCTGGATCTTCGCTTTGTTTGTTTCTTCTTTTTTTTTAATTTCGGCGTTGGGTCAATTTTGATATATCCAATATTCAGTATAAAGTTTGGTTATCCCATGTTTTGATTTAAAGATGTCAATAATTCGATTTTGGGATATCCATAAATCAAATTTTGGAAATAACAAAGCAAAACGAATATTCGATACTCATAAAATTGAATAATTTAATAAATTAGAAATATCACTAATAATGATGAATTATGGATATAAAAATGGATTTCATAAAACAGCAAATAAATAATAAAACAGAAGCCTAACTTACGGCAAACCTGATTGGAGAAACAACATGATGTTTAGATTGCCAATGTTTAGTAATTGCAGGATATATCCTTGATACAATTTATAGATATTTATAGTTCTATGATTGGATATATACAGCGTTTATCTTGATGTTTTGGTGTCCAAATCCGATTTAAAGATATACAGAATTTGATTTTTGGATATCCATACATCGAATTATGGTTATAATTTGATCATGATGAATAATGGCTATCAATAAACTGAGACGGGGATGTTCAAAAATCAAATTATGGATATCAATTTATAGAAATTAAATTGTAAAATGACACTCCATAATGTTACTGCTTTTACAACATGGTCATATGATGCATCATGTTTGTCTGCTCCATATACTTTTAATATCTTTGTCTTGATGCAATCCTTCATGTTTATTTATTTGAGCGGCAAAATGCAACAAGGGTGCTTTTTTAACTATGAGAACATCAACGACTCAGACAAGCCTCTGCATTTGTGAAGTCTGGTCAGAGCCTTGCTGTTCACATATACCAGTCTGAATCCTGAAGAGTGTTTAGGCGAAACAGAAATACTGTGTAGATTAACATGCTTATGTATGGCTTCACTCGCAGCAAATATATTTAGCCACTTTATTCAATGACAAGACATATTTGAAGCATGAGGGTTGGTTCAAAAGTTTTAAGGCATTTGTTCTATAATTTGTCAAAATTAAGAAAAACGTGTGACCAATAATGATGAGATATGATATGGAGAAATTATTACATCTGTTTGATAGACCTTAGCTTTTAGACAAATCTTATTACCCATAATACTCAGGGGTTGTTTTATCCAGTTTAATACAGAATTTTTGCTAATTTAAGGATGTATTGATGAACGTTTTTATGCCCTCGTGACGATAGTCAGGGCGCTTAAGGTATGTTCCTGTCTGTCTGTCCGTCTGTCCATCCGTTTTTCTCACTTTGTGGTATAGAGTTTGTGTAATCATCTGCTCCCACAGTTTTTCATGGACCTTTTTCAAACTTTGCATACACGTTGTGTACATATTGAAGATGTGCATGTGGATTTTTGATGGAGCTAGAATTAATTTTGACAGAATTATGGCTTTTTGACTCAGTCATTTTTTGGCAAATGTTTGCATTGTAGGGTATGGAGTTTGTGCAATCAACTCCTCCCACAGTTTTCAATTTTTCTTTTTCAAATCTTGCATACGTTTTGTAGACAAATTAAAGATGTGCATGTAGTTTTTTTGTTGTTGAAGCTTGACTGAATTTTGACAGAATTACGGCATTTTGAACTGAGTCATTTTAGGCAATTTTGCATTGGAGGGTATGGAGTTTGTGTAATCAAGATCTACCAGTTTTCAATGGATCTTTTTTAAACCTTGAACACATGCTGTAGCGATATTGAAGATGTGCATGTAGGTTTTTGTTGGAGCTAGAATTAATTTTGACGGAATAATGGCCTTTTGAACTTAGCCATTTTAGGCATTTGTTTGCATTGAATGGTAGGTACTTTGTGTAAAAATAACCTCTTCCCACAATATTCGGTGGCTGTTTTTCAGCCATTGTAGACTTGTTGTGGACATAATGGAGATATGCATGTTGATTTTTAATAAAAGAAAATAAATTTTTGCACTGTAGGGTATGAAGTTTGTGTAATGTTTTCAGTGGATTCTTCGTAAATATTGTTCGTGCTTAAAAGGAGCTTTAGGGATGTACGCATATCCTGTGCAGGCCCTGCACGGGGGCATCATGTGTCTGTAAGACACATTTTATAGTTTTTTTTTTTCGCATTTGAACATTGATTCAGTCCTTTTGGTAAAACTAAAAGATTAGGTGCTGGAGAAGAAGTGTAATGTGTGCCAGTCTTTAACCAAGGCAACTGCATTACATTTTCAGAGTTTTAACATCATATAGGTTGAGAAAACGGTTGTCCATTTCATAGCAAAATCATCAAAATTTAATTAGACTCAGTTACATATTTGGCGTCATTTTGAAATAGGTGAACTGTGTTACAGACGATTATACAGCTAAGTATGAAAACAGTTTGAGCTCTCCTGAATTTTCTTGGTAATTTCTTGCAAAAATGTCATCATTTTACCTTTTCATATATAAGATGACTTCTAATGATTTTATCAATAATTGAACCATCCATTGCAGATTTGATTCATATAAATGGTCAAAGAAATGATAATGCTATATATTTTAATAAATACTTTCAAATGTATTTGTAGCCTTCTGGGTTTAAATTCGACATAGATAGTTATGGCAAACCATTTTGTATTTTTGTCAATCGATATCTGATATTATATTACATAAAATATCCAATATGACAATAAGATATCTAAATATATCGTATATAAGATATCTAGTATAGAATAAAAGATTTCTGATATTATACGTATCTTAATAAACGCTGAAACTAAGATTTCTTATTTATATATACAAAGTCAAGGAGGAGGGTTTCTACCATTAACGAGACGTGAATTTACGCCTGCTACATAGTCCGCAAATTTACAAGATTTATCCTCCTTAATCATCCAATATTTTTCTAATTACAAAACAACAACAATGGAACCATCCACTACCAGAGTAGTGTTTAAACTTGCTTAACAGACCGAAAATTAACATGACGATTTATTCTCGTCATACTTTGTACTTAATTATGGGAATTTGAAAATATTTTTTAATATACTGTAAATTTACATCCTCTTCAATCATTTGTCAAGTCAATAATAATTTTCTGCCATCAATCAGCGAAAAGGTACCATGAATTTCAAATACTTATTTTCATCTAGAACGAGAGAAATTAGACCTGCAAAATAAATTATCTTGTACTGGAAGTTTGGAAGTGGAGAATTAATTCTCCTCTAGTTTCCTTACTACAGTAAAATAATTGTGACTATTTAACTACAAGAACAACTTATATATGACTGCCAAAGCGCAAATCTACTAGAAAAGGATTAATCCTCCTTTTGAAATGTTTCGGTATTTGTAACTGTCTCAATTTACTTATTGTATTAGAAATATTATAATGTGAAGAAAAGCTAGAGGAGGATTTAACCTCCTCCAAAAAATTGCAATTCATTTTGCAGATCTTAGTATTTTGAGAAAGTATTTATACGCCGATTGTTGTCAAAAACTTATTATAACTTTAAAAAGTTAGAAGAGGATTAATCCTCTACATGTAAATTGCAGTATATTTAGAATTGTTTTAATTCCGAATAATCAGGAAGAGATTATATGTTAACATGGTTTTGCTTAGCAAGCTTAAACACCTCTGGTAGTTGAAGATCACATTGTTTCTATTGTCGTTAAACCACTTTGAGAATTAAGCCTCCACTTTTAAATTTTCGGACTATTGAGTAGGTGCAAAATCATGTTCTCTTTGCTGGTATAATAATGAGAAGGATTAATCCTCCAGGTAGATTTGCGGTTTGTTAGGCAGTCACAATTCTGTTCATGTAATTGATCACATTTCTCATACTAGAGATGGATTAATCCTCCTCTTGAAAACTTCCAACATTTATGTTAATGCCAAGACAAGCTGGAGGAGGATAAGTCCTTCTCTTGTAGAGTTGTAGTTTGACGAATAGTGCAGTAAATTTGTAAACTATTTCACGGCTTTAAAACAAGAGCAGAGGAGGGTTAATCCTTCTGCCCATGCCACTTTAGTGTATAATCTGCCACACGTATAGGTTAGAAGTTATTAAGAAATTTCTTCACAATTAAGAATCTGCGTAGCGGATGTCCAGGCTGATCTGAGTCTCAGTTGGGCATACATGCCACTTTCTTGGTTTTGTAAAACGTTTTCTGATAAAATCATTACATACTTGTTCATTTATTGTATTAAAGGTGATGAAACTATATGCTTTGTATTTGTTCCCCATTTCTTTTGATCTGTCAGTGGTCTTTTTCTGCAAATTACCTTGTGATTTAAAAGAAAAAGAAATGACAGAGTAAACATAATTCAATGGACATTAAGATTACAAGGTCCATTTTCTCTGACAGAGGGAAGGGAGAGTTTTGTTACGTTCAGTCAATCAGAAGCTTTATTGCTGATTTATGTCTTAAAAACCTTTCTTAATGGCTAAGAGTTATTTCTAAGTCATTAAGACAGGCTCTTCACAACAGTCAGCTCTCAAAACTGCTTCTGATTGGCTGAAAGTGTGGACAATTTACAAACTGCAATCTAAAAATCAAAAGCTTTGAACGAAACAAGATAGAAGGATCAATCCTCCTGTTGATGTAAATTTGCATTCACAGATGGTTTATGAGGAGGATTAATCCCCATCTGGCTATCACATTCTATTAAAGATGAAACATTTACCCACCAATATTACGGGGTTTTGAACTAGAATATTTTCATATGGGTAAAAATATAGGGGACCATATTGGTAAATGCAATTATGCGAAAATTGAACCCCACTAAATGAGGAAATCTGACCCCCCTAAAAAGCTCATATTTGTCACTAAAAACGGATCTCGTTGTCAAATCTGTTTTTAAATTAACATCAGTTCATTGAGAAACCACAGAAAGCCGCCAAGTAATCTATTACTGACCGCTCCAAGGCGGTACCGCCTTGGAACGGTCTGTGATAGATTACTTGGCGGCTTAAAGTAAAAAAAATCTTTCCCTGTGTAAAAAGGGCGGAAAAAGCATGGAAATGGACACATACAACTGAAAACTCTTTACATAAAAACAGAAACATTCCGCTGCATCAGTGAATTTCATATCGACGTACGCCGCAGTTTCAACGGATTCAACAGATTTCGTATCATTTTCTTTAGTTTACAAGTTCATGTCCATATCTCTGTTTGAACATCCTACATATTTTTGTGATAGATACCCAGTGTTAATAAAATATCTTTCTCTTTCTTTCCCTTATTTTTTGCCAAAACATTATTACATGTCAAGGAAGCGTTTTCGTTTAACTGGTTAAGAGTCAAAGTGTATATAAAGGATTTAAATTTTTTGTTGTTTGTTAGCTCTTCCTAAGCACCAAATAGCTTTCATCTGCCAGCCAGTGGACAGATGTGCCAGCCAGTGAACAGATGTATGTACCGTAGCAAGTTGGTAGCAAGTAACTTCGTTTCATCACTACATTTCGATTTTAAATATGATTGTTTTCCATGTCTGACCCTCAGCAAACAGAGCAGACTCAGATTAGACTGATGTGCATTCTGGTAAAGGTCTACACTGTAGTTCCATCTGCGTCATGTAGACACCTCACTGCATTAAAACCGAAAAGGTTAATTATTAGGACAGTTTTGGTAATACCTTTAAGAGTAACTGAGCCGCGACACGACAAAACCAACAATGTGGTTGTGCGCCCAGCGCAGACTCAGATCAGCCTGGGCATCCGCCCAGTCTGATCAGAGACTTCGCTGTCCGCATTTAGGTAGCTTAGACCCTAAGCTATCCTTTAAGCGGTTAGCAAAGAGTCTGATCGGACTAGACGGATGCCAAGGGCGATATGGGTCTGCGCAGGGCGCACAACCACATTTTTGGTGTTGTCGTGTCGCGGTTCAGGTGCAATTTCTAGAATTTCAACGGTAGTTCTTTTTAACAGATTGGGAGTGCGGAGGGATCCTTACACAACCAACCGGTGAATTACAGCCGATCGACCGGGATAATGACGGGTTATATGATGCTAATCAGTACTGTGTTTGGGCCTTGGTGGCTCCAGAAGACGAGATTATTGAAATAACCTTTCTGTCCATTAAAGTGCAGTACGACGAAGGCTGCATCTTTGATATGATACAGGTAACAAGGTTATTGGATATGTATGTGGATCTCGATCAGTCGAGCAAACACCCAGTCATATCTACCATATATATTTTATATTTTGCAGTGAACTCAATGCACATCCTATTTCTAGCTCACCTGACCCTTTTGACTCATGGGTGAGCCTAAAGTATAGCCAGGCACACAAGACCAAGATGGCCGTCATACCTATATGGTACAAACGCTTCAAAGGTCTTCTTCCCCAGAACCAAAGGCACAATTACCTTGTGGCATGGCATGTAGCGTTGGGGATTCGGGACCATCATAGTTTATACAAATCATGACTGTGAATTGACCATGACCTAATTCATGGCAAGGTAACTCTGGTACGTTATGCTTTTACAGTCAACCCTCTTTATAACAGCACTCATTACAACAACAAAATTCTTTTTAACGTCATTTTGATTTGCACAGAATGGCTTTATTGTTCTAAAAGTGTATTCTTTATAACAGCTAATCCAGTTTAACGTCAAAATATTTGGGAACAAATGCGGTCGTTGTAAAGAGGGTCAACTGTATATGGGAAAATGCTTAAACAGAGGCTTTCATGGAAACATTTTAGCTTAGATATAATAATTGGAAAATATGGTTAATCAAGTAGATAGATGACGACATAAGGTCATCAAAGGTCAAGGTCATTTTATGAGCTTTGCTCAAGGTCACTGAGATTTAAAACTTAAAATATGCACCCCTTATAAGCCACTGGTTTCAAATTTGTAACAAATGAGCGAAATGACAAACCGTGTCAGTTGACAGAAGGTGTCAGGTGAGCTACAGGACCATTGATCCTCTGGTGACTGATACGATTAATATTATTCACCGTAGCAAACCACGGCTGTTTTTGGCAAATTTTGGGTTTATTTCTTTCCGAAAAGGTCTGAAATGTAGCGTTCTTGTCAGACATTATGCTTAAGACCTAGCAAGATAAAGCAAGTACGACGTCACGCTTTGACGTCACTTTTTGAGCGGGTGTATTGCTAATTTGCACGCGACGTCAATGCAAAGGCATCTGCAAGCCGCTTTCTTTTATCCCCGATTTCTTTTTTCTTTTTATGCATTCATTTAAATGGCATCATAATCCATTTTCTAGGTGCAAACTGTGTTTACACCCAATATTATACCCACTCACTGCGCTGAGCCAAGCACAATTAACGAGAAATCACCAGGAAAAAAGGTGATATGTGAAGCGACGACTTGGTTTCCTTTATTCTCCTCAACAGAAAAAAAAATGGAAAGAAAATTTACTTTTTTTTTTAGATGAATAGCAAATGGAAAGAAAATTTACTTTTTTTTAGATGAATAGCAAATACATGTATATCTCATCAAATATGTTGAAAATATCAACAATTTCACTCGTGCTACGCAAAATTTGGTATTTATCTAAAACAAATAATGTCCTCTACAGGCTCGGATCCAGACCACCACGTACTGGTGGGGCTCCGGATAACTGGTGGGGCTGGGAGGTGCCGAAATATAGGTGTGTGGGGTGGAGGGAGGGGACGGGTGGGAGTGGTGCTTGAAAATATATGACATAATAAGGAATATGGGAAATATATGTTGTGATATCTCATTAGAATTGCCTCGCCGAGGCGATTCTAATGAGATCTCACAACATATATTTTAATCTAACCAGGCCCAGGTGGCGGGGCTCAAGCCCCAAAGCCCACCCCCTGGATCCGGGGCTGCTCTACTTAGTTGGCTGTAAAACGGTGATTTTTTATCTCTTGAATCATCCCAAATATCTAATATCTAATTTTAAATCAGTCTTATCGAATTCTTAAAGTTCCTCTAGAGGCATTGAGGCAAGGAACACAACAGAGAAACGATTTCGTGAATGATATGGAGCTTTGTGCAATACGAGTTGTCTCATGCACCTGCTAAATGCATAGGGATCTTAACAGAGCGTTCCTCGGACAAAATCTCCTGGAATAAGTCAGACCCAATGACATGGAAACTTTTCTTTCTCATTTAGAAAAAAAAACATATGACGTCGCATCTGAGAGTGTAATAAAGCCATGCATTAAATGCAATAATCCACTAGTGGATTAAATATGCAAATTACGTCGTTACGTTATACGTTGACGTCCATAAAAACGTCGCATTTTCTAATGGCGAAATCGAGACGTTTTAGTGCAAATTCTGCTGTTAAAATGCGATTTTAGTGTCATACAATAAATAGAATCTTGCATTCGTGCTCCTGTATTATTGAATTTATTAAACTCGTCGGGGAAAACCGATAAGATGCTCGACAAAGCCTCGCATCGTATCTTTTTCCCCAACTCGTTTAATAAATTAAATAATACATGAGCACTCATATAAGATCCTCTATATACTGGACAGGCTGTCAAAAATGGCATAAATTTTCACCTCATTGTTCTCAGGCCGTGCACTGCATCTAAAACCCTAATTTTTAGCTTTTCTTCTTTTAGCAGATTCAGTCTCTGGCTGTATCTTTAGTTTTAGTTACGAAAACATAAGAGCCGCGACACGAGAAAACCAACAATGTGGTTGTGCGTCCAGCGCAGACTCAGATCAGCCTGAGCATCCGCCCAGTCATATCAGACTCTTCGCTGTTCGCATGAAAGTAGCTTAGACCTTTAGCTACCCTTTAAGCGTTTAGCGAAGAGTCTGGCCAGACTTGGCGGATGCCCAGGCTGATCTGAGTCTGCGCAGGACTCACAACCACTTTGTTGGTTTTCTCGTGTCGTGGCTCAATTAAAATCGAGTGAACTCTCCATGAACCAGAATAAACGTCTTTTTCGCAAACAAGGAAAATAAGCACTGAATTTCAAAAACGCAGCTTCTGCCCCACCCAATGACTCGGATTCAAAAAGAATAAATAAAAACAAGAAATCAAGACTTTTATTATTTTCTTTCTAGGTGAACGACCAGGCACTGTGTGGTGCCTTTGAAAAGAAAACTTTCCGATCAAATGGAAACCTCTTACAGATTTACTTTTACACAGATTCGGAATATGAATTCACTAAATGGACTGCAAAATACAGACATCTCAGAAATGGTACGATAGTTGAAAAATTGCTTCATTACTGTATTATCTTTCCCATCAGAATAGCCAAGAAACTTAATATTTTGCAGCTGGAGCCAGTGTTAGTGGCTGAATCATTAATGAGATGTGTTGTGTTTGCGTATGATCAAACAGCATCTGAACAATTATTTAATTTTCACAGTTTATTCCTCACAAGCCTTTCAACGTTTCGGCTAATGAAAGCCTTTATCTAGAAGTTTTTTTTTCTTTCAATACTACATTGCTTTATTGTTGCTGCCATTATTGTTTCTTTTTTATGCTTTGTGATTTGTTTTCAAACGTTTGAAGTAAAGAGAAAGCATGCATGTTATGTTCGAAAGTCTCGTTCTTTACCAAGGCAAGGGCTCCGTTGAACAAAACATCGTTAGCTTAACAAAGTCGTTAGCGAGGATTCGTTAAGTCTTGCAGTACTCACATAATCAATTGCGACATTATATTTTTTGTTAAAAACTTGTTTCGGCAATAATGGTTTTTGTGTAATACGTTTTGAAATTCAACGTCTCGTTAACTAACGGCGTCGTTAGTTTTAAACAACCGGACCCAGGACTACTCAAATTATCGTTACGGTATTAAAAATAAACTTTGACACAGTAAAGTAAGATAGTCAGCATAATTTGTAAATCAGTGGTTACAGGAGAAAACAACGAGGCAACGGACTAATTAAAACACACGAACACAAGCATAGACAGACAAGGGTCCGTTCAATAATTGAGCCGCGACACGAGAAAACCAACAATGCGGTTGTGCGCCTAGCGCAAACTCAGATCAGCCTTGACATTCACCCAGTCTGATCAGACTCTTCGCTAAGCGCTTAAAGGATAGCGAAGGGTCTAAGCTCCCTTCCTGCGGAAAGCGAAGACTCTGATCAGATTGGGCGGATGCCCAAACTGTTCAGAATCTGCGCTGGGCGCACAACCACTTTGTTGGTTTTCTCTTGTCGTGGCTCAATTAACTTCAGCCTAAAACGAGTACATTACAGTACGAGATTTTGTGTTCCTACAAGTTCTCACATAACTAATTCCATGTATGCAGTAAACAAGTAGTATGAAAAGTACAGGCATATAGACTGTTATATCTAATTGCTGTTGTACGTTTGTTGGTATACTTTCCTTTGTGTTACAAATAAAGATTTGTTGGACTGCATATAGCAAATCTGTTGATAAGAAGATAATTAGTAATAATTTTGGGTTATATAGTTCAACCCCCCATCCACTCATATAGAGAAATAATACCAAAAAGCCCAGAATTTATCATCGAGGTATCTCCTAACCACCACCTCTGTAAAGCATGTTTTATGTTTTTTTCTAGGGACTCGTCTAATTAGCACAGAAGAACTTACTTTGCCAGCTATGTTGAATACTGAAAATGGGCATCATGGTATATCACATACAGCATCCATAACTTCGACTTTCTCATCCACTAGTCAGGAAACTGAAAAGATGATCACCACACAGGCTTATAAACTAACATCTGCTAAGTCGACAAGCGGAGATCCACATCAAGTAACGACTTGGAGCCTGACAAGTCACTATCAGTCAGGGTATACGACAGATTCTACAATTACGGACATACAATTAGCCACGAATATCTCTCCATATGTAAATAATGGAACACCTAGTCCTCCAGATACAACATCAACAACGCCTGAAGGTATGGACGTGAACACTGCAAGATCTTCGTCTACAGACGTCAGTTCAGCAACAACTAATCTTTCACACACACACACGTCAACAGCTGCTCCTTCGAAAGAGCTGTCAGTAACAAAAGCTAAATCTTTGTCGAGCCTACAAACAGAATTTTCTACAGAAAAAAGCAGTGCTCATGTAAATACACTAGCATTATACTGTCAGGTTTTAGTTTGTATTATTTTTTTCTGATTGGGTAACGTTTGTGTCTATGTAAAATATATTATCATAGGACGGCATGTCTATGAACATTTTAACGGTATGCGTTACCGTAAAAAAATGATGGTTTTGGATACACAAGTTTGAGTAAACATTGCAGACCCAGTTCAGGATCCTCAAAGAAGAAACAGTCTGGTTAGAGTCTACAATGTTACCCATTTTATTTGCATCATCTAGACGCGACAACTGCACTGTGAAACTAAACGTTTTATACTGTTTTCTTCTTTAAAATTTGTACGACAATATTTATTACCATTATGAATTTAAGTGACCAGTTTTTAGAACTTTTACGGTAACAAAATAATGCACCTGGTCCAGTATAATTGAGCCGCGACACGACAAAACCAACAATGTGGTCGTGCGCCCTGCGCAAACTTAGATCAGCCTTGGCAACCGCGAGTTTGATCAGAGCCTTCGTTAAGTGCTCAATGGGTAGCTAAGGGTCTAAGCTACCTTCATGCGGACAGCGAAGACTCTGATCAGACTGGGCGGATGCCCAGCCTGATCTGAGTCTGCACTGGGCGCACAACCACATTGTTTGTTTTCTCCTGTCGCGGCTCATATTATCTCTCAGATACTGTGCGAAACAATAGGCTATAACGTGCAAAACAACGTTGAATTCACTAACGGCGAAATTTTAATGTTTTAAAGTTTTAATGGAGAACACGGTGTATGGCTACATCCCGTTTTTCCACCATTTAACAAAGGGGAATATCATTCATTTTTTTTTTTTTTTTGATTAAGATACTTAAAATGTCATGTCGGCACTACATAAAATTATATGACTTCTCAGATCACGAAATGTAAAAAGATTATCAATCATTTGTTGGTGTTGAGGGAGCGACTTTCGAATATGATAGGAACGCTTCGTTCACGGATGATTGCATTGATGGCTAAACGATAGTATTTGTTTTACTTTTAGCAACTTTATATTATAAATTTTACTTATTTATTTTCGTCATATATTTTAACTTGTATTCATCATTTTGGATTTACTCTGTTCTTTAATGAATATATTGTTCATATCATGTAATGCAATGATCGAGTGTTTAGACGTTAAACATGATGTGATGTCAACTAGGGAATCCCATTATTGACCGACGTGACTGCGGAGGTCAATATTGATATTATCTGGTTGATATCACATTATATCTAATAACTGAGTAGTCATCTTTTTTATTATATCATCATACAAAGTTTCTTATTACCTATCTGGGCAAAAGAACCTCGCCACCGACATTAAGATACATCAAATTACGCGTGGACGTTGCTGCCTCTTTGCTTATAAATATGACGTCAATGACGTTTGCAGATAGTTTAACGTTATAAAAAATTGGTGTTAAGATGTCACTAGTTCTCGGATCGACATACCGATTAAATAACAGCGCCAAATACTGCGGACACAAGTCTGCAAATATTCCAGGAAATCTTATTTTAGAAAGTAATGTCGCATGGCAAACCCCAAGCCAGCAGACACCAAGTGTACCAAGAGCTATTCGCGCTCTGTACCAATGAAATCAGTTTATTTTTAGATTATATAATACGAGGGGTGATCATTAAATAATAGAAACTAGCATTTATTTCATTAGCTATGCATAAAACAGTTTTGCAGATACATAAAACCTAAGAAACAAGCATATGACGTATGATTAAGTTCTTAAGTACATTTTAGTAACCACGTTGCCATGGCAACGATTCCTTAAACTTATAAGGGTTTAGTCTCTAAATTTCTGTATATTTCCATGTATATTTGCTGCTGATAAGTAACAAAGAATGGATAAAGGTTTGTAATGGTGTGATGGCTTGATGCAAGTTTCAGATACTAAAAGAAATATATAGTCATTCATGTCTTGCACTCCAACCTGGCAGATATACAGACCGCGAAAGACTTTTGATCGAGTAAAATTTGACGTTTCTCACCGATTTTAAGGCGGACAAGACCGGAATTGTGACGTCATTGCAACTTAACAAGCAGAGTCTTTGGAGAATTCAATAGAAGAAAGAATCACAATTATACTGTACCTGAAAAGTTATCAGTTAACTTTAGCATAATACTGGAAATTATCGAATAAAATGTCAAACTTACTTTTTGGATTTACATCTATCTATTTCTAACGGTTTTGTATCTTCTAAAATTTATGACAAATGTGATGACTTTGACTTTGATATAGTTAATTTTCCATTTTTGGATGGTGACGTTCCACGTCGTCCCTCTTATGGAGTGTATATTTCTCAACTTATAAGATTTGCTAGAGTGTGTAGTCATGTAGATGACTTTAATGCTCGTAATAAATGTTTAACTGCTAAACTTCTTCAACAGGGCTATCGGTATCATAGGCTTAGAAAGGCTTTTTCTAAATTCTATCGCAGACACCATGAATTGGTTTCAAAATTTGATGTCGGATTAAATTTTCTTTTACACCAATGCCTATCGGAACCAGAATTGTATGGTGACTTAGTATACAAATTCAAAAAGATTAAGGGTATGACTGATTTTTCTGATCAATTCCGAAAAATGATAATACGTCACAAACGTATTGGCTATAATTTAAATGTTATGCGACAGTCTGCATGCTTAGTGATTAACCCAATCACGGTTGATAACTTTGCTGCACTCTTTAATTGCACGCCGGGGGATCAGTCGTCAGACTCTATGATGGCCCCGACCTAAAGCTATATATTTTAGTAGGTTGGGACCGGAGCCTTTTTGTCTGTTGCTTGGTCCACCGGGGCTCAACTGGTGACCTTCTTTTGCTTCAGATTTCCAGTGGGGTCGTTTGGCAGGACAGGGATCTCCACCTGTCAGACGGCCCGTTGTATCTGTTGAGTCCTCGTCTTTGCTTCTTCATGGTGTTGAAATTTGATTTATGTGTTTACCGTGATGATTCATTGACGAGTTAGAGGGTTATCTTGCGAACCGAACTACCAACTAAATGTTTTGTACCACTTCAGAAACTGAGGGTGAGGTTGGGCCTGTAAAATCGATTTAAGCCCCCCAGTAATTCATTACTGACCGTTCCAAGGCGGTAGTTCTGTTGTGGTTCTCTGTTGCCTGTTTTTGGTGTCAGAGTTTCTGTGATGTTTTACCTTATGTATGTTCTTATTATTTTTTGTTCGGTTTGGGTTGCTTAGTGGCCACCTTTTGGGAACAAGCTGCTCACTCGGTTGGCCATATGTTCTCTGTATCTTGATTATTTGTAATCTTAGTTGTTTCCAACTATGGTTTGAGGGCTGGATTTGGATTTTGATTGTTTCAGTTCCTGGTCTTTGCATACTTTTTACTTTTACTAAAATTCAATTATGTTAATACCTGCTTTAGCTTTAATTCATGTCAGATTTCAGAATATTTTCAGTAACAATCATTATATGTGTGTTTCTTAAGCCAAACCCTAACTATAACGGAAGATGCTTCAATTTCTCTTTATATATCATACATAATGAGCATAATAAAAACACCACCTTACCATAATGACGTCGAAAAAAATCACACGTGGTATCCGGCATGAATGTGACGTCATTATGTTGCTATGGTAACACGTTTAAAGTTTGATCTCAAACATGGATTCGAAAGCTCAAAAGACACTCATTGGTGTTAGATGAAGGATGCTTATTTCTTTATGAAATCAACTAATCTACAAAGGTGTTTCCATTACTAAATGATCCCCCCACGTAGTTCGTATTATCAATACACGACATTACCAAATAAAAAGGTTGTATTTCTTGTTGGCATGTTTTCTTTATGGACCATCACACGAATAACGCCAAACTGCCTGGGGTTTGTTGAGTTGGCGCTGTGCAATTTTGAGTGCCGGGACGTCCTACTAGCTTGGTCAGAACTAGCGCAAGGGCCTACTGTGATTGCAGTAAGTTCGGTTGGGGTGGTTAAGATATTTTTCCTCTCGCCTGTCATATCTCTTTCGCCCCCCCCCCTCCCCCCTCCCGGGAGACGGATGGATATAGACTGAAATATTGTCTCAAGGAGCCGTTAAACCAACCAAATCCAAAATGGCTTGTATAAGAAGTGAAATTGTATTTCCTCTGAATAATACTTTTGCTTGCACACTACATCAGAAAATCTACTTTGAAGTATCAATGTAGTTTGGGATGAACTTTGATTTTGAGATGTCGAGAGTTGTCTGAAATTTAAGCGACTGTTCCATGGAGAAGCTTCTAATGCAGATTCTGTCTTTGCTGTTCTAGCATTGCGGTCACCTTTTTACATTCAACTCGCGATATCCCAATATAGAAGCTCATCCCCAACTACTGATACATGTATCTCAAGCAAATTTTCTGATTCCCCAATATAGAAGCTCACCCCCAACTACTGATACATGTATCTCAAGCAAATTTTCTGATTCCAGAAAATTTACTTAAGATATCAGTAGTTTGAGATATCCAGATTTGAAATATTCAGAAAAATAGAATGTGTGTCAAAATTATGATCTTTGATAAAAGAGAATGCTTTAAAACATCACTGTTTGAGATAACGGGAGTCAACTGTTTCTGTCCATTATTTCTTGTTTGTTTGTTGCTGTATAATAAAAAAGTTACTAATATATGACTTAAATATTTTTTGTATTTTGTTATGTTTTTTTTTGTGTTGGTGTAATCGGCCTCTCTGTTGAGGTGAGTGCGTCTATGGGCGGGGATATAGAGGATCTTACACGAGTGGTCATTCATATGAAATTTATGAAACAAACCTTCAGCGTGTTTCATAAATTTCATTTGAAATAACCACGAGTGTAAGATTCTGTTTATCATATGACCCTTAAAATTGGATTTTTTCGCCTTCAAAATCAGAATAACTTCATAAGAAAACGCATTGTTTTCACGGACGCTGTCAATGACGTAACGTGTACGCACCAAAGTGTTATTGCATATGTGATCATACGATTTCTATGATACGACGTTATCCACTGAATAACAATGACGTTATGTGATAAATACCGTCCCGTTTTGTTGTTTGCGGGTTTCCCCTCTTCTTTCGTTGTCGTGGGTGGGCTGCGCTTTGTTATTTGAACCTTTCTATATGGCATCATTTATATTTGAGCCGCGACATGACAAAATAAACAAAGTGGAATGTGCGGCCAACAAAAAGTCAGATCAGCCTGTGCATACTCACAGTCTGATCAGAGCCTTTACTGTCCGCGTTGACCTAGCGTAGATCCAATGTCTGCTATTAGACTGAATTGCTGCCCAAATTGCGCCTTCGCTGGGTCACATGTCACTTTGTTGCTTTTGTCGAGTCGCAGCTCATTTTCTCATGTTAATTGCAGCATACTGCATTTATGTTATATTGTAAATGTATCAATTAACCATTAAAGGTCGCGGAATGTAAAGTCAATGTATAGTCTTCTATTAGTGCCTTTAAGAAGCTGAACTGAAAAATAATGATATACAAAAACAAGCAAAAACAATAATCTGAACCTCATTTAAAAGATAATTGGATCAGAACAATAATAGTAAACATATTATTATTATAATAATGATAAGATGAATAGTAATAATAGTGATAATGATAATAGTTATAAAGGAAGAAATAAGCATAAGACATTGTCAACAACAGGATGCATAAAATCCAATATATCTATAAAGATAGCAATCATGGTGGCAAAATATCCACATAACACAACCCACCTAAGACATCGGAAGAAGAAAACGGTAGACATTCAACGATACAATTGATTGATTGATTGACTGATTTGTTGCTTTATGTCCACGGTAAACAGCTATGGTGATGTCAGGATGGTCAGTTAACCAAACCACACTATTCCTGGGCATTGACCTCCTAAGCGGTTAACCAGTACTAAGTGCACATACTTTTCGCCAGTAACTGACAACTGCCCTTCTTGCATCAGCGGAAAGAGAAACGAAAGTATGTGGCCAGACCGGGTATCGAACGAACCCAGGACATCCGACTTACGAGACTGGTGAACGGTACATTTATAATAACAGACACACCAAGTCCAATATATAATTGAGCCGCGACACGAGAAAACTAACAAAGTGGTTGTGCGCCCAGTACAGACTCAGACCAGCTTGGGAAATCGCCGTCCGATCAGACTCTTTGCTACGGACTTAAAGGGTAGCTAAGGGTCTAAGCTACATCCATGCGGACAGCGAATACTCTGATCAGACTGGGCAGAATCATTGCATGTACGTTTAGAAAGGCCGGAAACTTGAAAAATAACTGGCGTGAACGTCAGTTGATACTGATGTTTTTCTTACAGGCATGTGCTTGTTTTAGTTGGTGATCATTCCAAACAATGCCCTGTTGGTCTGATTAGCACTTCTGTTGAACAAGAGGACCCATAGACTCTATCTAACACTTAAAACGGTATTTCCATATATTTCGCTTTGAAAAACTGTAGCGTTTGTATTTCTTTTCAGTGTAATATAAATAATGACTGTTTTTCTTTAAATAGTTGGATACTTTGATCCTCACATCAAGAAGTGAAATATCTACATGTATATCCAGATTGGATGTTTATGTTTTGACCCCTTTAGGTCCACGAAGCAGCAAAATAAGTTAAATTCATCTAATTAGAATCGTGTACAGGAATTTATTCGTAACGGCTGTGTTCCGGCGTTGTTCTCCAAAAAACAAAAACAGGCCTTAGTTGACATAGTTCTCGCACCTACAGGTTGATAGGATGCTGTCAACAGCGGAAACAAAATGAGCCGCGACACGACAACATCAAACAAAGTGGCATGTGCGCCCAGAGAAGACTGACCAGCCTGGGCATCCGCCCAGTCTAATCAGAGTCTTAGCTGTGGGCTTAAAGGGTGTCTAAGGTAAATTCTGTTGTTTCTAAGGTTATACAAGCATGTTAACTTGTATACTGACGTTTATGAAAGCGGAAAAATCTCATTCTACCGAATGTTTATTTGATTTATCGAAAGCGATAATAATTAACTAAATCAAGTCGAAAATTCTCTGAAACTGACACAATTTAATCCAAGATATCACCCAAAGACACCATGTAGGAACAGGACAACACAAAATTAGTCACAACGAGAAACATCCTCAGCGGCAGTCATGTGAACAGTCATTTCCAATGTAGGTTGTCAACAGGCTAGCCCTAACATCACACACAATATCAACAGCAGACATACCAAAAAACAACACATAAGACAACCAAGAAGAACCAAAACAGAACTGCCGCCTTGGGACGGCCAGTGACGAAATTACTGGAGGGCTTAACAGGTTTGCGGTCGATGAACCTTGCCCTTTGTTGTGTCTAGGATCATCAGATACTTAGTTGCTCCACCCAACAAAAACTGCCACCGCCCACACAACAGACTAAAAAACACCAACTCTGACAATAAAAACAAATCATGAGAAAAGCGTCAAACATATGAGCTTGACACGAGAAAACCAACAATGTGGTTGTGCGCCCAGCCCAGACTCAGATCAGCCTGGGCATCCGCCCAGTCTGATCAGAGTCTTCGCTGTCCGCATGAAGGTAGCTTGGACCCTTAGCTACCTTTAAGCACTTAGCGAAGAGTCAGGTCAGCCTGGGTGGATGCCCAGTCTGATCTGAGTGTGCGCTGGGTGCCAAACTACATTGTTGGTTTTGTCGTGTCGCGGCTCATATATTTTTGCCTATTTTATTTTTTTATGTCAGGGCTAGCCTTAACGTATCAAACCATGTATCAAAACAGACAAAGCAAACAAACAACACATGAAACAACTAAAAAACAAAACAGAAGTGCAGGCTGATTTTACCTTTCTCTGACAACCTGATTTTACCTTTCACGGACAATTGGAATTTGGTATAGATATTATCAAAGTGAAGAATGCAGAATTTACTATTGTATCATGGCCTGTACTTTTTCCTTTGATATTTGGTGTGCAATACTTTAATAACCACCAGACACCAGCATCCTGTCGAGTAGGCAGAGCTTTAGATTTCCATTCAGTTACACTGAAATTAATTCAAAGCAGTGCAATAACTATAGTGCGGTATTTAAAATACCACACAGTTCATACAGTTCATTCTACTAAAGACAAAATGTTCTATAAAAGGGTTATCCTTTGGAAGCAAGGATCACACCAAAGAACTAAAAACTGTCGAGTGTACAAGTTTTCTGGGCCAGACTAGCTAGTTTCGGCCAATTAGGCCTCATCAGTGACCTTCAAATATCTTTAAAGTTCTACAATGGAATCAATAATCCCAAAGGACTAGAAAATAAAATCTACACTATGATGAAGGGCAGGGAGACTTTTTTATGGTGACAACACAGTCCCAGTCACCAGCTGTAGTGAAGTTCAATATGTTCTACAAAAGGGTTATCCTTTGGAAGCAAGGATCACACCAAAGAACTAAAAACTGTCGAGTGTACAAGTTTTCTGGGCCAGAAGCTGGGCCAGAAGCTGTCAAAATTGATTTAATTTTCAGACACATGTTGTTGCATTGCTACAACAGGGAAACTTAGTTGGGTAAACAAGGTTTGATTTACCATTTAAGCAATGCACAATCAGACATTATTCTGTACAGTGTTAAAGTACAGTGACTTAGAATTCATAATTAAATACAAGTTTGCAAACAAAGTAGACTGTAATGCACCAAACCGTCATATTTGAAGTTGAAATTTCCTGTAATTTTTGGCTGACGTAATTAGATTATCAGCCAAGTTAAGATGTGGGCTACAAAATGCATAAACATGTCAGAATTCATTATAGGAGCTAATTTAAACAATGTCACCTACAGCAATAAACATTTTGGGACAGACAGTCATGGAAGAAAACTCTGGTTTCTGATGGACCATGATACAAAACATTTAGAAAATTGACTGTACTTGTAATTGATATAACCGTCTCGGGGGCTCCGCCCCTTCGAAGGCTATATCAATTAGTACTCGTACAGTTCAATTCTCTAAATATTACTTTTAACTGTATAATATTTGCAAGATTTTGTATATACAATGTTATCCCCATAGGAACAAACAAACGGGATCGCCCTGGTAAGCTGAACTGGATGTGGAGGAAGCCTTATAGGAATTGGTATGATAAGGCCCAGATTTGGCCCCCAGAAAATTCATTATTTAAAAGTTCTATTGAGATAACAATACTATATATAGGAAAGTCTAAACCTACAATGTTACAGTTAACATAGAATTAACCTGTTCTTGCACTGAATACATATTTTTTATCTTAAACATACCCATTACCCCAGCGGATTTCGATGAAAAAGGCTTTTGGACTTTCAAAATGTATGAGCCCAGCCTCCAGTGATTTCATATTTTGTACAAAGACAAAGTTTGGATATATTAATAGGCCATGGCAGTTATTCAGCTGTGAAAATGTAAAGAGGTAAGTTTAATGTAAGTTGCTCTTCTGTCTTTTACTTCATTGCCCCGTACAATGTCGTGTAGGGAGATAGTAATGTATACAGTATTCAAATTGCCCTTGGCATGATTCTAAAACCATTTTGAGCCTTTTCTAACATGTATTATATAAATCTTTAAAATAAACGGAAGGCGTTATCAATCTCCATTTTGTTAGTTTTGAGTAGGATGATAGCTAGGTTTTGCACGACACAAACTCGTGTTAAATTATATCTGTTCGGAATAAAATTTTCTGTAAAGCCATGGGGTTTTTATTGTACAGGGCGATAAAGTAAAAGACCGAAGAGCAAATTATATTAAACTTACCTCTTTACATTTTCAAAGCTGAATAACTATAAATGACGCAGCAGATTCCGGATAGAATTTCAAAACATAATGATTTCCGACTAATAGTTATAAGCGAATTTAGTACTCTCGATTCAACACTATGAAAACCGGAAGAGATGGTACAGTGAGTTCGGATACTATATTTATACTACCCAGATATAATATGTGCTGTGTAAATGGGACTGCCTTAAACATGGGAAGTTATCAACTGCAACTAGAATGTGTCAACTTGTGACGTCAGAGGTAAAACCGCCAGTGTCCTCATAGAGGAGCAGGTTCTTTCCTCTAAAAGCATATCCAGTTTTGAAGGACGTTTTACATACAGTCAAGCATAGGCAAAAAACACAAAGTTGGTTCGCTTCGTAAAACCGGCGAAACGATATGAGCCGCGACAAGAGAAAACCAACAAAGTGGTTGTGCGCCCAGCGCAGACTCAGATCAGCCTGGGCATCCACCCAGTCTGATTAGACTTTCGCTAAGCGCTTAAAGGGTAGCTAAGGGTCAAAGCAACCTCCATGCGCACAGCGAAGACTCTGATCAGTCTGGGCGGATGCCCAGACTGATCAGAGTCTGCGCTGGGCGCACAACCACATTGTTGGTTTTCTCGTGTCGCGGCTCCTATGGGGATGTATCAATCCATCTTAATTCCTGATGATTTAACGAAAACTGAATTGTCATGGTGAATTGCAATTACCATAGAAGCCTCAATATTGAGGCAGGTTAAAACCGAACAATCAGTGCCGATCTAGATCAGACTGCTTCTAAAGGAATCAGGGTCTACATCATATGTCATTCAATTGCATCCTTTAGGCGTATTTTTGCAATAAAAAATCAAACTGTTAAAGTTTTTGGATATTTAAAATAATTATTGCGGATGTCCCATTTTTTTTACGGTACCACAGTTTTCGTTACTGGTCGGACATATGAGTGTAACCCATCATACATGTAAGTGAGTGGCGTTTTATAAAGACTTCCCATGTTTCCAAATATTACTCAACGTTACCTGCTGGGGTAAATGAGATATTCCAGCTGCACAAGTAAAATGTATGCACTACATGAATTCCTGAGGGGTAAAAGTATGAAACTGTTTAGCGTTATTTATGGTATTTGAAATCGGTCTCGGGATAAAACGCTTACTGACAGATAGATATATTAAAAATTCTTATAACAAGCCAAGTCAGCTCGACTCTTTTCTTTCCTCAATCGTGTATCTACATGTACCTCTTGACTGCGTGTTAAGCGTCTTCACGGCGGACGGGTATAAGCTTGGTTATACTGGTGTCGGTTCGTCTGTGCGCCTCTTTCGTTATTTTAATTGAACAGAAGACAAAGACACACACACACACAAGAATGAAACAATGAGCATAGTATGAGTTTTGTCGTGGAAAAATATACAGACAGCACTGCTCAAAGGAGACTCCGCCGATTTGCAGTCCATTGAGAACATTTTCAATCTTTTCAGTGAAATCCTAAAACAATAATATAAATCTCGAAAAAAACTACGCATTCTGTAACTAGCCTGTGCAGTTGTAGACGACGTTCTGAACACGCGTGTTTGCATAAATGTAATATGACAGCTTATGTCAAGACGCGGGCCATACTACATATACTTAGATAGAAACAGAAAACACTGTTTCTTTGCTATCGAATTTCTAATATAGTATGTGATTTGATACAATGAACAGTGATTAAACAGTTTAGTATCAAATAATTATTAAATGTAACCAAAATTGCAAGCACAGTACAAAGAAAATATTTCTTAAGGTGAAGGGATTTGCTCAATTTATTTAAAGGAGTGCTGTACAGAACTTCCGAGAGTCTCTTTTAAGACAACAACCTCTAAATATGTTAGACATCAATGTCTATAAATAGACTTCGGTGCCTTCCTCATTTATTCGTTTTGTTGAAAAAGTGTTATAGAGAGATATAGTGCTCCTTTAAATATTTTAGCAGTGTCCTTATGCTTATTTTCAAATGCTAGAGTTGTCTTTCATTTTCTAAAAATTAACATTTGTGCGAGCTTCTAATGGTATCCACTCTTCAGCCTTCAAGCTCAAAATATCAAGGAGTGATTTATTCACGAAAATGAATATTGAATAGCTTTTAAGTTAGATAAAGCGCAACACAGATGCCTAACTAAAGAGTTTGAATTCACCGTTCCGTAAACCACGCCTTTATAAACAGCTGTGCATCCTTCCATTAACTGCAAGGTAAAATCACATACTTACTTTGGGTCATTAAACCCTAGCGATTTGTTTGTGGAACTATGTCACAGGCTCCGCTGTCATTACTTCGACCAGATATGCATTATGTTGACTTGGGAGTGACATTCTGGGTGTGGCTCTGCTGAATCAAAATTTGAGCCGTGACGCGAGAAAACCAATAAAGTGGTTGTGCGCCCAGCGCAGACTCAGGTCAGTCTGGGCATCCGCCCAGTATGATCAGAGTCTTCGCTATCCGCATGAAGCTAGCTTAGACCCTAAGCTATCCTTTAAGCGCTTAGCGAAGAGTCTGATCACACTGGGCGGATGCCCTGGCTGATCTAAGCGCTGGGCGCACAACCACTTTGTTGGTTTTCTCGTGTCGCGACTCAAATAAATATGCAGGAGACAAGCTAAAATGCAGAAGGCAAAGCTAATGAATCCAACATCACTTTCTTATAATGGGACGCATAAACAATTATCTTAATTGTGTCAAAAAATGGAACAGTTTGGGAATTTTGTGTAGTAATGCGCCCAAACGATGAAAATGGAATTGCAGAGTAAACACTAATCTAGGATCAGTCTGATTTGGGTGAGCACATTTGCTGAGATTTATCTGCCCGATACATAGAATTTTTACGGTTGTATAATTTCACCTGACCTTACCGTTTAACTTATGTCTTTGACATCATGCGGCCACGGACTTGCTCGGTGCCAGGAGGTGCATGCTACGGATTCGTTTCCTTTAGCCTCCTGTGAAACATCGTTATTAGTTGTAGAGAAAAAAATATAAACAGAAAAGTACGGAATCCGGAAAACAAAACAGCAAATATCACGTTTAAACGACTTATTATATTGTTTAAACGGCATATTTCTGAATAGAAATTTAAACAAGAAAATACGAACACCAATGTAAACAGTAAATACCTCGTTTAAATGACTTATTATATCGTTTAAACGATATATTTCAGAAAAGAAACATAAAACTAGAACAGATATCAAAACAACAATTATCGCGTTTAAACGATATAATAAGTCGTTTAAACGACATAGTTGTCGCCTATACGATGTGATAGTCGTTTAAACGAGATATTTGTTCTTCTTATTTCCGTTCTTATTTTCTTTATTTATTTGTCGTAGACATATCAGAGCATGCATGACCTGCATCCGGGTTTTTATTGTATGGGGGATAATAAACACAATCTACCATTCGTGAAAAGAAACAGTTTCAAAATGACGTTTTATGAATATAAACTTTATTTTGGCTCGTTTCCTTTTTAACTTAATCGCCGTTATTTGCGGATAGACGTGTTTTATTCAATAATAACGAATGACGAAAACTGTATTTGCAAATTTCATGACCCGTTTGAGCAGCCGTAGATCAGGCGCACTCGAGTTTTCCAATCGAGTATTTAAAGGTCTAGTATGAAAGCCATAACCGCACCGCGCTTCCGATCTGCCGCGCCAGAAATCAGTTTTCTTTCATCAACAACTGATGTATTTCTAACTAAAATTACAAGGAAACAAACAGTGCTTCCACTAGTGGAAGTCTGGGAATCAGAGACGAGTTGAATAGAGGCCGAGTTGACCCAGGAGCCGTGAAGACCCCAGGCTTACAGAAAGCAGGCCGAGTTGACCCGCTTCTGCCATGACATACTATCGTCAGACAATAGTTGTAATCGGATTCGACCAAGGCTAACCACGATAATATTATTCTTTCGCTTTGCTTTCGTACTTTTGGTAATTTCGGGTATAAAGTTTACGATGGTTGTACATATTTCCAGAGAAATCTTCCATTCTTTTTTCTATCAGTTATTCATGGTGTATAGATTACACTCATTCGCTTAATTGGAAGAAATGGTTAGCTCTTTTCGTGTTTCTTTACTTTTCTCCTGCAGTTTCCCTATTTATATTAGTCCAAACCAATTCTTCCACAGAAATTCATCATAGATCCTCACTCGGGAATTCATGGTTTGTCCTTGAACAAGACACATTTACTTTTAGCTGGGCAGATATGTGAAATAATTGTGCACTTTTTGATAAAAGCATGAAATTTGGCACAATGATAGACAAAGCTATTCTAAGCATTTTCAGGGTGGATGCCAAGCCAACAATTTCCATTTATGGCGGCCATCTTGAATTTCAAAATGGCCGCCATTGAAACTGATTTAATGGCAAAGAGAATCGGAAATCATTAGAAAGGCCAGTTCTGTGTTCCTGAACATGTATAGCTGAACTTTCACCATGATTTTTTCAAACTTGTCAGTTATTCGGCATTTCTGATCTATGCTACTGGGCGTAGACATGACACTAATCAAAACTTCATGTTTATTACTATGGAAATGGAATACAATAAATCCCAATTTCTCACCACCTGGTGAACAAAACCTTTCAATATATCAATGTTCTGCAGACTGAATTCTTTTTCTAGTGAATAAAACTTGTTAACTGGGTGACAGTTGCAATTCTTTTACTTGTTACATTTTTCTTCTTGCTTTAGTCTACATAATTAATCATTTTGCATAACACATAATTTAAAAAAAAAGCAGAAACATAATTTAATCCATAAATATATTTGAGTTTATTCTAATGCACAATGCTAATTAGGGGTTTAAAGGATAAAAAATATCATATTTGATGTGTAACGTACATAACAGTAACAAAAGCACTAACAAACAACAATTTTCTAAATAAACCGAAATTGTGTTGATAAATGTGGTCTTACTAAACAAACACTATTATTCATTTTCAAATTATGCACATACAAGAGAGAACTGATTGGCTCCTTTTGAATTAGTCAATGCAACACCGAACAATTACTTGAATCTAGAACGGAACATTTTTGAAAGGATTCATACAATGTTGAAGAATGACTTCGAGAAATAGATACACGTGTAAAGGGTAAATTGTGTATCCTCAGTTTGATTTGTATTTCATCTTAAGTAGCCAGAAGCATATGCCACTATATTGGAAAAACACCTTTGTATGTTTTTCACTATAATTATATGATTTACAAATGTGTCTGAAAGTAGGTTTAGGGGTAACGTTGAGTAACACAATTGTAGTTTGTATATAATTGTTAGTGGTGTCATATGATTAGATTTTCAAACTGTTGTAGAGAGACTGTCTCAGACTGCAGCTAGGCTTTCAATACTTTAAGTGTAAACCTGTCGACTATATTCAGATATTCAGATACATATAGTATACGTATTTTTAATATTTCCTACAGTACAACAGGAAAAACGAAGATCTTTACGAATGAGATACTCTCGCTCTGACTCTTTTAAACATAGTTTTAAAGCAACTTCACCAGAATAACCATTTAATGACACATTGGACAAGTAAATGTTTTGATCAGGGTTTAGATTTAATATCACGTTGTATGTGTACCTGCGGAGTGGTAATAAACGTTATCTGTTTGTATAGCTCTCGTCAATTATACTGCTGCATATTACTGTAAGGAAAACGAAAAAAGTGCAAATCTTTATGCTGAGACATGGAAAATAGAGCTTCCCATCACCTGTCTGTTCACGGAGTGTAACTGTCACTATAAAAATACCTAATCTTTCCTGATCAGGTAATTTTGTACCATCTTTGCATATTACGATTTACCATTATTATCAACACCTAAAATATTACAACAGCATAATTACTTTCAAACAACTTTTAACATATTATTTATTGTATTAGTATATTCTTGGATATTGTCAAGTTGTATTGAGGATGCTGCTCATTAGTAGCAGGACTTCTTCAATAAATCATTTACTTCCCACCACCACCTCTCCCCACCCCTTTCCCGAAATGATTACAACAAACTAGGCTCTTTAAGGTAAACAGATTAATTAGAATAACATTTAATTTGGTTCGTCCTTGATATGTATAGGTATAACTTATTTTATTTGTTTCTGCCCTATACATACTGTTTTACTACATATAAGATGTGACTAATTAGTGAATTGCCCATTAAAATGGTTGTATGCATTACTTGATATGTTTGTTATCGTTTAAAGTCTAGTCACAGAACACTACAAGGTACATTTAGGAGATGAGGAACCGAGATTTGCCTCTACATCCCTAAGTAGTAACATTAATATTGGTTAACATAAATTATGTAGTTTTTTTTTTCATTTGTCATTGCATGTTGTGCAGTTGGAACACTGTAGACTATTATTACTTGTAAAAATAAAATACTTGTCAATAACAACTAAAGGTCCCATAATAGCACTCCCACCCGCCTTGAAGAGAATGTTGAATATATATGCGTTGACGAGGCCAGAAAAAATAATAAAACAAAAACTGCGGCATAGAAAAAAGATTGTCGTAAAAGGAAGAATTAATCGAAACCAACTTCTAATATCTACCTTCTAATATCCATATAGCCTAGTACTCAACTCCTCGTACCATTAGCTTTCAGTTCATGCTTTTGATATTTTATTCCCAAAGTCCTGCTTCAGGCATCAGAGGTAGGAGCATTACAAAATAGACAAAGTAAAGCTGTGTTGTAAAACTTATATATAGTATTGTGGCATTATGCAGTAATTTTTCGATTTTATTTGATGATTTTAGTTGATAAATGACATTTCTTGTGTAACGTATACCGCCCGTAGAGCCTTAACTAAAGTAAATGTGCTCTGCAACCCAAGTCTGCATGTAACATTCTGTTCCCAAAATCTTCAAATTTCTGTTTATATTTCTCTTATGAATAGTCTCTCTTTTGTATGCACTTAATATGCTATATCTTTTCAATACACACTGTAAGACAATGTTCTTGTATGTTTTGTAGATTACAAGTCATACTAGACTCTCTTATACCCCTAAATCAACGCTTTTGAGGCGCTATTTTTATAAGACTGACTGCTGACTGTTTATCTCTTGACTTTACTTCTACATAAAAAAGTGCTGGCCTACAACGGCAGGGCTTTATTTACTCTACACTAATACCGTTTTTTTAATTATTTGATTTATCTTATTATTATTCTTATGCTAAATATCATGCATGCTGGTGTCATTTAAAGGATGGCAAAACAGTTGAGTAGTTAGACATGCAAGTACGTTATTAAACTGTTGATTTGGGTAACAAAATAAATGTCAGAAAATAGTGATTGTCTTCAGAAATTTTCATGTCTAGAAACATTATTAGTTTGCAGTAGCCTATTTTTCGTAACGTATAAAACACACGTCATGACCCCCTAAACCTAACTATTAAAGTGTCCGAGGTCTCAAGAATACAGTGAGGAAAGTTCAAAAGTGGTATTACAATGGACTATTATGCCTCGATCTTATTTACGTTACCTCCAGTAGTTGCAAATGATAAAAAAACAAACAGACTGTAATTATTCTAATTTTTCAAGATAGGAAAAAAGGGGGAAAGGCTGACAGAAACAAAACGAATGTTTCCACATTCAAATTATATGGTGCTATGGAAATATTCATAGCTAACATGTAATCTATACTTAAAGGCTTAACCCATAGTCAGAAGGTTTACAGGTATAAATCAACATAATTTTAATAGGAACTTCTGCAAACACTACTCTCTAGAGTTCCTCCATATGACAGAGGGACGTTTGTCAGCTCAAAGTCTATATAAAATGTAATGGGCTCTGATCAGAATAAAACTTACCTATAAGGCAGACGCCATTTTGAAAAATCAAGATGGCCGCCGAAATAGGCAAAATTCAGCTTGGCATCCACCCTGAAAATTCATATATTGGTCCAATCTAACTATGTACCAAATTTCATGCTTTTATCAAAAAGTGCACAATTCGGCCAAAATTTGTTACATATCTGCCCTGCTATTTACAAAATTACTGATAATACACAGGAAGCGATGGATCCGTCCTGACATGACTAAAAATTGTTGTGTAAAAACGAATTTCATCTTCGACAATTATCTTTTTTAAAGATATTTCTTTATATATATGAGCCGTTCTCTGTGAAACCCGGGCTTAATGACATACGTAATAATTACGTTGTGAAATCGTACATATGTTGCCATGACAACGCTTATTCTACGGTAACCCCAAAGCCTTGAAAACAGAACGTTTACCATCACAAAAGCCTATCATTTGAGAAAGAATGTTAAATCATGCAAATTGTCATGTGTGAGCTATGAAATACACTTTGAAAATGAGCAAACACACTTTTTTTCCGAGTTATTTTGTGTAACAAGCAAAGAAAGCGCATTCGAACAAACATTATTACGTTGACGTCAAAATATACTTGCATGACGTTACTAACGTCATATAAAGAAACTGCACTACCTGTGTGCTTCTAAAGTCTATATCTCAGTAATGAATAATGGTAACCGTCTTAAATTTTCAGGAAAAGTTTAGAAAAGCTTATACATTTCACAGATGCAGTTAGTTATTTTTTTCTGTTTGTATGTCATTAAGCCCGGTTTTCACAGAGACTGGCTCATATATATATATTTTATTTTAAATTTTTTTATTTACCTTTTTTTCATTTTCTGTTCTGATTAATAGAAAAAATGAAAAGTAGATAAAATTTCGTTTAAACGACATACTTTTGTTAAATTCATTTTCTTTTTACTTGATTTAATTTCTTTTCTGGTTTAATTCTTGTTTCAATTTCCATTCCGTTTAATATCGTTTAAACGACAAAATATGTCGTTTAAACGATACAGTATGTTCTTTGAACGAGATTTTTGTTGCTTTGATTTCCGTTCTAATGTTATTGTTTCAGTTTCTATTCTGACAAATGTCGGTACGAAAATGTCCCTTCCGAAGTTCCGTTGAAAAGTTTATACAGATATATATATGTCAATTTAAACACTTTTCCAGGGGGAAGGCATAAAAACATAAAATTGCAAAAAAATATATATATTTGCGCCGTAGATATTGAATGTTTTTTTTTTTTTTTTTGTAAGAATAAGTCGTTTGTTGCCCTGACTGTCCTGTAATATGATCATAGCCATATGCGGGCTACCATGGCCTAGTGCATAAGAGCGCTGCCTCTTAGATATAAGGACTCTCACCGATGTGGGTTTGGAAGGTCAATTTTCCGCAGGAGCTTCGATTGCTGCCCACCTCTAATTCATAATCGGCTCGATATAAGTAGAGTTTTTTTGAAAGGCCCGTAAACACATATAAATCAATTATAGCGATAGTCATGAAGAAAAGCCTTTTTTTTTCTTTTTTTTTCTTTTCAGAAATAAGCTTTGATTGTAAGATGGGGTAAAAAAGCATTTAAGGTGCTTTCTATTTTATGTAAGATATGCACCATATTTTAACAATACAAGATTTGAAGCAGTTCAAACATGTTGTGAGTTTTGTTTCTTCCTTTCAATAATTAAAATATCAAGTTTCAAATGACCTTTTCAGAACGGCAGGAAGCCCCAGTAGCTTAGGCAGTCGGTTAAATGCTGGCCTGCTGATCTAGCAGTTCTGCATTCGATTCCCGCTCGAGACGGAAATGTCTTCGAGCTTAAATGGGATTCCATATATAGCACAGTTTTTAGTATGCTTTCGTTGCCCTGATATGACAGAAATACTATAGAAAAGGGCGTACAAGCGCAAGGCGTGTATCAATAATCAAGAATCAGGATCAGATTTTTTCCAAGTTTTTGATTATTGTGTTATCCTTTATTCAGTAGCTTTCTTTTCTCTGCCTTTTCAGAAAAAAAGAGAAGAAGAAACAAATAGTTAGCTTCCTAAATTTTATTGTCGAAGTGACGTAGGTATTGCAAAGCCTACCAAAACTTAATAAATCGTAGAATAAAACGTCTCCAAACGTAGTGAGTCGTAGGAAAAAGTAGATAACGCCTGTTAGTAAACATAAAACCTCTAGGTATGGGTACGAATTTGAAACATTTTGTCTACGTGTTAGTACTTTTAGACTACGTTTTACTACGGTTGCAGCCCATATTCGCTTAACGTAACGAAATGCCACGTTTGAGTTGAAATTCCAACTCAAACTTACCTGAGCCGAGTATGTAGCTGTATATAGCCGTATTTAATACGTCTTCACTACGTTTGATTACGCGCATTGCCATTTTACTACGCTTCAAAGGCGTAGAAATCCTAGCCCACATTATGTGTCAGTGACACCGGACCTCATAGTCCCGCTTATCACGTTGCACGCAGTCAATGCGTTTCGGTTACGTTTTAGTACGTTTTGAGTACGTTTTACTACGTTTTTCTAGATATAAGCTTCATATATCAAAGTTCAACGTTTGAGTTAAAAAATAGAAGATAACGCGTTGACGTCATCGATAAGGAATTCAAGGGGATTTTCCGCGCTGGTTGGCAAGAAGTTCGATAGTCAATCACTCTATATTGAACGTCTCTGGGATGATTATAAAAAATATGTATTTAATCATGCCTTGTATTTTGCGCATTATGATGAATTTTGTATATTAATGACGATGCTGAAAACGTTACAATGACAAATTGTTTTATTGTCTAATATACTTCATTTAATCATATAATTCATCCAAATTGGTACCACACGAAGTGCCTAAAGATGTACGTTTTATCATGGATACTCCAATAAAAATTATTTTTGTCGTCATTATTTTCTGAATTCAAACCGGTAGTTTATTGCTTATAAATGAATGAACCCGGTATTTAGCGGATGTTTTGATAAGGGATGTTTTTATTGAACGCCGCCGATGCCCTGTAGTGACTATTTCAGATTTACATGCGTGTAAAATAAACCAAATATGTTTGCGGCGCGGCTAATTTATACATCAAATAAACTCGATTATTTTAATGCGCGTATGCCTTCATACAATATCACGGGCAAGTAATTAGAGAAAGAGAGAGAAATGGAAATTCAGTTTTTATCTATATCAGGCTACTAATTTAACAAAACAACCATTGCTCCATAGCTGTTTCCTAGACATATTATTTCTAATAATTAAAACTCATGTAATTTTTTTGTTTGACCCTAGTATCGAAATAAAAACGTGCAGACTTCATTATTGCTACAGTTTACAACAATTTTTGTTTAGATGTCATGAGCTCGAAGTAAGTAATGTGTTAACTACTAGTCATTTCAAAACAAAGAAGGTTCTCTGTACTTATAGCGTTTTAAACATCCCCTTTTGAAACGAAGTCATAACTATTATTTTTTTATGTTTTTATTTAATGTTCTTGTCCATAGATCAGATCAATATGTCTTTATTACTTGAGAATTAATTCTCGTTAGAAACAAGTTTCTATATTTTATTGTGTTTTATTTCCTATTACCCCTATCATACTTATTAATCGCCTTAGTCGCCCAAATGGTTAGAAAACTGATCTTTAGCACTTGCGATTTATTTTCATTTCATTTTATTGTTTTATTATTTTTTTATTATTTTTTTTTCAGTCGTATTTATTAAGAGAAACAATCAGATCCGTAGCGAGTCAGTCTATGTCCAAACAGAGTAATTAAATGAATTTAAGTAATCAAATAACTCTCTTTTACGTGTGGCAGGCGATTAAGGCAATATTTGCAATTGTTTCATCGGTTGTTATTTATTCGCAGCCTTTCAAATTACATTTTACACGCTTTATAGGGACTAATTTTTCAGCCAAATCCCATAGAAGACCACTGTCTGTCGCTATCTTTTGCCAACCAATCTACACACGTGACCAGTCTATGACGTCACTCCGAGGATTTCCGTTATCTTCTGTACAACACAAACGTAACTGGGCATCATATGTAGCCGTATGTAATGCGTATTCCGTACATTTTACAACGTATAGTGCCTTTTTGCTACGTTTTACAAACATACTAAAACCTATCTCTCAATACGTGACAGTGGGACGGGGCTTTAAAAGCCGTGTGTGAGGTGTTATTATGCGCATGTGTATTATACATAGGTACTGCCATGCGTTGTTTTCCATCCTTTAACCGACATGGTTCTGGATATTGATAATGAAATTACCGTAATCATTTTAGGTGTCCCATTTATTAAATTTCCTATATTTTAGGTGTCCCATTTTTTTTTAATTTCCTACACTTTAGGTGTCCCTTTTTTATTTCCTACATTTTAGGTGTCCCATTTGTTTATTTCCTACGTTTTAGGTGTCCCATTTTATTTAGTTTCCTACATAGGAAATTTAAAAAAATGGACACCTAAAAAGGTTACGGTAATTGTCATTCTATAGAACAAATTGATTTTCGCAATGGAATAATGCGTCCAAAAGATCCAGATGGAAAGGTAATCAGTGCATACCCTGATAAACCTACTCCGGGTAGGAGCAGTCTAACCTTCGTCTGCACTATTTCCTCAGACCTATCATTTTCAAACCTTACATTTTTACGGTTATGCTAAATGTTGTGAGTAAGGGCCCAGTCTCACTGTCACGTTTTAAGAGCTAGGTTGTACTGCGTTTCCCGACTTTCGTTTGGCAACAAATGAACTCCGTTTTGTAGGTATTTAGGTGTTACTACGTGTCTAGTATGTTGTACGCTGAAGTTGAATTTTCAATTCAAACGTAGCTAGGTCTCGTATGTAGCTGTATATATACATGTAATACGTGTTCACTACGTTTTTATACGCATGTTCCCGTTTTGGTACGTTTCGAATACGTAGAAAAACCCAGTCCTCAATACGTGACAGTGCGACTGAGGCTTAGAGGACCCCTAGGTTATTCTTGTTACGTTTTTGTACGTATTTAATGCGTTTTGGATACGTTTTAGTGCGTTTTTACCACGTTTAACTACGTGTTGCTACGTTTCAGTAGGTATACGCTACGCATATCAAAATGACATTTTTGAGTTAAACATTTTAAATAAAACGTAACTAGGCCACGTATTTAGCTACATCTAATACGTATTCACTACGTTTTACAGCGTTTACTGCCGCTTTGCCACGTTTTGAACCGTAGTAAAACCTAGCCCTCAAAACGTGAGAGTGAGACTGTGGCTTAAAGTTCTGTTCTGTTCTGTTCAATTCTCGTATCGACGTTACCCAAGCGGCTCAACGGTACGTAACCATAGTTGCACACACCTGGCGCCGGGTGTCCGTCCAAACTGTGGCTTAAAGGCCATGTACATTATCAAAACCAGACCAAGTGTTCACCTGCCCAGCCCAACCAGCATCTGCATTGTTTTTTTTTTCTTCTTTGTCAGCAACTGTTGACTCTTCGGCGTATAGTTAAATTTTGTGAAGGTAAATTGCAGCTTTTGATTAAGGTGCATCAATATATAAGCTATTTTGCGAATTTCTAATTATTGGAAAACTTTGAATTTCAGTATAAGATAGATTCGAATTTCTTTGTCTACGACAGACATAGTATTACCGCAGTCGATGTATGTGTACAGTATGCTTTAACTGACAGTCATTTTAGGATGAGAGAATTGGTATTCTTCTTTAGTGGGTTATTCATTGGGAAAGGTAAGAAAAGGATTTTTGAGTACACGCAGGTGTCACGAAGTTTACTTTTTTATTCTCACAACTTCGAGGAAGTTGAAGAGGCATAACGGTTTGGGCCTGCCCTTCCGTCCGCCTGTCTTTGCGTCTGTCCGTTATGCTTTTTTTGCAGCTGGGAAACTCAAGAACCGCATATGCTACGAACTTGAAATTTTATATGTGGCATGTACACGGAGAATAAGCGAATCCATATTTAGTTTTCTCTGCCGGTCTAGTCCTTCAGAAGTTATGCCCGTTTTTCGACTTTGTCATTTTATACAGGAGCAAGCTTGTGAAAAAAATATCTGGAAAACCGCTAAAGCTAGGTTCCTAATTTTTAGAATACAGCTACAAACTAAAGAGAAAATATCTGATTACTTTTTGAGCCTATTTCGTAAATATTCAATTGAATTATTCCCATTTTTTCGGGCATAAGCATTTTGTATCGGGACAAGGTTGGGAAAGAAATATCTGAAGAACCGCGTAAGCTAGGATCCTTATACACAATATTCATGATTTGACTAAAGTGTAGATAAAATGATGAACGTTTGAGCAAATATCGTAAATTTTTGGTTGAGTTATTTCCCTTTTTCAAACATAGGCATTTTACATAAGAATAATTTTGTGAACGAAATATCTGGAGAACTGCTTAAAATATGATTATGTTATTTGGCATACGTTACAGACTACGGTGTAAATGCACTTGTTAGCATTTGAGCATATTGCATGCATTTCAGTTGAGTTATTCCCCTTGTTCGGACTAGGCATTTTGTAAAGGAACAAGCTTGTGAACCAAATATCTGTAGAACCTCATGAGCTAGGATCTTTATATTTGCTATGCAGGTTTGGACTAAGTCGTAAATGAACTGATTGACTTTGAGCCTATTTCATAACTTTTCGAGTGATTTTCCCCGTTTCCAGACATAGGCATTTTATATAGGAAAAAAAACGTGTGAACGAAATATCTGAAAAACAGCTTAAGCTAGCATGTTTATATTCGGCATACAGTTACATATCGGTGTAGATGATCTGATCACATTTTCAGCAAATTTTCATAAATGTTGATGTTGATTTATTCCTCTTTCTTACACTTTGGCATTTTGAATAGGAACACGATTGCGAACAAAATATCTAAAGACCACCTAAAGCCACAATCATTATATTTGGCATACAGTTACAGTCTACAGTTTAGATTTCTTGATTAGCCTTTTACATGTTTTATGCAGTTTTATATATACTGGGTTGTGTTATACCCCTTTCTCACTTGCACATTCTGGTATCAAATTTGCTATACAATGTAAAACAGCAGAATAACGCAACAGTATGAACTGAGCACTTGCCTTTTGAAGAACAAAAAGTAAACAAAATAATTAAAAGTACAATAATAGTGTTAAATCAGAATAAAATAAATAAATAGATAAATTAATAAAAGAAAATGTCTTATTGGTATTTGCCGGCTAGAAAGTCATATTCTGGTTTTCTTTTTAAAATGTGAATTTTAATCAATGACCACGCCCGTCACTTTCTGAACTAAATACATATTTCTGCTAAAATATTGAAAAAAAAGTGTCTTTGGTCAGCGAAGAAATTGCACTATACGAAATTTAAATAATTTAAACATCACGAAAAAACATTCAAAGTAAGATTTTGCATTATGTTTGAAAGTTCAGGTGCATTAAGCTCTCGTCAAGCTTAAAAGCTTAAAAGGGCTGCGACACGACAAAACCAACAATTTGAAATTGGCATGTGCGCCCACCAAAGATTCAGATCAGCTTCGGTATCCGCCCAGTCCGATCATAGTCTTTGCTGTTCGCTGAAGGTGTAGCTACCTCCGTGCCGATAGCGAAGACTCTGATAACTCTTGGCGGTTGCTGAGGCTGATGTGAGTCTTCGCTGGGTGCACATGTCACATTATTGGTTCTGTTGCGTCACGGCTCATGTAACCGATGCCGGACAAAATCCAATAGTATTCATTGCAATGTCCGGAGGTCTTTAATACCCCAGCCACACACACACATTACGGATTGGGCGGATAGTTGTGGATAAACCGCAGAATTTGTTGGCGTGGCCTATGTTCTTTATTAATTTACGGATACAGTTACCTATAGATGTGTATGGTTGAGGATAAATGCGGATGTCGGCTGTCAGATATTTTCCCTATGAATCGATACGATAAGGTATGATAGGAATATATACGTACCACGTACCTTCCATTACCTTGTGTTGCTTCTAGATGCGGAAAGGTGTTGGTGATGCTACGGATGGCCCGTTCGTATATATCCGGTTTTATTCGTCATGGTCCGTATCGAATCTAGGGATGGCTCATCCGTTTCTGTATGGTTTCATTTGTAAAGGTCCGTATCGCATCCACAGAGTCTGTAACTGTCCATATCATATCCGTAGGGTCCGCAGGATCCGATTCCAAATTTTTAAAATTCAGGCGCGGACGAGTAAACCGTAATGATCCGTAACAGAAGTCATTTATCCGCATTTATCCATATATAATCCGTATGTTATCCGTATCTAATCCGTATATAGACCTATCATTCCATGGCCCACCCCAAGGTGTGGACTGTTGCGGTTACACGCAGATCGTTACCTCCAATTACGGTTAGCTACGGGTCTCGTTCGGAGTGTTTTAAGGACTTTTACCTTCAAATACGTTTCTATACGGATAACTTACATACCAATACTAATAGATACGTTTTGGTGAGGATAATTGCGAATAGCTAATCTGACTGGTGCATTACCCCGCAAGGCCTACAAAAAATAGCCGTGTTTCCACTAACCCGACCGACCCTGCTTTAGACCCCCCGACTCTGCTATTTCTAGCAATAAAAGAACAAAATAAAAATTAAAACATCGACCCTACCATTTTCAATTTCCGAGCCTACCCAGTTTCGTCTTTGCATTTTCCCATAGTAATTTCGATTATTGACTACCTTTTTGTAGTTGTTGGCATCTAGAACCTTCCAAAATACAGATTTGACTCATTCGAGCATCTAAGATGAATTATCATATACAGTGCAAGTCTCAAAAATACAATTTAATCAACAAAATATATGTACAAAAAAAAACACACAAAAAACATAAAAAGTACAGTCCCGACTCTATTTTTTTTTTCAGGAGAAAAAAATAAAATAATAATAAAAAAGTTTTTCCTACCTACCGACCAGATTTTTTTCAGCATGTTAGTGGAAACACAGGTAATTTTTACGCCTAACAATACGCAGAAAGAGACCCGTAACTAACCGTTGCAATCCGCATGAAACCGTATTTGTCCACAAATTTTGAATGGACCGCGGAACGATAGGTCGAGATGCGGAGTAGATACGGATTAGATACGGATAAATGCGGATAAATGCCTGCAGTTACGGATCATTATGGCTAACTCGTCCATGCCTGAATATTTAAACTTTTCCAAATTTGGTGGCATATTATGCGGACCTTGCGGATACAATACGGATACGATACGGAGAGAGACCACGCCTAAAAATTCTGTGGACTATAAGTCCGCAACTATCCGCCTAATTCGTATTGTGTTTGTCTGACTGGGGCATGACTGCGGACGATTTGTGTTTGCATTACGGATACAAGCGTCTTTCATTCAAAGAACGTAGTTACAGTAGGCAAAATTTGTAATGCCTGCCGATGCTTTGACTGAGGAGACTGCTAGGTAGCTTTGGGGGTATAAATGTACTCAATTTAAACAATTTACAGTCTCACAAGTCCCAAAGCTTTATTTATTTAGTCAGTTTTTAAATTTATTCAGACATTTGACAGACAAAACAACCTTTTGTTTTTTTTTAATTCAAATTCAATTGTAATTGTTGCAAAGTCAGTCTATATACAGCTGCGGGCAATTTCTTCCCCGGTGCCAAAAAAATTCTGAATTGGGAATCTGTATCTCATAAAAAAATGCCATCATACATACATCAGTATATTAAAGAGATAACCAAACGCAAAATTGTCATTTGAGGAGGTAACTCGATAACTCGTCGATTTGACATGTATGGTCGCAGAATTCGTCCAGCGGCGCCGCGTCAGCGGAACCGTATATAGCAAAAGGTGACAATAAACCCAGTGATTCTCCTGTTTGAGAATATCAAGTTTATCAGGCGAGACCAGAATCAGCGTAGGAATGGCGAGGCTTGCCGAGCCAGTCCGACGTGTTTTTGGCAGAGCCTGATTAACTTGATATCAAAAGACACTAACATGGTATGCATCATTAGATGGTTTAAGGTTTAAAGAGACTCGAACAAGTGTAAAGCAAAGTTGCTGACGTCGCGAATGCGTTATGACGTGAGTCAGTGACGTCATTCAATAAATCGAATGCTGATAACACGGCCAACGTCGGTATACAGCCAATCGTCTTCAGAGATCGCTTCTAAAGGCATCGCCTGATAACATTCGCTCAAGCGCAGTTGTACAGTGACATGAAATCACATCATATCCCTGTTATCAGGTGGTATTTTGCAGCAGATGCATGATAAATAAGTCAGTTGACTCTATCAAGATACCTTCTCTGACTTAAAAACCCCACCGATATCGTGCCGCAGCCATGTCAGCCGAGGGAATTCCTGACGGTTTATATTTGTTTCGAAAATAAACCACAGCTATAAGTGAGATTTATTGTTTTCTTTGCAAATTATAATATATATATAGAGAGAGAGCATAAAAGTCTACTGAAATACTCGTAGTTACATGTATCAATTTACATTTACATTTTAATTATCAAGTACAGTCTCGAGTTTCAAATATATGCAAATTTTATAAGAAAATAGTTCATGATATGGCTGCTGTCTGTTTTGAGAAACTGTAGCTGCAGACATCAGATAGAAAACGCCTACCAAAGCGAATGCATCCATCCTCCACCGAGCCACCTCAACACCTGTGTCTGGGGAAACGGAACAGACAAGGACATCAGAAAGGACATCATCGATACAACCAACGGGACTGGAAGCAAACCTCTGCTAAGATTCTTGTCACAATGACAATCAGTCTTAGTCTCAGGCTAGGGGAGAGTCGGGTAACTTCGGACAGCGGGTAAATTCGGACAGTGACATTGTTTCTTTTATATGTCAATTGTTTGGAACTAAAACAAAAATAACTGGCCAAACAGTGAAAATCCTAATGAGACGGCTCATTATGAGCCGTCTCATTTGGATAGTCACTGTTTGCAATGGTATGTCCAAATTTACCCCATGTCCGAAGTTATCCTACTCTACCCTAGTTTAGAAATTTTACCCGATATATGTTCATTGGGTTACTTTGTCTCAGTATTTAAGTAGTGGCCCCTTTGCTGAAGAACCTGACAAAAATTAAACAACTGACTAACTGGTCAGATGATATGCTCGGTGACAAATTGACCACCAGCAGCAACATCGGCCCGGTGGGTTCACTCTAAACGTAACCATACCGAATTTAGTGCGATGGGCACTCGTTTCCGTATTGAACTACTTCAGTGTCGTTAAATCCTTAATGTTCGAAAGAAGAAGGTTTAGTTTAAACATGTTTTATTGCCAAAGACAACTGACAAATGGGTCGGACCACAAGTTCTAACAACATTAATTAGGGACTTCCACGTGAGAAAAAAAAAAAAAAAAAAAAAAAAAAAATGTAATGGGCAGGTGACGGCAGGCAACAAGCAACCCCCTCCGTACCATACTAACTTGCTCAAGAAACAGAAGCTGGAGACATGAGGTAAGAGACGCCTTTCAGAGCGAACGCAGGCGTCCCCAATCGATAAACCTCAACCCTTGTGTCTGGGTAAACAGCACAGACAAGGCATCAGAAAGTATATGATCTTTGCAGCAAGAAACTACAAACAGCAAAAAATAAAAACAGAACTTCCGAAAGTTCTGGAAGTCAACCTCCACTCTGATTCATGTCGCTTTGACAAGTGAGTCTTAGTTTTAGGTCCGTAAAGAACTTTTACCAGAAATAAGTTCATAAGGTTTTTAAATCAGTTTTAAATCCTACTGAGGTGTTTCGACTGGCGACGCCAGCTTTCGGTCTGGTGGGTGTCTCTTACCAGATGTCTAAAGCTACTGTTTCTCGGGGACTGCGTCAGGACGTGTGGCTTGGAAGGGGCTGCTCGTTGCACGCCGAGACATGCACATCACTTTTATTTTATTTCAAACATTTTGGGTTCAGTGACACTGAAAACGTAAAATACAGAAACGCGGTCTGTCGTACTTAATGCGGTATAGTTATATTAATATTTAAACCACGTGGCCGATATCACTGTCCCCAAGGATATTATCAACCAAGCCACTCGGTGTTTCAGTGTTTATTTTGTTCTTTAGTATTGGGTCACTACTAAGGTTAAAATCTTAAAGAATCTGATTTAAGTGACCCCAATGCTAAATCTCAAAGACTACTTACATTGTAATCTAAATGTAACTATAACAAAAGTAGTACAACAGATAGTACGCAGACGCTAAACACAAAACGTTCGAAAGAGAAGAAGTGATGGGCAGGTCTCGGCGAGCAAGGAGCAGCCCCTTTAAAGCCACACTTATTCCGCGAAAAACCAGTAGCCTCAAACATCAGGAAAGAGACGCCTATCAGAGCAAGCGCAGGCATCGCCATCGACCGAGTAGGAAGGAGGTAATCGATGAGACAAGAATGTATAAAGCAAATAAATAAATAAATGAATAAGTAAATCCAAAAGGGAAGTAGACAACCTCCGCTAAGGTCTAAGTGATAGAATAGTTTAGAAAATTACCTATTACGTAGTAATATAAGTTCATAAGGCTTCTTCTAATCAGTATTTCAGTAGTGACACCGTTTCTAAAGAGCCAGAATATACACACCCAAACTCTGAGTGAGTTTATGGTATCAGCAGGGACAAATTGTCCACTAGCAGCGATGTCAGCCTTGTGGTTTCTATATAAACGTAATAATACCGAATTCAGTGCGACAGGCGCGCGTTTCTGTATTTAACTTCATCAGTGTCGTTAAACCTCAAAACTCATAATGCTTGAAAGAAAAAGGGGATAGTAAGGTCTCGGCAAACAACGACCAGCCCCGTTCGAGCCACACTTAATAACGCATTCTGCGAGAAAAAAATCTGCAGACACCAGGTAAGAGACGCCTACCATAGCGAGCACAGGCTCCTCCGCCGAGCCACCACAACACTTGTTTCTCAAAAAACGAGACAAGGGCATCAGAAAGGGGATCATCGGTGCAGCAAGAACGTACGAAACTTACATTGATGCTACGCCGTTACGCCGCATGGTCGTCCATTTGACGGCAGTATTACGTCATGTGCCTGCCGGGTAGCCTTGAGGATAATCTACATATGCTGGTGCCAAATAATCTACATATGCTGGTGCCAAATGAATATTGTTACTTAGAATGATTTTTTTTTTTTTTTGGAAAGTTCAAGTAAAAAGACAGGCAGTGACTAAGAATTAATAGAACCAAATCCCTCATTCCGCTCTCAAAAACAAAAGCGAAAATCGTCTCTCTTGTCACAAAGCCAAGTAACTAGCTTTCCGTTGACAATATAGAGATAGCAACCTTAGTATGAGACAGGTGAAATAGAATGTCCTTAATTCAATTTAACATGGATAAATGAGCCGCGACACGAGTGTACCAACAAAGTGGTTGTGCGTCTAGCGCAGACTAAGATCAGCCTGGGCATCCGCCCAGTCTGAACAGAGTATTCGTTGTCCGCATGAAGGTAGCTTTGGCCCTTAGCTTCCCTTTAAGCGATAAGGAAAGACTCTGATCAGACTGAGCAAATGCTTAGGATGATCAGTTTGCGCTAGGCGCAAAACCACTTTTTAATTTTCTCGTGTCGCGGCTCAAATGAAGTCAATAAACTCTGAAATAAGGTGCATTATTTAAGAATTAAATTTCATTTATCTAATGTTCATGGAAGTCGGGCGTCACTTACTTTGCACATAGCCCATTGTGTTCATACTTCCATGAATTTCAGAAAAAATAATCTACTCTAATAGCTACATGTAATTTAAAAAATCATTTTGAACATCATTTCCGAATTTTTAAGAGCACCTTTGTAAATTTTACGACGTCAAGCTGTCTCTCACCATTAGGTAAGCCTCTGACCTTAAACGGCCGTCACCATGACCTAACCGCGGTTGAACGTTACAACGTCCAATGGCGTCGTTTCTTTACAAGTGACATTGCGCACCAACGACGTCGCGTGACCGACTGTTGTTCATGGAAGTATGAACACTGTTTCTCCGAAATAGGTTCATATAAAGAAATTCAAAAGGAATGTAATTATTCAAGGACAAAACATCATCTATGTACCTTTATCCGATTTTTGCCTGCATTTGAACTCTGTCTATTACCCATTAAGAAATAAGTCGACAAGTAAGGGGCACAATTACTGCAGACTACAGGGTGTTAAGAAAGTTCGTAGACAGTATTTAAACTTACACTGAAAACTTAATAATGGTATAATTTTGGCAAAACTTTGTAAATGTGATATAGGAAGCACTACCAAGATATGCAACATATAAATTCTGTTTTGATTTATAAACGACGAGAAAATCTAAATTGCCATGGACACACCCTCTTCAGGGCTGACTAATACAGAAGACAAAATTTTGATTTGCATCAGAGATCAGCATCTTAAGAGCTTGGTCTTCCAAAACTAATAGAAGAGATGTTAAAGTACTGGTATTGCAGGAAATATTATCGGGATTTTTTCATTTAGTTTTTATTATTTTCTGACGGTTACTACGGAATTTCTGATTTAATCGAAACTTTAAATTTTAGGGGGATAGAGATAAAATCTATTTCAGTATTTGTAAACACAGAGGCATCTTGCAGATTTCTTTTAGTGTCTTGTTATTAGATATCTTCTCACATCGAGCATAAACATTTGATCTGAATTTCGTTTATATATTGTTTTGCAAAATCACTCTTGACAGATTACACATTTTTTTTTCATTGAATTTTGCACTAAAATCTCGTTGTTTTGAAACAAAGTAGGTCAGCATATGACATTGTTTAGGAAATTCTTGAAATACTCTTTACTGGAGCAAAACTCCCATGTAATTAACGAATTTTCTTGTCAGTTAGATGCATCATTGAAGTAGAAATGCTATTCTATCAACACATTTGCATAATTTGACTTTTTGGTGGTAAAATGTTAAATATATAATAATTTGCAGATACACAATAACTATTTCGATATTTTATTCTTGTCTCCCTTCTCTGAATAAGACCCACTTCATGATATAAATGATTTTATGTCATTTTTTTATTTCAAGTTTTATTTCAGATGTTAATTCATTAACCCCATACCCTTTGAAAAATATTAATGCCTCATCTGCTTTTTTATGTCGATGAATCATCTGTCAAAATGTGCACTATGTCTACGATTCCTTACAAGCTAATAAAATACTGTTTGACTAAATCTCTATCATTAAAGTTAGTTTTAAAATGATGATTTACTAAGGAATAAGAATACATAACAGTTTAATATGGTACACCTATATGCGTAAAATCTATAATAAATAGCAGGCCTCTTTGACACCTTGGATTGGAACTGCTAATTTTATTACGATAAAGTGAGGTCATAAAAGTTGTTACATTGTGGATCCTATAATGTGGAATAGTTCTTGAAACCTGTAAAGTTAAAGATTTCATGAATGATATTTCTACAGTTATGGGCAATGTTGTAATGCCTTCGAACTTCCTTAACACACTGTAGAATGCGAACTGTCCGTTGTAAAACTTATCTACTGAACTCCTCTTATAAATGTCGATACGAGATCACAGCTTTTCAAGGACATCAACTAATTTTACATTAACATAGGATAGTTCAGGGTAGTTCTTTATAAATGATGTCACAGTGTCCAGATACCTAAAAATAATGTAGTTATACATGTAACAGCGATTTTCTTTTTGTGAAATAAGCAAGTGTCTATGAAACCTTTTAAATTTGAATTAAATTTGTCATTTTTATTGAATAATAAAACGTAGAGAAATCGAAATATTAGATGCTGTCTATGAAAACGAGGGTTTCATGCTGATGTTTTAAAGAATTCACTGGGTCACGGCATGACCAAGACCGTCATTTGAAAAAAAACTCAGTTATAACAATACCCATGCCGAAGGCGATCTGTACTTGATCTATCGACCGCATGCAGTATCGTCCTTAGGGATGCCGTTCACACGCTTGGAAAATTTAAATATAATACCCATTTGTACAGCATCCAGTTATAGTACAAACACAGGGTATAATCGATTCCGCTAGCTTTCGCTTCATGCAGAGACTGTACATCATATTTGGCTTCCGCCGAGACTGTCCGCGATCTCTTACTGCCTGTCGAGACTTCTGTACATGATAAATGGCTTCCTGCAGAGACTCTCCGCGTGATTCTGCTTCCTGCCGAGGCTCTCGGCAGGAAGCAGAGTCACGCGGACAGTCTCGGCAGGAAGCCATTTTACGAGGACAGTAGTCTCTGCAGGAAGCAAGAGTCCGCCAGAAAAGACTCAGCGGAAGCCAAATGTGACGGACAGTCTCTGCAGGAAGCGAAAATTGGCGGAATCGGTTATGCCCTGTGACAAAACTTATGTTTATTCATTTCCTGTGTGCACTTTTGTTTCAGTGTTGTGTCAAGAATGCGGTGGGTTTCTGAATGATGCTTCAGGATGGATAACCGCCCCTGACTCCGACGGTGATGGTCTTTATGATAACGATGCAGATTGTTATTGGGCCATCTTACCTCAAAACAACAGCGCCGTCGAAATATATTTTTACTATGTTGACCTACAGAAAGATCCTTATTGTATAAAAGATGTTTTAACGGTAAGGCAAACAGTGTAATCGCGAAGTGATAACATTTTCCTACCTGTGCGGTCGACCGAGTCGGCACTTTTCATAAAGTACTTTCGATAAAATTTCTAGGGTAACCCGAGCCATACCCTGGCATTCCTCGGGCTACTGGAAGGTATGTATAACAAGAAATGTAGCAGTATGTAACAAATTACTCTGAAGGCCTCTCAAACTAAATTTTGCCCCTGGTTGTGGCCTTAACCATACACGCGGAACCTGTGTCTTGCACACAACATAGGTTGTCTTTAATAAATGAATATATAATTTATGTCTGATCCCTGATTTTGACCTTGACCTAGAGCTTGGGATCTCTTGATTCTTGCAAATGTATATACATATCATTTTATAACGCGTTCTGTTTCTCTAAAGTCTGATGAAATTCACCATTATTATGATAGCAGATTTGAGCAAATTTAAAAACATGGTCTGACTTCTGAGGCACGACTATGACCCTGACCTTGAGCAAATGAGCCTGAATTGTGATTGCAACTTACCATCTCATTACTTTTAACCTTTTCATAAGGTTTATTCAAATTTGCCTCGGTATTTTTTTTTTAATAATTGAGGAGAAACTACTCTGCCCCGGATCTAGGGGACGGGCTTTGGGGCTGCAGTTTGCCATTTGACCTCTATGTTATGTATGATATGTAGGCCTCCAGATAATAAGAAGTATCTGATGGCAGTCAAATATCCAGTGTGGTTAGGTCTAAATATTCAAAATATATGTTGTGGCATCTCATTAGAATCGCCTCGGAGAGGCAATTCTAATGAGGTATCACAACATATATTTCAAGGAAAAAAATATATAAAAAATCTCTAGAAATTGAACTATAAATATGTCAAATTTTCAAGCCCACACCCCCCCCCCCCACCCACACATACATTTCGGCACCTCCCAACCCCACCAGTTATTCAGAGACCCACGAGTATGTGATGGTCTGGATCCGGGTCTGCGACTTGACTTGCGACTTCTAAATTTGTCCTTGACTTTGGTGTGGTTACCTATGTATGGAACCTGGCATGCTTTCGCAATAAGCTTTAACCTAAAGTAAAGGTTAATGAAAATTGTCTTTGTACCTGTACGAGTAATTACCAGGACGTATTTTAATCTCTGACCTCAGATTGTGACCTTGACCTTGTGCTTTGGACCTCAGATTGTGACCTTGACCTTGTGCTTTGGAACACAAGTATTGTGTGTGACATATCTTTCTCATTATAGTTTACGTTTCTTAGAAGTTTGATGAACAGGAGACACGATTTGACTTCTAACCCCTTATTGTGGCATTGACATTGAATAAAGGAGCCTAAATTTTGGGCGTGACACATCTTCTCATTATGCCATAAATTGACTTTCTGTGAAGTGTCATTAAATTTGGTTCAGTAGTATATAAGTTATCGATTATACACGACTTAAGACACAATTTGATCATTCACACAGTTGTGACCTTGACTCTGGACGTGTGAACCTTAGTTTCGCTGTGCAACATAACTGCTAATTTCGCTTCTGCCTGTGAAGTTTCATCAAAATTGCTACCGCAGTTTTTAAGCTATTGCTCAAATACGGTTTGCAACGGACATACGGGCACACTGACGGACGGACAGAGTGATTTTAATATGCCGCCCGAAGTTCCTTCATGAGCCATAATAATAATAATAATAATGATAATAATAATAATGTACGGTGTTGTTGATACAGAATTACTTGTTGACAAATGAGCTTCTTCAGGTATTTACATAGAGTGAGAGGTTGCAGATACGCCACATGCTTGCAGGTACCTTAACTGCATTTTTCTAACAAATATCTGTTACCTTTTCATGTGTTAGTTGCAACCAAATTCACTTCTCTCATTTGTTTTGAAAATACGAAATTAAAGACAGCTTTGACAGCGCGGCACGGGAGTTTTCATTATTCTGCAGTCGAAAAGGAGTAGCATTTACATGGCACAGATTGATGAGATTTGAAATTTCGTTAATTAGAAATTTACAAAAGACAACAAAGGCAAGTTTAAACTACATTATTTTGAACAAAAAAAAAACAATACATTTCATTGAGATGTTCCAGCCATCAATGTCACGTATCAATAAAAACAAAAGTTAGAACACTTGAAATAGATGTTGGAGCCCTATTGCCTCGGTCGGATAAGCGGTAGCCTGCTGATCTAGCGGTCTCGAGATCGAGTCCTGCAGACGGAAATCCATCGTAAACGATGTTCCATTGTACACAGCCTTTTATTATCAATCTCCCATTGTCATGATATGATTGAAATACGATTGAAAAGGACGTAAAATCGCAAGTCATTCATCCATCAAAACAGCTGTTAGATGCTATCACCATGTTACCATGGTTATTGCAAACGTATTCAAGCACAATATAACTGAATATAATGGGCTCAGATTGGTAGATTTGGGCATATCAATGCAAACAGTGAAAATCCATAATGAGCCGTCTCGTCAGAGTTGTTACTGTTTGTCCAATTATTTTTATTTAATTTCTAAACAACAGGTAATGCTGTGGTCATTTACCTGCTGTCCGAAGTTACCAGACTCGACCCTTTCGATAACCATTACTGAGTAATTGTTGACAATTAGAATTCCAACATAGAAAGATCTCGAATGGGTCATATTAAGGATCTTACAAGAGTGATCATTTCATATGAAATTTATGAAACGAGCCTGTGCGCTTAAAGGGTAGTTTAGGGTCTAAGCGAGCTTCGTACGGGCAGGGAAGCCTATGAATAGACTGGGCGGATGCCCAGGCTGATCTGGTTCTTCGGAGGGCCCACATGCCACTTTGTTGGTTTAGTCGTATCACATAAGGAAGATTGGTATCATCTACCTCGTATACTATGGGTAAACTGACAAACTTTCTTGGCATAAAAATAGACCGAACTTAAATATGCATTTACAAATAAGGTTAGCACTATATTTCGAATAGATGGAGAAATGACTTGCGATGTTACGTCCTTTTCAACAGAATTTCAGTCATATCAAGACGATGGGAGAGCATAATGAAAGTCCGTGTAAAACGGAACCACTTTAACAATTAACCGCCGAAATCCGCATTATACTTCTGAATAATAATCATAAATAAGTTCCTTCAAGAGCAATGAAAACATTAGTAGCGAAGAATGTTATCAGACTACGTAGTAAGCAAAGCTTTTATTCACAAACAAATGTTGGACGCTATAGCTGCGCTGAAGTTTCTATGAATGAAAGGGTAAAAAAAGATCCACATCAAACGTCCTCCAACATAAGGACATGTTATTTCTAGGGAAAATTCGAGTTTTAAGTGCAGTAGTTGCGATAAGGAACCTTATCTTGCACAAAATGCTTTTGATGATAGGATCAGACTAAATATGAGCCGCGACACGAGAAAACCAACAATGTTGTTGTGCGCCAAGCGCAGGCTAAGATCAGCCTGGGCATCCGCCTAGTTTGATCAGACTCTTCGTTAAATGCTCAAAGGGTAGCTAAGGGTCTAAGCTACCTCCATGCGGTCAGCGAAGGCTCTGATCAGACTGGGCGGATGCCCAGTCTGATCTGAGTCTACGCTGGGCGCATAACCACATTGTTGGTTTTCTCTTGTCGCGGCTCATATTTCAACTCCGGCGTTGTCTATAATACCTGGAAAAAAAAACAGTAAAATACTGAAAAAATTGACAGAAATGTTAAGAATACAAGTTATCAGTATTGCTAGTGACATCAGCAATTAGACTCGCACTACCAAACAGTGAATTGTTGCAGAATAAAACACGGAAACTTTCCAATGCTTCAAAAGACGCACTATGCTAGAAAAAATATAACAACCGGGTAGTTTATTGAAAATCAAAGAGTGCAATTAGACTTTTAAACGTGTTAAGTTTGCAACCTGTCATATCCCAAAGATATTTCTATATACACAAAATATACGACATTTTAAGTGGCTTAAGACGCAGCAAACATTACACATAAGTGGTCGTTTGTTGTCCTAGATGTAGTTTTTATGCTTTCGAATTCGTTTGACTCTTTACACTGACGAACAGTAAATTTCCTGCCTCAAACATAAATGTACACCCATCCTCAAATCCTGCCTCAAACATAAATGTACACCCATCCTCAAATTATGCTGTATTTACAAAATTTCTGGAGGTGTTTGTGATGGTATGGAGGTGCCTGTGGTGATAGAACATATAAAATGAGGGACAAGTTTTTGTGACTCATGTTGTATGTGATCTTCAGAGGATGCCTGTGATTCACATAAACTCGTTTTAAAATGCCATTATTCACACCTCGACCGTCACACACCATGCAAACTATCGTATGGTGTACCTAAAGGCCCAAATGACAATTGCACGTCAGGGTATATTTTATAAGTTTACTAAAATTATCAGATTCAAGATGTTCACGTCGCCGAAATATCAACTACATATAATTTGAAACAAATTATTAATGGTTAACTGGTTAACAGCTACAACAGCTACAAAGATATCTTGCAAATATATCTGGTTTGAAGGTAAATGAATAAGACCTTTAAATGATATTTGGACTGCTACGATAGAAGTCACAAAAGATATCTAAGAAAAAAACGTGTGTTACAAACAAAAGTTTCATCGAAAGCGGGTGTTTTTTATTTTGTTTTTGTAATAATGTTGCTTATTGTAACAACTACAGAATCTTAGCTCTTGTCTAATTGTCACTTGGCTTAAATGTTTGAAGTCCTTCCTCCCAGAAACATACAGGCTAATGGCAATTATAATTCAAATGTCACCTGTATTGGACGGGCGAAAAAAAGACAAATGGTTCAGATCGCATGACCATGATAGCGCCAATGGCCATGTATGCCAGAAACTTTAAAAAAATCTTCTTCTCTAGAACCAATGGGCAGATTGAGTTGACACTTAGTATGTAGCATCTGGGACTCTAGTATTAAAGGCATAATATAAATAATGACCCTAGATTGAAATTGTTGAATTAATAGGGGTTGAAGTAGACTGCATGTCCTTATCACAGAGTCTAATAGCAACAAAAAAAAGGGAAAACATGCTTTTAGCTTTTCCCTTTCTAAAGCCAAAATGACCAAATTTGATCTTGCTCTAAGATAGGTCAATGTCATCATTTATATCCAGGGTCATCATTTATATTATGTTTGCGGTCACTGAGACACCAACTCCGTATCTTTTTGTAACAAAACGTTAATGATAAGTTTATTAACAATTATTACAACTGAAAAGATATGTTGCCTATATGTGGATTTATGGTAAGTGAACCACAACTTTAGATTTGGACTCCTACGACAGAAGTCATAATGGATATTTAAGAAATATCTTTGTTACAAAAGTGACCGACGATAGCGAGCGCATTTGTAACACTGTTGCTAATTGTAACAAATAAAGAATCTGCTCTGGAGAATATTTTTATACCCAGTGTTAATCCGGGGATCTCCACAGGACGCTTAAATCCAGCTAAGAACCGTTTCAACATTTTAAAGATATTCTAGATTCAAGATGTCCGCCGCCGAGATACAACGGTGCACGTAGCTGAGATACCAATTACGTATTTTTTTGTAAAATGAATTTGAATAGTAAACTGGTAAACAACTGCAACAGCTGCAAATATATGTTGCAAATATGTCAGCTTTTTCGTAAGTGAATCAGAAATGAGCCGCGACACGAGAAAACCAACAATATGGTTGTGCGCCCAGCGCAGACTCAGATTAACCTGGGCATCCGCCCAGTCTGATCAGAGTATTTGCTGTCCGCATGGAGGTAGCTGAGACCCTTAGCTACCCTTTAAGCTCCTAGCAAAGAGTCTGATCAGACTGAGCAGATGCCTAGGATGATCTGAATCTGCGCTGGGTGCACAACCACTTTATTGTTTTTCTCGTGTCGTGGCTCAAAATAAGATGATATTTGGACTGCTATGACACAAGTCATATGTTAGAAAAAAAGTGGTACAAAAGTTATCATCGAAAGCGTACGCTTGTAAAATTGTTCTTTAATGTAGCAACTGAAAAGTGTCTTATTGTACAAAAACTTCAAGCATAACTTGGGTAAACAGGAAAATCGACTTTACATATTATGTTGCCAAGATCTTTGTTATTAGTGTCAGTGCCTAACCTTTTCAGATAACATTTAACTTGGTGTCAGTGGTATAACAGTAGATAAAGAAGATGCAAATTTGTTGTTGGTTTTCACAAACGTGCGATTTTGGTAACAAATAACCGCGCCCCGTCAGAGAAATTTCATATATTATTCAATTCCTTAAAAAAAATAGAACCAAAAAAAAAAAAACAAAAAAAAAAAAAAAAAAACATTCTTGTGAGATGCATACGATAGCTCATTTTAACCTCTCACATTTTGCACATGGAATTACGGGTAATTAGCCACTTTTTAATCAAGATGGATTAAATGAGCTGCTGTGAATTCTGAATTGAAATTCCGCACTCTTCCCGCAAATTCATATTAATAATAATAATAATAATAACAGTAATAATAATTATCATTATTATTGTTATAATTCTCAGTGTTATTATTAGCATTAAAACTATATTAAACAAAAATAAATGCCGACGTGGTAGGGAAATTGCCGACAAACTGCAAAAATAGAAAAAAGAGAGTTCACTAAATGATCTAATTCCCATTAATCTGGTCTGATGTTTTTTTTCAGATTTATAATGAAAACTTAGAGTACTTACTTTCGGTCTGTGAAGAAGCATGGGCCCCAAGTATTCTGGCAAAATCAATGGTTCTTCATTTTCGATCGGATTCAGACGTCAGTGCAGGAGGGTTTAATATTTCTTACCGACAAGTTTATGGTAAAATGTTGGTCACATGCGTTAAATAACACAGCTTAGCGTACATTGAAACGAGCCGCGATACGGGAAAACCAACAAAGTGGTTGTGCGCCCAGCACAGACTCAGATCAGCCTGGGCATCCGCCTTGTCCGATCAGACTCTGCGCTAAGCACTTAAAGGACAGCTAAAGATCTAATTAACCTCCATGCGGACAGCGAAGACTCTGATCAGACTGGGCGGATGCTTTTACTTCTAAATAACTCTTACAAAAACTGGGAGAGTCATGAGAGGCGATTTATATCTTGAACATGTTCAAAATATGACTACTGCAAGTAGCAAATGTTTGAACGTACTGTTCCTATTTTATGGTACTGCAGTAACGTACAGTGACGTTATTAAACTTACTTTCAGTGCTTTATCACGCATTTGTTAACTAGGCTGTTCTATTGAGCTGGTTCTATAACGTACTTCGGAGTAGTGGGTACGTACAATAACGTAGTAGTTGTCACAGTTAACAGAATGTAGGGAAAAGTACAGCAGTAAGTACGTTAAAATACATTCATTTTGGTTGTTTTTAAGTATGTTAAGCCACGTTATTTAATGCATGTGTGACCAAGGCTTAAGTTTGGTGTCTATGAAATTCCATATAAGATTTTTTCGATCAACGGGTTAACTGCATAATGTCTATCGTGGTTCAGGTACTTTCTTTGCTAAGGTACAAGCGTAGTATCATACGACTGGCTATCTATTGAACTTGGAGTCGTGCTTTAGTTAGTGCAAGTCACGTGTTTTTAAGGTCAATGGAAACACGTGCAGGGAGAGCAACTATGTTACTTACTTCGTTGCTGCCCTTCTCAAAAGGGCCAACTGTTAAATCAAATAAGGTATTTCCAGGAAGAAGCAAAAGTTGTTTATCTTGCTTCAAAAATGACGAAAGCATTGATGCGTTTAGATTTACACCTGCGATTTTTTTCGAATTGTTATTCAGTTACCTTTATTTCAGAGTCTGTTCCCTCATGTGTTTCTATGCATATCTAATCCATCTCCAGTTTATTCTGTATAAATAAGCAATCATTATGCTGGAGATAGTAAGGGTAAAATGGATATGTGAGGGATATTCTTTCCACCTTTCTAAAAAAAAGCATACGTAGTGACCCCTAATTAGAACCGTAACGACGAGACGGTACCGATAAGAGGCCATTCACAACGTATGTTTTCATCAGGAAATGAGAAAAAAAAATATCATAGGATTTTTCTAAATTCCTACCGAATAGGAATATAGCTCTACTAGCATGCACAATAGACCTTTTTCACATTGTTTTCTCCTTTGCCGACTACTCTTCAATTGAGGTGCGAATATTTTCCTGTAAACATATATGGGGCAGTGTTGTTCTGGCCTTGCAGGAGGAGATGTGTTGGTGTCAGAATTTTGAATATATTTCTTGTGAAATAACCGCCATTTAAATGCAATATGTATTGTAATTTCTTGAGCCTTGAAGCTTTGTTCAATTATAAATATTTGATCATAGATAAAAATAGCTTTTGTTAAAGAAAAAATACAAAAAGCAGAGGCATATATCGGCTGCGCGATACAAAACTATAATGGTATTAGTTTTTAATCATTTAAATACTACGGTAAATTACTTGTTAAATCATTAAAACACCACCCTTTCGCAAAAGGAATATAAAAAAATCAGGACAATATTTTTTACCAAACTATTTAGTTTAAGAATAATCTATTTGTATTAAAACAGGGACAGAAAAATTGCTAGCCATACGTCAGTTTTGAATTAATTAGATCGTCAATTTGATATTTTTGTTTTATGTTTTTGAAAATATATTTTGACTTCAAACCTGAACAAAGTGGAACAAAAATAAACAGCCGTATACCGTCCAAACTGGTCACAAAACAGTTACCGAATCTGCCCGCATCTTTATTATAAATCAACCTCGCATGGTGAGATGTGTGGGTGTATCTGGAATGTGCTAAAATAAATCATAAAGCCAAAACATATAATGTATCGTTCTATAATTGTAGAAATGCATGAAGATGAACATGCTTGGTTTGTATTACGGACGACTGAATAAAAGTAATTAATTTAGCCGACCATTAGCGTCACACATGGACACGGGGGCCTAGCTACAATTGTTAGCTCACTAATTTGAATGTATTTGGTGTATATTTATTTTATCGTTATTATAAATTTCTATAGTTTAATTTATTGCAGAAAACAATTTGCTTTGTGTTTGGTGACAGTCGGTATCAACCGATGGCAAGTACCTGCTAATCATATGATATCAATATCACCCACTAAAGTGTGAAATACTGTTGGAGGTGTCAGCGTGTTACATGTTCCGTTAATTGCGTTTATTGTCAATAGCTAAGTGATAGCATATGTCAAACCTTCTGATAACTAGCAAAACTTAGCTTACAGTATATGGGCGATTATTTCCTCTCTTAAATATTTAGTTTTATTTATTTGGTTTCGATAGAAAAATTTCAACCTCATATATGAATGATTTTCTTTTGATTTAGACTTCTTTAAAAGAAAACGGAAAACACATTTCAATAAGTTAATATATAAATAAATAAATGCTATGTATTTGATCTCATAATTTCGAAATAATCCGTGTCGTACTTGACTTTTGTGTAAGACGTACACCTTTTTCTGAGTTTTCTGTGTATCATTTGACGTGATTTCTTTCCAATTGATGATTTAAATACAAGTATTTATAATATTTGCTTGAAATCATTGTGGAAAATAAAAATAGTAAATAGTGCATTATTATGACAAATAGAAATGCGAATATAGACGATTCGAACAATTATTTGTCACTCATTACATAGGAAGTATCAATGGCATGAATTTCGTTTGCCCCCTCAGTGTAAAGTCTCGCCTACTATCGGGTAGTATCGCGTCACGTGAGCGGTATATATTTTCGTGCAGAAGCTATGTGAAAAAGATCTATTTCGTATGCTTTAAATATTGCATCTTGTCCTTTTATTTTTCGACTTGAAATTACCGCATAATATCACAGCATCTAAAATAATAATCGTAACTGTCCTAAAATTGAACAGTTAGGTTAATCAATGCTGTTGCTTCCAACAGATGCAAATGGAATGAAAATAATAGTGCAGAGTCTGATCAGAAGCTCAAGAAGAAGGAGTCTGGTCTAGTGCACTGTTTGCTTAGGCTCTATCTCAAAACTTAGGATTTTTACGATAGGTCGTGTTAGCATATATACTTAAGAACAAAAGTACTGAGTGATCTTATCACAAACAAAAATTTGCAGGCTGGCAATGTGGCTCCACTGAACTGTATTCTGCCGGGTCCTTCTCCCCTTTGGATGCCGATTCGGATGGATTTTACGACAATGATTTGTTTTGTAATTGGGACATAAAAGCGGTAAATAACGACCTTACAATCCGTCTGTACTTTTCACAATGGGACATTGCTGAAAGTGCCAACTGCACGTTGGATTTCCTTCTGGTATGTATTACGTAAGACCGCAAATATTATTAAAACTGAGACCCATAAAACAATTACCATAACTGTCCTAAAATCTAAGCTGAGCTTGTTTTTGATTTCCTGAAGTTATGCTTCTAAGTGACTAAATGGTAAACATTGTGAACCCTGATCAGATTGCTCTTTGAGCTGGGTTTGCAAATTTATGCTCAGATTACTCAGATGTATCAAGCATCTGCTGGAAAATTTTCCTGATAACAGGGGTATGATTACATGATGTGATATCAAGTCAGTTAAGAACTGCGCTTGCGCAAATGTTTTCAGTCGATGCCTTTAGAAGCGGCCTCTGAAGATGATTGGCCACAATCGGAGTTGGCCGTCACAACAATGTTCGATTGGTTAATCGATATCACCGATTAACGTCATAACGCATTCGCGACGTAATCAAGTTTGAACAAAACAGTGATTGCTTTTCCTTGGTTTTGGCTGTCTTTACGCCGCAAAATATTCTATAGATGCATGATAAATAAAAACCATGAAAGTGACTTTGATATCAAGTACATCAGGCTCGACCGGAAACATGTCGGACTGGCTCGGTAAGCCTCGCCATTCCTACGCTGTTTCTGTTCTCGCCTGATAAACTTGATGTCAAAGGACACTAACATGGTATTCTCTACTTATCAGGCTCGACCAGAAACACGTCGAACTGGCTCGGAAAACCTTGCCATTCCTACGCTGTTTTTGGCCTTGCCTGATAAACTTGATATCAAAAGACACTAACATGGTGTTCTCTATTTATCAGTCTCGACCAGATACACGTCGGACTGGCTCGGCAAGCTTTGCCATTCCTAAGCTGTTTCTGGTTTTGCCGGATAAACTTGATATCAAAAGACACTAACATGGTATTCTCTATTTATCAGGCTCGACCAGAAACACGTCGGACTGGCTCGGCAGGCCTTGCCATTCCTACGCTGCATCTGGTCTCGCCTGATAAACTTGATATCAAAAGACACTAACATGGTATTCTCTATTTATCGGGCTCGACCAGAAATACGTTGGACTGGCTCGGCAGGCCTTGCCATTCCTACGCTGCATCTGGTCTCGCCTGATAAACTTGATATCAAAAGACACTAACATGGTATTCTCTATTTATCAGGCTCGACCAGAAACACGTCGGACTGGCTCGACAGGCCGTGCCATTCCTACGCTGCATCTGGTCTCGCCTGATAAACTTGATATCAAACGACACTAACATGGTATTCTCTATTTATCGGGCTCGACCAGAAATACGTCGGACTGGCTCGGAAAACCTCGCAATTCCAGTTCTGTTGCTGGTCTCGCCTGATAAACTTGACATCAAAAGACACTAACATGGTATTCTGTATTTATCTGTCCCAAAATTTGATTTTTTTTTGTATGCTTCGAAATTTGAACAAACCCATTTAATACCTGTAATGAAACTATCCATGCCTGGGCCCAGTGTATTTAACCGACAATTAGTAACGCAATTCATGCTGGGCTAGGGCCGGTATGAATCGTATTACGACTGTTAGGGATCTTGTTGACATTTACCTGTGCAATAAACATGTATAGAGCCCAAACTGTGACAGTCGTTGAAGGATTTCATATTGCTTGGGCATGAATTATGGAATGTGAAATGTGACCTTGTTTACAGTGATATCCTTCGACACTTGCATACGGAGTTAACGTTTTTCAGCTAGTCTGCTATGCCAGAGCCTGTTTCAAATATCGAGACTTTGTTGAAAGAGGGAAGCTACTTACCCGGAAACAGTTGATACAGGGTTATCATGAAGTAAAGTTTGTGTCGACAATTGAAAAGTTTCATCAGAGACACCATGGCCTCGTTGATCCCTAAAATGTGGCCGTTTCCAATTTATTTCCCGATTTGATGGCCTCAGCCGAAGCTTAGTTAAGCTTTCTAATACTGGACTTTCATTTTCACTTACTTTTTCCACTGATATATAGATATGATGGGTGTATTATGATAGGCAGGCGATGCTTACTACTCGTGAGAACCTTATCATATCTCTATTTTAGGGTCCATGTTTGTGTATCTAGAATATTCCGGCATTGTCAATTTTAAAATGACTTACGAGTTCGGACTTATGATTTGGGTACTTTGAGTACTTTCATTTACAGCAAAAAGCCATATAGAGACAAACCATTAATCGTTTGATAAGCATCATTAATGAAAAGTAATTTGAAGAACTTAAAGCTTTAGGCAAACTTAATCGCCTAGATTTTGCTTTATCGTTTTGACCCCCCCCCCCCACTCCCCTCCTCCAATCTTATCCCCTCCAATAAACAAGTAATAACAAAATCAAAAGCACCTCCTAATCACCGCATTAAGGGTCATAAAACAATGCAGTGCTGAAACCATTGCCTCCCTCTGGGCCCCCAGTGGGATATATTCATGAATCACTCAAATCACTAAAAAGACTGTTCCTCCAGAGCAAATTTCATAGTTGTAGGGAATCTCCTTGGTAGAAATTCAGCCTTAGCAACAGCATAGCAACTACTTAGGTCGTTTTATAAATATGGCTCCAGGAATCATGTGCAACAGTCAGGTTTAAGTACTTTGAGTTACTTTGATTTCAATCATTTTAGCCACTGCCGTAAAAAGTCTAAATATTTGGACACCTAAAATAATAACTGTCACTATCCAAAGCTTGAACATTAAGTTTTTTTTTCAATGACGTAATGCTTCCAAAAGATGTACAAGGCCTGCAGGAACAGGGGCCGTATTTATAAAACGACTTAAGTGGTTGCTATGCTGTTGCTAAGGCAGAATTTGTTTGGAGGAGATTTCCTACAACTATGAAATTTGCTCTGGAGGAGCAGTCTGAAAAAGACGGTTCCTCCAGAGCAAATTTCATAGTTGTAGGGAAGCTCCTCTGTAGAAATTTAGCCTTAGCAACAGCATAGCAACGGCTTGAGTGGTTTTATAAATACGGCCCCAGATCCCCCTCGGTCTGCACTGTTTGCTAAGTCCCAATATTGAGTACATTAAAGGTAACACTTGGTTAAATATAAACGCGTGAGGGTCAAAAGGTTTTCACATGCCGCCCCGAGAAGTTCTTCTTTCAGCTATGCGTATGATATTTGATGTTGTATGATAAATGAATGAATATTTATTTGTCGGCTATAAAATAAGCTTTCATCTCCATGTGACTATGAACAACTCTTGATTTATGATTAGAAGTATGACTACAACTGCAGTCGAAACAACCCAGCAGGCACATGACGTCGGAATGACGTCGCACTGACGTCGATTAACGTCAGTATGACGTCATTTCGACGTCATGTGCCCGCTGGGAACCCATTTAACGACTAGAATTTTAATTATAACTGCAGGCAAAATAAAAGCGCCATGCTTATGGTGCTGAAAGACTTATTGCCCAGGCAAAGACATGACGGAAGATCAAAGAGTAGGACTTATCTCTGCAATCACATGACGTTTATGCAACGTCACATCAACGTCAATGCAATGTTATGACGTTGCATCGACGAAGATGCAACGTTGTCATAATTTTATGTTGCACGGTTAAATGATGATTTTTATATACATACATATGAGCCGCGACGTGACAAAACCAACAATGTGGTCGTGCGTCCAGCGCAGACTCAGATCAGCCTGGGCATCCGCCCAGTCTGATCAGAGTCTTCGCTGTTCGCATGGAGGTAGCTTAGACCCTTAGCTATCCTTTAAGCCCTCAGCGAAAAGTCTGATCAGACTGGACAGATGTCCAGTCTGATCTGAGTCTGCGCAGGGCGCACAACCACATTGTTGGTTTTCTCGCGTCGCGGCTCATATATATTAAGGCACCATGAATCTTTCTCCTTTCATCATATCATTTTTAAAGATATTTCTTATTTTAGATACACGATGATGACGAAGCGTATGGAATCTACTGTGGTGTGTATCGACCTCCACTTTTCACAACAACGTGGGTGTCACTTAGCGCCAGTCTCTTCACGACGTGCTGCTTACAGGGAACAGGCTTCAAGGCCTTATATACAATACAGAGTAAGTTTTTGACTAATCAGAGAAAGTAGATGAAAAGCTAATGATCAAGAACGGACATAACTGTTTAGTTTATCCTATCCTAAATACCAAATGGGAAAGAACAAAATATATAGAGGATCTTACGTGAGCGGTCATTTCATATGGAATTTATGAAGCGAGCCTTTTGCGAGTTTCATAAATTTCAAATGAAATGACAACGAGTATAAGATTCTGTTTATCATATGATCCATCAAAATGGGATTTCAACGCCTTCAAACTAAACATGGTTTCAACAAGAAAACGCATTGTTGACATGGACGTTGTCAATGACGATACGTGTACGCGCCAAAGTGTAATTCGCACGTGTGGTCATATGATTTTTATGACACGACGTAATTCATTAATAAACAAGAGCTGTCGCCTGACAGCATAGCTCGCCTGAATAGGTGCTTGCCCATCACACAGTCACTATGGTGGTGTGGACTGCTATGCATAAAACTTCAGGCAAGCATGTCCATAATGACAACACATCTATAAACAAAAGCTATCTCAGAAATGTCTTAAAATAAATTAAAATAAGAAAAAAAATTACATGAAATTTCAAAGTTCATGAGCTTAAGGTCAAAGAACTAAGGGGGTAGGGGGAGGAGTGGGGTAGGGGTGGGGGGAGGGGGAGGCTGGGATGTATCAAACCTTGATCCATTATCTAACATCAGTCCAAGTATATGTATAAGTATCAACTGAGTCCATTGTGGCACTTTGAAATTATGTCTTCATAAATATAAAACTTTAACCAAAATTCAAAGTCAATAACCTTGACTTCAAGGTCATCCAGTGGGGTAAGTATATAATGTTTTGTAAAAACTAAAAAAAGTGTCTAACATCAGTTCAAGTGTAAACTAAGTCTCTGCCAAGCATTATGATTCAGTATGCAATTAGAAAACTTTAATAAAGACCGATTTCCTAAGTCCCTGACCTTGACATCAAGGTCACTGAGCGGGATTGGGATAGTACTGTGTAAAACTTTGGACCAATATCTAACTACAGTGGAAATATAAAAAGAATTCATCTATGGGTTCATGAGATATGTGTCTTTAAAAACTTTAACCAAAACAATGAAAAAATAAAAAAAATAATTTTCTAAGTCCATGACCTTGACATCAAGGTCACTGAGGGGGGTGGGGGTAGTACCCTGGAAAACTTTGGACCAATATCTAACTACAGTACAAGTATCAAAGGAATCCATCCATGGGTTAAGGAGATATTGGGCTTTATAAAACTTTAACCAAAACATCCAGTTCAAAAAACTCCGAATTTTCAAAGTCCATGACCTTGACATTAAGGTCATGGAGTGGGGTGGGGGTGGTACCCTGTTAAACTTTGGACCAATATCTAACTACAGTGCAAGTATCAAATGAATCCATCCATGGGTTAAGGAGATATAGGTCTTTAAAAAACTTTAACCAAAACATCCAATCCGGACGCCGACGCGGACGCTGACGCGGACGAGGACGAGGACGCTGACGCTGACGCTGACGCCGACGCCAGGGTGACAACAATAGCTCTTCCTGAACTTTCGTTCAGGCGAGCTAAAAAGTTTCCATACCAATTTAAATAACAGCGGGTCATGTGATAGAAAAATGTATTAAGACGGCAAACAGAGACATGGCAAGCGATAAGTCAAGAGGTCGGCGCTTTCCCGGCAAACTGCCGCGAGGCTATTCTAAATAATTATCAAAAGGTCAAAGACTACTATAATTCCTACAAGCAATGGCAATATAAAAAACACACAAGCCGAAGTACCGCTTAGGAAAAGTCAGAAATATATTAAATTCACCTGACCTCACCCTTTGGCCTGCGTTCTATAGGGATTCACAAATACGCAAGCCAAACCTTTTTTCAGTTATAATTCCAACAGCCTCTCTTTGACACAAGTTCCAAACGAATGATTGGCTGACAGCATCTGCAGAGAGGCGTTTATGCATCAATAAATTCTGTTGACGTTGTATCCATACGAGGTATTTTCTTCCGATTAATTTTTTTCACCTTGTTCCGTAACGAATCGGCAATTTTCCTTTTCCTAACTGTAATTCGGACGGAAGATTTAAATTTGTCTTGAGACGACCAAAGCAAGCGCGTGTATGATGTTAGTAACGTCAGCGTCATAACAAACGTAAATTTGGAACGTTTTCAAAGTGATGGCGCCCTCGACAGTGTGTTTGGTTGAATCATTGACTATTTGCGAGTGTTTCGGACTTTTCCTGCAAGGAAACCGTTTAAAAATGTAAACCTGCGAAAACCCGTTTTTAGTTTCAGAGTATATAATTGCAAAGTGTATTATGCTTGAAACGAATGTCTCTGATTTTGTCAACCGCTGTTTACCTAACCCTCCAATGTAGTAAATCGATTCGGGCTTTATTCAGTTTGTGAGTGATTTGCCGGCGTTTACACATCGACAAAATCCAAAAAAAGGATATTCATTGTTATTATAGTGAAGACGAACTGAACATACCCATGCTTGCTCCTTTGAAATGCCTGTGCTTACATATAAGCTTGTCTCTTGGCATGTTTTATGGTAAGTTTATGATAGCATGGCAAATACTGTAGAACCGGTTTCTTAATTATAGGTCGGTTCGGATAAAAGCAATAAAATAAAATACTTCTTCCTTCCATATCTCTCAAAAATCCTGCAATGTTTGTATCATGATGAAATATTCTTAATATTACCAAATTTTGCAAATGACAATTTCGAGAACATTGGAAACCTCAACCAGAGTCTTTAGATGGGAAATGGTTGGTCTGAGTTGCGGTTTAGCTGAATTATTACTGCTCGGAGAGATTATATTAAAGATAAATTCTATTACCTATTTGGAACCATAATACTTACATATATCTCTCATATGTGATGACCAAATAGGCCATAACATATTTCTGAGAACACCGTGTGATCAGCATGGTAGACATTCAATATAGAAATAAATTTGTTTTCGATTGTATCGATATTTCTTTAAACGCCGGCGAATCACTTACAAACTGAATAAAACCCGAGGGGCTGTATGTTAAGTTTGTAAGTGATTTGCCGGCCTTTAAACATCAATAAAATCCATAAAAAATAAATTTCATATCTTATAATTCCATCTCAAGCATCTTAGAATTCGGCGCAAAAAAAATCCCGATAGTTCCTGGTTTCTGGTTTAGGGTATTTATCAAAGTAACTTCGTTAAATTGTTATTAGAATTTGAAATGGAATTGATAATTGAGCCGCGACATAACAAGACGAAAACTCAGTACAGCCTGGCCATTCCCCCAGTCTGATCAGAGCCTTCGCTGTCCGCATGGAGCCAGCTTGGACTGCCTTTAAGCACACAGCAAAGACGCTGATCAGACTTGGCAGATGCCCAATCCCAGTTGGTTTAGACTCATATTCTAGACGGAGTTTTTTATTGTTTTGTCCCCTTTGGGTATGTACTAGTATTTGAATGGACAGCGTATTTAAAATTTACCAAATTGCAGTATGTTTTCCCTGGGCTCTCTTTGGAAGGCCATTTCAGGGTCACCAATGAAATTTCATTAGCCGAAACTGCGTAGACTGATATACCTTTTTATTAACGTTTTCATTGTTCTTGTAGGAACTCATTTATAAATTAACTATTTTCTCTATGATGTCTTGGTTCCAGCAGACAAAGCTGCGAACAACGCTGTTGTTGTTTGACGGTCACACTACATTCTCAACTTCAATGTCGAAAGGTCTATGTTGAATCAATATTGAATAAAGGTTGATCAACGTCCAAGCAAAATTCAAGCAAATTCCATTGTTGAATCAATATTGAGTGTCTGCTGGGTTAATACTTTGAAGCAGGAGCTGAATGGCACTAAGGCTTATGAGAAAACTTCCGCAAAAGGAAGTATACCAGCAATGACCACATTTGTCATACAGCCACTAAATTTGCTTTAAAAATTTATGAACAAGAAGATACGCTTCCTACATTCTACTGGCTACCTAAACTTCATAAACGACCATACAAGGAACGAGTTATTGCTAACTCCAGCTCATGCACGACTACCGAGCTTTCAGTATTGCTAATTTCTTGTCCAACTGTCATCAAAAATCATGTTATCATATATTGTGAAAAAGTCTATAAAAGGTCAGGTAAAAACTTTTCTGGTCAAATAAATAATTAATGTGAGGTAAGAAATCGCGAGGTTTTCATGCGTCCAGATTTTCTACATTTGATTTTCCAACATTATATACTACCTTGCCCCACAATCGTACGGGTAAACAATGGATTTAGCTGAAAGAGTTTCCCAAAGGGAAATACTCTCTTTATTTTGCCTGCAATGATAGACATGCTTTCTTCACCTCTGAAGCGGTCAGCATTGTAAATTATGGTTATGTCAAAAAGTGTGTGAAGCTCTCAACTTTCTCTTGGACAGTATCTATATCAGATTTGGCTCTTAACTATACAGACATATTGTAGGTATTCCTATAGGCACTAACTGCACCCCTCTTGTAATTGACCTGTTTTTGTTATGTTTATGAGAGAGACTTTATGTGGTCTCTTTCAGAGGATACGCAATCCGAAGTTATTGAAGATTTCAGTTCTACTTCTCGGTATCTTGATTATATAGTGACAATAACTTCTTTGATAGCATGGCAGTCAATCAGATTTTCCCTTCTGAAAGTCAGTTAAATAAGGCCAGCGTCTCAGATACCGAGACCTCAATTTTGGATTAACATTTATCTATATCGGATGGTTTTGTTACAACTAAAATTTACGATAAACGAAGTGATTTTGATTTGAGAAAACCAACAAAGTGGTACGTGCGCATCCGCCCATTCTGATCAGAGTCTTCGCTATGCGCTTAAGGGAAAGCTTAGGGTCGAAGCTAGCTCCATGCGAACAGTGAAGACTCTGATCAGACTTGGTGGATGCCCAGGATGATCTGTGTCTTCGCTGGACGCACATGCCAATTTGTTAGTTTTCTCCTGTCGCGGCACATTTACTTTTGTCTCCTTCGAAATGCAAAACTTACCGCAGGGACAATATGTTTGCTATATATCTTACTATTTTCATAAATGAGATAGAATTTGTTATTTAAAAAAATCATAATAAAAAAGCAAAACATTTATTTTTCTTAAAATAAATTGGTGCACTTTGGGGAGATCGATCCATGGAAGTGTATTTTGAAATGTTGCATTCACAGGGGCAAACATTTGTTCTAAAGAACACAGGGTATAATCGATTCCGCCAATTTTCGCTTCTTGCAGAGGCTAAACATCATATTTGGCTTCCGCCGAGACTGTCCGCGAACTCTTGCTTCCTGCAGGGACTACTGTCCTCGAAAAATTGGCTTCCTGCAGAGACTGTCCGCGTAATTCTGCTTTCTGCAGAGGCTCTCGATAGGAAGAAGAATCACGCGGACAGTCTCTGCAGGAAGCCATTTATCATGTACAGAAGTCTCGACAGGAAGCAAGAGTTCGCGGACAGTCTCGGCGGAAGCCAAATATGATGTACAGTCTCTGCAGGAATCGAAAATTGGCGGAATCGATTATACCCTGTAAAGAAATTACTGTTATATTCATCGCCAACATACGTCTTGGTATGGGAGGCAGTCAATCTGTTCGTGTTACATGACTGAGCCACAACACGACAAAACCAACAATGTGGTTGTACGCCCAGCGCCGACTCAGACCAACCTGGGCATCCATCCATTCCGATCAGACTCTCTGCTAAGCGCTTGAAAGGTAGCTAAGGGTCTAAGCTACCTCCATGCGGACAGCAAAGACTCTGATCAGACTGGGCGGATGCCCAGGCTGATCTGAGTCGGCGCTGGGCGCACAACCATATTGTTGGTTTTGTCGTGTCGTGGCTCATGTATTTTCATTAAATAACATTACATGTTTATAACCCAATGTCAACTAATTTTATACTTAAAACATATTTTTTTTGTTTTTTCTTTCATACTATGTCTTACCCATATATATGCATTTTCCTTCCTTTTTCGTTTTCTTTTTTCCTCTTCGCTTCTTTCTTTCTCTCTATTTTAACCCAATTGTTACTAACTTGATATTTCTATCTACCAATCAAAATGTCACTGAATAATTAATCAGCCAAATAGTGAATCAACAAGCCAAACGGCCAATTTCTAATTCGATCAGATGGTCTATCAGTCATTTGATCAGTCAGTCAGACATTCAGTCAATCATTTGAATAATCATGTTTTTTGGTCGATCGATCGACCGAGCAATCGATCAATCAATCAATCACTCCATCAATCAATTGATCGATCGATCACATCCATTATTCCCCCCTCCTTTTTGTGATATTATTCTATAGATCAGCCTTCTTCACCAATAAATGGAGTATCTTTTACATTTTGAAGATAAGTATTAACATGAGACAAGAGCTTTACCAGCTCTTGGTCACTGAAAACGAACAATTGAGCCGCGACGCGACACAACCAACAATGTGGTTGTGCGCCCCGTGCAGACTCAGATCAGCCTGGACATCCGCCCAGTTTGATCAGACTATTCGTTTAGTACTCAAAGGGTAGTTAAGGGTCTCAGCTACCTCCATGCGGACAGCGAAAACTCTAATCAGACTGGGCGGATGCCCAGGTTGATCTGAGTCTGCGCTGGGCACACAACCACATTGTTGGTTTTGTCGTGTCGCGGCACAATTATGCAGTTCTGTGGTTATACACAGATGCTAGGTTCAGATTTGTTTTGTGTAGTTAAATGGCTTGAAAAAAATATGGCATTGGATGGAGGATTAAATAAGCATTTTTTGAAAGGCAATAATGAGAAAGGAAGCCAACCGGAAGTAAATTAAAAGTCTCTCTCGATAAGAAAAAGAAACACACACGAAAATGGAGATTTACAAATACAAGTTAATAGAAGAAGGAAGAAAAATGTATTTGGCCAGGCTAATCGTTCTTGTTGCTTTTCTATAAATAGAGGAACCATGTGGACAAATACTGATGAACAAGACAGGTGTGATACGGCCTCCTGACAGTGACAACGATGGGCTCTATGATAACTATCAGAACTGTTGGTGGGCTATGGTTGCTCCCGACCATGGCATTATTGAGTTTGAATTTCTAAACATTGCAATACAGTACGACGAAAACTGTAAATATGACTATATACAGGTAAGATTGTAGAGCATGATTTTGTTGTACCAGCTTTCTGCAAATCTTTGACGGCCTTATGGAGAAAACCATGTTAGTGTCTTTTGATATCAAGTTTATCAGGAGAGACCAGCAACAGCGAAGGAATGGCGAGGCTTGCCGAGACAGTCCGATGTGTTTCTGGTCGAGCCTGATAAATTTGATATCAAAAGATTTTTGATATCAAGTTTAGCAGGAGAGACCAGGAACAGCGAAGGAATGGCGAGGCTTGCCGAGCCAGTCCGACGTGTTTCTGGTCGAGCCTGATAAACTTGATATCAAAAGACACTTGCATGGTTTTCTAAATTTTCTTGCATCATAAGAATATTTTAAGGCGTAAAGAGTGTCAAATGAATGAAAAGCAAACGCGGTTGTATTCGAACTTGCTTACGTCGCATATGCATTATGACATAAGTCGGTGACGTCATTTAACCAATTGAACGTTGTTATCAGGGCTAACGTCGGTATATAGCCAATCGTCTTCAGAGATCGCTTCCACAGGCATCGCCTAATAACATTCGCGCATGTCCAGATCTATATGGACATGATATCACATCATGTTATCATACTCATGTTTTCAGGCGAGTTTTGCAGCAGATCCACTGTACATTCATTATGTATGTCAGCCATGAGGCCTTCTGCTGAGAAAGAGCTTACATCTTGTTGTTTCTTTTTCCTGGTCTTATCTTGCCATAGCGTACTCAAGTCTTATCTTTTTCGACCTCGAGTAACCTTTCAGGTTGCCTGGGCAAAAAGGGTTGCCGGGTCCAGATGTTGCAAATTATAAGACAATAAATTATTGAGGTTCTCCCCTGCGTTATCTATTATTAAGAGTATAAAACATTCTTTACCGTGTTTTAACGTTTGCAAAGCCCCAGTGTATCAACGTGTTGCTGCCCGGACCGCGTGGCGGTGAGGGCTGCATCTTGTTAATACACGAGGGCTTGGACAAACGTTTAAACACAGGAAAAGAATGTTTTATCGCCATTGTTATATACCTTCTTACTGACGCCATCTTGATTCAAGTGATCTGCAGATAACACAAAAGCGGGCTTTAATGGTGTTTGTTATATAACTAATGACCCTTTACTATAGAAAACAGCCGTGTTGTAATCGACAGCATTTTACGTTGGTTTCCTTCTACTTGTAAGTGTCGCAATGCGACAGAATCGCTGAAACAGGGCTTCAACCCTGTTAAAACACGGGTGCGCCAGGGCTTAAACACCATTAAAACCCACTTTCGTGTCGTCTGCAGAGCTCTGGAATCAAGATGTCGTCCGTAAGAAGGTATATAACAATGAAAATAAAACATTATTTCCTGTGTTTTAACGTTTGCCCAAGCCCTCGTGTATTAACTTATTGCAGCCCTCACCACTGCGCGGTTCGGGCTGCAACACGTTAAAACACGTGGGCTTGGCAAACGTTAAAACACGGAAAAGAGTGTTTTATCCTCCTATTTGACATTAACTAATTCGTTATCTATACCTGGACGAAACTATCAGTTACAGAATCCGGGAAAATTTAAAGTTAAAACTCATTGTCTTCACAAAATTTTCATTCAATTTGACTTTTTAGTCGCCTTCCTGCGTGGGATCTTAATAGTTTTACGCCAGCCAGAAACAAATATTGAACGCGGGTTTTATCAGGTAGTAGTCCAGTACCTTGCACAAATGAGCCGAGACACGAGAAAACCAACAAAGTGGTTGTGCGCCAAGTGCAGATTCAGATCAGCCTGGGCACCGCCAAGTCTGATCAGAGTCTCCGCTGTCCGCATGAAGATAGCTTAGAACCTAAGTTACCCTTTGAGCGCTTAGGAAAGACTCTGATCAGACCGAGCGGATTTCGAGGTTGATCTGAGTCTGTGCTGAGCAAACTTTGTTGATTTGCTCGTGTTGCGGCTCAACTATTTACCAACTGTGGTGAAATTCAAGAGAAGGAACACTTGGCCCAATGATTTATAATTGGCACCTTATGGTAAGTACATGGTGTAGGTAAGGAAATGGAAGTCTTTTTTGCGAAGACTCGTGAACGCTATGTTTTTGTGTCTAATTTTTGCATGTGTTTTCCGTTGGGTGTTTAGTGAATGATGTTGAAATTATTTGTGTCAGTCCCTCATCTAATTTGATACCGTTCAATAGAGGATCTTACATGTGTGTTCATATATTATTGAATTTATAAAACAAGTTGGGAAAAAAATAAGATGCGAGGCTATGCCGAGCATCTTATTGGTTTTCCCCAACGAGTTTAATTAATCCAATAATACAGGAGCACGAATGCAAGATTCTGTTATCATATGACACTAAAATCGCATTTTATCGGCAAATTTGTAGTAAAACGTCATGGTTTCGCCATTAGAAAACGCAACGTTTGTATGGACGTCAACGCGTAACGTTACGATGTAACTTGCATATGTAATCCACTGGTGGATAATCGTTTTTAATGCATGGCTTTATAACACTCTCAGATGAGACGTCATATGAAAAAAAGATTTAACCCCTCCCTCAAAATAAATTGTACTACAGAATGTTTGTTTGAAGTATGTTCCGGTCTCTAAGCCTTCATTGTTAACCTTTACAATGTGTATCATTTTTTCCCATAGTCATTTAAGCTTTGTGGCTTTGTCGCTGGGGAAAGGGAGACAGGTTGTCTTGTTATGCTACGTCCATTTCATACATGTACATGGTTTACGCGTTCTAGTTTGATAATGTTTCCTTTTGATAGCATTTGTAGGATTTGTTCTAGAATGGTACCACTCAAGTTATCATCATTTTACATTTTAGATATACGACGGGGAACTTAATGGCTCGGCAACCATTTATTGGGTGTGTGGGTATACCCCTCCCCCAGTAGTGAGAACGAAATCTAATATCCTATACGTCCAGTTTTATACTGACTCAGAACAAGGTGACACTGGATTTACTGCAGAATACAGACATGGTAAATTTTATATGCCAATATTTTAGATAGGTTGTTTCATAATATCTGATGCACTTTCAAATTATAACCTCTTCTCTAATAATATAGATATCAATACACTGTTTACATTAAAATAAAGCCGAGGGCATCGCCATTTTACATGCAATGTAAAGAATGGGGCAACGTTGACGTCGTGACGTCATACATGACGTCATAAAATTTCTTATTTTTCAAGATAGCGCTGTTCATAGAAAAAGGCCAAAACATTATTAAATTGTACTATGAAACCCGATCCATCGTTTCTGTAACAAGAAGGATTAGAAAACTTTATCCTGGACTAGGCTGCAAGTTAATAGAGAAGTGCCAAGATTTGAGGTGTACGGATGTGTATAAGACCAGAGACACAGTTACCAGGTGTAGCAGGATGTCCAGGCATTTTTCCATGGGCAGCGCCATCTTGAAAAATAACAACATTTGATGCCATAATGAATAACGTCACGACGTCAACGTTTTCCCATGTTTCATGTTGAACGGTGATGTCTGTTAGTCATTTAGATGTAAACAGTTTATCAATATCTATACATTGTATCCAGGTTCAGAAGGAATAGGGAAGAGTCGGGTAACTACGGACAGCGGATAAATTCGGACATACTATTGCAAACAATGAAAATTATCAGGATTTTACTGTTGGCCCAGTGAATTTTGTTTTGATTCCAACAACTAACATATAAAGGAAACAATGTCACTCTCCGAATTTACCCGCCGTCCGAATTTACAGGACTTTACCCTTTTGCTACTCAGAGAACAAATATTCCAGTAAGGATATGACAAGGATTGCGCATGCATCAACTGCAAGTTCTGCAAACTCGAGTAGCCTGATATATAACTGTGTATTGCTCGGCTTTAGCAAAGAAATTATGCCGAACGTGCACCGAAAAAAAATCAACATGCAGTCCCATGCTTTTGGGGGCCTGGAATGATAGGAGATATGCAGCTTGGTCGTCACTGCTACGGCCGGGTTTGATACCCACCGTCGACATGTATTAGGATTGTGGTCCACCATCCATGGTCGGTTTTTTTTTTCGGTTCTCTGACTTTTTTCAATACAACACAATACAAATAGTTTATTCAGCATAAAACATATTGTACAATGTGTATAGCCATACAAACATCAACATACAGTGAAAAACAATGGTTATGTATAATTTTACAGAAGAGCAAAAATGTACCCGGTTGGTAAATAGGTACAGAGGTATACTAAGTAAGCATGATACTTTCAGTACAACGAGTAGATACGTTTCAGTATCAAGAAACATAGATACAAGTATTATTAGCTCATTATATACGATTTTTGTGGCAAAGTATATAAATTTTGCTAAGTATCATATATTCTTTCTTGAAGTTATAGACATAAGAGTTTCGAATTATATAAAGACGGCCAATGACAAAAGTAGGGTGTAAAATATTTCATTCTTAGTTGACGATAGTTAGGGCATACAAGCAGAAAATGATACTCGTCTTCTATCTTATTCACATTACATGATTTACAAATTCGTTGGTCACGGGGAGTACTGTCTTACCTTACAGTTTCAATGGACAAATTGTGTGACGATGTTCCAAAGCGCGACAGAGCGATTTTATATTTATTTTCATTTAAAACTTTAGATATTTTTCTGATTCAAACTTATGTTTAAAGATACAATATTACTTTAGGCGGCTTGAATTATTAAAATCGCAATACCATCTCTGAAAATAGTTATCAAAAATTCTTTGTTTGATCGTCTGGAACGGGATTTCTATATCAGCCTGATTATTCCATATATATTCGAATCCATGGTGTTGTAAAATAGATTTGATCTAGAATGTCCAGTTTTGTCCGTTATAATTGTAGTTTAAATCAGCGTCTTCTTTAAACAGTAAATATATCAGTTTAACCAAGGATGAATCGTTCTGACGCAGTATTTTAATCAAATATTTTATCATATTAATTTTTCGGAATTCTGCGAGTGGGACTACGCCTAATTCACCATATAATGCTGTCAAATTTGTTGATTTTTTTAATACCTAGAACGCGCCGCAAAAATTTCGTATGTATCATTTCTACGTCAGACGCTCCGTGTATTCCCCATACTTCCGATCCAAAGTTCAAAATCGACCCAACTATGGTGTCGAAGAGTTTGCATTTCTGAATAACTGATAATTCCACTTTTTGCAAAATGGTGAAAACATTTACAGTGCAAATGATGCATGCTGAGCGATACATTTTTGGCTGCGATACCAATTTCCGTTCTTGAAAAGTGTGATGCTCAAATATTTAAAAGAGTCGACAAGTTCTAGTACATTGTTATATACGAAAAAGTCATGATGTGTGCGCTTTCCCTTTTCAACGATCAAGGCCTTGGTTTTTGACGTATTAATTTTTAATCCCCATATACGACAGTAATTTTCAATGTCCGTCAGTAGTGACTGCAATGTTTGTGGCGATGATGCAAAAAACAACCTGATCATCAGCATATAGAATGAGAAATAGTTTCAGTTCATTGACGGAGAAAATTTTACTTCAGTCTGAATTTATATTATTTATGATATCGTTTACAAATAACATAAACAACAACAGTGAGCTGAGATCGCCCTGCTTTAGGCCAATATTCGAGTCAAAAACTTGTGAAAATGAAGATTTATATCTAATGCATAGTTTAACGGTATTATATATCGATTTATGCCTTTACTAACCTACTACTAGCATTTTTTAACAAACATTTATGCCACAAAAATGAGCAGTCTATCTTGTCGAAACATTTTTCATAATCAATAAAAACACAATATAGTTTTTCTCCCGAGTTAATCACTTTCGAAATAACAGAATGGAGAATATATATACGGTCAAGAATTGACTTCCCCTTTTTAAATCCGAATTGGTTATTAGAAATCGTTTCATACTTTTCCGACCATTTTGTCAATAGGTTCAATAGACGTTGTGAGTAAATTTTTGCTAAAACGTTTATTAAAGTTATGCCACGATAACTGTGGGCTTCATTCGGGTCCCCTTTCTTGAAGATTGGGTTTATAATGCCGTTACCCCAGGATCTCTGATATTCTCCTGTTGTATATATTCTATTACATAGCGATAGTAAATATGGGGATATGAGATCATATGACACTTTGAAGATTTCACTTGGTATGCTATCGATGCCAGGCATTTTATTATTGTTTTGAGAGAATATTGCAGACTGTAATTTTGATTCTGTGAATTTCGCATCTTATTTTTCCCTGTAACTGTGATTCATATCAGATTCAATATTTTCATCGTTCAATGGTTGTTCGCAAAAACGATTTCAAAGTGATTGTAAAGATCATCAACCGTTAAAGAGTCGGCAGTTGAAGTCGATTTTATATGATTTTTTAATGTTTTCCAGATTTTGCGGGGATCAGGTTTCGCTAAATTATTTATACGTCGTCATTTTGTATGTTTGATGTGCCTTTTTCTTAACTCGATTATAGCATGTTCGAGCTTGAGTAAAATTCAAACGTGTTTGCTCATTTTTTATCTCGAATAAAGCGATTGCTGGCTGTCGTAAAATCGCGTTTTGCCCTTACGCAATTTTCATCAAACCATTTTCTGTTTACATTAGCGGGCCGTTATGGAAGGGTATCGGGGTCATAATTCCATTTAGGTTTTGTGTACTTCTATTTTGTTTTAACACAGAGTGCTTTTTCAACAATAAGCGTTATGCATTCTAAAAAAATGCCTTTGTGTTAAGTGCTTTTTCAATAATAAGCATTATGCATTCTACAAAATGCCTTTACGCTTGATTCAGGGTCATAATTCTATTCATGTAATTTGTTTTTGTATTCCGCGATAACACAGAGAGTCTTTCGGTAATACAGATAATGCCTTTACGCTTGAATCCATTATGCTTTGTGAATTTTCTAAATCTGTGACCATCGGGCTTATTGATTTGTTGTTAATGTTTTATGATTAGAATATTTTTAAAAAAAAATATCACATTAATTTTATCCCTTTCGCAATAAATGTTATTGGCTTTATTCCAAAACGCTTTCCGTATTTCCCCGTGTATTTCGGATCATTGTTTACCGCTTCGTTGCGAATCGATTTACGATTAAATGCATTCCGCTTTACGACTACGGAAAAAATAAAGGCTAGCTTCACGGCTCAAATTTATGGGAAGGCTTAGCTGTCGTAAATGATTAATAGACCCATCTCAAAATATTTAATGGAGTGCGCTATAGGACTGAGATGGGTACATGTAGCATCCCGATCCCCGGGATCTTATTCTTATACGTGGTTGTTTTTATCAACATGCAATCACGATCATATTTTTCTTGGAATAACTGAAATGCCTAGTTTTATTACAAGAAGAATGTAATGGGTAAACTACGCTTAAATGTATGAAAAACATTATCTGTCTGAAATGATAATTATTCAAATAACAATAATAAATTGAGTTAACTGCCGGGTTTGGACGGTTAGAAATTTGTACCCAGGTACCAGTTCTGACTTCCTGTGGGTATCTGCTGCAATAGATATTATTCTTACACTGGCTACTTTTGATCAGCATTAAATCAATATCATATAATTCCTGACAAAAAACAACAACAACAACTGAAGATGCTTATAGATCATGTCGTTGGAATTCCTGGACTTCAAACAATGCACCCAATTTCTAAGAATGCAGCTTCCATGAGTGAGAGTTCTGAATCTGAAGTATTCACTGGTGTCACATCCAATGAGCCAATCGTTTTTTTTTTTTTTTTTTTTTTTCTTATTAATAGACAAGGTTGGGCGTCCCGATACCAAAGATGATAGAATATTTGACTCGTGTCTAGCTACAAACCTCCGGGGGAGGGGGGATTCCCTTTTTTTTCGCTACATAGTTTGGGACCTAGCCTCTAGTGCTTAAAAAAATAGCATCCCCACAAAAAAAAAAAAAAAAAAAAATAGCTGATATTTTTATATACCATATACCCAAGAAAAAAGTTGGCAATATAGCCTGCCCAAATAATTGTTCCCAGCGTAAATTCTATTCCTTTTCAGTCTAAAATATGATTGTATTTATTTTAACTCATGCATCCTAAATGCTATGAACGAGACATTAACAATAAAATAATGTGCTTCATCAGTACATGGAACTACAGGAGGTCTGTAAACGCTAATGCGAGCCTATATTTGGGCCCAAGACAACTGCACAGGTCCTAGAAAAATACCCAGAACTTTTGACAACCCCGCTGACAATCTCATAAAAATAGTTGTTTTTGAGGTGACCCCGCCACCCCGCCCCCTCCCCCCCCCCCCAACCACAAAAATAAAAGGTCGCTCAAAGCACCATAATACCCATAAAAATAGCATGATTTTTCAAAACCCATGAAAATAGTAAATTTTGAAATTTCAAACCCCAAAAATAATCCCTGCCTATGTGGTAAGAAACTTTCTGAGTACCTCACTCCCCTCGAGACAAACCTCTGCCGTGTGGGTTCGAGGCTCGCTAGCGCTTACCAGCAAAAAATATTGAATGGTGAAAAATATGAATAATAACCTTTCACCGACATGTATGACGGTCTGTCATCTTCCGAGTTGCGGTGGTTTCACAGTGAATGTTAAGGTTAATGCATGGAAAATAAATCATAACTGTTGTCAACATGGCTTCTCATACTGAATACATTTTACCTCGACACCGGTACCAAAATTGTAATCATTGCATATATCAAGGTCAATCATTGTAAAGGTAAATATTTAAATATTTCCATTTTTCTTTTCTTTTCTTCTAATTTTACTGTGAAGCTAAAAATTTAGTTGCGTAGTCGAAATACGCTAAAGCGGAAAGCGATAAGGCAAATGCCATATAGCGGTTACCAGATTTACCGTAAGCCAACATAACAAAACGCAAGTTCAGGAAAAGCGATTGAATTGTAACAGAATAATCAAAGAGCCAATCGGAAAGACATTCTGTAGAAAGCAGATTCCGTATCACAGAAAGACACTCACTGTTATATTTTCATTTAATGGGAAATAGATTTTGTAGAGTATAAAATGCATATTACTGAGAAGCCCTTTGTGTTAAAGCATAATAAGCATCCATAACATGCAAATGGAATCGGCCATCAGGGCATTTTGTAAAATATAGAATGGATATTTCTGAGAGACACTTTGTGTTCTTGCAGAATAGAAAATGCAACTACGTATTTGAATTATGACCCTGATACCCTTCCATAGGCCGTGACCTACAACTTTTACTACGATTTGTTGTGCCAAATACGTCGAACGCTTTGTCATGCATAAATTGTGTGAACTCCTTAACCACGTGATCGATCGGTTGATTGGACAAATCAGAGGTCATTTGTTGAATATGGTCATGATTATTCATTAGCTGCAAGTTAAATTCGGTAACCTTATTACTATCCCAAACTATCTTCCTGCTAATAGTATCTTCCGTTAATTTCTCCAAGGGAGTTTCTTCCATGTGACTTAAGGTAAATATCAAAAGAGACAGGGGCATGATCAGAATGCTCATTGAAATCTAGGATGTCAAAATGTGACAAGGAATCAAAATCAGAAAAATTCAACAAAAGATAGTCCACAGTGCTTTGGTCTTGGCGAGAGCAGAATGTAAATTTACCATTATCGCGGTCATTTAACAAGCAACCATTGGCTAAGAGCAGACCGGTTGCCTGTCAAAGCTCCAATAAGCACCGCCCATTATAGTCAATGACTCTATCTTTGTTTACGCGCGTGGGAATGTCACGTGTATTTACTACTGTTCAATTTTGATCTAGGTATTTGTCGAGTTCGAAGAAATCTAATGAATCTGAAGTGCGGCTATTTAAATCCCCCGAAATGAAAACTTTACCTAAATTATTATATTCAATAATGTCTATTTCCAATTTCTCAAATATGTCAGTATTTGAAGACTGAAAAACTTTTGAGGCACTAGGTGGTATGTAAGTATGACAAATGAAAACATTCTGATCGAAGGAAAACAACTCTTTAGAAATTTTAGTCCATAAAATTCCACATTGTTCTTTCTACACAATATTTGTATATTTTTAAGCGACTTTTAAAAGTAAACAGCAATGCCTCCGCTATAGCGTCCTTTCACCGTATTTCTTGTTTTATCTCCTGACTTTTTTCACCACTTACAAAAGCGCATGCTAATTCCTCTGCCTGCAAGAGTGCGTAATTACGATCGATGAGTTTTCTGTATAACACGGTTCAAGTGTACTTAAAACTTCTAAAAAATGTGTGACAGGTCTTTGGACGTATATCCAACAGTCAGGAATAAACTGTCTGGGGACTTATTTCCTTATTGCTTCTCCATTCCATCCCCTACCCACCCCCACCATTTGGATATAACAGTGCAGCAAATAGTTTCCCAATTAGTTCCAAGTATATGTCATTCCAATTACAGTTGTACTTATACTCCGTAATATATCTTATGAAAGCTTTCTCACAAAAATGCATTTAACTGAACTCCCCGGCGACATGATAATTGTTAAATGCTAGATGTAATTAGGTAAATTATTATTATATAATTAATAAATGTCTGTTGCTAAATGATAATTGCAAACTTCTAGCTGGAAAATGGTAATAGCAAAATGATAGTTGCTAAATGCAAATTGCTTAATCCTAATTCCAAAATGTTAATTGCTAAATGATAACCACTAAATGTAATTGATAAATGTTAAAAACCCTTTGTAGAGTTTATGGTAGCAGAGCAACCTTGCAAATAATACAGACATCCATTGTAGCGGAACCCCTACTTCAAATTCATCTATAGTCATTTTGAAATAAGCACTTACAGTCTTTTTACAATTTGGCACTTACAGAGCTTAGCAATTTGCAATTCACAATAAAAATGTTGCAGTGACCATTTTCATTTTTTATCAAATAGCAATTAACATTTACCGCTTATCACATTACCACTTTGCCAGTGACACACAACATTTAACAATTTGAATTAGGCATTTTAACATTTAACATTTAGAATGCTGCAGGCGCGTTTCATGAAAAATATATAACACATATATTACAAAATTGCACGATTGGTTTAATTTGTACATTTTTTGTAGATCAGGCATTGGTATATAGAGGAGCTTACACAAGTGGCCATTTCATATGAAAATTATGAAAGAAGCCTTCGGCGAGATTCATTTCATATAAAATGACCACGAGTGTTAGATGATTCTTTATATCATATGACCTTTAAAATGCGATTTTAACGCCTTCAAACTGAAAATAACGAATTGTTGACATGGACGTTTTCAATGGCGTTATGTGTACGCGCCAAAGTGTTATTACACGTGTGGTCATACGATATTTATGACACGACGTTATCCACTGAATAACATCGACATCATTTGATAAAAATATTAATGCATTTCACAGCCTGGCCATGTGGTTCAGACGAAGCTTACAACATCAATCAATTCGGATCAGTGGATACCGATGCGGATGGATTTTACGATCATAATATGGACTGCATCTGGTTTATAAGAAGGTTTCTGTCTTCCAGAAAAATACAGGTTTACCTAGCAATGTTTGACATTCCATCAAGCGCTGGTTGTTTAGCGGATAACTTGCAGGTAGAGTAAGAGTTCTTAAGCTTAAAAACGGGCGACGTAACGTCTGTACATGCCTTCGAAATATACTGTATACAAAAGAACAAAAGAAATACGTGTGTGCACTTGGGTCAAATCTTCCCTGGCCAATGCATAAAGTTGGGATGATTAATTTTTCATTAGTAACGTTGGGTAAATAGAATATTGCAGTAAAGGAATGAAGACAAACTCTAGGTAGGATTTTCTGTGTAAGTAAAATTGGCTATTACCACTTTACCGCCCATACGAAAGAAAAAAGAACAGAAGGTTAACTGTACTATAACTGAGTGCTAATTCACTATAGTATATTATTAGTGCTTTGCTAGTATAGAAAATCACATGTAGATGAACTAATACTGTACTCACGAATATATGGTGCATTAATTCTGTAGTAAATAATATGCTAATTCTGTACTTAATTCTGTACTTATTCTGTACGTGATTCTGTACTAATTCTGTTTTCTTAATAAAGTACTTATTCTGTACACTTAATGAAAATTGGTATATACCGTCACCTTAATGAGTACATGAAAATTAATATGTACAAGAGGTCAAGGTCATTTTTTGACCCTGGTATCTCATATTGTGACAAGTTCACACTTCTCCTCAACAGCCACTGGACCAATTGTAACCAAATTTCACGTAGAGCCTCTAGGGGCTAAGGGAATTAAAATAGTTAAAATAGTCTAGGTCACATGACCAATATGGCCGTCATGCCCATGTATGGCAAAAATCTTTACAAATCTTCTTCTCAAGAACCAAATGACCGACGGCCTTGAAACTTGGTATATAGCATCAGGCACTTGAGTACTATCAAGATTTTTCAAATGATGACCTTGGGCAGACCTTAGCCTTTCCTAAGGCAAGGTCAGGTATGGGAAAATGCTAGAGCATTAGATTTAATGGCAAGTTTAGAAGATTTAAGGCTAAAAATTGGTATATACAGTCGTTTTTATCAGTACAGAGAAGATTTGCGGCTACAAAAGGTCAAGGTCATTCTTTGACCTCTGACCCGTGTCTCACATATTTTGACAATTTTAGACATCTCCTCAAAAGCCACTGGGCTTCTTGTAACCAAATTTCATACACAGCCTCCTGGGGCCTCACGGCCATCTTGTTTCTTGCATATCATACGAGTTTAACTTAAATCTATAATTCATAATTTTCTTAGTCCAAACTTAATTTTGTGAAATTTCAACCGGGATCAAGATAATATATGTTGCTTACAATTACTTTCTTACTTTTTTCTTATTTTTTTACAATTTTATTGTTAAAGCAGCTCAAATGTGTGCCCCTAAATGTTGATTTTGTTGGACTAATTATAACCGTTCTCCGGCAAAATACTGCAAGGCTAGAAACACCCTTAAAATGCATGTAGTGTTATCTCTTTTAACTATCATTTAGTTGCGTGTATATTGGCAGTCTATTCCCTCATGATACTTGAGAGTTTATAAAAAGATTAGATGGTAGATAAACCATGATTTTGGGTGGTATTTGGGGAAAGATGTAATTAAAATCTTAAATAGTTCCTTCAAGAGCAGAGAATTCATTCAGAAGAAGGAACATGTGTGATTAACGAAATTTAGTGTAAGAGTTTTATTTGAATAAAAGTGAAATGGTGAGGGAATATATCTTAAACTAAGTAAAATATATTACAGGATTTGAGTATTTATTTTGTTCTTGGTAGCTTTTGGTTATATGATATAGAGTATATCTCATTTTGCAGGGGGTAAATTACTTTATACATGTATACAGGTGTTATATATTCCATACATTACCTGCAGTCCTATGTTTCACAATATATATTCGTATAATCCTTTGCAAATATGCAAATTGCTCCGAGGCTTTGCTGCTTACACTTTAGAAAATGTGGGGGGGGGGGGGAGAGTTCATGTACAGTACCACTCGCTAGCACTATTGCTCTATATCATTTTAGATATATGATGACGTAGAAAGTTATGGCGTCTTCTGTGGCAAAGATCGACCACCACTCATTTCGACAACAGAGAGAGTTTTGAGCGTTGAGTTTCATTCGGGATGTTGTTTGAATGGTACAGGGTTTTTAGCTGTCTACAGTGTACAAGGTAAAGTAGACTTACCACTAGTCTTATAATTATTGTTTTTACTTGAGAAAACTGTAATGCACAGAAAAAAGGTTGGCTGCTATTCTATTGCCGTGTGTCTACCAGGGTTGCCTTGGACGGCAGCCATTTGATAGGGGAGGTCGCAGGATAAGCAAAAACATCAGGCATAGAACAATAACCGTGTCCCATTGATGAATATACTCCGACCAGGTAGTGAGAAAATATAAGCTTTATTTTGGCTTATAATGTTTTGCGAGACCTTGCCGGTTGTGATGTATTAATAATCTGAAAAAGAGTCTGCGGTCTGTCGATGACTACAACAAGTTTCTACTGCTCATTCTACTGAATAAAGAAAGCATTTTGCATTGGCAGTTGTTGCTTCCAGGCGAATTTCTTTTCTTCCAGACTCGGCCCCTGTTTTCGGCTATCGAAGGGGTCAGTTCAACAAGAGACCTATCTTCACAATTAAACCACTCTTTTATGCAGAACACATGCTTTCTAGCTTTCTCGCCTAATTATCTCCCTTTTGACCATAAAATCAGCCAAGAAACGAGCTTAAAGTGCCTACAGTTATTTACGTATGAGCTATCTTAAATGTGGTCATATAATGCATCAAAAAAAAAACAAATCCATCGAAATTGTTTTTGCGCCATATTTAAACTGTTAGATTAGAGAGTACATTCGGGGTTCATTCACTTTGCACGTGACCCAATGTAGTTTACACTTCGATAAACCTCAGAAAAATGAAATTCATTCCTTAAATACTTAAGCGACAATCTCGTTTACTATGGAACCTAATCATACTTTGACAAATGCATTTAATGATAATTTTGATAATAGCCTTTTTTCACAGAGAGTAACACATGTAGTAACAAATTAATCTTCCATGAGACCCTCTTCTACACTCTAAACATATGATACAAACAGCTATAATATATATTTGACAAAACCAAAACAATTCCTGAATAAGTATACATTGCCATTCAGACAACCTCCCTCTTCAACTGTGTAAGTCCTACCAGCGACCGTACCAGCCATAGTAAGCACCCTATCAGCATACACAACGCACACAGACAGGAAAGGTGGATGCCATGGTGATGTAATCTATGTCTGAAATGCCATACTATAAAAAACTTGTAAGGACATGCTGTGCACACACACACACACACACACCAAACAACTGGTAAACAACCTTACACTATCAGCAAGTAAAACCTTAAGCAGATCATATCCACTTAAAAAGCAATCAAGTTGTTGACAACTATACTATTTACACAAAATGGCAGTATATTTTTTTCTGTTCTACATTGTCTCTCTGTCTGTAGACAATGCAGAGCAAGAAGTATTAAGAGCATTTAACACAATTTCTGTTTGGAAATTCATGGACACATCATACATATTCACCCCTTATGCATAATATATATACATATATATAATTATATATAAACAAACATAAAATACAATATTTACACTTGCCACTGACTTCCCATAGGTGAACCCATTAGAGCAACTAGCTTCATACACCGATGAAGGACAATTGACCATGTGACGTTGTAGTCAAGCGACGTCGTGTGTAAACAAACGTCTTGATTGGTTCTTGTAACGTTCGATTGACGCCACGTCAGGGCGACGGCTGTTTAACGTCGTGGCCGAAAACGTCGTTGCTAAATTTTCTTCGACTCATATTTTGCCTTTTCTACACCAAATTACAACGAAAACGGCACAGAGAGGTTCACAAATAAAGTGTAAATATAAGAATAAAAATTTGATTTTTCAGCGTTCATCGTGTGAAGAAGCCAGTGGTCGTCGCTAAAATTCTACAAGAAGCGCTTCGCGCTTCATGGAATTTTAGCTCCGCCCACTGGCTTCATCACACGATGAACGCTGAAAAATCAAATTTTAATTCTTAAGTAAAGGAGGTTATGTTCTTATTCGACTATGTCTCAACCGAACATAACTCATTTATATGTTATTGAAATATTTTAACAACCCCAGCCACTGCACTCTGCTGACTTACTATTTTACTGTATCAAAATTTAATACAGCTTCGTAAATTCCCAACACGAATGACAGAACAACTCAGCTGCAAAAAGTCTTAACACCTCTTGCACACCAGAATAACAAACATCATTTTAGGAAATGCCAACAGGCAACTGTTCGTTTTATTCCGAGCGACGTATTGTACAACTGAAATATCAGAGAGCAAGTCAAATCTCCGGCACCATAGAAACCCAAGTGGATCCACCAAGTAACGACAGTTAAAAGCATGTCTTAGAACCATGACTTGTTCGAGACTGTACGTTTTTTTTTTTCTTTCGCAAATAATACAACCTAAAATAGACTAAAACATATTTCAATTATACTCATTTATTTAATATTTCCGTCGACAAAACTGACCACTGAAATCTGTATCACATATACTGTCCTGAAAAATGACATAAACGAAGACTTCTTTTATTTCTGCTGGTAACATTTCTGACCCTCGGAAATACATGTAAGTATACTGACACATACAAGATATCTATAACTTAGAGAATTATTTCAGATATGTAAATAAAATACTACAAATCATCCTTCATGTAAAAGCATTTAGACATACGTAGAATATCTTTTAAACACACTATTTAAAAAACAATTCATTCGCTTCCATAGTCATGTGGTTATTCATTCGTAATCCTATTTTATTCCATGATCAATTCGATACATTATTATATATATTTATTTTTATTTATATTATTACCAATACGGGAAATTGACTTATTTTTATATTATTATTATTTTACTTATCTGTCAAACCAACGAACTGCCTAACTATACCATGACTGTTCCATCCATCATCCCTTCATTACCCTGCGGCATCGTACAAGACTGGATTCAAATGAAGCATTCGATGACCTCTCATCTAAGAATCTCTATATCAAATCCGTATTCACTGAAAATGAATGACGATATTCTAAAATGTCTTTACATATCAGATGATATACAGCCCGAAAAATACCTCAGAAAATGCTTTCTTCTGAAAACTTTTCAATATTAGGCATAAACTCTCAGAAAACAGATTGAAATTTCTGAATTTAAACAACCTTTAAACACATGCTGAGCACCATAATTACGTTTCTAAGAAAACTTTTTACATGGATAACAAGCATACGCCTGGTTCAACTAAATAACTCATCTTTTTTCATAATCTCGCTGATCAACTTATTTTCAGCATCACTCGTGAGTTTAATGGGTGGGTGGGGGGAATGTCTATCCTTACTCAACGCTGTCTTTGGCTCGAATGACAAATCACTAAATCACGCTTTAACACATACTCGCTTTTCAGCGAAAATCACGAGACTTCGTGCTTATAACCAAATTATGAGAACTTACTGCTAACAATCTGAACATATTTTACAAGCATGCTTCGCCACGATACAAAGTTACATAATACAGAACCAAATTATTTTTGATAAACGCCCTAAGTCTAAAACCCATTTTAACCGCTTTCTTTCAACGTGACTGTAAAACCTTTCAAACAAATATAAATTACATTACTTATTGGCATTTCATCCATATAATAAAATTGCAATGAGATGAATTAACAGTACAGCTTTCTGGTAGGCTGTTCCAAATAATTGATCCGGAATATGCAAACCTTTGCTTAAATATTTCTTAGTTTGGCCTAGGGGGTGGGTGGGTGAATAAATTTGATAGATTATGAGGATCTTAACAACGGTAAATTTTCCTGTGCAGTTCCTTGATGAAACATTTCATTAATGTATTTTGGCATTGCTGAATCGGCAATGCTATACATCAATTTTGCTATCCTCAGATATAGTCTTTCAAACACAGTATTTTTAATTTTTGCGTGAACTCATATATATTATTCTACATTTTAATACATAATTATTTCGCATGCACGTTTTTGGAGACGAAAAATTCAATTCAGATTCAACTGAGTGGTGCCGCCCCAAACAATGTTACAATAATCTATGTGAGATTGACTGTATGTTTTATAGAATATAGTTCTATGCTCCGTAGACAAAAAATCTTTGATATTCGACGGCAGTCATAAATTAGCTGATATTTTTATTTTGCAAAATTTATCAATATGGGGAGACCATGTTCGATTATTTTCAACGAAAATGCCAAGTATTGTGTTGGGCCCCGGGATAAGGCCAGAGGTTAGTATCTAGCCTGATGCTATTGCTAAAGTTTTTGGTCAGATTCTTCTAGGGTGTACATGTTTTATGTTGGTTTACTTGGTCAAATAGTGTTACCTTACAAGTTCAAGCAGCAGCAACACATTTGTACAGAATCCTGTGTCCTTGACCTTTATTCATGGTTGAGTGTTTTCGCCTTATACTTTTAACACAATTCAGTGAGTATGCAATATGAATATACGTTTCTCTAAGAGCACATAACTTCGATACCTTTGTGCTTCAAAGTTAAAATGTAGTATGACACATTCCCAGACCAACATCTGTGACTTCATTGTAGAGTTGCCCCTGGGTGGAGCCAGGGGTCAGAATGTATAACATGTCAAATTGAACAGAAACAAAACGGGAATAAAATCATACGTCTGGTACCATTACTTGCCCAGGAGAGTTAGAAACTGGACATAATGAACACAAATGAAAAAGTCAATATGGAGACAAGGCTTGATCAGGCTAGAGCTGGGGTTATGGGGTGGGGTCAAATGAAACATGCAATGTCTACAAAGGGTAAACAGATGTCGTCAGACCTACTTAGTACTGGGTAAAGCTGGTGTAAAAATCCGTACTAGGAACAACCCTTTGCCACAATGAGGCATTATAAGTTAGACTGAGTTTGTATCTCTCCGTCTGGTGCACGAGGACCTGACCCTCAATGTCCGCAAAGTGGCCAGGTAGTGGCATACAAGTCAGCCCTGTATGCCAAAGGGAACAAATGACTCAGTGTAGCTTCTGCAAACTTGAAATGTACACAAGCTACTACATTCACTCCTGGTTAACTATGTTTATACATGGGTTGTTACAAAAAGAAAAGGAGTTCTAGTTCTCAAATGACCTGGCCCCGAGGTTATAAAACTTTTTTCGTGCTCAACTCAGCTGAGCATGAAAATTTCTCTGCTGATAAATATGAAAATGCCATAATATTGGCATTTTCATATTCATAAGCAGTGAAAATTTCATACTCAGCTAAACTGTGCATGAAAACAACTGTACTTATCGGTAATTTGCTATTTATGAGCAGGTGAAATTTCATGCTCAACTCAGCTGAGCATGAAAAAGTTTTATAACCTCGGGGCCTGTTCATCATGGCTAAACAACTAAACAAATTTGATTGTTTAGCCACAATGACAAGGTAGTTTTGGAACTATGACACATTTTCATTTCGTTACAGCTTTGGAAACATAGTTAACCAGGTGTGACATTTTGTGCTCCATTTCCTTATCAAAGACTATTAAATGTTATTATTTACAGTAATGGAAAAAAAAATCTCCCTGTTGGACCCCTAGTTATTCGGAAGTAGCCTCCCCCATCCCCCCCCCACACACAAACAAACAAACTATGTCCCTCTTCGAAGGACGAGGACCGAAATACTATGATCCTAAACAAAATATGAGGACCGGTAGCGTCTGGTTATGTCAAAGCACAGACTCGCCCTTTACTAATTTCATGTACGAGGAACATCCAAAAATTTCTCTCACTGGACTCATAACTTTGCTCACAGACGTGATAGCTTCCTACGGTTTGCAACAATCAAAAGAACAATCTTTTACCTTTATACTGATATCAGGAACGTGGTAAAAACTTGCCATCTGATTGACTTATAAGCTCAAATACAGACCTTGTATTTGACACTGGCCTATTTTCATGATTTTTGTTTTTCTGCTGGCGTGTGATTCATGCTGCATATCTCGTCAATAACATATCATAGGATTCTGAAATTATCAGGGTTGCTGTCTGTTGCATTCTGTGGAGCACTACATATAAATCAGCGACTTCTGTCAATTATATGCGATGCAAAAGATTTGATATCTAGATCTATGGTGTCACAGAAATATGGTGAAACACAGAGTCACGTGATTTTCAAAGACCCAAGGTGCCTTCATTTTAGGGAACTTTTTTTTAGATTTGATTGAAATCACATTGTCATGACTTACTTCAGTAATTATATGCTTCAGAATTTGATATATTTTACACTTATGAAGCTTTTATACTTAGAACATGACCTAATCGATTTTCCTATGGCGTTTGCACAATAATGAGGTTACAAAATGCTGTAAACTCTTTAAAATGGACAGAATGACTTGGAGATTTTCAGTTGTGTTTACTAGCACCTGAGATATCGTAGGCACCAGACAGGGATAAAGGACATCCTTCATTGGGCATTGACGGAGTTGCATCTACTAATTTGCCGGTACGGTGAGGATACCCTTCTTTTGAAGCAGATTAATAATGTTGTGTCATCGATACAAGAATCAGTTTTTTTACAGTTATATGATATAAAACAGAGTTTTTGAATGGTTTTTATTTTAGGCGAAAACCACCTTTCTTTTTCGAGATATAAGCCAGTGACAGAACTTTTTGGATGACCCTCGTATATGTTATTTACATAAGTGACATGAGCAGGCCGGTACCTTTTCTTTCTTTTTTTCTAACAAAATGCATGATAAAACTATTACAATATGTTGACAGTTGACGTTTTGACCCAGGTTGACAACGAAGGGCATCATGACCCCTCATCTTCGTGATATTTAGCAGTCAAAATCTGAAGATTACATTCCTCAAATTGAACCCCAACCTCTTTAATACGGAAATACAGCGCTAAGCGGAACCCAGCCTAGTAACATCGGCGTTATGAAATACTGAAGTGACGTCAAGTTTTATCATAAAAAATTGCACGTTCATCTGGTGTTGACCTTCACGCTATTCACTCACTTGTATATGGCTCGCCGAAAGGAGAAACTGAACGACGATGACTTCCTGTGCACAAGCTGTAAAAATATCTTTTCCAGGATTTCAGTATGCATATGTTTACAATTTTTCAATGAAAATTAGTGTAAGTATATCAAAACAAAAGAATTGCCAAGTTTAACGCAGATATGTTACAGTGTTTGTTTTACTGTATTGTGTCATATGACGTCGCATCTGAGAGTTTAATAAAGCCATATACATTAAAAACGATAATCAACTAGTGGATTAAATGTGCAAATTACGTCGAAACGATATGCGTTGACGTCCATAAAACGTCGCGTTTTCTAATGGCGAAATCGTGGCGTTTTAGTGCGAAATTTGCTAATAAATGCCATTTTAGTGGTGTATGGTAAATAGAATTATTGAATTTATTAAACTCGTTGAGGAAAACCGATAAGATGCTCGGCATAGTCTCGCATCTTATCTTTTTCCCCAACTCGTTTAATAAATTCAATAGTACATGAGCACTCATGTAGGATCCTCTAAATGAGCCGCGACACGAGCAAACCAACAATGTGGTAGTGCGCCCAGCGCAGACTCAGAGCAGCCTGGGCATCCGCCCAGTCTGATCAGAGTCTTCGCTGTCCGCATGGAGGTACCTTAGACCCTTAGCTACCCTTTGAGCTCTTAACAAAGAGTCTGAGTAAACTTGGCAGATGCCCAGGCGGATCTGCGTCTGCTCTGGACGCACAACCAATTTGTTGGTTTTCTCGTGTCACGGCTCATATTTACTTCTCATGTCAGGTGAATGCGGAGGACTATTGACAGACACTTCAGGTGTTATTCAGTCACATGACAAAGATAATAACGATAAATATGATAACAACGCCAACTGTTGGTGGGGAATTGTCGCCCCGCCCAACCACACTGTTGAAATCGAGTTTCTGAGCATGGCAATACAAGATGGTGACGATTGTAATCATGATTATATACAGGTAAGTGGAGACTTGAGTTATACTGGAAGACGCGTAACTAAAGAATGCCTGACTGTTTTCGATTACCGAAACATGTGAGCTTCGACACGAGAAAACAAACAATGTGGCGGAGCGTCCAGCGTTGACTCAGATCAGCCTGGGCATCCGCCCAGTCTGATCGGAGTCTTCGTTGTCCGCATGAAGGTAGCTTAGTCCCTTGGGTACCCTTTAAGCGCTTAGTAAAGGGTCTGTTCTGACTGGACAAATACCCAGCCTGGTCTGAGTCTGTCCTGGGCGCACGACCACATTGTTGGTTTTCTCGTTTCGCGGCTCATGTGTAATGGAAGCGAGTATTGTGCAAATGGAGGTAATGTATTTATATTGTTCGTCGATATAAGATTCGTCTCTTTCGGTCTTTTTTTTTTTTTGCAATGTTGGTACAAAAGATAATCTAGCGATATTTCTCGTGCCTTAGGGGCTGCGTTTTCAAACTGTGCATAAAGGCCCTTCCCATTTGTTTTTTTTTGTTTTTGTTTTTTTGTTTTGTTTTGTTTTCTTGTTTTGTTTTGTTTGGGGGGCGGGGCGTTATTTGGGGTCTGATGGTATAAGTTCCTGATCATTGCAAATCTTTTTACTTCTCCAAGAAAGGGAGAGAAACGTAAATCGGATTGTTTTGGAGGTAAAATCATCAATATAGTTCAACAAAGAGTCTCAAAATAAGTAAAGTAAAATGAAAGACAATGATCAGGGATAAATTCTATCAAATTCCATACAACACAGACAATATGACCCGCGACGTGACAAAACCAACAATGTGGTTGTGCGCCCAGCGCAGACTCAGATCAGCCTGGGCTTCCGCCCAGTCTGATCCTAGCCTTTGCTGTCCGCATGAAGATAGCTTAGACTCTAAGCTACCCTTTGAATACTTAACGAAGAGTCTTATCATACTGGGCGGATTCCCAGGCCGATCTGAGTCTGTGGTGGGCGCACAGCCACTTTGTTGGTTTTCTCGTGTCGTGGCTCATATCATGACGTATGTTTGTGTGAAGTTTCATCACAAAAGGTGTTCTAGCCTCTGGCAAAATGAGCTAAAGGCAGTGGATAAACGTTAATGATTTTGATTTTGAATAAAGTTTTGTTCTGTTCTGTTCTGTTAATGTGGCTATGAATTGTAGGTCAAGGTCAGCAAACAACACAAGTGTTGTGTAGTTGTTGTCATGATGTAAGCTTGTTTGAAGTTTCAATATACTGAGCTTAACGTAGAGGGTAGACGTAAAATTGGCTTTGTTCAACAGAAAGTGTAAAGTAGGTCAAAAGCAGATTTTTTCCTAAAACGACACTGGGGATACGGAGAAAATGTTATGGTGTTAGCATGTTTGAAATTGCATCACAACAGGTCTCTAAGTGTCTCAGAAGTAGAGCTTAGTGCAGTGGGTAAACTGTTGTTGTGTTGACTACAACGCCAACTAAGGCAGCTACACAGACGACGACGACGCCGGAAAGTGACCTCTATGTCTCCCCTGCTTGCCAAAGCAGTCGCGGCGAAAACTGTGATAGTGAATTTTAGAGATGAATTAATTATTGCTTATCAGAGCTACACATACATCTAAGATGGGGGTTTGAGGATAATTCAGAGGAAGTTATTCTTATTTCACAGTGTAAACATATGTTGTGATTCCTAATCACAATCATCTCAATGAGGCGTTTCTAATAAATGTTACAACGAATGCTTTACGAAAAAAATCCGTTAATTATTCTCGTTACTCCTTCTGATCTTTCCATTTCAGATGTATGATGGAGAAATCTCATCATCAGCGGCGTTAGGCTATTATTGTGGTTACACTTTGCCTCCCGTAAAAAGGTCAGCTACAAATGTCTTTTACCTGATGTTTGTATCAGATGCATGGATCACTGACTACGGATTCACGGCAAACTATACACTCATCAGTGGTACGTTTACAAAAATGAAATTTGAGCCGCGACACAAGAATATCACCAATGTGGTTGTGCGCCAAGCGCAGACTCAGATCAGCCTGGGCATCCGCCCAATCTAACCAGAGTCTTTCCTAAGCGCTTAAATTGAAGCTAAGGGTCAAAGCTATCTCCATGCGGACAGTGAAGACTCTGATCAGACTGGGCGAATGCCCAGGCTGATCTGAGTCTACGCTGGGCGCACAACCACTTTGTTGGTTTTCTCACGTCGCGGCTCAATTGTTGAGATATATTGTAAATTATTATCTAACTGATTGTTAAAATAATGATTTATTGTATACATTTCACCCTTTTTTGACTCACATTACTTAGATAACAGACAACACTGGATAGTTTTGACTATATGTATGTGACCTTGACCTCATTTCAAGGTCATGGTACACAATATAATCCTTGAGGATCACAGTGCTACTGTTGACCATTCTTCTTCTTTGGCTTACTGAGTATCGTTCCCCCCGTGACCCAGCTTCCCACTCATATATATTGCGTATTAGCATCGCATAAGTCTGCTGCATGAAGGAAATGCTGGGTCACGGGGGGGGGGAAGTACTTGTATTTTAGTTATAGTGAAGCGTTCTCGCTTTGACCGGAAGTTTAACTGTGGCTTTGCCTGTTTAAATGCCAATCAAGCGTAACAAGAAGAAAATCGTTGCTTTGTATTGTTATTTGCGTGTATTTAGCATGCATTTATGACAAAAAATTATGGAATGAATGACTGATTTCAATATTTTTATTACCTCAAAAAATGAGGTATGCAAAAACCTTGAATTTAGGGTAGGTAGGGTCAGACTGGATTATCTCCCCATGTCTTTGAGTCTGAATCACAAATGATCTGATTTCATACGGTTTACATATTTGTGGAAGCTCTGCTAGGAAAAATTTGCTAACTTTATACTTTTGAAAATTTGGACCTGTCTCGGCGGTCTAATGGGGAAAATCCTCGCCTTAATCATAGAAGTCCTTTATGAAACGACCATAAGTGTAAGATTCTGTTTATCAAATGATTCTTTAAAATTTGATTTTAACGCATTTATTCGAACCGAACATTATTTCAATAAAAAAACGCATTTGAGTGAGTGAGTGAGTGAACTCGGGTTTAACGTCCCACCAACAACGAGGTCATATGGAGACGGGACCTCGGTTTAAAGTCTCATCCGAAAGACTAGAGAAGCGGGGGATCGAACCTGCGACCCCTGGATTGGAAGTCTGGAGTGTTATCCACTACGCTACAGCCGCTCCTAAAACGCATTTGACATGGGCGTTGTCAATGAAGTTATGTGAACGCGACAAAGTGTTATAACACATGTGGTCATATGATTTTTATGACATGACGTTATTCACTAAATAACCGCGACGTCATATGATAAGTTACTTTCCACAGTGTTGAAAAGAAATAAAATACTTGTCGGTGGCAAGATTTGGTTTAACAAACTTTGCATACTTGTTTAATAGTTATTTTTCCCCATTGCACATTATCTTACCACGCCCTTTCTCCCTTCTCAAGAGAAGTCATGGTAGGTCAGTTTGTCACGCGCGGACCTACTAAACTAGCGGTCCGGGTTCGAATATTGCACAGATCGCAATTCTTTGTAATATTGCAAAGCATAAATCACCTTATGTATTGTATTGTATAGATTAGTACAGGGTAATCGACCAACGCTCAATATTTATTGAATAAGGTGTTTGGGATTATGTAAATAAAATGTAATGTCGACCAATTTGACTTTTAATTATTAATTGAGCCGCAACACGAGAAAACCAACAAAGTGGTTATGCGCCCAGCGCAGACAGGGCATCCGCCCAGTCTGATCAGAGTCTTCGCTGTCCGCATGCAGGTGCATAGACCCTAAGCTTCCTTTTAAGCGTTTAGTAAAGAATCTGAACTTGCTGGGCGGATGCCCAGCCTGATCTGAGTCTGCGCTGGGCGCACAACCACTTTGTTGGGTTTTTCGTGTCACGGCTAAAATTTGTTTCCGTATTTTAATATAGTCCGAATGGTTTTACAGTTTTGGATTTTATGATTAAACGATATACACTCGTGTGCGGTTATCCGATATATTTTATAACATGTACACGTTTCGTCAAAAAAGGCAAAATTTCATTGCTAAAAACGCTTAAAATGCGATATTTCAAAACTTTGGTCAAAGTGCGTAATAGAACCGCTTCTAAGGTGGACCTTAATACTTGTGGGTGCTGAAAAAAAGTGCCATGTCCTTAATTGCATTAATTTTCTTATACGATATTAACCTATTTAAAATACTTAGCTCTTCACTCATGCAGGTTTCGTTCATACGAAGTTAGCTCTCTTCTTTTCTCTTTTTCTTCCTCATTGTTTCTTTTCTTTCTTTCTATCTCTCTCTCTCTCTCTCTCTCTCTCTCTCTCTGTCTCCCTCTCTCTCTCTCTCTCTCTCTCTCTCACACACACACACACACACACACACACACACACACACACACACACACACACAAACTCACACCCACACGCAAAACAGCAATGACACTGCTCGCTTGCAGATACATGTATTTATTTAAGTGCTTCAAACCATTTGTAAACTCGGGTTAATGTAATCTCTATTAAATCAAGGTTCTTTACCCTTTTATTTATTTCTTTATTTATTGAAATTGGGACTCAGGTCAGAGAGTCTCAGTTTATTTCCCTTACATACAGCAATTTTCTTGCACACCAGATAAGGATATCCGCGTGCTTCCCCTGTACCTACAAATCATATCTCACCCATGTTATCTCACCCAGGACCGGATAAAAAACACGAGCATTCAATGCATTGGTTGTAATGGAGGTCACGTATCTGCGTCGTCAAGTGACGTTGGCGTTTTAGATCATTACGTCACGAAAACGGCAAAATGACGTCAGTTCATGCATGCCAGACGTTGACGTAAAGAACCGAAAGGCAGTCGTTGAAAGCGGCGCCTTCTTTTCAAATCAAATAGAAACCTCTGAGGCTCTAAAATTGCGCATTTTAACAAGTTCTTAAGATAGTACAAAACGTGGTGTGCAAGAAAAAGTATCTATCATGGGTGTGAGGTGCGGATATGAAAATCCGTCACTCGGGATCACTGTTCGGCATCACTCGGCAAGCCTCGTGATGCCGAACAGTGACCCTCGTGGCGGATTTTACTATCCACACCTCATACCCATGAAAGATACTTATAATCTCAGAAATAAACTGAGCTGCAAAAAAATAGACGTGTCACAAACAAAACATCCTGACGTAGGAATACATATGAGCCGCGACACGAGAAAACCAACATTGTGGTTGTGCGCCCTGCGCAGACTCAGATCAGCCGGGGCATCCACCCAGTGTGATCAGACTCTTCACTAAGTGCTGATAGGGTAGCTAAGGGTCTAAGCTACCTTCATGCGGACAGCGGAGACTCTGATCAGACTGGGCGGATGCCCAGGCTGATCTGAGTCTGCGTTGGGCGCACAACCACTTTGTTGGTTTTGTCGTGTCGCGGCTCATATGTGCTATGTGTTTGCAATGTACTATGTAAATTAACTTATAACGCAAACCATACTCTCCATTCTTTGGCAAGTGTTAAAAAATATCTGTCTGTGCTGCTTATTAAGCTCACCAAAGCTGTTTCTCATTCTACTGGTAGCCAGAAAGCTAATTTTAAACAGATGCTTACTTTCGAACATAAAATGTGTGTGAAAACTTAAGGTTTATTTACATTTCTTGTAAACGCCTTCGAATACCTCAAAACTGAATAAAATAAAAGGGTTTCATGTTAAGTTTGAGACATATTCACCAGCGTTAAACTCCACTAAATATTTTTCCCAGCTCGGTCATCTATGTCTAAAAATTGTCGGCTATATTTCGTACACCCTAGAAATGGCCGCAAAGAAAATCCTTCCAAGGTTCTGGTATGCCAATTTAAAAACATCTTTTTCCGCTCACTCTCTATTAATCAAATTCCACTAAATTAACATTTGAATATTCAGTTGGAATTATATGATATATAAACGAGTGACATGCAAAATAAATGTAAAAACAGAAAAAGAAACTTGGGAACAATCCTGCGCCTGTTTTGTCCACAGAGCTGTAGATAAGAGAGTATTTAATGAAAACTGAGGGATAGTTTTTCTTATTTCTCAATGAAACCATATGTTGTGACCCCTCATCTGAACCGTCTCAGATGAGGGGTCACCAGATATGTTATTATGCAGAATTAACAAAAAATATCCCTAATTATCACCAAATACTCCCTCTTATCTAGAGCTCTGTGTCAAGGCTATCTATTCTTCTATTCCTTTGTCATTCTCTGAATGCATAAGCTATAAAAAATTCGTAGCACATTTCTCAACAGTTCTCCATGTATTAGGGTGAATTCATACACTTTCAAGAGTAACAACTCTACCATTTTCATTTTTCTCACCTTTTACCCCTACGATTGGGGACAAATGTTATAGGGAAGTATTTGTTTTTAAGAGTAGACAAAAGACCACAATTTGGAAAGATTGTGTTGTTCAGGGAGCAAACAAGCGGTCACAAATGTTTTGTCTCATTGTACAAATGGTGGAAGGACATTTACCCCTGGACGAAACTTTGCGTTCCATTATAATGATTATTTTTCATTTCTCCTTTGTTTTATTTTTCCGGTCTCTCATGTGGCTGGTGCCTGATGATCGGTTTATGTTTGGTGCTTTTCATCTGTATGTTTTTATCATAATTTCAGCCATTCTTCTAATAGCCAACATGCCTTAACTGCTTTGCAAGGGTCGCACGGTCAAACATATTAATTCGGAAGGGTCGCACGGTCAAACATATTAGGTCAAACATATTAACTTTGTTAAGCTGTAGCCGTGTCTTCACATATCTAATTTGTTTATTTGGTTTTGCAGCAAAACCTTGTGGCACAACCGAAGTTAGCAATGTTGGAATTTTAAGATCGCTGGATGCCGATGCGGACGGATTTTACGACAACAACTTAACCTGTGTCTGGCACATTCACCCTTTCAATCGAGACCGTATAATTAATTTCTACGTAACAAAGTATGATATTCCGACAAGCAACAACTGCACAGTAGCCTATCTTAAGGTAATGAATCAAGACATCACTGAAACTTTTTTTCTAAAGGAATATGGGTTCCCCTCCAAATTATGCCATTATTTAATTAAGCGAGACAACTTTTGTGACTTCATGTTTACTTTCCAGGATTGAGTCCCTTCCAGAAAGCTGAATGAAGTGAAATCGTAACGGAGCCGCGATACGAGAAAACCAACAAAGTGGTCGTGCACCGAGCGCAGGCTCAGATCACCCTGGGCATACGCCAAGTCTGATCAGACTTTTCACTAAGCGCATATAGGGTAGCTAAGGGTCTCAGCTTACACCGTGCGGACAGCAAAGACTCTGATCAGACTGGGCGGATGTATAGGCTGACCTGAGTCTGCACTGGGTACACAATCACTTTGTTTGTTTTCTCATGTCGCGGCTCAATTATAATTGTAAAACTATTCTGGCAATTAGCAAAATATTTTTAAACTAAACAGTTGCACTAAAACGAGCAGGTATATGAAAATGTTTCATTTTCCTTTTTTAGCTCACCTAAGCCGAAGGCTCAAGAGAAGCTTATCGGATTAGCAGACTTCGTCGTCCGTCGTCGTCGTTCGCGTTACGTCGTCCGTACACATTTTTAATCGACTCCTCCTCTGAAATACAGTGCTGATTGTAGACTAATTTCATAAGAGCTAACAGACTTTCGGAACGGAATGGTGCCAATTCCGATCAGAGCTTATATATATATATAGTATACAAAATAATCATGTGAATACTTGTAAATATGTATGATGTATATGAAGTTTCATTAAACCAAATGGTGTCAAATGGACGGGGTCACATGACCAACATGGCCGCCACGCCCATATGTGTTATAAACATTAAAATCTTCTTCACATGAACCAATTGATCGATGGCCTTGAAACCTGGTATGTAGCCTTCGGTACTCAAGTACTACCAAGTTTTTTTCAAACGATGACCTTAGGTTGACCTTGGCATTTCTTACTACAAGGTCAAATTTGGTTTCTGATGCTTTTATATGGAAACAGTAGAAAAATTTGTATAAAAAGTAATATAATTAGAAAGTAAAAGGGTAAGCAATGATCAGGAATTAATACAATCAAATCCCACATCCCGCTCTCTAAACCAAAAGGACAAGAAGTATACCCACAAATATGGACAAAAATGCACGAAACGGCAAATCAAATGGGCAGCTCTTTGCCAAAAAGGTGGTCATTCAGCTACGCTTTTGAAAAACAGCAGCAACATCTATTTTTACTTGTTTGGTATTTTAAACTTTAAATATATAGTATATATAGTGACTTAGTATATAAATTGCGCAAAACGTAGGAATAACAGAATTTCCTGATCAATTTAAGAAATGGACGACCTTTTAAATATTGATAATCCTTATTTTGCAGGAATGGTTAGTCAATTTATCCTGTTGAATACTTCTGATACCGAGGCCCCATTTCTGGATTTGCATTTATCAATTTTAGACGGATTTGTTTCATCTATATTTATGACAAACGCGATGATTTTGATTTCGACATTGTTAATTTTCCGTTTTTGGATGGTGATGTTCACCGCACCACTTCTTATGGTGTTTACATTTCTCAGCTTGTTCGCTTCGCTAGGGTGTCTAGTCATTTGGCTGATTTCAATGCTCGTAATAAAAGTTTGACTGCCAAGCTTTTACAGCAGGGGTATCGGTATCATAAACTTCGGAAAGCTTTTTCTAAATTTTATCGTAGACACTTTCAATTGGTTTCTAAATATAATACAGTGTTACGGTCACTTTTGCAACAAGGCCTATCGAACCTGAATTTTATGGTGACTTAGTATCTAAATTACGCAAAATCATAGGGAATACAGAATTTTCTGATCAATTTAAGAAAATTATCATGCGATTTAAACGCATTGGCTATAACATGGATGAAATGCGACAGTCTGCATGCTTAGTGGTTAACCCAATCACGGTTGACAACTTTGCTGTCCTCTTTAATTGCACGCCGGTGGGTCGGGGTTCAGACTCTATGATAGCCCCTACATAAAGGTTTAAGTCGGAGCTGTTCAAATACTGAGGCATTTATTTGCATATTAACATGGTTTTGGTCTATGACGGTAAAAGTTTGCATTGTGCAACAGGAAAATAAACATCAAGACTTCGACATGCGCAAACATCAAGTAGCTATTGGGATAACACAGAACCTGATAAATTAGTTTGAATATGGGGTAATGAAGAGGTGTGCCCGGAAAATGTTAATGCAATTAAACTGAAATATGCAAGTTTGCTGTGTTTGCATGAACGTATGATTCCATTAAAACAGACCATGTAAAATTCTTGAACATTGCATTCCGCGGTAAAACCAGAATGGATAACGGGCTTGAGGACACCTTTTTGGCACATCACAATAAAGAAGTTTGATCGGTCACTTCTTGGCGTGATTTCTCCAACCCTTCTCGATTATGTAAACGTTCTAGACAGGAAAGACTCAACAGTTTCTAGAAAATAAACCAAAAATAAATAAACCAAAAATGCATAGGGATTCTCATCCTGGTCAAGACGTTTGCCGCCAAAATGTCAAGGTGTCGCTCAGTTGTCTTCTGTGAACGCTCGGCGACAACCAAAGGTAAACTTTTAACGTCATACATCATCACAAATGCCGATATGTTATTAAATAACGGGTCTCCATGAGGCCTATTTCATGATTCGAATAGACTAGAATAGACTTTGTATATTATCAGTGATATGTATTGACTGTTGTATGTTGAAATATTACATGTAGCTTGCCAAGTAATGATCTATTAAAGGAAAACGCTCACTTAAATATGAATGGACTTCAAATTATAGGTCTTGAATAGCAATTAAATTGGGTGAAAGTTTCATGAAAATCGGACTTAAAATAAAAAAAATATGAAGATTTTAAAAATTCAAAATGGCGGTCATGGAGGCCGCCATTTTAATAGTTCGTGTCACGTGATAAATATTTAAATCCAGAATAAGAGCATAAATTGCGTACTATTACAGTATTATTTAGTTTTGATCATTTCTTTATGAAGTAAAATATAGGTTTATGCATTTAATTTATCTACAGTTTGTTTCACACATTACTTATTTAGGATTTTCATTTTCGATTGTGAGTTCATCACGTCATTGACTAACAGATTTGCTAGTTCCCAGCTCAACATTTTTATATCTTTTGTTCATTCTTATTCTAAACATGTCGACGAAGACGTCAAACAACTCGTAGTACTAGTAAGGCTTAGTAAACGTGCTTTTAGGGACATGAATTTTGATATGATTATCTATACCTTGTCAGAAACATTTCGTTCAGATCAGTAACAGATCAGATTGACCATCATAATATGTAAATGAATGGGGTAAATTAAAATAATCTCAGGATTACAGTTAACATTTTTATGCTTTATTGACAACAGGTTTCATTCATATGGTATTCTGTTCAGTTTGCATACAAATCAGAATGTTTTCTTGCAATATTTATGCAACCACACACACACACACACACACACACGGTAAAGATCGACATAATAGATTCGCTGTGAATCTGAAGGGCGTCAGGTTCAGTACTAACAGCAGCAGAGCAGGGTCTACATAGTGTATGTATTTTCATAAAATGTACATGGCTATACTATTATTAAAAAAGGTCGGTGCTCATAAGATTATGATGACCTTGACCTTACATTCAAGGTCAGGGGAGGACTTATACATGCTTAGGTTTTGCCGAAAAGTTTATAGCATTTGAACCAGCAGATGTAGTTCCACAGGACTTTCAAAAATACATGATTGGGATATTTCAAAGCTGGTTTTGGAGATTGATGACCTTAGGCATATTTTAAGGTCAGAGGATGATTTATAATATCCCTCCCCCGACTAAAGCTATCTTTGTTTTCAGACTTGCTTAAATATATTGCTTGGACAAGCCAATGAGATTATATAGTTTTGCTTCTTACCTTGGTTCCATTTTCAAAGTCACATTTTGCATGTACAATACTTTTTGAGCCAGTGGGTTATGTTTTGATTAACTCGTACATAAAGTGGATATATCATTGGAACAAGATGAATAGCTTATCATATTTTGGTGGCTTTAACATCTTTTTCAGTAAATCGTCCAAAGTAATATATATATATATATTTTAAAGCATTTGGTGGATTCGCACCAGATTTGCATATATAAGTCAATGGGACAAACAATGTATAATTAGGTTTTTAAGACTTTGACGCAATGTTAAGATGCATCTGATTGCTGAAGATAACATACCTAAAACTAGGTCCTCATAGGTCACCGTGACCTAATTTCCTATGATTAATGTTGTTTGCAGATATCTTTGGAAATTTGTTTTAATTTTGACAGATCAACAGTTTCCAGATTTCATCAGGGCATACATTTAATCACTGAATCACTGAAACTGACATGCCATGAAACTAGATAATCATAGGTCACGATGGCCTTTCCAGAAGTTAAATGCATCTTGTATTGGCTTCAGTGTTACCTTATACCAGCAGATGTCACCTATGCTTGCATCTTATATCCAAGCAATGACAAGCCGATTTATTAAATTTCAATGCCCTCGAAAACGCATTATGATGACATCTTAACATTAAGATTAGAATAAGGCCAAGGTTACTAGGCCAAGGTCACCAAACTGTTGCAAACTCATGTATGGTAATATATGAGCCGCGACACGAGAAAACCAATAATGTGGATGTGCGCCCAGCGTAGACTCAGATCAGCCTGGACATCCGCCCAGTTTGACCGGACTATTCGTTTAGTGCTCAGAGGGTAGCTAAGGGTCTAAGCTACCTGCATGCGGGCAGCGAAGACTCTGATCAGACTGGGCGGATGCCCAGGCTGATCTGAGTCTGCGCTGGGCGCACAACCACATTGTTGGTTTTCTCGTGTCGTGGCTCATATCTAGGAGATAGCTTATTTTAATGACCCTTCTTCCAACTATGAGTGGCATCAAGGTCATGGAATCTTAATGATATTTTTGGCTTGTCCAGCTAATATATTCATGTAATTCAGGATGATTTGCATCAATTACTAAGCCATATTTTACTTAAAGTGATGAGTTACTGAAACTGAGGTTAGGATCAATAAACTCCAAGCTCTTACGCTTTCCCCAGTGATATATCCATGCAGGTTTAACGAAATATTATCACCCACTGGTTCAAGAAATATGGCACACTAAACAAAATGTGACCTTAAATACGAGGTCAAGGATCTGCGAACCTAATCATTTTACTGACCAGTCAAAGTGATATAGTCATGCAAGTCTAAAATTCAAACATGGAACAAGTCATCCTGACCTTGAAAAAAAAACAATAGTTATTACTGACCGTCCCAAGGCAGTACTTTCGTTGCGGTTGCATTTGATTTATGTTCGGTGCTGTTTACTTTATTGTGTTCTCATTTTAACCCTTCTATAATAAAAATAGAAAACAAGTAAAAATAGTTGCTAAATGTTATGTTTTTTTTTTTTTTTTTTTTTTTTTTTTTTTTTTTTGTTTTAAAAAATATGCTTAGTCTGTTGTAACCCTTTTGTTGGTCTGAATTATTTAGCTCAATAAAGATAGCTGACTTTCCACCTATTTGGGAAAGAGCTGCTGACTCGGCTTATCACTTGTAATTTAATGTTTGTTGGGATGTCAATCTTTCCCTTTGATGTTGGGGATAGGGTTTGGGATCTGATTCAGTCAGTTCCTGAAGTGTAGTTACTCTTTAAATTTTAATGTCACCGACACTTAATAAAATCTTTGGAATGTCCCGAAAATATATCTGTGTATGTTTGTTGCAATCCCATCAACTGATTCATTAGGTATCACTTTTTAAATGAAAATTAAGCTTATCCAAATTCTCCTGTGTCCTTGAAAATAAGGTCAATGGTATCAAAATCTGATAAGCACAAAATTTCTTCCAAATGATGTATCCGTTCACGTTGCTGAAAACACCTCATCTGGTACATACACACTATCACTATAGTAAATTAATAGTACTGTATCACGTCGAGTGGATGAGCTCAAACCATCGGATCACCGGAGGTGCTAGCAACGAGAGCTTCAAACATCGCCTGCAAAGTCTCTGCACCAATTTCAATTAAATTTCTAAAACAGTCTCCAGGGCTTGAGGGAAAAAAAGTGTGTTCAAATGGTCCGGTCCACATGACTGACATGGCTGTTATGCCCATATCTATCGTAAAAACCTTTACAAATTTTCTTCATCAGAGCCAACAGGCCGATCTTTGAAACTAACTATTTAGCATCGGGTACTAAAAGCTACCAAGATTGTTCAAAAGATAACCTTTAGTTGGTCTTGAATATTTTTACGGCTTGGTCAAATTTACTTTCTGGTGCTTTCATATGGGAAAATGCTAGAATATAAGAGTCAAAGAAATTAACCTTAAACAATCTTCTGCATTGGAACCTAAAGATTGATGGCCTTAAATCCTTGTACATAGCATTGGGCACAAGAGTGTTGTCAAAATTATTCAAACTATGAACTTTAATTGATCTTGAGCTTTTCTACAGCAAGGTCAAATTTGCTTCCTGGAGCTTTTATATGAGAAAATTCTTAACATATTTTAGAAGACTTTGGTATACAAAAGCAACTAAATGAGTACTGGACGTTTTCTAAGGACAATATATGAGGCGTGACACGAGAAAACCAACAAAGTGGTTGTGCGCCCAGCGCAGACTCAGATCAGCATGTGCATCTCCCAAGTCTGATCAGAAACTTCGCTAAACACTTAAAGGGTAGCTCAGGGTCTTAGCTACCTCCCTGCGGTGAGCGAAGACTCTGATCAGACTAGGCGGATGCCCAGGCTGATCTGAGTCTGCGCTGGGCGCACAACCACTTTGTTGATTTTCCCGTGTCGCTGCTCATATCAAGGTCAGTCGTTGGCCTTTGACCACGGTCACCATCATTTAACAGCTTCAGATGTCTCCGCCAAACAAAACGCTGAGCTGATCGAAGCAATATGTCATATGAAATCCCCCACGAGTCAGAAAAGGACAGATTACTTGGAATGTTGGGGACACATTACCAATATATCCGATATGCCAAAATATGGTAAAAAAACCTTCAAAAATCTTCTTCTTCCAATGGCTCAGTCAACTGTAACAGAATAAATTTATAATGTGAAGTGTTGGACAGCAAACCTTTATAAACAGTGGGTCGCCTGTTTATGCAATCACTTCTGCAATTAACTATTTACGGCATTCTTACCTATATAGTAATTAACTCATGGTGGGGTCTAAGAAATAATTTTGCACACCAGATAAGATTATCTTTATCAATTGTAAGTTGTTCCATGCTTTCTGAACCAACTTACGTTTACATGTACTATATGAATTTTAGGTTTTGAAACAGAAAGTCTGATCAAACAGTGCTTTTGAGAGCCGTCTGATCTGGGTTCGCACTGTTTGCCATTTCATCTGCATATTACTGCATTGCAGAAGGAAAAAAAAGAAAAAAAAGTGTTGAATTGTTACAACTGCTACGGTAATTATTCCAGGTGTCGCAGTTTTTCAGAATTGTACGCTATGCAATGCCTTGGGTCAAGTCGGGTAACTTCGGACAGCTGGTTAATTCGAACGTACTATTACAAATAGTATAAATCCAGATGAGACGGCCCATTATGAGCCGTCTCATCAGGATTGTAACTGTTTGTCGAGTATTTTGTTTTAATTCCAAACAACTGACATATAAAGGAAACAATGTCTCTGTCCAAATTTACCCGCTGTCCGAAGCTTACTTTACCCTAACAGTCATTCTATCACTTTGATTGCAGATATATGATGACGAACAGATGTATGGAATATTTTGTGGTGCAAACAGGCCACCGCTAATAAAGACAACTAGAGCTGTTCTGAATATAGAATTTCATTCAGACTGTTGTGGAATTGGCATTGGCTTTGAAGCTGTCTACACCCAAGAAGGTAGTAGTCAACCCTCGATATCTCAAACATTGATATCTCAAAGTAATTCGTATATCAAAAAATATGGTTTGAACGTATTTTCCATTTTTGTTTACATTTCAACCAATTTTATATCAAACTACTGATATCTCAAGGTAAATTTTCTGGTACCAGAAAATTTACTTTGAGATATCAGTAGTTTTGGGATGAACTTTGACTTTGAGATATCGAGAGATGACTGTATTAATAATAAGCATAGGAGGTGTTTTAGCTTCGTGCGTTTGTTTAGGGTGTATGGGTTATCTTCCATGTTTTGCCATTATTTTACAGAGGGGAAAACCACATTCCTGGCTGTCGTTTGCTTCCCTTGAGAACGGACAAGAAGGGAGGCAAATATGTGTATTTCATAGTGATCTGACTTTGAGCTTTCATTTGTTATTACAAACTATTTCCTCAAATTACAAAACATTATAAAGCAGTAATACAATGCGCAGAATGGTCATTTGTCGTATCGATTCACCTTAATCATACTATATCGGTACACCTTAAAGTGAATATGTTTTGGCAAGCAAGAGGTCACAATTACCATTCAAAAATATCTAGCCAAACATATTCTAAATAAATACATATTGAATTTACTTTTTAGACTTGATTTTTTCTAAAGCTAGGCACTAAGATATTCCGTCCTACACAGATTTATAACCACTCCTGGCAAGGAAATCGGAATCGAAAGTATATATACAAATCGTCGGCTTATGCGTATTCACAGTGTTACGACCTGGCAGTGGTAACAAAAAAGATGGAAGTAAACCAGCAACAAGCCTGTTTTATAACTTAACAAAATTTATTTACATGTACATCAAAATTAAAACAGTCATTAATCAATCAAGAAAATATGTAATTTACGATACCTTAAATTATCCTGAATGTCCCTCAAAATGTCCTGTTTAAAAACACAAGTCCTTTCACAGTTTCTGATCCCAAATATTAATGTCAGCAGAATATTTCCAATAATCCCAGAATGAAAGTCACAAAAGTAATCCAATATATTTAAATTCCAGTATAACTTATTTAACTATAAACTGGTGAAAGTGTTTATAAAGATGACTAAAGGAAAATGCGTGGTCTTTATATATTAGCTAGGAACATTCAGGAATTAACCAGTGATAGATTTTTCCAGACAGTTTTCAATTCTGACATAATTTTATACCAGAAGATTCTTAATGTTTACCACAGAAATTTCTATTATTTTCTACATTACTAAAATTAGATATTCTAGAAAATTCTCGAAACATCCTGAAAGTTCTCAAAGTTTCCTGAAGCTTCCACAACATTCTTTTGACAATGAAGAGCAAATTCCAGAACTTTCTAGACAATTCTTTCTGTTTCAGGAACATTCTAAAGATTCCCCAATTTTCCAGAATGTTCTAAAGTACAATGTAAACAACTTGTTTATTTCCAACCTAGTAAACATCTAAAAACTGCAAAATCATGGTAAAAGAAAATATTTGCACCAAATTAAACACCATATTCAAAACAACAGCTTGTCCGAGAAATAATTGATTGTCCTGAGATACGAGCTCAAGTACAACAACTGCCTGTAATAAATATACCGAATACTGGTATATTCTTAATTCTTGAAACGGTTAAAAAATGAGAACTTTGTCAAATAATGTCCTACACCCATAAAAACTATATTGAACAGCTTAGGAATAAAAACTGAGTCTAAATGAATGTTGTAATGCGTAAAAAAGACATTCCTAAAACAAAATATTTCACCCATAAGTATCAAAATCCAAAACTCAATTTATGTGTACATACTGTATTAACAAAAAGTACCTCCAAACAAATCTGATTTCATAAATTGTCCGAGCGAAAAAAAATATGGCAGTTTTTTTATTAAAACTATTTTTGATCAAGTTTCTGTAACATCACTTTAGGACAAAAACTGAGACAATCAAGGTGAATGGATACACTCTCAGGGAAAGCAGCTCTAACCTTTGAGCCGCGACACGACAAAACCAACAATGTGTATGTGCGCCCAGTGCATCTGCCCAATTTGACCAGACGCTTTGTTAAGTGCTCAAAGGTTAACTAAGGATCTAAGCTACTGCCATGCGGACAGCGAAGACTCTGGTCAGACTGGGAGATGCCCAGGCTGATCTGAGTCTGCGCTGGGCGCACAACCACTTTGTTGGTTTTGTCGTGTTGCGGCCCATTTCTGTTTTGCATATCCCCTCAATGAGAAACAACTCTTAGAGGAAATAATGGTCCCCAAATAGAATGTTCATTCTTTCTTTTTAAGCAGAATCTCCTTTGAAAGGGCTAGGTTCTAAGGAAAATGCTGATATTTTTTTCTTATTTCTCAATGAAAATATGTTGTGACTCCTCATTAGATCTGTCTCTATGAGACAGTAAACACATGTTATGACCCCTCATTAGAACAGTCTCTATGATCGGTCAAAAAGTATTCTTTTATCAAGGATTACGGGAAATTATCCCTAAAGTATTCATGTCACCCCTTGTTATATGTTACACTGGTTATAACATTGTTTCCATGCAATATGAAGAGAAAATATCTTCAAAACCCATCCCCACCGACTTTTGTGTAGTAAAGTAAAATGATGGGCAATGATCAGGAAGTCATACAATCAAATCCCACATTCCGCTCTCAAAACCAATAGGAAAAGAAGCACATACACACAAATTTACGAAAGACACGCACAGTGAACCGAATGAGCAGCTCTTTCCCAAACAGATGGTCATTCAGCTATCCCAATAACAGCATCAACATCTATTTTTACTTATTTTTATTTTAGTTACAAAACAAAACAAAACAGAAGGCATATTGGGCAGCAATACGGGTGACCAAACCGCCAGAGACCATAGACAAGCGGACATAGCACAATATAACATCAAGGAACCGCAACAGAAGTACCGCCTTGGAACGGTCAGCAAAAGATTACTGGGGGGCTTAAACATGTTTTACTGGGCCCAAACCTCGCCCTCTGCTTCTGCAGTGGTTTGAAACTTTAAGTTAGCTGTTTGCTCCGCATGAAGGTTTCCTAACTCATCAATGAAACAAACAAATCACAGATAAGGCCTATGATGAATCAGAGATGAGAACTCAACGGAAAGAACGTATTGCGACTCCAGGAAACCCCTGGGAAGTCAGACAACACCACTGAAATACCGGAGCAAAAAAATTTCAGTTGAACCCCAAATAACCAAGCAACAGACAAGGCAAATTCCGGCCCAAACCAACTAAATTATGTCGGGCCTATCATTGATTCTGATGCCTGACCAAACGGCGTGAGTAGTAAAGGACGTCACTATGGCCACGCCCGTCCGGAGACTAAGTCCGCAGCCTGGGGCAGTCTCGGGCCGGGCGTGGCCATAGATGACATCGCTTTAGTAAGCTTGAAAAGGCTAGTTTGAAATAACTTAGTCTTTTTCAAGAGTAAAAGTCTATGTAATATGGCATAGGAGATGTCTTAAGGGGCTATACAGTAATATGCGTCTGCTATGAGTCTCTTGGCCCTGTATCTCAAGACCTCACTATACCAGAGGCATAACTCTATAGCGTCAGTTGATGGTGTGAGTTGCTGTGGCATACTCTTGTTCAATCTGTTAAATTTCTGAGGCTTTACAGTAATATGCGTCTGCTATCAGTCTCTTGGTCCTGTATCTCAGGGCCTCACTATACCAGAGGCATAACTCTATAGCGTCAGTACTTGTTCCTTAGGGATTATAAAATCTTGTATCTCAAGATTTTAATGTTCTGGACTGAAATTATTTCTTACTAGCCTTCTAAAGCCTGACTACTACATTTGATGACGAGAAGATCTCTGCTGCCAGTGTGCTTGAACTTTTGGGTATCTAGTGGAAGGTCCACATATCCACATTGAAATTGTGGAGCTGATGTGGATGTCAAGTGGAAGGTCCACATATCCACATTGAAATTGTGGAGCTGATGTGGATGTCAAGTGGAAGGTCCACATATCCACATTGAAATTGTGGAGCTGATGTGGATGATGTGGACTTGATGTGTATGCAGTGTGGAGGTTATGTGGATGATGTGGATCCACAATGTGGAGTTTCCACATGTCCACATCTACACATTAGACAAATCGGCTTACCCTGTCCCATTTCTGACAGACTGACACAATGCATCTCAAAACCTCACGGTTACAATGCCAACTGCCCAGGGGTTCACTTGTTCCTCATACATCCTAATTCTGAGTTATATCTGATTCCTACCTTCTATTCTGTACATGCATATTGTGGTTTATTATTTTGAAACAAAATTTGGTAGGTTTTGACTTGCTCTTTCCAATAAAAGAAAAAAATTGAAAATCCATTGAGGCAATTTGGAGTTATAACAGTTTTCTTACCCTCCATATTCCGCGCATGCGCAGTGTGACAATTTATTTTAAGAGTATTTGGTAGGTTTTGACTTGCTCTTTCCAATAAAAAAAGAATTATGAAAATCCATTGAGGCAATCTGGAGTTATTACAGTTTTCTTACCCTCCATATTCCGCGCATGCGCAGTGTGACAATTTAGTTTAAAAGTATTTGGTAGGTTTTGACTTGCTCTTTCCAATAAACAAAGAATTATGAAAATCCATCAAGGCAATCTGGAGTTATTACAGTTTTCTTACTCTCCAAATTCCGCGCATGCGCAGTGCACATGTCCGGCAAAACTTATATTTTTGTATTTAATAGTTACAAATTGATACATAATATACTCATAACAGAAGTGATACATACATACACGTATTCGCCTTTCATTTGTATCGTTTTTCTGAAAGCTATTACTTGTATAATTTATTTATAGAATTAACAAAGTCAATACAGATTTACCTCCCTTGTAATAACACCATGATATGAAAAAATTGAATAACTTCGTTATTTTTTGGCCGATTTTGATAAAATAAACACCAAAATGTAGATTTTATTATTCTCTACTTATTTTTTATATTTTAAAATGTGTTACTATAAATAGTAACATGACCTAATTCAAATAACATATACATGATATGCAAATTTTTAACTTGTTTCCAGTTAACTGGATTTATGTTTAGGTATATATATTGGAAACTAACATATTAATATTGCTGGTTTGCCGGTCACCACTGGACTGGAACTGGTGTGCACAACGGTTATACCGCCTGGGCCCGCAGATGCGAAGTCTATCGATTACATGTGAAACAGTAGAAGCCTTATGGCTTAAGGGGTCGGAACATCCATGGTTCCGTAAAAGGTACCTCCGCTGGCAGGTCTCTGGTCCATAGCGACATTCAGGACTTGTGATCATGTAGATATGGCTTCAAATCGCCAGGGCTTCCCAGGCATAGGGTAACCGACCGGGGAAGAAATAGTGCTGTACAGCACACTCTTCTTGCTAAATTTTTAAGTGCATATTTTTGTCTTTACTGGCATGCAAGAAATAAAGATTGCATTTTTTGTGGCACTATAATTTTGATGAGAATTGTGTGAAATAATATATGAAACTCAAAATGCTATCCGGTATATAAGGCCGATGTTCAGATATGAATTCATTCTAGTTTTGAACAGAGAGAAGTAAGAAGCAAGAGAAAAAAACAAAGCAGTTTAAGATATTTGATGAGTTATAATTCATCTCCTGATCATGAAGGACTTCTATCTAACACTTCTGAGCGATGGTTCTCTGAAAACTTTCCCTCAAAACACACAAAGCTCTTTTACTGTGAGACTAGATCACCCGATAAATATCGAAAGCGAAAAGTGGGAAGTTGCTTTGGTGGAATTAATTACACCATCTCGAGTCAATAATATTTCAGAAAACAATAACTTTTTCTTTTTGTCATTTCTGGACCAAGCGGTATTAAATGCTCAAGGAATAGATACCACAAAGGATTTGTGTGCTAGTGGAGAGGGCTGTCATGAATATAAATTATTTCTTCCTGAAGGAAATTACAACTCTCCACAGCATTTGGTGGATGAGATGCAATCTGTTATAGATACAAAACATGGATCTTTAATGAAACAAATAAATGCTTCTATCAGCATTACTTATGTTAAAAGCACAAATCGTCTAAAAGTTGTTGCATAAAATCCAAACCAGGTCAGGATTCGCTTTCCAGCTTCACTTGGACAAGCTCTTGGAGTTAATCCGGATATGTCAGAAAACCCCATTGGAAACGAATCATATGCTTTCAAATATGGAGTAGACCTAAATATATTGCATAATCGCTTGTACGTGTACTCAGATGTAGTTGATTATACATACCTTGGTGACGTGACGGCCCCTATTTTGAGAGTTGTACCATTTGAGAATTCAAAACGCTCTCAGCAGTCACACAAAGAGTTTGTCAACATGCACTACGTTCCAGTGGGAAAATCTTATATTGATCAAGTTCATATCAGTATCAAAGGTGATACCGGTAAAAATATTCAGTTCAGCTCTGGAAAGACTTTAATTAAGTTACATTTCAGGCGGCGAATTAAATAAAAAAAGAAATACAAAATAAGTATAAATATAACACACTGTTACAAACGTCACCATTTCAAGTAAAATCTTGAGAGAAAGCAGAATGTCTGGTAGTTCCAACAACCTAACAAAAGCACACTGTGGGCTAACTTGTGAATCTTCAGGCTTGCCTGTCATTCCTGTTGTACACAAAAGAAAAAGAAATCCTTCTACCTTTGGACAGATTCGATACCTCATGAAACGATTGTCAACTGCTTTGGACAAAAGGCTCAGAGACGGTAGACCTTTAAAGTATTGCCGACTATGCAGAGCAGAAATTCGTTCATTATGTCGTGAGGAGAAAGAAAAGCAACACAAACTCAAAGGATACATACACAAGAAGAACAAACAGTTAAGACGTTCCAGGCGGACAAAGAATGATTCTGGGGGTCAGAAATGTCATAGACGTAGTGAAGCTAAAGAAGATATCAACAGACAGACAGGGAACAAGCTGGAGTTAAAAACAATGAAATAAAGTGTTAGTCACTTTTTTAATGCTATGATGATTGAGTAACATTGGAAACTTGTATCAGTTTACTAAATGTAGGTTTGTTAAAATTCAGTTTGTATTTAGACTATTGACAGAATTAATAAAACTGATATTAAATTATACACATTTTTTTTCACAATTTTCTACATCATTTAGTTCACAAAAGTGCATGCAATTGGTAAAAATGTAAGAATTGCAGTGGTTTACCAAACTTAGCACAAGTTCTTCAATATCTATTGCAGACTATAAAAGAAAGAGTCAAAGGATAAAACTTCATTCTTCAACCAGTCGTTAATGGGTCGATACCAGTGCAAGCAGTGCTTCCGTGAATTTGCTCGATCAGACAGCCTGAGAAGACATACGTCCAGTGGTGTTTGTAAAGCAACTACAACTATGTCTGACAGCGAAGAAAGTACTATCTCAGAAGCATCGGATGTAACTACAAACAGAAAATATTTGAAGGGAATGAAAGGACATGATATCTTTGGAGAATATGATTATAGTAAACTCTCGGACGATCCAGACACAGAACCGTCAGAAGTGGAGACAGACAGTGAGTCTGCCAGTTAAGAGGAAAAACAGAAAGCCAAACGCAGGAAAATTCAAAAGACAAGTCCTTGGGATAGACTAATGAGAAGTACTTACAGAGACAATCAAGATCAGTTCGATGAAACAGTGGAAAATACCATGCAGGAGACACCTAACATCGATGTTGAATCAGCTGAGGAAATGGCATATGAAGAACTGAAACCAAAATACAGATCAACGCTGGTTACCAAGTATCAAGACCTCGTGGCACTCGGGTCTGCTTTGAGAAAAGATCCTATCCACAAGAAAGTAATATCAACAGCTCACAGATTGAAAGAAGATGAAGACTATGATGAAGAAGAGGCGATGCAGTATGCAGTGAAAAAAAGAAGATATCTACTTGAACGAAAACTTGACGAATATGAAAGACCAACTTTAACTGTTGAAGAGGAAACCCAATGACATTGATTCTTGATAGGACTTTGAAATTAACCATTTCAGCGATGGCAAAGCATTGAGATCATTTAAATAATAGTAGACCTGCAGTGGGACCTATCAAAAAGTTTTATTTACTATGAAAGACTAATGATCATTATGTAAACGAAGACAGAGGGACGGTCCTAAACCTCTGTCTGTCGTAATGAATAGATGAGCGGGACAAATAAAGTTGTTCTGAATTTAAACTGTTGTTAATTGTTCTTTTCTTCATAGTTCTTATTATTGTAACAGTGAGGTTTTGAGATGCATTGTGTCAGTCTGTCAGAAATGGGACAGGGTAAGCCGATTTGTCTAATGTGTAGATGTGGACATGTGGAAACTCCACATTGTGGATCCACATCATCCACATAACCTCCACACTGCATACACATCAAGTCCACATCATCCACATCAGCTCCACAATTTCAATGTGGATATGTGGACCTTCCACTTGACATCCACATCAGCTCCACAATTTCAATGTGGATATGTGGACCTTCCACTTGACATCCACATCAGCTCCACAATTTCAATGTGGATATGTGGACCTTCCACTAGATACCCAAAAGTTCAAGCACACTGGCAGCAGAGATCTTCTCGTCATCAAATGTAGTAGTCAGGCTTTAGAAGGCTAGTAAGAAATAATTTCAGTCCAGAACATTAAAATCTTGAGATACAAGATTTTATAATCCCTAAGGAACAAGTACTGACGCTATAGAGTTATGCCTCTGGTATAGTGAGGCCCTGAGATACAGGACCAAGAGACTGATAGCAGACGCATATTACTGTAAAGCCTCAGAAATTTAACAGATTGAACAAGAGTATGCCACAGCAACTCACACCATCAACTGACGCTATAGAGTTATGCCTCTGGTATAGTGAGGTCTTGAGATACAGGGCCAAGAGACTCATAGCAGACGCATATTACTGTATAGCCTCTTAAGACATCTCCTATGCCATATTACATAGACTTTTACTCTTGAAAAAGACTAAGTTATTTCAAACTAGCCTTTTCAAGCTTACTAAAGCGATGTCATCTATGGCCACGCCCGGCCCGAGACTGTCCCAGGCTGCGGACTTAGTCTCCGGACGGGCGTGGCCATAGTGACGTCCTTTACTACTGGCGTGCAAGAGGGAAGCAAAGTGTTTAACCATAATTGGGTTAACCACTAAACATACAGACTGTAGCATTACATATATATATCATATCCAATACGTTTGTAACGAACGATAATTTTCCTGAACTGATCTGAAAAATCGGACTTACCTATATACCTTAGGTATACTTAAAGTCTATGGCCCTGTTTTATCCAAATCCGGGACATTTTTAGCTCACTTGAGTCAGAGGCTCCGGGGGAGCTTATATGATGGAAAGGCTCCGTCGTCCTTCGTCGTTGTCGGTCGTCCGTTGTCACCCGTCACCCATTTCAAACGACTTCTTCTCTGAAACTACTGGGTTGATTGTAACCAAGTTTCATATATAGCCGTCAGAGCTTTGGGGAACTAAATTATGTTCAACGGATCCTGGTCACATGATCAACATGGCCCCAGTACCTAGATATGGTAGAAACCTTTAAAATCTTTAAAACAGGTCAAGATTATTCTTTGACCTTAGACCCAAGATTCTAGTATTTTGACATTTTTTGACATCTCTTCAAAAGCCACACGGCCAATTGTAATCAAATTTCATATAGAGCCTCGAGGGGCTGAGTAAATGGAAAAAAATGTTCAAATAGTCCAGGTCACATGACCAACATATCTGCCATGATATATATATACGATATGTATGATATATGATATATATGGTAAAACCTTTAAAAATCTTCTTCTCCAGAACCAATCGACCAATGGCCTCGAACTTTTGTATGTGGCATTGCGTACTACTAATATATAATTAAAATGATGACCTTGGGTTGACCATGACTTCTGTTTACGGCATGGTCAAATATAGGAAAATGCTGTTGCATAAGATTTCATGGAAAGTTTTAAAGAATCTGGCCTAAAAGTTTGTATATTCAAATATCTTGAGTACAACGAAGATTTGTGAGTACAAAAGGTCATGGTCATTCTTTGATCTTTGAACCAGGACTTACATATTTCCACAATTTCAAACATCTCGAAAACACTGGGCTAAGTGTATCCAAGTTTCATATAAAGCCTTCAGGGGCTGAAGGACCGAAATCATTCAAATGGCCCAGGTCACATGACCAATATGGCAGCCCTGTCCGTATTTGTTTAAAAAAAACTTTAAACATCTTTGACCAATGGCTTTAAAATATGGTTTGAAGCATTGAGAACTTGAGTACAATCAAGACTTTTCAAATAAAGTCCTTGGATTGACCTTGACCTTTCTAACAGTAAAGTCAAATACAAAAATACTAGAACGTAAAATTTCATGAAAGTTCTCAAGATTGAAGCCTAAAATTGGAATAGAAAGTCATCTTAATGAGTACTAGGTCATTTTTTGATCTTTGTCCCAGGACTCTGGTTTTTTGTTGTTGTTTTTTTTGACAATTTCAAACATCTCCCAAATGCCGCTGGACCAATTGCTCAGGTGAGCAATTCAAGGCCCCATGGCCTTCTTGTTTTCTAATTCAAGCGCAAAACTAAGCAGACAGACACGAACAAGCTCTTACCTTAATCTTCATGTATTTGGAAAAGCATACCTCAGCAAGCAATGTACACCCAGGTCAGGCTGCTCCTCAAGGAGAAGTCAGATCTGGGTATAGACTGTTTGTCACTCTACCAACAGTTTACGTAACTCCATCTTATAGGGAAAGTTGATCTGTTAACATTCAAAAATGGAAAATTCTCTTACAGGGCCATCACACTACTGGGAAAGGAGACCCAGTATAATGGTACCGTATTATTGCGGTAATTTTATTAAAATTTTACATTTAATTACTATCTTGGTTGAATTCTTAAAATTTGGAAGAAATCTTAAAACAAGAATCAGGGTTTTGCTTGCTAATTTAGGGAATGCATGCTAGTCATGGATAGGAGGCGCAATTTATCTGCCTGTTTGCATTTACATAATATCGAACATCGGGTACCGTTTTATTGCGGTAATTTCATGTAATTGTTTAATTTAATTGTTATCTTGGTTAAAATGTTAAAATTTGGAAGAAAACTTAAAACAAGAATCAGGGTTTTGCTAATTAGGGAAAGCATGTAAGTCGTGGGTAGGAACAGCAATTCATCTGCCTGTTTGCATCTAAATATCTCAAAATTCAGCTGGAAACAGGAAGAAAATAGGTCCATTCCGGTCCGATCCGATAAATAGTCCCATTTTGGTCAGTTCTGGTAAATCTTCTTACTTACTTGGAGGTGTGTTTTCAGTGATCAATGAAAAACAGAGATTTATCGAACTGACCAATAACTACGATTATATGTTTCTTCAAAACCGATAAAGTCGGATTGAATATAGAGCACTGAATAAAGATTGACGGGCCGTGCACTTTAATTATTGTTCAGTTTTCAGATAGATAAATTCCGAGCGCTTAAGAAGATGGAATTTATTGTATTCGCCACTGACGTAAATATTTTTGTTAGAATTTTGTGGCATATATGTGTTAGTTTTTAATCGTGAATATTTGTCAATTTGTGTCTCCCCATCCTCACACTAGCATATTATTGAGAAACATTGAGCAATATCCAGTTCTTGAAAGACTATAAATTATTTCTCCGTACATACAGACCGACAATTTGTTACAAATATAGACATATGCAGATTTCTTGACCTGCAAACTACGTATTGACTGACATGTAGCGGAGGGTAGTATGTTGAGTTTGCAGGTAAATTAAAAGCCACATTCACCAAAAAGGTTAATAAATGTTTTATTATATGATATTTCTAAGTATGTTCCTAAGTTCAAGTACAATTGACGTCTCACAGGACGACATGGTTTTCTCTCCACACGTTAACTCATTAATGTTATTTCACGGAATACAAAATGATGTCAGGATACAAGTAATACTGACTGACTGACAGTCAATATTACAAAATAATGACCGGCACGTAATGTCGATTCAATCAATGATATTGTGTCTTACATCATGGTTATGTAAAAATAATACTCATGTGACGATGAGGTCAGGATAAAAGTAACATGGGCTGACTGACAGGAGAATATGACTAAACACTGACCGGCACGTGACGTCAAATCAGCCAAAGAAATTGTTTGTTGCATCTTGGTGATATAATAACACAAAATATTGATTGGTATTGATGTCGATTCAGCCAGTGAAATTATAAGTGTCATCGTATTCACCTGATACTACATCTTAACGACTTCACACCAGTTTTGTTTTGTTAAACAGACGGAGAGTGTGGACATATCCTGACACAACCAACCGGTGTATTACAGTCTATCGATCGAGATAATGACGGAATATATGATGCTAACATAAATTGTAACTGGGTTCTTGTGGCTCCAGATGACGGGCGTATTGAGCTAACCTTTCTGTCATTTGTTGTAGAGTTTACTGAACAATGTGCGAAGGATTCTATAGGGGTAACTAGAAACATTTTGTTTGTGACATACTTTAAGAAGGTAGAAAATTGAGGCACCTTAAATAAATTAATACCGTATTTGTCGTAATAATGGGAATTTTTTTTCACTAATATGTTATTAATCAAGAAGTTTCGTACTGGTGAAGATACGGGTCCGAGGTTTGCTGTAATCGCCCGAGGCCTTCGGTCAATACAGCAGACGTCGGACTTGTACCTGGGCCAATACGAAATGTCCCGATTAATGACAAATTTATTAAATAGCGTCCATGATATTGGCCTAGATTGACGTCATTGATATTGGCCGAGTCGTATTGGCCGAGGCTGAGTTTGGGGTGTATTAATTGGCCGAGTTGGCTTGTATTGGCCGAGTTTGTCACAAAAAGTAGCCCAGTTTGTGATTGGTATGATGTGAACTGTTTTTGCCACGTAAGTAATGTATTACTATAAGTCAATAAATAAGAAAAGGCAGTAATGCGTCGAAAGATACAATGTGGATCGAATGGCAAACAGTGTTCACGGTACTACCGACTTGGGCACACACGGTGAAACAACTTCATAACAAAATGTATGGAGCGACATGACCTAGAACAGAATTTCGCAAGTACATACGAGGTCTGTCCGAAAAATTGGTGGACTGGTTCGCCTATGTAGGAAGACGTTATTTCTAAAAACTGAAACTTTGCACACGACGTTATTGACCTTTTAAAAACATATCTTTAAAATTTCGTAGAAATCCGTCAACGATTAGTCAACTTGTCGAACCACATCCGCATCCACCCACGGCACCACGGAGCACTTTGGAGAATTCATTGTGACGTTATGACAACGTTGTCAGTTAGCGTCATGCAATTTCTTGACGTATTCGCCATTATGAGCTATACATTTCTTGTGCCGATCCACCCATTTGTAATATATGTCATTGTACCACTCCTTATCGTACCCAGAAACAGCCTTTCTGACCGCCATGCGTATTTCCTGAAGATCTGTAAAGCGTCTGCCAAGTAAGTCCGACTTTAATTTGGGAAACACGGCAAAATCCATCGGAGCACAATCTGGGCTGTAGGGAGCATGATTTATCCTTTCAAATCCATGGAAATCGATTGTTAAGAGCGTGTCCGTCGCACGATGAGCCGGAGGATTGTCCTGATGGAATAAGAAATTTTCCGCTTCTGCCCCTGGTCTCTTCTTTTGGATTGCATGCAGTAGGTGTCGTCGAATAATCTGAAACAGTGAAACAATTTCTAACATGCGTATATTAATTTTCGGTTTACATGCACAACATGGTGATTCTTGAGCAATTTATGATTACCCTGTACTTTTTTAAAACAAATAAGAAAGCAAAATACCTTTTGATAATACTCTGCGTTTACCGTAGTGCCTCTAGGTACCGCATGCTGTAGTAACATCCCGTCCATGTCCATGAAGAATATGAACATAAATTTATGAGCGGAATTCGTTCTCTTGGCTTTCATTGGAGGCGGTTATTGGCTTCTTTTCCACATCATAGATTCTCGCGTACTCTCATGCTCATATAAATGGATCCACGTCTCGTCAGTAGTCAGACAAATCTATCCCCTTTACGCTCATACCGGCTCAAAAGCTCTGTGGAACACAGAACACGCTGCTGCTTTTCTTCATCCTTGAGGATCCGCGGAACCCATCTGGCACTCCCTTTTTTTCATTTTTAGGTCTTTCTTTAACACATTATGCACAGTGGACCTCTTTAAATCCAATTTGTCAGCTAAATCCCGAACAGTCTTTCTGCGATCCTCATCAAGCATATTTTCGACCTTCAAAATTTCATCAGCGTCCGTAATTTTCCGCCGCCCCGACCTACTTCTATCCTCTAAACTGGTGTCACCCGTCGAAAACCGCTGATGCCACTTGAACACCAAACTCCTTGAACATTTTATGGTAGAAGAGCTTTTTGAAAGGAACTTGAACGTATCAATTGGCGTCATGCCAGCTCCAGAACAAAATTTTATCACTCCGCGCAGCTCCGTGCGTGACGTAACGTCCATGGTTTTCGGTCCTTCAGACATAACCCCCTTAATCTTCTTTGATGCGCATAATATTCAAAACTCAATAGATTACGTCACAAATTCTATTGACGCTCGTTCTATGCGTGAAGTGACGTCTGTAAAATTTATGAGACGTTTCGCGCGTTTTGTCAAAGTATGGAAGCAATAAACTTCACACAAAATTAATTTTCAAAATTAATTTTCTTCATGCTTGTCCAAAGTGCTCCGGGGTCGCTATGATGGGTCACTATGACAACACATATATGTCATTCGTGAAGATAAAAATGAACAAAATTTATCAAAATGATTGATGAAATATTCTTGCAATCAGATCTGAAGTCAAAATTTAAAATGGTGACTTTAGGCGGAAATAATTAGTTTAAACATATTTTATTGCCGAAAACAACTGACAAATGGGTCGGACCCTAAGTTCTAACAACATTAATTACGGTCCTCCCCATGAGAATGCTATACAGGACAGATATCGGCAATGACATACACTGATACTGCTTACCAAAAGACAATTAGAATGTGAAAACAAATCGAGTAGGAAAGCAATTATAATACTCAGAACACATTTTAACATCATAAAGAGAGGTTTTAAGTTTGGCTCTTAAAAGAACTGATGGTATATAATTAATAAATGAGAAGGAGAAATAAGTAATATAGATCAATAAACCTGAAATAATAATAGTAAATAAATGTAATAACTAAATCAGCCTGGTAAAATAATAGAAACAAACTAATATCAATAAAATAATAATGATAATAATAATAGTAATAATAAAAAATATATAATAAAGATTGATAAGAGATGAAAGAAATAATAGACATAATAAAAATAAATAAATAAAAATAAAATAAATAAATAAAAAATAACAGATTTATATATGGTCTAGTCGTCCTTTGTCCCCTTTTCAGCCTGACAGCGTCATCATTGGGCGGTACCTGAAAAGACAAAAAAAAGCAACTATGATATATATTTCATTACTTGTACGACATACGGAAGTCCACATACGCCCTCTCCTGTCTGTTGCAAGCTACCCACTACAACAACGGAAAGCAATAGCAGTAAACAGCGAACAACACACATCAGACCTACAAACCAACGCATGCGCACAGGCGCAAGCGGAAAATATACAAACCGCGATTAAGCAGAAGAATAGTACGTGGAGTTTCGTAATAACAGAAATAGATATAAGAATAAACAAGTTAACTGAAACGTTTTGTTTCCTTAATGTATGCATGAACATAGCTAAAAAATAATATTATCTTCGTCTGAGAGCTGGTCCGATCCGTACAACATAAACCGAACCCCAAGCGTGTGAAATCTTCGAGATAGCTGAAAGAATCGTAACCGTTGATTTATATATAAATCGCATCTGCAAAAATAATGTTCGGCATCCTCAATATCTATACCACAATCACATACAGGAGATTCTCTCAGGTGATTGTCATACAGATCTTTGTTGAGGTTGCTGCACCTATTTCTTATACGACAATGATATATGGATTCCACTCTAGTACCCTGAATGAAATATCTAGGAATTTTCTGTATGCTAAATAAATGTTCTTTTAATCTAGATTTAAAGATTTCAACGGTGTTTACCGACCGAATAGACGGGAGCAAACTGTTCCAAGTTTCAATACCAGACGGTATAAAAGATCTCGAAAAAAACTCAGTTCTTTTACATAAAACACATATTTTCTCCACTGCGAAGATTATACATAGTCCTTTCATTAATAAGGGGCGGTAACAAGTTACAAAGATACTCTGTGCTATGCCATTATACATTCTAAAGATTGTTACCAATTTTTGAAATTTACGACGTTCGGACAATGAAAGCCATCCAATTTCGCTCATGAGATTTTCAATTGATACTGATCGTGTCAAGCCCGTCACAATACGGGCCGCTTCATACTGAAAACGTTCCAACTGCTGCTTTTCTCCTGCCGTGCAGCCATCCCAAACAACTGATGCATATTCGACCAAAGGTCTTAAATAAGATATATATATAACTGATTTAACGTTTTGCGTTTCAGCTTGAATTTTAAACCGCGTAAAACTCCTAACATTTTTGAGGCCGAACATAATATGTTCTCGATATGTGAGTGCCATTTGCCATTGTAGCTGATAGTTAAACCTAAATGTTTATGATTTTCAACGAATGCTACAGGAATAAATATTAAACAGTAAATTAGGCCTATCAATGTCTGTACATGAAACAAATATTGCTTCTGTTTTATTGGGATTGAAATCTAGCAGCCACTGACTAGCCCAAATTGATATAAATCTTAAATCGTGATTTAAAATTCCTTCAATATCTTTGACATTGCGTGATGTAAAAGACAAGGAAGTATCATCCGCAAATAGACGTGCTATACTAAGTAAATGGTCAGCTATATCATTTACATAAATCAAAAATAACAAAGGCCCAAGTACAGATCCTTGTGGGACGCCTGCTTGGAGTGTTTTCGACTCAGACAAGGATGAACCAATATATACTTTCTGGGTTCTCTCAGATAAATAGTTGGAAAGCCATTTAAATAAATTACCATTTATTCCATTCTGTTTAAGTTTGAATATCAACCCTTTATGCCAGACTCGATCAAACGCTTTAGAAATATCACAAAATACCATGCATGTGTATTGTTTTGCATCAAAGCCCCGGCATATTTGATTGTAAATATCTATAAGCTGAAATACCGTAGAATGGTGCGGAAATAATTGACCAGTCCACGAACTTTTTGGACAGACCTCGTACATGTTTATTTATTTATCTTTGATTTGAGTATTAATTGCATTTGCTGCTGAATGAAATTGTTTTGCATATGTTGCACATGATAATCATGGGTGATTGTGTTCTTGATGGAATATGCTAAAAAAAAGAAACACCCACAAAAAAGAAAACAACGATTTTAAATCTTAAAAAAGACTGCTGGATTGATATTCAAACAGATTCACTGCCGTTCTACAGAAGACAAGTACAGAAAACGGGGTTGGGCTTCAAGAGCTTTCAAAATTATCTATAGCCCTCCCTTGAACATATTTATAAACGCCCAACATGACATTACATCTAATACAAAGGTAATTATTGTATTTTATTGCATGATAATAAGAATAATAATTATAATAATAATCAGTAATTAAATGACTATAAATCCCTTCTGGGCGTTACTCGTGTTCCTCACCAGAGCTGAACACTTCAATGAGCGGTCATCCGAAAATAGGAATAAAAGTTATAGCCAGGCGAAATCAAGCTCCAACTAACGATCTTTCGCGTAAGATTTTTCTGTGCAGATGTCAGGTTGAAGGTCATTCGAGCGGGGCGAAGACATATTCATTTAGAACTGACAGATTCTCACTTCAAAACGATGAAACCATCGCAAGCCATCAAAGGCTCATTCATTCTCCGTTAATAGTGAAAATCATGTGAAAGTAAACCATTTGTTTTACAAATATTTATTTGATTTTAATCGGATCTTTTAACGTTTAATTTTTACAGGATTCTTATGGTTGTATGTGCAACAGTGGCTGTTGAACATGTTTTTTCATGTTTTGGCAAAATTATGATCTTGAAATAAAAAATGCTAATGGAGTTATCACAAGACTCCTGAAACTTACCAAACAGACATTTCGGTAAATAAGCCACTTTCTGAAATTCAGGAGGAATTCCGCCAGTTCATCTATAATATTTCTGAATATATTGTACTAATAATCAACTTCTACATGCACTACATGCATACAAACAAACAAAAACATTGTAATAGTAAGACCATATCTTTAAGAAGTTAAAGTTTTATGTTCCAGATGGTAAACGATATGTACTTACTAGGCAAATTTCTTGAGTATTGTTGCATGCCAAAGAGAAATTAATTAGCACCACAAGAGGCTACATCTTAGTGCATATGTACATAGCAAAGCTTAAAACAGGCTGCTCATTCACAACATCAAGCAGTCTTTCTGTTCTCATATTCAGTATGTACATTCCTTATGCTTTAAAAAATGTAAAATGTATGGGTACATCTTCATTTTTTTTATGCCATTTCGGCGAAAACGATACAAATTTTGCTGACAACCTGTCCGCATCCCTGGATGACGTAGCCTTTCCAAAAGGTGATCTACCTTTAAAGGAAAATGGTCGAGTCTGGTAACTTCGGACTGCAGGCCAATTCGGACATTCCATGCATTGCAAACAGTACAAATCAAGATGAGCCGTCTGATCATTATGAGCCGTCTCATCAGGATGTTTACTGTTTGCCCAGTTAATTTTGTTTCAATTCCAAGCAACTGGCATATAAAGGAAACAATGTCACTGTCCAAACTAGCCTGCTGTCCGAATTTCCCCGAGTTGACCCTTAAAGGAAAAATCCTTATGTTTAAGAGTTGACCCCCACAGAGAAAGGAAGTATAAAAATGGCAGAGGTACTTCCCCTGAAAATGATCTCTTTCATTGTTATAGCAACCAACCAACGAGTGTTAGTTGCTTTACGGTATAAGGCGTATTTCTGTTTTCTATTCTTTCTGATACCTCTAAAGGTTAGAATTTTAAAGTTCCGGCCGGAGTTGTTTCTTAGGAGAAAATAAGACGTTGGCGTTTGTATTTGACATAAAAAAGAATCTTCACCGAAAGTAACACTAAACGGTCAGGTTTCATTCATTTTTTATTTTTATTATTATTATTATTATTATTAGTTTATTTATTTATTTATCATTTCTATTGTCCTTTGGAATAAACTTTGTTTACTATTTTCCTGCTTTCGTAAATTATTTCAATCAATCCGCAATGCCGTAAGACTCGCGTGCTTGGAAAAAAAAAAAGTAATTCCGTTCCGCCTTACTTTCCCTAGAGCAAACATTAAATGTGTTCTAAAAATCTTTAATGGCAAATATTTGTATTTGAAAAGCAATCGATGTTAATAAAGACTGCTTTAAACATTGTCAGTCCCGCCCCTCGACCCAAAATCCAAACAAAAAACACATACCTTGAAAGGAAAGACCTTGAAACTATTCATCTGACAGCAGACAGTTAATGATTGTGGAAATGTCCGTGTATTTTGACATTAACTTAACATCGTTTGAAAACTGAAACAGCTGAGGAAATCATTGTTGTGAAATCTGTGTCCCGACATGTCTTAAAGACGTTCTGATCGGCTCTGACGTCACGTAAAAGAAATTAAGGCAGCGTAACATCAATATTTTCTATTACGAAATGTTTTGGAATGTTTGGCCTAAAGTAAGATAGTGACGCGTATTACACCTTCGGTTGGCCTTTGGTGAGCTGAAACGTTTCTGTTCAGGGAGATTGGGACACTTGCAATTATTTTTCGAGGGAACTTAAGAAGAAGCTCTTAATTTTGGTAACAGCTGGTGACGATGTATAAATTAGACAGACGGTCAATATCCATTCAAGGCTTGTGATGACTCTCTGATGAGTTAGGGGACCTCCGTACGAACCGAACTACCAACTAATTGTGTGAACCGCAGCGGAGGGTGAGGGTGAAGGTTTGGGCCCAGTAAAACCGGTTTAAACCCCCCAGTAGTTATTACTGACCGTCCCAAGGCGGTACTTTTGTTGCGGTTGCATTTGTTTTATGTTCGGTGCTGTTTAATTTATTGTGTTCTCAGTTTAATCCTTGTATCATAAAAATAGAAAATAGATAAAAATAATTGTTAAATGTTTTTATATAAATTGCTTAGTCCGTTGTAACCCGTCTGTTGGTCTAAATTATTTAGTTCAATAAAGATAGCTGAGTTGCCATCTATTTGGGAAAGAGCTGCTGACTCGGCTTATCACTTGTAATGTATTGTTTGTTGGGATGTCTTTGTCAATCTTTCCCTTTGATGTTGGGGATAGGGTTCGGGATCTGATTCAGTCAGTTCCTGAAGTGTAGTTACTCTTTAAATTTGTTTCGTGTAGTGTTTTGTCATTCTGTCTCAAAATAAACTAGAAATGGCAGTAAGGGTTGGTCAATCACAAACCGGTTAACCCCACCTCCCCCTTCCCCCTCCCAGTTATTTCATTACTGGTCGTCCAAATGCGGGTCTTCTGTTTTGGTTCTTCTTATTTGTTTTATGTGTTGTTAGTTGCTATGTTGCTATGTCTGTTGATTTATTGCTTATGATGTTCATGCTAGTCCGTTTACCACCAACATGGGAAATGGCTGTTCAAATGGCAGCCGCTGGTGTTGTCTTTGGTGGTGACGAATTTTGTGTTGTCTCTTCTCCACATGGTGTCTTGGGTTGGATCTGGGTTTGAATTGTGTCGGCTCCAGAGAATTTCTTCCTTCATTTACTAGATACCCCCGCACCCAACCCCCACCCCCGCCAAATCTTACTGCAACAAAGTTTAGAGCCGACACTGTTCTCTTTAGCCATCATAAAAAACGCATAAGCAGCACTAGCACATCATGGACTTCATTGAGAAGTAGCCACATTTTTTCACTGTTTAGGTCTATCAGGGGCCAATAACACCTGCATACCCTCCTTTTTATGCCCCCATGACGATAGTCAGGGGGCATTATGTTTACCCCTGTCCGTCTGTCTGTCCGTCCGTCCGTCTGTCTGTCCGTCCGTCGCACCTAAAAAAAGTTTGTATAATCAACTTCTCCTATAGTTTTTAGGCAATCAATCTGAAACTTTGCACAAATGTTGCAGGCATACTGAAGATATGCACCTCCCTTTCTGAAGAGGAAAAAATCATTTTTGACAAAATTACGGCCTTTACGGACTTAGAAAATTTTACAGGTTCTGTCTAATACAGAATGGCAAGTTTGTTTAATCAACTTCTCCCAAAGTTTTTAAGCTATCAATTTAAAACTTTGCAGACTTGTTCCAGATGTATTGAAGATGTGCACCTCCCTTTTTGAAGAGAAAAAAAATCATTTTTGTCAAAATTACAGCCTTTACGGACTTAGAAAATTTTACAGGTTCTGGCTAATACAGAATGGCAAGTTTGTATAATCAACTCCTCCAACAGTTTTTGGGCCATCAATTTAAAACTTTGCACAGTTGTTCCAGACATACTGAAGATGTGCACCTCTCTTTTTGAAGAGAAAACAAATCACTTTTGACAAAATTAGGGCCTTTACGGACTTAAATTTTTTAACAGGTTCTGGCTATTACAGAATGGCAAGTTTGTATAATCAACTTCTCATACAGTTTTTAAGCTATCAATTTAAAACTTTGCACATTTGTTTCAGACATATTGAAAATATGCATGTGCTTTTTTAGGAGAAAAAAAAAATTCTGACAAAACAACAGCCTTTTATAAACTTGGAAATTATTTGGGTTTTGACTATTAACCGAATGACATCATCGTATAATCAACTCCTTCCACAGTTTATTACTAATCGATTTGAAACTTCCCGTATATTTTTAAAGACATATTGGAGATGTGCATATGCCTTTTTGAAGAGAAAACATTTATTTTTGACAAAATTACGAGCATTTTAAACTTTGAAAATTTACAGGTTCTGGCTAATTCAGGATGGCAAGTTTGTATAATCAAACTGTCCCAAGGTTTATAAACTGTCAGTTTTAAACTTAGCACAGATGGTCCAGACATATTGAAGATATGCATGTATCTTTTTCAAGATGAAAAAAAAATCAAGGCCTTTTCAAACTTAGCATTTTTCGGTTTTGGCTAATACAACATGACAACATTGCTTAATCAACTCCTTCCACAGTTCTTAGGCAATACAGGATAAATTTTATATATATTGAATAATGTCAGCAGCTTTAAAACAATCTTTGAGACCTTTCACAGATATTACCAACATATTAAAGATATGCACTTGCCTTTTTGAAGTACAAAAGTGGGGGAGGGGGTAGTGTGAGAAAAGACGAAGTGGGGGACAGGCACAGCACGGGGGCATCATCTGTATTGTATTTTTCAGATCTATCAGTTACCATAACTCTTGCCGTAAGCTCCCTTCTCATTCTCGTCCTGTATTTTGTAAATGGTTATGTTCCATATAAATTTCAAAGAAATCCATTCATTTGAACTCAAGTTATCGAGCCTGAACCTATTTTATTTCTTTTACGTTTTTTTTTTGTTTGTTTGTTTGTGTCATTTTTTTTTTAGATCCTCAATGTCCACAGAGTATCCAGATTGTTCCATACAAGTCGGTCCTGTATTGTCAACTGGAACAACTGACTTAATAGCCTAGCTTCTGATGCAAACTTTATTTGTGCGCTAGCTGCCACATTTGGTGCTCCATTTTTAAGTCAAAGACCTATTAAATGACAGAAATGGGAATAAAACTTCTCCCTGTTGGATCCCAAATTATTCAAAAAAGCCAACATCTATGATCTTAAATAAAGGAGGAGGGCCAGTAGTTTCTGGCTATGTAAAAACACAAACTAGCTCATTACTTATTTCATGTTTATCTTGGTCACAAACGAGATCATAGCAGGCCTTCCTGTCGGACACCACATACAAAAAAAAGCGATCAAGTATGTAGTGCCAAAGATGATGAAATATTTGTCGGTTTTATCAAGGTATATGTTTCATAGCTTGAGGGTCAGTCCTATTTCAAAGTTTATTGTATCAGCAAATAAAGTAAGATCAGTTATTCTTAGCTCCAGTTAACCGCTTAAGTTATTTTTAATAATGCATTCCTTTCTCACTTTAACTCTTTTACGTTTATGTGATTTTTTCAGAATGGAAATTTTCTTAACTTTGTTGTTTACTGAACTGCTGTCAGCTGACGTCGTGTGAGCGTTTTTTCGACGTCGTTTCAGCGTTGCTGCAACGTCAGCAACGCTGAAACGACGTTCTTACAGCGCCAGCTGACTGCAGGGTATGTAATATGAGTACTACTACATTTGTATTTGCACTGCAAGATGTGTTAGTCATGTTGTATCATGTAAATAGCCAAAGGCAATGTATTTGCATGCCGATTTGCTAATAAAGTTATACTTATACTTATTATGTCGAGTGATAAGACCACTGGTTTGGATAGGCATGTATTAAACTTCTGTCGTCACAGACAGTTCAAGGAATCAGTACTGTGACAGAACGGATTGCATATGGAATTCCATAATTCCTTGCAAATAATTAATAACTGAAGTGGTTCGGACACCGAAATTGTAACGACGCTACCAGGATATTGTCTTTAATGTCCCTTTCAGATGCTACTTAATAAGCATGTTAAGTATGTTACCTGCAAAATGTTCAGTGTTGGAGTCATTATGTTGGTTCGTTGCAATATAAGTAGCGCCTATTTCATATTAAATGTTGTTGTCTAGATACGTTTTGCTTTAGATTTCCACGGCCATTTTGATTAACGTTGATTAATGTTTTAGATTTTCGACGGTGACATAATAAATGACGGCGGAATCGGTCTGTGTGGAGCGTTAGATGAGGAAAGAGTTTTTCTATCTACAGAAAACGTTCTGTTCTTAAAGTTCAAAACAGATTCAGAATATCAATTTGCGGGATGGACTGCAGAATACAGACACAAAGCTGGTAAGAACTATCAGACTTTAGATACCTGGGTTCGAGGTTATAAAACTAGAGAATAATCTCAAACTCAAAAACAAAGCACACTGATTGGCTGCTTCCGAGCACATGCTCGGAAGCAGCCAATCAGTGTGCTTTGTTTGAGTTTGAGATTATACTCAAGTTTTATAACCTCGGGGCCTGGTTATAAAACTAGAGTACATTCTCAAACTCAAAATAAAGCACACTGATTGGCTGCTTCCGAGCAAATGCTCAGGGGATGAGTTATGTAAGCTTTAAGTTTCCTATCAGATCCTGTACCATATAATCATGTGTATATGTGTAAATGTATATGTTGTATACGAAGATTTATTAATAAATATTGTTTAAACCAAGTTTTATAACCTCGGACCCTTGAAGCATCTTCATTTTTTCCACCTTTTTTCAAAGCGGAAAATTTCGAGACTTTCAGTATGCTTCCTGGCTGAGGACGCCCCATAAAAAGGTTAAACTCTTAAAGGAAAATGAATAATAATGCCCCTACGGGACAAGTTCGTTCCTTTCCGAGATGGTCCCAATCGAAAAAGGAGGCAAAACCTAGAGCAAATGTGCAGAAGTACACGTATACCCCAGGCCAGTGCCACCGCCTACGAAAAATAAACTTTACATAACACATTAATGCAAATGTCAACGAACAGACAAGAGACCGGAAATCATATCCAGCAACAGACCCAGCCACATATCAAAAGGTTCCATCAAAAGACTTTGCAATAAGCAAATAGAATATAAAGTTAACAATAAGACCTTGTTAAGTTCGAAGTATGTGACCTTGACCTGTGGTCAGCAGCAGCATTCATTTTTTTCAAAACAAGTTCTAGATAAAAGAAGAAAAGGACCAGAGTCGATAAGAGGGATATTTGGCCTGAACTGTCCAGAGAAATCGAATGTATTTATTTATCGAGTTTTATTCTCACATAATCAAAACGTTATCCCGTGTTTCTAGAAATGACGTCAGAACTTCAGATCGTGCACGTGTCATTGCTGTGATGACGTCACTACGCAAGGTGAAACGCCATTTTCCGACGTTTTCTTGCTGTTTTCACATGTTAATGTCAAAAATTAAATACCGCACCACCCCTCGACCAATATGAGATTTTGCGTAAATGATAACTATGGTCTGGTCAGCTTATCACCAAAGTTTGGTGTTGGTCGTGGGGTTATGAAATTTACAAAACAAACAGTTTTCATGTCAATAGATTGCACCTAGTGTTCTTAGCGACGCAGATGATTTCTAATGTTAAAATTGGCGAAACCTAAACTTATTTTCATGAATCTACTTCAGCTTTTAGTTCTTTCTGTTTTTATTTGTTTTTCGTCAGCTAATTTATGTTTTATTAGTATTGGACGAAACAAAATATCAAAATAAGCATAACATTGGCTTTCCTTTTAGATCTACGGCCAAATCTACGAATGCAAACCGATTTTTCTCTTTCATATTATGTGAGCTAGTGAACTAAATTATACTTGTTTGATAAAAAACAAGCTTATTAAAACAAATGCAACTAGTGTTGGACGAGACGAAAATAGAGTACAAGGTAGGTAGGGTAAGGTGTGGCTAAATGCCCATGCCCAACTTGTATTCTAAACGGCGAAACACATTTGGGGTTCTCAGACCACATCTCCATAAACGATGCTGCTGACAGGATCATCGGGAGAGAGGGGTGGGGAAGGCGTGTGTGTGGGTGTGGGTGTGGGGGGTGAGAGCATCGGGTTTGAAGGAGCCAGATGCCATTTCAAATTTACCTGGTCCCTTCCTGATGCCCTCCTGTGCTCCTGTGTCCATGTGTCATGCCTACCATAGCCACTTCTCTAACCTAATTCACCAGGTCAAACCAAACCAAGCCCCACGTAATGCAACACAACTACACAACATCGCAGGCCTACGTCACACCACACACTCCGCCACTTCACTACCATCCCCTCTATTTTGCTCAACTTTATCACACTCGTTTTTGCTTCTCATTCCACTTTGTGCATTTCTCCTTCCACCGTTCTCCATTCTCTCCTTTTTCTCTCTCCCCCTCTCCCTCCAATTTTCTCCATTCTCAATGTCATTTTCGCACCTCTCCCTGCTCATTTCCTTCCTTTCTCCACATCCCCACCCTACCCTCTACATTTCACCACACGTCCAAACTGTACCCTTATCTGGTACATTCACACTATGTGTTTTGATTTTATGATAAACAAAATAATAATTGAAAAAAGATTCAAAGCCTTTAGTTTGCAAAGTTTGATTTTTGTGTCTCATCATCTTAAGGCCAAGAAATGTGAGTGAGAACACTACTCTGTCTCATATGTGGACCGAGAAATTAACAAAAATGCATATTTTGTTCTGCTGGAAAGTAGCAGAACGCAATTTCAGAAACCCTTAGTCCGCAAAGTTTGGTTTGTATGACCAATCATCTGGAGGCCCAAAAATGTGTGACGACACTTTGCTGCACTGCGTTATTTCATATTTGGATCGAGGTATTCGCAAAAATAGGCTTTGAAATTGCGTTCTGCTACTTTCCAGCAGAACAAAATATACGATTTGAGTTTGTGAATTTCTCGGTCGACAGATGAGATAGAGTAGTGCGGTAAACGGGCCCAATGACATTTCGAGGTCATCAGATGATAGAATACTTAGACGGAGAAATCGAGAAATCAGTCTTTTTAAAGTTTCCAAAGTTGCGTTTTGCAATTTTCCAGCAAATGTTTCACCTTAAACCCAAGTTTTTTTTCTATTTTAAAGTAGAGTTTTCTATTCACTTTGACTGCAAAATTTTCTGCAGAATGTTCTGCAGAAATTTCGTGTAGATAACCTTACCACTTTTTCTGCAAAATTTTCTGCAGAAAACTCTGATGAATTTTCATTTCGCTAACTTTACCACTTGTTTCTGCAGAAAATTCTGCAGAATCTTCTGCAGAATTTTCGTTCTGCTAACTTTACCGAGCCTCTCAAATTTTCGACGATTACTTTTTTGTTTACGACAGGCGTAGAAAAAAAGATGCTCTGTCAAGGATTTTAATCTGAATGGTATATACGGAACGGAGTCTTAAAGTAACCAGGCGCTAAAGCGGGGATGGTTGGGTGGTGCGATGGTGCTGGGTATAACTTCCAGTGCCTGGGCGTCCTACTGATTTGGATAATAGTAGGACAAGGGGCTACTGTGCTTGCAGTGGGTGAGGGTGAGGGTTGTTTGGACTTTTTTCTCTCCTCTATCAGTTCTCTCTTCTTTCTCCCTCTCTTTGGGACACGGCCCGATATAGACTGAAATATTGTCTCAAAGGGCCGTTAAACCCCTAAACAATCAATCAATCAGGCGCTATAGCAAATATATAGAACCTACTGACTAATCGGTTTTTAGCCCCCCTGAGCCGAAGGCTCCGGGGGAGCTTATAGGATGGTAGCCTCCGGCGTCCGTCGTTCGGCGTCCGTCGTCCGTCCGTCGTCAACATTTTCAAAGGACTTTTTCTCTGGAACTACTGTGCCAATTTCAATTAAACTTCATATGCAGCCTCCAGGCTAAGGAGGAAAGAAAGTTTATACATTTGGTCTAGGTCACATGACCAAGATGGCCGCCATGCCCATATATGGTAAAAAAACTAAAAGAATCTTCTTCTCCAGATCCACTAAGCCGATTGCCTTGAAACTTGGTATGTAGCATTTTGGACTCTAGTACTACAAAGTTTATATAAATGCAGACCCTGAGTTGACCTTGACCTATTTTATGGCAAGGTCAACTTTGGACCCTTAGGCTTTTGAATGAGAAAAACTGAAAAAGTACATTTTTATGTTGCTATTGTGCTGTGTAATGTGGACATGCATTCAAATTTAACCACAATGAAGTTCTAGAGGTCAAGGTCATCTAGTGACCTTGGCCAAAGGTCACTTGTCTGTTGTCTGTCAACATTTTCAATGGACTTCTATTGGGAAACAACTGGACCCATTTCAATTAAACTTCATATGCAGCTTCCAGGCAAAGGGGGAAAGAAAGATTATATACTGAACAAAAATAAAAACTTAATGGTTTTTGCTTCTTAATTCCGGCCAACCTAGCAAGTATGTAATGTATATATGGATGTTTTCGCATTGGACAGACGTCTGATCACTAACATCGTGCTAATTTGTTGGTTTATTTATGTCATATCCAGAGTTATCTAACTTATTCCTATTTTAATAATTCAGACCAGAACGTTAATTTGCGCATGCGCAGAAGAAAGTTTTTTTGTACGCAATAAAGAGTAAATCCACTACGCACAGAAAACACTTTAAACGCTTATTTTAATTGTAATCACAACCTATAAATAACGTTTAAAGAGTCAGAACTTTCAGATTATCTCCCTTTGAATTAAACATATAGAGATTTTTTAGATGCCGTAGTTTCTATACCAGTACGTCTTTTTTATTATTGTCTTCGAAATTTGTTGGAGTGTCTTGCAAACTCAATGTCTTTATTACTAAATTTATTTGAAAGCCATTTCTTAAACTGCCATAAAGACTTTATTGTGTAATGGAAGTTCCATTGAAACTGAATTTCTGCCTTCATAATTGTGTGGACTGAGGTTTTCGTCTGGTCCTCACTGCCTCCTAGTCGACCGTGCATTGGTATAATTTTAGCTAATGGGTCCATACATATTGGATTTAATAATGGAAAGGATTGCCATCAGAATTTTTATTATTAAAGCAGACTTAAACAATTTTAAATTCTGTAATTGTTCGGTTTTGAGCAAAGATAAAAGAAAAGTACCCTCTAGACGTTTATAATAGCCTAAATACTGCTGTCTCTGAGCAATCTTGAATTTTATGTGACTATGATATCACAAAATGATTACTTTTTCTTAAATTAAAATAATTTTTATGTCTCACCTTTTCCCGACTACCGTAGGATGAAAAACAGCGACTGTCAAGTTTTTATTTTTGCTAAGTATATATTTGGTCTAGGTCACATGACCAAGATGGCCACCATGCCCATATATGTTAAAAACCTAAAAAAATCTTCTCTCCCGATCCACTGGACCGATTGCCTTGAAACTTGGTATGTAGCATTTTGGACTCTAGTGCTACAAGGTTTATATAAATGAAGACCCTGAGTTGACCTTGACCTATTTTATAGCAAGGTCAAATTTGGTCCCTTAAGCTTTCGGATGGGAAAAAAACTGAAAAGGTACATTTAAATGTTGCTATCGTGCTATGTAATGTGGAAATGCATTCAGATTTAACCTCAATGAAGTTCTAGAGGTCAAGGTTATCTAGTGACCTTAGCCAAAGGTCACTTGTCCGTTGTCTGTCAACATGTTCAATGGACTTCTATTGGGAAACTACTGGCCCAATTTCAATTAAACTTCATATGCAGTCTCCATGCAAAAGGGGAAAAAGAAAGTTTATATATTTGGTCCAGGTCACATGACCAAGATAGCCGCCATGCCCATATATGGTAAAAACCTTAAAAATCTTCTTCTCTTGGACGGACACATGGCGCCAAGTGTGTGCAACTATGGTTACGTACTGTTGAGCCACTTGGGTAACGTCGATAAGAGAACTGAACTGAACTGAACTGAAATCTTCTTCTCAAGAACCACTGGGCCAATTGCATCGAAACTTGGGATGTAGCATCTGAGACACTTGTACTACACAGTTTTTATAAATGAAGACCCTGAGTTGACCTTGACCTATTTCATGGCAAGGTAAAATTTGGTCCCTTAAGCTTTTGAATGAGGAAAACTGAAAACGTATTTTTTATGTTGCTATTGTGCCGTGTAATAATGCATTCAAATATATAACCTTTTTGAAATTTTAGAGGTCAAGGTCATCTAGTGACCTTGGCCAAAGGTCAATTGTCCCTTGTATATCAACATTTTCAAAGGACTTCTTCTCTGAAACTACTTAGCCGGTTTCAATTAAATTTCATATACAGTCTCCAGGCAAAGGGGGAAACAAAATCTGTACATTTGGTCCAGGTCACATAACCAAGATGGCCACCATGCCCATATATGGTAAAACCCTAAAAAAAACTTTTTCCCCAGAACCACTGGGCTGATTGCCTTGAAACTTTGTATGTGGCATCTAGGAGGCTAGTACTATTAAATATATATAACTAATGACCCTAGGTTGACCTTGATCTATTTTATGGCAAGATCAAATTTGATCCCTTAGGCCTTTGAACGGGAAAAACTGAAAAAGTGGATTTTTTCTGTTTCTGTTGTGCTCTCTGATATGGAAATGCATTCAACCTTGGCCAAAGGTCACATATCTGTCATCTGTCATCATTTTCAAAAGACCTCCTCTGACATGCCTGGACCAATTTCAATTAAATTTCATATGCAGCCTTCAGGCAAAGGGGGAAAGATAGTTTATGTATTTGGTCCACATCACATGACCAAGATGGCCACCATGCCCATATATGCTGATCACCTTGAAACTTGGCATGTAGCATCTGGGACTCTAGTACTACAAAGTTTATGTAACTGATGACCCTGATTTGACCTTGACCATTTATATTGCAAGGTCTAACTTATCTTACCCCCTTAGGCTTCTGAATGGTAAAAGCTGTGAAAGTGCATTTGTCTCTTGCTATTAGACTCTATGATGTGGAAATTCAATTGAACTAAATCCCTTTGAATTCAAGAGGTCAAGGTCATTTAGTGACCTTGGCCAGTGGTCACTTGGGTTGAATATTTAAAGTACTTTCTCTCAGAAAGGAAACTGTTAGGCCTGCTTGTTGTGCTTACCGCCATTTTGGCACTGTTACCTTATGTCTACAAAAGATCAGTAATTCATAGCAAAAACAACTGTCCCAAAAATTCATATGACATTAAAGTCTCAGGGCACAGGGGAGCGATCAGGACCTAATGGTCCTCTTGTTTAAATTCCGATATATGTTCCAAATTCATTGGAAAAACGGAAGCGAATTCCGAATTTAGATGCAAAATCATTTCCGAATTCTTCAGGTAAGTACCCAACCTGCTGTGCGTGTTGTTCTAAAGAAATAGTTTCCCAGGCGCTCACGCCTAGCCGCCCAAAGGTAATCGGAAGGCACCAAAGGCCGAGTAATGAAATGCTTTACGGTGGCTTTCGAATCATGTAGCGTATACTGCGCCTCTGAATGGGTCATAACAGCTCTGTGCATGGTGGACCCTCCTGGCCTATGGACTAAAACGTTGAATGTATATGCATTAAAGAAATTGCTTGACCAATTTAGATGTGTCGCAAATGAAACTTACTGTAACGCAAAACATGCTAATAGTAACTTTAAGACGCCATGATACTTCTTTTTCAGTAAACGCTTTTATGGCTAGTGGACTCTCCGGGTATCTACATATTACACCAATTCGGTTACGTGCCCTTCCTTGTTTCGGCCTGGTCCGCACTTAAATATCTGCTGTTTATGCACAGGCCGCTTCAAATTAAAATCTTAAAAAGTTCCTTCAAGAGCAGAGAATGCATACAGAAGTAGGAACATGGGCCAGACTACGTAGTTTCGGCTAATAAAGCCTCGTCAGTGACCCTGACAATATCTGGTGACGAAACCAGAAAAAAGCATACAGTAATTTCTAAATCTTAATGGGGCAGTCGATTCAAAGACTGATTCGTTTCAAAAGGATCCAAATAATATCAAAGACAATGATCTAGAATAAAAGTCTAAATCGATCTCAAATTTTAGATTTCTCAGGATCTATCCTCTGATCCCAAAGGATGTAAATAAAATATAATTTGCACTATGGATGATGTACGGGGAGACGTTTTACGGCCGCCACACGGCACAACAAAGGCTGCAGTGAGGTACAATTAAAATCTTAAAAAGTTCCTTCAAGAGCAGAGAATACATACAGAAGTAGGAACATGGGCCAGACTACGTAGTTTCGGCTAATAAAGCCTCGACAGTGACCCTGACAATATCTGGTGACGAAACCAGAAAAAAGCATACAGTAATTTCTAAATCTTAATGGGGCAGTCGATTCAAAGACTGATTCGTTTCAAAAGGATCCAAATAATATAAAAGACAATGATCTAGAATATCAGTCTAAATCGATCTCAAATTTTAGATTTCTCAGAATCTATCCTCTGATCCCAAATGATGTAAATAAAATATAATCTGCACTATGGCTGATGTACGGGGAGACGTTTTACGGCCGCCACACGGCACAACACCAGCTGCAGTGAGGTACAATTAAAATCTTAAAAAGTTCCTTCAAGAGCAGAGAATACATACAGAAGTAGGAACGTGGGTCAGACTACGTAGTTTCGGCTAATAAAGCCTCGTCAGTGACCCTGACAATATCTGGTGACGAAGTCTCTTCTAAAAATTGATTTTCCACCTAGCACATTAAATTTTGGCCGAGAAAGTAATGTTCGCATTTATTTTTTAATATGTGTCTTGGTTTATTTCTCGTCCAAATCTCCCGTCAAATAATCGACCAGATTTTTTTTTCCTTTTTCTCAATATTCATATTGTTTACCATTGCATTTGATCATGTGACCTAAAATAATGCATAAAACATTAGCAAATTATTCTTTAAAATGTGCTTAAATGTGAAGCAATCAACTTACAATAGGCTCGCTGCACCCCGCTCTCTCTCTCTCTCCACCCCGACCCCAATTTTCCCAGAAAGGTCGCCGGGCAGTAACTCGCAAGTGAAAGTGAATCTGTCGATCTGGCATAGAATTTTGAACACGTCAAAGACACTAAATATATGCATTTTCCAGCTCATCCCGAAGCTCTGTAGATTCGGTGAATAAAAACGGCTTACTTCTTTGTCATTAAGGCCCGAGAATAAATAAACTGACTGTTTCAAGTCAAGGCCGATCATGAATTTCCAGTACATCATGGCAGGTGACTCTCAGTCTGACTCGTTCTTCAGTCGCCTTTCAGATTTTTATAGATTACGTGAATATCTGCAAACGTAAAACATCTGAAAAAAACACGAAGAAATGTATATCCTCTAGTCGAAACAACATGCCGTCCCTGTATAAATCTTGAAGAACTCTTTTGATAATCACGGGCAGATAACTCCAATGCAAATTGTCAATACTTGACAATTTTTGCAGACATGCGAAGTTTTTTTATCCATCTATGTTTTCTGCAAGTTTGTCGAAGAAATGATCGGTAATGTAAACGATCGATAAGCAGGTTGACATTTTCTCTATTATCCCAAGTCCATGGGAAGTTTTGGTTGCCATGGCAACACCAATTTGGAATCAATCTGACCCAAAACCTTATGCTGTTTTTCTCACTTCCAATGTCTGCTGCAATTGTTCTATAATTCAGATTGGTTAACAGGCCTTATGGATACTCTTGAGTGAATCCTTGATCAGACCACGGACTTGCGACAAAGTCCAGCTCTATTATAGGTCAGCTTGCGAGTCCTTGCCTCTGGTTAGGTACTGCAGCACATGCTTTCTGCTGTCAAGCATTAGTTTCTACAATTATCTCACAAAAAATTAATGTTTTGGACAAAATTATGAGAAAAAAGATATTCATACACTCTTTTCTAGGCCACCGAAAAACTTGATTTTTCTTGTTGCTAAGACACAGTCTGCGTTACTATGGCAATAATGATGAAATATATTGATGGTTAAGTGTCACTTCCATCATTTAATGCGTAGTTTTATTCATTGGAGTCCTTTATATGATCAGCATATGCTAAATAGAGTTATCAAATCGGGAGAAGTGGTGTACTGTCGCTTTACAGACGGTATGTATGTTTAAGCGCGTGTTGTCATGGTAACAGGTTCGGATTCAAATAATTCTTTTCATTTTTTGAGACAGGCATGTTCTTTGCTATTATGTGGCATGATATGAGTAATTTTGAAACAGAGGCCAAAAATGGCCCTTATCGACCCTAGCCCTTAAAAAAACATAACACAAAACTTTAACGTATAATGTTAACGCTATAATTGTACTACTTTCAAAGTCTGCGACCTTGACATTATGGCAGCCGCACCACCTAGATAATGCAAACTACTCAGTATCCATCCTTTGCTAAATTACTAAGCATCATTGTACACATTCCAGATGCCAGGGGCAAAAGCAAAAAACTGAAAACAATTCTTAAACGCAAGAGTTTATGCTATTGTGCTAATTTCAAAGTTTGTAACTTTTGACCTTAAGACAGCAGCAGCTGCACCTAGTTGATGCCAATTAATCAGTACTCATCCTCAGCTGAAACACAAAATATCATTGTAAAAAAGCAAATTGAAAAAAAAAAACAAAAAACCTAAAACAAAACTTAAATATAAAGGTATCCATAATAAATTTAGTGCGCCAGACGCGCTTTTCTGGATTTAACTTCTTCAGCAAGCTAGCCCCCAAACGTTTGAAAGAAAAGAGATGATGGGCAGGTCTCGGCAGGGAACGAGCATCTCTCTCCGAGCCACACCTACTGTCGCACTCCGCGGGATACATTAGCTGCAGACAACATGAAAAAGACGCCTACTTATTAACTCGCGAGCGCAGGCGTTCCCCCATCGAGCTACCTCAGCCCCTGCGTCTCGAAAAAGGTGACAGACAAGGGCATCAGGAAAGAGATGTCCGATGCAGCAAGAACTCGCAAAAAAGCCAAACTAACTCAAAAGAATGGACGACAATCTCCCCTAAGGTTCATGTCGCTATGACAAGTCAGTCTTAGTTTTAGAATAATTTAGAAATTTTACCAGATAAACATTAAATAGAATAAGGTTACTTTAATTCTGTATTTAAGTCTGTGACTTTAACCTTAGGGCAGCAGCACGGACCCACTTACAGGGGAAACATTACGTGGTAGGATAAAGTCGGGTAACTTCGGACAGCGGGTAAATTCGAACAGTGACATTATTTCCTTTCAGTTGTTTGGAATTAAAAAAAAATAAACTGGGCAAACAGTGAAAATCCTATTGAGACGGCTCATCTGAATTTTCACTGTTTCCAATGGTATGTCCGAATTATCCGCTGTCCGAAGTAACCCGACTAGACCCTAAGTGATTGAAGGCAAGTATAAAATAATTGAGCCGCGACACGAGAAAATCAACAAAGTGGTTGTGTGCAAATCGCCGAGTCAGATCAGCCAGAGCATTCGCCCAGTTTGATCAGACTCTTCGTTAAGTGCTCAAAGAGTAGCTAAGGGTCCTAAGCTACCTCCATGCGGACACTGAAGATTCGGAGATCAGACTTGGCGGATGCCCAGGTTGGTCTAAGTCTGCACTGGTCGCACAACCATATTGTTGGTTGTGCCGTAACGCGGCTCAATTATATGCTCCAAACATTTTCAAATGCTTAAAAGAAAACTTGACTCATATTTAACCCTTAGAGTGCTAGATAAAAATTCACCTGGCCCTAAACTGGGGGTAGGGGTATCTCAGAAGCCATAACTTGCACAAACTCTGGTCGATTTGCTAGAAAATTTTCAATCAAAACCAACGATGTGGGCGCAGCCATTACAGGAAGTTACCAAGGTCACGTAACCTTCCATATTTGGATGTCACATGATTCACCCGGGAACCGACATAGACACTTTAAAAAAAATAGTTCAAGATATTAGCGCCAGTGATATGCTTTGTATGACAAAAGTAATTGCTTGTCTGAGGGCCGGTGTTATTGCTAAATATTTATCAAGAGAGAAAGTTTGGAAGGATGAAGTCTAGTTGTGAGAAAATCTGGATCAATTAAGTAGGGGTAGCCACTTAAAAAGCTGATGTTGAAAATATCATAAATAGTTGACGTTTTCTCCGAGTTTTAAAGTCAACAGATCAGTCAGATGGATAAAACCTTGCTCTAGTAGAAAGCCGATTCCTTTCTGCATAGGACAACCGCATATGATGGTGGGAGGGGGGGGATACTTGATGTCTAGTGTGCCTGACAGGCACTCAAAGTGACCTACCCTTCGAGCGCGACTATAGTCGCGGGTAAACAGAAGAAAATATATATTTTCAAATTTGCCCATTTCTGGCCCCAATAGACCTAAAAATGTGAAATTCAGGTAAAATTGACATGTCTGATGTTTTGCACTACCGTCTGTTAACCCTTAGAGTGCTAGAAAAATAATTCACCTGGCCCCCTTAACTGGGGTTAGGTGTATCTCAGAAGCCATAACTTGCACAAACTCTGGTCGATTTGCTTGAAATTTTCAATTAATAACAACGATGTGGGCGCAGCCATTACAGAAGGTTACCAAGGTCACTTGAGCTTCCATATTTGGATGTCACATGATACACTCGGGAACCGACATAGACACTTAAAAAAAAGAAAAAAGTACAAGATATTAGCGCCAGTAATATGCTTTGTATGATAAAAGTAATTGTTTGTCTGAGGGCCGGTGTTATTGCTGAATATTTATTAATTACTACAACCGCATATGAAAGGGGGGGGGGACTTCATGTCTTGTGTGCCTGACAGGCTCTCAAAGTGACCTACCCCTCGAGCATAGGACTAAAGTCGCGCTTAGCACTCTAAGGGTTAACAGAAGAATCTATATATTTTCAAATTTGCCCATTCCTGGTCCCAATAGACCTAAACATGTGAAATTCAGGTGAAATTGCCATGTCTGACTTTTCGCACTACCTTCTGTTAACCCCTCTGTTATAGTCGCGGGTTAACAGAAGAAAATATATATTTTCAAATTTGCCCATTTCTGGCCCCAATAGACCTAAAAATGTGAAATTCAGGTGAAATTGACATGTCTGATTTTTCGCACTACCATCTGTTAACCCTTAGAGTGCTAGAAAAATAATTCACCTGGCCCTACTGGGGGTATGGGTATCTCAGAAGCAATAACTTGCACAAACTCTGGTCGATTTGCTAGAAAATTTTCAATCGAAACCAACGATTTAGGCGCAGCCATTACAGGAAGTTACCAAGGTCTCGTGACCTTCCATATTTGAATGTCACATGATACAGCCGGGAACCGACTTAGACACATAAAAAAAATAGTACAAGATATTAGCGCCAGTGATATTAGCGCCAGTGATACGCCTCCTGCATAGGACAACCGCATATGATGGGGGTACTTGATGTCTAGTGTCCCTGACGAGCTCTCAAAGTGACCTACCCCTCTAGCGCGACTATAGTCGCGCTTATCACTCTAAGGGTTAACAGAAGAAAATATATATTTTCAAATTTGCCATTTCCTGGCCCCCAATAAACCTAAAAATGTGAAATTTAGGTGAAATTGCCATGTCTGATTTTTCGCACTACCTTCTGTTAACCCTTAAGTTGGTAGTAAAATAATTCACCTGACCCTAAACTGGGTGTAGGGGTACCTAAGAAGCCATACCTTGCACAAAGTCTGGTCGATTTGCTTGAAATTTCCAATCAATAACAACAATGTAGGCACAGACATTACAGCAAGTTACCAAGGTCACGTGGCCTTCCATATTTGGATGTCACATGATACACCCGGGAACCGACATAGACACTTAAAAAAATAGTACAAGATATTACCGCCAGTGATATGCCTTGCATGACAAAAGTAATTGCTTGTCTGAGGGCCGGTGTTATTGCTGAATATTTATCAAGAGAGAAAGTTCGGAAGGATGAAGTCTAGTTGTCAGAAAATGGGGATCAAGTAAGTAGGGGTAGGCACCTGAAAAGTGATGTTGAAAATATCATATTTTTTTACGTTTTCTCCGAGTTTCAAGTCAACAAATCAGTTAGGTGGGTAAAACCTTGCTCTAGTAGAAAGCAGATTCCCTCCTGTATAGGACAACCGCATATGATGGGGGTACTTGATGTCTAGTGTGCCTAACAGGCTCTCAAAGTGACCTACCCCTCTAGCGCGACTATAGTCGCGCTAAGCACTCTAACTGTTAACAGAAGAAAATATATACTTTCAAATTTGCCCATTTCTGGCCCCAGTAGACCTAAAAATGTGAAATTCAGGTGAAATTGACATGTCTGATTTTTCGCACTTCCTTCTGTTAACCCTTAGAGTGCTAGAAAAATAATTCACCTGGTCCTAAACTGGGGTTAGGGGTATCTCAGAAGCCTTAACTTGCATAAACTCTGGTTGATTTGCTTGAAATTTTCAATCAATATCAACGATGTGGGCGCAGCCATTACAGGAAGTTACCAAGGTAACGTGATCTTCCATATTTGGATGTCACATGATACAGCCGGGAACCGTCATAGACACTTAAAAAAAAAATAGTACAAGATATTAGCGCCAGTGATATGCTTTGTATGACAAAAGTAATTGCTTATCTGAGGGCCGCTGTTATTGCTGAATACTTATCAAGAGAAAAAGTTTGGAAGGATGAAGTCTAGTTGTCAGAAAATCGAGTTCATATAAGTAGGGGTAGCCACCTGAAAAGTGATGTTGAAAATATCATAAATTTTTGACGTTTTCTCCGAGTTTTAGAGTCAACAAATCAGTTAGGTGGGAAAAACCTTGCTCTAGTAGAAAGCAGATTCCCTCCTGCATAGGACAACCGCATATGATGGGGCGTACTTGATGTCTAGTGTGTGTGCCTGACAGGCTCTCAAAGTGACCTACCCCTCGAGCGCGACTATAGTCGCGCTTAGCACTCTAAGGGTTAAGATATGAGTAGTTTATTTCAATATTATGATATAAGGCAAATTATTTCCTTTACGGCTAAAACCAATTTTAGCAGGGCAAGTTATCAAAGGAATCATTAGGAAGGCGCAAAAAGTAAGTAGGAATATTCTCAGGAACTGACACATGAAAATATACATTATTTCATCCCTTTAGAATCGCATCTGTGAGGCGATTCTTCTAGATACACTACAATATATATTTTTGATAGAAAAGTGAGAAAAAATGTCACTCCGTAACATCAACATTATTTTTTTTATTTAAATCCAATGTACGAGTATCATGGTATGTTTTGAAGCCAGAATTAATCTGCGCCAACACAGTATTCATTTCCGCTTAACCACGAAATTTTAAACTGCAGATATTTAGTGTTTTACAGTAGTCTTCGTTGCGAATATTGTTTATTTTTTTATTATTATTTTTTTTTTCGTTCATATTTGTAGTGAATTACGTTTCTATGGTAAAATATTCCTCACATTTTTGACCAGTATAATTGAGCCGCGACACGAGAAAACCAACAAAGTGGTTGTGCGTCCATCGCAGACTAAGATCAGCCTGGGCATTCACCCAGTCTGATCACAGTCTTCGCTGTCCACATGGAGGTAGCTTAGACCCTTCGGTACTCTTGATGCGCTTAGCGAGGGGTCTGAGCAGACCAGGAGGCTGCCCCGCCTGATCAAAGTTTGTGCTGGGCGCACAACCACTTTGTTCGTTTTCTCATGTCGCGGATCACATATATTTTATAGGTACTGCGCAGAGTACAGAGCAAGGGACCATCGAGTCGTCATCACCGACACCATCCATTCTGATTTCAACGTTCTCTAACACTGTTGAAGCGTCTGACAAGGTTGCAACAACAGGAGAGGGACCAACTGACAGACAAACAACAGGTCAAGAAACAAGTAGGGCTTTGCCTCATGAAACAACGGAAGATGCTCACACCGAGATCGGGACACATTCTTTCGTTACAGACACGCAGATGTACACTAATTTGTCAACAACTGCTATTTCAGATCTAAAGTCCGCAACAACCGTTACATCCATGTCAACCCTATACACTGAATCCTCTCCACTGCCGAGCAAAGGGTGCAAATGCAAGCTTGCATTCACTTGTCACCTTTTATTTTACAGCTTTGTCATTTTGTTTGTTTTTTATTTTTTTAATTAACCGTATCCCCATCGCCCTCTCCATCAATCAAAAAAATCTATGGATATCAAATTATTAATGCGAAACAAAAGCCACAAACATTTATGCCTTTTTACTCTTTCGCTTTATTTGCATTGATTATTCAACCCATAAGCGAATGCATTTATCTACCTGCATTTTCGGACAGAGTCTTTACCAATTTAAGAGGTTAATTGTATGTTACTAAATTATCTTATCATATGACGTCGCATCTGAGAGTTCAATAAAGCCATGCATTAAAAACGATAATCCACTAGTGGATTAAATATGCAAATTACGTCGTAACGTTATACGTTGACGTCCATTTAACGTCGCGTTTTCTAATTTTTCTAATGGCGAAACCGTGACGTTTTAGTGCAAATTTTGCTAATATAATGCGATTTTAGTGTCACATGATAAATAGTATCTTGCATTCATGCTCTTGTATTATTGAATTTATTAAACTCGTTGCGGAAAACCGGTAAGATGCTCGCATCTTATCTTTTTCCCCAACTCGTTTAATAAATTCAATAATACATGAGCACTCATGTAAGATCCTCTATATATAAAACATAATTTAAGGCTAACATTGTAGACCCTACTCATATCACACATCTGTTGCGTCTGATCTGGATCCAGACTGTTTGCCAAAGACCTTTAAAATCTTAATATTTGTGTAGTGTTTTGCGGGTTTTTTTTGGGTTTTTTTTGTTGTTTTTTTTTTTCATTTTTTTTATGTGTGTGTGTGTGTGTTTTTTTTTTTTTTTTTTTTTTTTTTTTTTTGTTGTTGTGTTTTCTCTCTTTTTTCCGAAATAACCTAAATTACAAGAAACAATTACATTTTGCCTTTTCTGTCTGTTTGCAGTGATAATTAAACCCATTTGAGACGACACGAGAAAACCCAACAAAGCGGTTGTCCCTTTCTGTCTGTTTGCAGTGATAATTAAACCCATTTGAGACGACACGAGAAAACCCAACAAAGCGGTTGTGGGCCCAGCGCAGACTCAGATCAGCCTGGGCATCCGCCTAGTCTGATCAGACTCTTTCCTAGCCGCTTAGAGGGTAGCCAAGGGTCTCAGCTACCTCCGGGCGGACAGCATCTTAAAAATTCTACGGCTGGGGCAGTCAGTGTAGACCCTGATCTGATCTTGGTTTGCACTGTTTGTCGGTGTCCTGTATATGAGTGTCCAAGTATGAATGGGTTAACTATATACATTTAAATTTCTTGTATACATTAACAAGCATTGTGCTGAGAGGAATCAAAAAGAAGAAAAAAAAAACTAAAAATAGTGATTCATCATGAAAAAAATGGTTAAATAGGGACTGTTTGCTCTCCGATGTTAACGGGATCTCATGCTTATTTTTTATGAGATGTAGAGCGTTGCCATGAAATGGTTTAATGTTAAATAGACATACTTAACCATACAAAACAGATTCTTACGTTTTATCTTTTTAGATGCTTCAGTCGTTAGTTGTAATGCCCTTAACTCCCTACCCCCAAAAAGGGATCGGCTTTAATAGATGTTGCATTATGCTTTTACGAAACATTGAGACATTAAGACTACTATATATGCCGGACTGAGAGTAAACATTGTCCGGCATATATACTGATGTATGAATATGTTTCGAATATTAAGGTCCTTTGGAAGCGGAAGCGAGGAATACACCAAATACACAAAAATATCAGACTCCAGTGGGGTTGTTTGGCAGGACAGGGATCTCCACCTGTCAGACGGCCCGTTGTATCTGTTGAGTCCTCGTCTTTGCTTCTTCATGGTGTTGAAATTTGATTTATGTGTTTACCGTGATGATTCATTGACGAGTTAGAGGGTTATCATGCGAACCGAACAACCAACTAAATGTTTTGTACCACATCAGATACTGAGGGTGAGGTTGGGCCTGTAAAATCGATTTAAGCCCCCCAGTAATTCATTACTGACCGTTCCAAGGCGGTAGTTCTGTTATGGTTCTCTGTTGCCTGTTTTTGGTGTCAGAGTTTCTGTGATGTTTAACCTTATGTATGTTCTTATTATTTTTGGTTCGGTTTGGGTTGCTGAGTGGCCACCTTTTGGGAACAAGCTGCTCACTCGGTTGGCCATATGTTCTCTGTATCTTGATTATTTGTAATCTTAGTTGTTTCCAACTATGGTTTGAGGGCTGGATTTGGATTTTGATTGTTTCAGTTCCTGGTCTTTGCATACTTTTTACTTTCAGTTTAAATGGACCTGTTCCTGGCCAGTAATGAAATTTGTGACATTGGCCACGCCCCTGGCATTAGCTTAAGCGGAACTCTATTTTCAAAATTACTCTAAATGTATTCAGTGATCCCAAAGGACCAGAAATTATAATCGGCACTATGATAAAGTATGGGGAGACGTTTAACGGCGCCATAGCGCACACTTCCATCTGCAGTAAAGATAAATAAGTTCTGAAAAGTAAGTTCATTTGGAAGCAAGGAAAACACAAAAGACGCGAAAAAAGCAGACTCGGTTTAAATGAGTCCCAGTAATGATGTGTTCGACAACGGCCACGCCCCTAGCACAGGCTTGAGCTGAACTCAATTTTCAAAATTACTCAGACGGAACTCATTGATCCCAAACGGATTAATTAAACATCAGATTAATTAATATCTTTACGAAAAATTGTGGTTATACTAATCATATAAACGTATTGCATAATTAATATTGAGGCTTTTGAAGGTTTTCGATCGAAACAATGAGCTATAATATATGACAATATATTTCTTGAAACTGAGTAAAAATGGAAATAGATTAATAAAGCAAATTTTGTTCTTAGGTGAGTAAGCACATTCCATCTGCGATTATCTATTATACTGAAATGGTGTTCCAAGAGTCAAGATCTATGCAACCTGGCAAGCACACCATACCTGGTCTGAATAAGGCAACACTAGCAAGTAGCAGCATGAACATTTTCCTAGGTACATGTTAGGACCATAAAGCTGGCCGAAACCAAACATAAAAATATAAAGCATAATTAATAAGTTTTGACTAGTTAAGTCCTTTAAAAGCAAAAACTGATTATGGGTCAGTTTGGAATATAATACTTCTGAAATACCGACACATGCACCACGTACTTGATAAATTCATTTTTATAATCCTGGACCACAATGTATTGTCTGTCACTGAGTCATTCAGGATTTTACTGGTGGTTTTCTTTTGCACCGGTATTACAATGATGTTGTCTGACACTCCATTAAACCCCAGGCTTTTCCCGTTCATTTCCGGAATTCGTAATTACGGCAGTTTTCAGACAGTCCGATATTTGATTTCTCTTTGCTTACTCACGTTCATGGATTTACAAATCAATCAAAACAAAATCAGAACGTAGAATAATTAACATTACATACCGGCAACATCCCAAACATCCACGATCATTTAATATCGCGAGACCTAACCCTCGTGTTTTGCACATGTGTATGTGTATTGTCCAAAAGCAGCACAGCTGCCGAACATTTTCCCAGCTCTGCAAATCAGCTGTTTATGACAATGCAGCGCCGGCGAAGATCAAAGCATCACTGAACGCAAACAGGCTAGCTTGTTTCTATCTCGGACTTAACTGTACTTTCACTTTCTATTTATGTTTCCGAGAACTGGGCTACTTTCGTTTTCAGAAAAACGACTCCTGTTTAGTGCCGTGTGCAAACCGTATGATCCGTGCGCAAACCGAACGAAAGTTCGGTCCGAGCGTTTGCTGGTTACAAAAGCCATCACATTTAGCCTTTAAATTTACAAACTTCAAACAAGATAATCCCCGTCAATTTTGCAATTAGACTCCCGTTTCGCCTACTCCCATTTCGCCTATGATTTGTCCCATTTCGCCTACTCCCATTTCACCTACTCCCAATTCGCCTATTGTAAAATATATCACTATTCCCATTTTGCCTACTCCTATTAATCATACAAATGGTACAGAAAAAGATTTGTTAATGTTTTATTTATTTACGTTCTTGTATTAACACACTTGAAAACGTACTGCATAAAATATTTCATCAAGGAAAAAAATAGATGAATAAAATTAACAAAAACAATATGATAATAAAACAACACAGTGTAGAAAGTTAGGATGTGCTTATAAGCTTAAAAATAAGGGTCCCGCTTCTCCTCCCTCCTCATTCTTTTAGGTTTCATAAAACCCATGGTAAATAGAAATGATACAAGAATTGGTACTTCCCAGTTAAAGTTATTGTTTTAAAATATATGTTATATCATGATATTTACTCGCTATACAAGCGCACATTATGAGCTGATTATTAACAGGCTTACAATAATTCGTAATCTTCAATCAAGAAAAGTCCCGATAAACAAGTACTGTTAAGATAGGTTCGATAATAATTAAAATAATAATTAAAAAAAAACAATTATTGAAACAAAATTAATAAAAGAAAAAAAATCATAATATGAAAAACTTTCATTGAGTAGGCGAAACGGGGATGAGGTTACATTTGACAGTAGGCGAAATGGGAGTAGGCGAAATGGGAATAGGCGAAACGGGAGTAGGCGAAACGGGAGTAGGCGAAACGGGAGTAGGCGAAATGGGAACATCCAAGACAGACACCTTTAGCTCAACAGAAATTGATGACTTAAGCAATCAAAACGTTAGTGGTCGTGAAGCGATAATTACCGGTACAGGTGGCAGTGATGACCGGAGGCTCTAAATATTTATCTCATGGATGACAATAGGTGTTATTTTCCGACATGAAATTGGAGCATGAATTTGCGAGTTCGAAGTTCCGCACTGCGCATGCGCGAACTCCGATTTTGCTCTCGGAGGTCAGAGGTCACGGTTGCCAAAAGCCGTATACGCAAAGCCTAACACACCCACAAATCGACAAATATTTCAATTTATAAACATTCCCTGTCGATTCCATCTCGCTAAAATAATGTGAATATCCATATTCTCTGAGTTAAAAACAATTTTCAATCATATCTATGATTTTTAATTTTAAAAAACGTGTTTTATGTCGACTAAACAGGCAACTTTAATGATAACCTATCGGATTTTTCTAATCGTGACCTTTGACCTTTCTCCTCCAGTCCAACCGGAAACTCGAAACTCCGACCTCGCTTATTTTGATTTCGAATAAAAGGGGGATTGTTATAGTAATTTTACTCCATCGGGACTTAATTTTCCTTTCGAAAAATCCGATTTTTCGAATAATCGAAATTCGAATTTGCAGAAGTGTTTTTGCATAGAATTAATGGGCTTACGATCGGGACCGTGTTTCAATTTCGAAAAATCCGGTAGTTTTGTAAAATCGGCGTTTGAACTACCGAGATTCGACTGTACCTCTTTCCCGTTTGGTTCTATGGGCGGGATATGGGATTTGATTGTATTAATTCCGGGATATTGTCTGTCTTTTTCTACTTCTTTCTGGAAGAAATTTTGCACACTATACAAAATTTATGGTTTAACTTACAAGATTTTGTCAAAGTTTTATAATCGGTCGAATGGAATGATAGTCATTGTCGCAAACAGTTGACACTGATCTATCGCATTTATGGCGGATAAGCTGGAAACTTTTCTTTCGTATTCTCTATTCTTATCCAAAGTAAAAGAGAAGGCAACGAACAGGAACAGGCGCAAGCAATTTATTCATCCTGATTGAAACATCAAACATTAGATAATTTTTTTCTCGATGTTTGGAACTCAAATACTTTACGAGAACTAGTCTACAATATGGGTCATAATATTGAAGACATGCCAATGAGAGTCGTTATACAATAATTTACTTTTGATGAGGTGGACATGAAGTAATATTGACTAGTAAACTCCATATTGACCGACGCGAAGCGGAATTGTTGACTGTTCAATAACGAACCGAAACAAAAGTCAACAATGGCTTTATCATATATTAGGATAGTTTCAATTGAAGGGTCTATGATTTTAGTAAACTTGACGTCATATCGGTTGATGTTGCTTCACAAGCCATGCATACGCCAGTTAGACGTAACGTCAAGTATGCAACATTAAGGCGTTACGTCACGAGCTATGCGATATGAAGTAATGTCTACCTGACGTGATCAGCCTCTGAACCAAGAAACAGTCTTGTAAATCAGGACCCATACTGTAGAATAATCCTTATCACGAGCTTTTTTGTCTTTTTATATATATAATCTTTACCTTTTCATTATCCTTTCTTCTTCATTTAAGTTATTTCTTGCGTATGACATTACGTAATAAAACGTGCTGTGTAGTTTGTTGACTGTTGTTCTTCAAGAGCCTTTTGTTACATCACAATACAGACAGTACACACAAAAACACTAGGAAAACAAGACACTATGTCCTGAATGAAACATTATAAATATGATTTTGGCAGGACTGGCACAAACAAAGGTAATCCCAGCTTCAGTCATGTTCAGATGTCATTACCAGATATATGCAAATCTATGTCTACATGAAATATGTTTTTATTATAAAAGACCAAAGGACCCTAGCAAATCTAGATAAAGTATTGCAGTGATCTTAATAATGTGTTTAATTTCAGCGAAAGCGCTGGTCTTAGACAAATAATGATTAAAATAGCTGAATTGTTCCAAGTAGGGTCGATTCAGATAAATTCGGACTACAGGTAAATGTGGACAGTGACATTGTTTCCGTTAAAAGTCAGTTGTTTTGAATTAAAACAAAATAAACTGGGCAAAAAGTGAAAATCCTGATCAAACGGCTTCTCTGGAGTTTCTCTATTTGCCATGGTATGTCCGGTTTTACCCGCTGTTCGAAGTTATCGACTCGACCCTAGAAGAGCCGACAACGATCAGGAACCGAAACAATCAATTACCTGTTTTTAACATTATACGGGAAAGACAAAAATGTACAAACGTCACACAAAGCAAAGCATGACAAGCGTAAGTGCTTTCTTAGTACTGGCCGCGATGGTACTCTAAATGATGTAAAACTCAAAGACTGGTAAAAAGCCGACATGTAATGACAAAATCAGTAAAACCTAACATAAGCACCTCCTTGGAACGGTCAGAAATAAATAAGTTTGGCCTTATATGCTCATATATTTTTAACCTATGGCCGATTTAAAAAATATGAATTTGAACTAACCTTTCATTGGATTACTTTGTGGTTTGACAGTGGTTTGCCCACTTTACTTTCTGTTTTGTTCGGTATTTTTTTTTAAATAGAAATAGGTTAAGTAAAGATATTAACGTTTTACGTATAATTTCTTGTCCGTATTGATGGTTTCGATCGTCTTCGGTATGAGTGGTTATTTTGCGTTGGATTGAATCATTGCAGAAGCTAAGGGTGAGGATTTTGATCCAGTAAAACTAGTTAAAGCCCCACCCCCTTCCCCCCTCCCCGGACCAGTAATCCGTCACTGGCCATTTAACGGAGACACTTCTGTTTTGGTTCCTCAAAATTATATGTTCTTTTGTCCGCTTGTCTTTAGTCATGTAGCTATATGGTCACCTGTATAGCTGCCGATTTTGCTTCTGGTTTATTTATTTTTGTTTAATTTAAAATAGTTAAAAGGTACAAATAGATGATACTGTTGTTTTCCATTAGAATATAATGCAGCTGAATGACCACCTGTTTTGGAAAAAGCAGTTCGTTCTGTTTTCCGTGAGTGTGTTTCGTGAACTATTGTCAATTTAGTTGCGATATTGTTTCATGTCCGAAAACAGCATATTAATTGTTCCAGCACAGCACTAATGTTTGTTCACCTATGTATATCTCATCTTTCAATACTAAATGAAGAGACCAGCAGCTCATGTTTAAGAATTTACCCCATATTCGAATTGGAGACAATCGATCTTCATATATGGGGTTCAAACAAGATTGACGTTATTGTCTGACATTTTCGGTTTCGGACGATCCTCTAGCGACTCATCTGCGCCCTTATTGCGCTGATTGCACCTTTACACAAGCCTCATAATCACTGTTATATCACCACATGTCTACCTAAACAGTTCTAGAGTCTCTAATGGTAATATTCCTAATTTGAGACAAAACCGCATATATATCCGATGACGCGTTTGTCATAAATCATTTTTTTTTAATCGGTAGTAATAAGTATTAACACTAGCTATTATCGAACTTCGAACTGCAGTGTCGATATAAACGTTTCAACAGTGGGTGACAGAAACATATTTCGTCATCGTATCAAATTTTCATCTGATTTGGCGTGCTAGTTTGATTTTGATTTGTGGCTGCCTTTGAACATTATGTTCTTGTCATTAACGTTATTATAACGCGCGGCGCGATAGCATCGATGACACACTTAGAACGTCTGTATAATTGAAACGGAAAAAGATTCCAATTCTATATTTATTCCGGAAATCAAAACTGAATTGCAGTTAAGCTTGATATAATTTCTATAATAATGCTACGATGAATAAGCTTCCAATTAACACAGTGACATTACTTCTGGATCAACCATTGTATATATGTCTTTCTTTTTGTGTTTTGAGAGCGGGATGTTTCGTCGGATTTTATTAAGCATTGTCTTTCGTTCACTTTGCTGCTCGGTTACCGTTTTCATTTGGTCCGTTTTTACATGTATCTCATAAAGCTGTGCAACTGTCTGTCGGATTTGTGTCACGGACTCTTAAAAAATCTCCATGCCCCGACCGAAGATCGAACCCGGGACCCTTCGATCTAAATGCGAGCACTCTACCACGTCGCTATAAAAGCCGGATTGTACCGAAAGGCAGTACAAGTGTTTATATACCTAATTACCTACACCCTGTGACATTTGGTTTTCTGCATACGTCTTTTTTCTGTCTTACGCTTTCGGTTTATTGTTAATTTAAAAATGGACATTGCACACATACAGGCGCAAAGTCAGTGTCACAGTGGACGGTGTGAAATTAACAGATAATGTATACACATTAATCAGGAAACCTCCCGCATTTTGGAAATAACTGAACTTGTTCAGACTCACAATTACCTAGAGAGATCACACACGGTTCATCACGTGTAAATATCTGCTCGACGCAGAGGCAATTGTTGAAATCTGAGCCTCAAAAACTAAAGTTCTAACCCTTCTCAATTTATCCACCAGATGCAAAGGAATAGAAACAGCACGTTTAATCGCCATTATAGCTGAATAAATTATGTTTCACGGGTAAGTTGTCCCGAGGCTCTGAATCATTCAAATAAGCTACCGTATCCTAATGCATATCTTTTGAGCTATTGTGAGTAGACAGCCCTTCCAATCATAGATCTTTTTTTACCATAAATGAGCATAACGGTGACCATACGTAGGTGCCTCTGACCCATGGAAGTTCAACGTGTAGGTTGGCTTTAATCAGCCTAATGGTTTCGGTGGCAAAGACGTAAAACTTAATAACTTTGCCGTTCTTTACTTTTTTGTTTATTTGTCAGCAAACAACAACTTCTATAAACTCAAAAAGTTTCAAAGTAATTTCATGCTGCACACATTTTTGAAAAGGCTATTTCCTGTTGATGTTAAAGAGATATCGATTATGTTATTCCAATCATATCTCGGAAAGAAAAAGATTTGTTTAAAACTTCTCTGGTCCTGGTTTGTATAATCAGATGGCCGTTTGTCATATCGTTGGTTTGATTTCAATATGCCTTTTCTGGCGACTATCTTCACGTTCCTTCTTTGCCGCTATGAAGTATTGCCTAATTCTGAAGCTACGTCTAAATTTGTTTTGGGGGTACAACGTCTTTTGGAGTCCTATGTAAGAAGTGTAAGAAGAATGAATTCGCCTAACCAAAATCGCGTGCTTTATGTTTCCGCCGGCCAAATAACTGCCTTTGTTTATGCTTGCATATTTGGGGGTTGATGCTTCTTCAGTACGGTTCGAAGTTTTTAAGCGATCTCCTGTTTCTCAGTCTGCATCTGTTGTCAATTTGACAACTTCTGGAATCATTCTGTTACAGAAGGGTTCTTGTGCGAGTAAGTTGTTTTAAATTCGGTCACACAATTCTAAAACAATGCTTATGTTAAGTGTCCCATCTACAAAACAATGCTACTTCTTGTTTTGGTTTCCTAGAGTGCCAATTGTTTTTCTTTAACACTACCAGAGTTTTTTTTCCCGCAAAACGTGAAAACTTTTCTTCGTCAGTCTTTCTATACCTACATTCTGAAATATTAACAGATCATTTCCAGCGATAACATTGAAAGGTACCTGGCGATCAATTCTTTGCTCATGATTCTCCAGTTCACTTTTTACCGAAAAAAAATTGAATCTTTTGTTGCAGACTAATCGGCGTTTTTATTAATCATTCGTCATTTCAAGTGCTATTGTTAGGTCCTTTGCTGTTTGGCAAACTTATAACCTTCGGTTAGTAAAGTTTTTATAATTATATAAATATTTTTAGAGTGATTTTTCTAGCTTTATTTATCAATTTTAGACTGATCTAATGTATGGGTGCACTCAAGCAATTGTCACAAAAAATACATGTCTGCATAAAGCTCCGCCTCCAAAGGTTTTTGCTCTCACATGATGTTTTATTATATATTGTTTCACCTCTAATTTACCATGTCATTCTTATTTCGAACCGGCATATTTTTTTTCCAAACTAAGGTTTGTTTTCCGAATACACAACGCCATGTACATGTAGTTTGCTATTGTAGTTTTCAAGTGAGCAAAATTAGACCAGGGTATACAATGTATACTTTGTAGGTATTTCAACGGGGTTTGAACTTTAATGCATTTGTACGAGAATGATAGAGGTGCATATATGCTTCTAACCTGGACATATAGTCAACGTCGCCGCTGTTACAAAAAATAAATTCCGTAAGAGTTCCTTCTAGAGCAGAGGTTCAAAAGTATGAACATGGGACAAACCCTGAAGTTGCTGCTATTCAAACCTCATCAGTGACCCTGACATAATTTGGCGACGAAAGCCAGAAACAAAAACTGCATTTTTTTTAATTTTGATAAGGCAGTCGGCTCAAAGACTAATTGGTATCAAAAAGAGTCCAAATGAATAAAAAGCAATGGTCTAGAATATGAGTCTAAACGAATAAAAAAAATCTGATTTCTCAGTATATAGCTTCTGATCTCAAAGGACAAAAACGAAATACAATCTGCATTATGGTAGATGTACGGGGAGACGTTTTACAGCCGCCAAACGGCACAACATCAGCTGCAGTTAATTCAAATTAGAATATAACAGAGTTCCTTTTAGAGCAGAGAACAGAGCAGAGAACACATTCAAAACTGAACATGGGTCATATCGCGAAGTTTCGGCAATTCAAGCCTCATTACTTGGCGACGAAAGCCAGAGAGAAACAAATACGACTGAAAACGACCGCTGGAAACAGAAAAAGCGCTGAATGCAAGTGGCATGGTTTTCGTTTTCGTATATAATATGTTTTTTGTAGCATTTGAAAAATTTTGATCCTTTATATTAAGCATTTTCCAGCGCATTATTGCACAGTTATACTATTTTACGGGAAATCCCCCTCCCTTTGTCCTTCCGCTCCCTTTAAACAATAAACACTGGTATTTTGCAATGGTTTTTTATAGCATTGACGACATTGATTATAGTAGTTAAAGATTTATTTTGTTCCCATTATGTAGGTATGAAGAGGGTCAAACTTGCTGAAAATTCGTTCAAATACGCCCACTTATATAGGCTTGAATAAGGTTCAAATTGTGTTGCACATACGCCACTTGAAATTAAAAAAGCAACTGGTGTTTCCGCATTCCCACGAGTTAGTAAACAACCATTAGCTTGTCATATCCCTACCTGTCAGTAATCAAGATAGTTGCATTTTGAAAGGAGCCATGGCTACAAGTTTACAACTGAAGGAGGATGAGCGACCACAAGACTTGACTAGTATTACAAAGGGCCGTAATTCTGGCAGTAGGGACCCAAATATGACTCAAATAAAATGTGATCCACGACGTGTAGTGAAAGCTATTATCTCAAAGTTTGATATAAATCGGTTGAAAACTGAAGGAGAAACTGTGGCCACAACATTTGAGCACACTAATTAAGGCCGTAACTCTGGCAAAAAGGTCCATTCATGACCCAAATATAATATGATCTACGTTATATACTGGCAACAATATCCAGAAAACTTAATAAGAATTGGTTGAAAACTGAATGAGGAATTGCGCCCACAAGATTAGGCCGGATTAACAAAGGACCAAAACTCTGGCAGAAATAGTCCAATCATGATTCACATAAAATATCATCAATGGCAAGAAGTTTTTATTGTATTCTGAAAGTTGATTAAAATCTGTTTAAAACTGAAAGCGTAGTTGCGGCGTAACTTTCGCAGAAAAGAACAAATCATAACCCTAATAATATATGATCCACGACATGTAATAACAACAATACCCTGAAACTTTGATTTTGCCACATTTATAAAGGGACGTAACTCTAGCAGAAAGGATCCACTCACAATCCAAATACAATATCATCAATGTCGACAAGTGTTATTATCTCCTGAAAAATAGAGAAAAATCGGTTGAAAACTGAAAGAGTAGTTGCGGCCACAAGATCTAACCATACATACAAAGGGCTATAACTTTGGCAGAAAAAAGACACAAAATCGAGTTATCCAAATTTAGCTGCTTTCGCCTTCGCTGAAGTGAAAAACAAATAAATGCATTCCTGAGCGCGGTTTTTCAAAACTAAAAACGTTGATTTGATTTAATGGGTACTAGAGGACAAGACAAATCCACCACTGACGAATTCGTTGAGCTAACCATGTTTTAAACAACTGGTCCTAGTTGTATAACTGATATTAAATCAGATACTCACTGTATTGCATATAAACCTCCCTGAACCAAGCGAAAGAAATATTCGCTGGGGAAATTATGACGGTTAAGTACGTTCTCGGTTCCTGGTTCCCGGTTCCCGGTTCCTGGTTCCCGGTTCCGGTTCCTTGTTCCCGGTTCCCGGTTCCCTGTTCCCGGTTCCTGGTTCCCAAACCAGGAACCGGGAACCAGGAACCGGGAACCGGGAACCAGGAACCGGGAACGTACTTAACGGTCATGGTGGAAATTAACAGTTGCTTTAAACAATATTAATTTATCATTTATTACATACATGTAAACATTCATATAAATCAGTTGAATGTAAGATCTGATTATAATAGTAGTGCTTATAGAAACATCAACAATTAGACTAAGTATGCATTTCCAAAAAAGAGTGGAGTTCTACGCCAGATTGCAAGTCAGGAGCTGGATTCATAGTGTGGACACCAATAACATCACGCAAAGTGATGAATAAACAAGTCCATAACTAATAGCAGAATATTCTGTTGCAAATAATGAGTAAGGTAAGCGTTAACCCATTAATGATTGGCCTACTTTCAATTGGTCCATTTACAATATAATTGGTGGTCGGCTTGATTTTAATTGTTCTCTCTCCAGAGATACCTATTCTAATGGAAACTGATATACATTTATTACGGCGTTTTATATAGTCAGATATGGGTCAACAACGTTTTCTGTTTTATGGGGCGCTTGGCATTAGTGGCTTAAGGAAGGTCTCATGGAGACACGATGCCATTGGACCCGGTGGAATTTCCTAACTTACAATTCGAACGGTTTTATTTTGAATATCACGTGTTACTTGTTAACTTTTTTCAAAATAAGATAAATATGTCTTTTTTTTTGTTCAGAGTCAATATCTTATCGCGTCTCCATGTATATTCCGTTTGCTTCCAAGTGCGATCGGGATTTTGCTTATTTTCTAGAAAACGACGAAAGTTCCGTTTATATTCTTTTAATGTCCCAATGATTCTTATAACTATGCATAACAGAATACGAAATATATAACTTTTTGGATGCTTCTGTAAAATATTTTCCATTTTGCAGTAATGCAGAAACTGAATAGTTTGATGGAAGGGTGTAATATGCTTGTTAGGACAGCCAAAATTTTGTTGGTAGGCAATAGCGAAAACTAGTTTTTACTACAGTTGTGGGCGTAATTGAATGAACTGGTACATTTATAGTATTCACCTATCCGCAAGCGTAACGCAAGATATCACTGGTGATACTATGAAGACTTAGTAAATAAACATTGAATTATTGTGTAGTTTTCCAAGTAAAATGTGTGTTTTTGAAGAATTGATAATATATGTGCGAAAAAAGTATCGACAAAAATGGAGTCAGAATAACGTTTCAAATCAAATATTCAAATTTGTTCTAAGGATGGCATACATTGGTCACATGCTATAATACGTAAGATTGAATGGAACTGCAAAGTTTTATTCCCTTGTAATTAAGAGGCAAATATGACATATTATAGGTCTTTCCATTTGCAAAGAAATTTTACCCTACAAAATTATGATTTTATCATATATCTGATACAAATGAAGAATTATCAATTCTAAAAGCTTCTACCTCGACCACCCCGACCGCTCCTACCAAGTTTGAGAAAATATTTGGAATGTCATTTGCATTTGGGAGCAAGCGGACTGTAGTCCAGTATTACCTATTGCAATAGGGTAGATCAGGCTCATCAGCCTGGGAGTTGTGAAAGGGAATGCGATTAATGGGAACACCACTATTTTTCCACAACGTGAAACAAATAATGTGTTTCCCTCTTAGTTCCCCCGGACGATGGAGCCTTCCGAAATTGGATCAAGAGTTATGAGCAATTTCACTCACTGACTACAGCGGAAGGACAAACAGACTGATGGACTTGCACAGCGATTTAAGTGCACACCTGTGGGTCGTGCAATACTGTTTAGACTTTCGTCACCGTTTTGCATGCCGGTGGTTGGACAATGTTAAAATACATAAGTATACAAAATTTGAACCATATATACCACGGGGTTCAAGAGTTATGAGCATTTTCACTACTTGACCGTAAATTTTCAACTTGTGCTCAGCAAAGCCTCGTCTATCAAAAAAATATAGAATGCGGTTCAAGAGTTACAAGCGTTTTCGCTAACTGATAAGGACGGACGGATGGACGGACTCACACAGTGATTATAGTGCAAACCTGGGGGTTGTGCAATAAGAAGTTTTGCATACCAGTGGCTGGGCAATGTTAAATTACACAAGTATACAAAATTTGAAGCAAATATACCAAGCGGCCCAAGAGTTATGAGCATTTTCAATAAAAGAGCTCGACCAGCCAAATTGATGCTCGGTGAGGCCTCATCACTGTTTTGCATGCCGGAGGCTGGACTATGTTAAAATAAATAAGCATACAAAATTTGAACCATATTTACCACGGAGTTCAAGAGTTATGAGCATTTTCAGTAGTTGGCCGTAAATTTTCAACTTGTGCTCAGCAAAGCCTCGTCCATCAAATAAGGTTGTTATGCATGCGAGTCGTTCGACAATGTTGACATGTATAAGTATGCAAAATTTTGTCAAAATATCCCATGCGGTTCAAGAGTTATAAGCATTTTCGCTAACTGATAACGGTTTTCGCTAACTGATAACGGACGGACGGGCGGATGGACGGGCTCACACAGTGATTATAGTGCAAACCTGCGGGTTGTGCAATTTCGATTTATATTGACATTTCGTCTCGTGTATTACTTTTTAAGACAGTCAGCGCTCATGACATTACAACTTCGCTACTCACTAAGACAACCCGAGTGTAGGTGCATAAAATCAATAAAGTTTGCTCTTTTTATGTCCGAATTATCCGTTGATAGTCTGTTGAAGAACCTCCTTTTGTCTGACATGGTTGTTCAAAAGCAATGTTAGTTATGGAAGTGTATTCATTCTCAGCCATTTTTACGGAAGATATTTCTTGATAATCAGTTGTATCAGATCTGGTGTTGGAGCCCTCATCACGGCACATAATTCTTTGTGTATCTGGGTTAGTGCGTGCATTATGAAAGAAGATTTTGTAATTATTTTCCGTGACGGCTATACCTGGAACAAAAACAAAACGGCATTTACACTTATATTTAAGCGGTAACCTAAAAAGAAAAACAAAGTGGCATGCAAACCCAACAAAGACACAGGTCTAATCAGAGTCTTCGCTGTCCGGATGGAGCTAGCTTAGATCCTTAACTACTCTTTAAGTGCACTGCAATGACTCTGATCAGACTTGGCGGCTGCCCAGGCTGATCTGCGTCTTCGAGTTTCTGACGTGCCACTTTGTTGGTTTTGTCATGTTACGGCTCATTTATGCTTTTCCTTGGGGTTGAGTAGGAAAGAAGGCAATGATCAGATACTGACACAATTGTTTAAAAAAGCCTGCCCTCAAAGCTCCAAAAATCTGTTACTTTTGATATTTTATTTTTAGAATTAATGTTTCTAATTTTCCAGAATACAATGATGTAGCACCTAAAACTGGGACATTTTCTAATTTTCCAGAATACAATGGTGTAGCACCTAAAACTGGGACATTTTCTAATTTTCCAGAATACAATGGTGTGGCACCTAAAACTTCTAATTTTCCAGAATACAATGATGTAGCACCTAAAACTTCTAATTTTCCAGAATATAATGATGTAGCACCTAAAACTGGGACGGTATGTCCCAGTTTTAGGTGCTACATCATTGTATTCTGGAAAATTAGAAACATTAATTCTAAAAATAAAATATCAAAATTTACAGATTTTGCATTTTTGAGGGCAGGCGTTTTTAAACAATTGTGTCAGTATCTATGAATCTGTTGAATTGTATTCAACAGATTCATAAATCTTAAAAATTTATCACTTTCAAAGCAACTGTCTAGAATTAATAGAGGGATGTAAATAATACCAGCGAGCAAAAAGAGCCTGTTTATAGACGAATTATTCACTTTTCCGTATAGTTTTCAGCTACGGTGAACAGATTTATGGTTGTACCATAACTTTATTCGGCTTTTACAAATGATTCAAAAAGAAAGTGAAAAAAAAAAATCAGAAAATGGTCATAATTGCAGACTCGTCACTTTACAGCAAATGCGATTGATTTGGATTGATTTGATGCTTAACGTCCGCGGTAAACAGCTACGGTCATGTCGGGACGGTCAGTTAACCTAACCACACTATTCCTGGGCAGGCTTCGACCTCCTAAGCGGTTAAACAGTACTAAGTGCACATACTTTCGCCAGTAACTGACAACAAATGCAAACAAGGCAAACATAACAACATTAAGGTGTATCCACATGTATTGGAGAGGCGTTTCGGACGATTGGTTAGAGATCCTAGGTTATCGTGCAAATGCATTCGGGCTCAAATCGGGTTCAGTCAGCCGGCGTATGTTATTATCTTTTGTCAACCCTTTAGTAAATGGGTACCAATTTCGAATCCTGAAAACGTATAAGGCTCTTAAATGAGAGGTATGGGCTCCGCCTTTTATACATGTATGTTGTGCCCAATATACAGTGGGGCTTTAATTTAACCCTGACTGCCCATACTAGACTAAGGGAAACGTTATTTTATTAACTTAAGCACCTAAAAACTCAATTAATGGACAATATTGATTTCAAACACGGTATCTGTGTTTATCATATGACGTCGCATCTGAGAGTGTAATAAAGCCATGCATTAAATTCGATAATCAACTAGTGGATTAAATATGCAAATTACGTCGTAACGTTATGCGTTGACGTCCATAAAAACGTCGCGTTTTCTAATGGCGAAATCATGACGTTTTAATGAAAACTTTGCTAATGAAATGCAATTTTAGTGTTTTATGATAAATAGAATCTTGCATTCGTGCTCCTGTAATATTGAATTTATTAAACTCGTTGGGGAAAATCGATAAGATGCTCGGCAAAGCCTCGCATCTTATCGTTTTCCCCAACTTGTTTAATAAATTCAATAATACATGAGCACTCATGTAAGATCCTCTATTTATTAAACATGGTAGTACTTTACTCTTATTGCGTAAGTTCACTCCCACTGATCGCTGATTGAAATGATTTTTACAAAAATTGTTCAAACCTGTTCAGAAATTGCATTAGTGTTTTTTCAAGAGCTATTTCCTTGAAAAGTTTTATTGCATGTCGACTTAGAAGTCCATAGAAAAATGATAAAAGCATTTTCTAAGGAAATTTTAATCGAGACGCAATAACATGCTGTCCTTGCGATGTAAAGTTTCAAAGAAACAATAAATATGCAGTTTAATATATACACAGGGCATAATAGTTTATACTTGTTGAAAAGTGATACTTCGACTATGTCAAATTTTAATCGATTTATTACTCATTTGCTGCACATGGGTAATTATCTAGTGACTAGATTAATTGGCAAACCACTAACTAGCAATGAGACGAGCCCCTATTCAAAAGCACATGCGAACAGTACATACTCCTTTCAGCAAGCAGACAGGCGCAATCTGGCACTGGTATGCTAAATCTCCTATAAACTTACTATGCCTATTTGCTTTTTGAAATGGAGCTGTTATGGGCACAACTGCACATGTAAAATGCCAACAAATGCGTTACGATAAGAATTCTCACGAAAGCTGCTGAACTGTATATAGCTACTTTTTGAATGGCATGTTGCTGGACGTTATCGTTGATATTCCTCTTTCTAAGGGAAAAAACACAACATATATAACTCACCAAGATCACGGCAGAAATAAGATCTGTAGATGGCTGATTGTTTGCTTTCTGTCTCCGTTTCAAACAAACAAATGAAAATAAAGCAGTCATGAGTTTGCAAAGAAGTATGTTTCCTATTTATCGCTCTCTCTCTCTCTCAGGTTATTACACGAATCCTTACGGTAGTTGAAGACAGTCTTCAGAAATATTGTGATCTTTCTTACGCGACAAGTGGCGTAAATCAGATGTGGATCCATTAAAATTCTAACGATTTTTTTTCTAAAGTTTAAAAGCCCAAGCACTTTTTAAAGTAGATAGCATAAAAACCCTCGATGTCTCTACTCTTTATACAACAATACCACATGGCAAATTAAATCTTAATTAAAAGAAATTGTAAACGATTGTATCTTTCACAAAAACGGTAGTCGTCGGTACAAATACTTTTCCTGGGCAATTGGACACATATTTCGTTAAAGACCACTCTTTTGTTCATACAAAATATTCTGAAGATGATGTCATTAATATGCTGGAATTCCTTATCGACAATATTTACGCAGAGTTTTAGTGGACAGATTTTTCAACAGACAGTTGGCATTCCAATGGGCAATATCTTGGCCCCTTACTTGCCTAATTGTTTCTTTAAAGGTATGAGGCGGAGTTTATACAAGGGTACATAAAAGAGGGTAAGAAACACCTTGCATAGAAATTCAGCTTCATCTACAGGTCCATATATGATGTTCTGTATCTGAATAATCCAACAATTTCGGAGTTTATTGACCTCATCTATTCATGTGAACTTGAAATTAAAGATACCACAGAATCAAGTTCATCTGCCTCGTACTTAGATTGTTATCTCTATAATGACAATGGAACGCTTCGATTTCCCATAGTTAACTTTCTATTTTTTAGTAGTAATAGCCCTTCAGCACCTGCATACGGAGTTTATGTCTCTCAGCTGGTCCATTATGCTAGAGCCTTCTTCAAATATCAAGTCTTTGTTGAAAGAGGGAATCTACTCACCCGTAAACTATTGACACAGGGTTATCATGGTGTAAAGCTTGTGTCGACAGTTAAAACGTTTTATAAGAGACACCCTGACCTCGTTGATCCCTACAATGTGGCCGTTTGTAAACTAATTTCCGATTTGATAGCCTAAAACGAAGCTAGGCTAAGCTTTCAGATTCCCGACTTTAATTTTCATTGACTCTTTTCACTGATACATAGATATGGCAGGTGGTTTATAATAGGCAGATGATGCTTACTACCCGCGAGCACCTGATGAGACCTCTATTTTTGTGTCCATGTTTGTTTATCTAGAATATTGGAAATTGTAAATGTTAAATTGACTTACGAGTTCCGACTTATGATTTGGGTACTTTGATCACTTTTATTGAAAAGCAACAAGGCGTTCGCGAGATTCCGTGTTCGCGTATTAAATGCACATAATGTTGCCAATGAATTATACATCAGAAAATATTATCTAAAATACATAAGGTAAAGACAATGAGCGATGATATCCTGGAAATATCAGATCCTGTATCTCCTCCGCAAACTCAGAAGGAACGACGCATACACATAGACTTACAGGAGCAAAGGATGGCAAACACGCTCAACTAAATTTAATGATCATCCTGGCCCAGACAGGCAGTTATTCAGTTACCTTAACTTAGCTATAAGTGCCATTCACATGAAATATGCACGACGAAATTGATACGAACAACCAAATAACGAGAAAAAGTAACAATAAAGACCCTAAACAGAAGAACCGCATTGGAACGGCCAGCAATAAATTATTTGAGGGCATTAACCGTCTATGGGATCCTAAACCTCGACGTTTGCTCTTGCAAACGTTAGTTGTTTGGCCCACGTTACGATTTTCTTACTCATTAATGAATCTCTTTAAAAGCCGGTTTTTCCTAACCAAACAGCAAATATGTTTTTTTAACTACACCCAGAGCCATATTGCTTGGTCGACATGTGCTATAGTATGTTCATAAGTCCGACACGGCTGCATTACCTTTATTTTTTATACAAGTACTTCCACCTCCCCATCCTTTTAAAAATACATCGATAATAGTATTGCATAAGTTTTTGAGGCATTTAATGCAGCCGAATAGTCAAAGATAAAAAAGACCAGAGTTTAAATTTAAGAAAAAAAAATCATTTAAAGATCTAAAGCCTATGCCACCCGACAAAGGACAGACGTACCTGTTTGAGGCTGTCAGTGGGCGAGGCTATTGCGTAGCTACTGTTTATTGATAAAAAATAAATGTTGGATGTTGGGAATAGGGTTTGGGTTCTGATTAAGTCAGTACCTGAAGTGTATTTACTCTTGAAAAAATTAATCCCAAGGCGCATGGCTATTGGTCATTGAGACGAAAAGAGTTGCCCTACTATTCTTGTTGTTTTGTACTGTTTCTATTATTATGATTATCTTGATTATGGTTCTTGATAATTCATCACTTAAAAGTGGGAACCAAGACATATTTCTGTCAAAGCCTTTTTTTTGTTAAATACATATATGACGTGTTGATTATTCATTTATAAAGATATATTATAAAAGTGGGGGGAAAACAATTTGAAGCCTACCCAATGTCCAGATAAAGCGTTGCTTTGAGGATAATGTTGAGATTCTTCCTTATTTCGCAATTAAAAATGTTGTGAGCTTTTTCTAGACCCGTCTCAATGAGGCTGTTTTAATGAAGGATCAAAACGTTTATTTTTACAAAAAAAAGAGAAACCTCCCCTTAATTATTTCTATTACCCCTTCTTATTTGTAGCACTTGCTTGCCGCCTTTAAATACAAACCATACATACTACAATTACAACAAGTACTGGTGCAGACACTCCAACACCAGAACCAACCACGACAGCTGTATTATCACTGTTTCTTCTGCTATCGAAGCTGCTGACATTTCCCGTCTCTAAAATATAATCGAAAATAATACTCAACAAGCACACAACGTTTTGTCAACATCGGGGGCCCGTTGGTTTTAAGAATGCTTGTTTGCTCTAGGAAACGTCAATAAATAACATATTCAATGATAACAATAATCATTTGCATAAAGATGTTTCTCGTGCAAATAACTTTAATCAAGCCGCATTTAAATATTTTTACATTAAAATTATATTTACTGTTTCTCTTTCGATAACTCTCAATCGGGCAATATTCGCGACACCTGAATATTCAAGAAAATTAGCGAATGTCAATTTTCACGTAATAAAAATATTCCAAATATGGTCGCTGTACCTGTTTTCGGTGTGCTTTGGAATTCGGGTATTCTAACAGATTATATCGCTCCTCTTGTCCGGGACCTCTAAAGATGATAATTTTTTGCTAACATATAGGTTGAATCAGCGTGTTTCATCATACACTAATTGATGTGCGAGAGCACCTTAGTTTAGACGTCATCCGTGACGTGGTCGTTGGTGACCAAGGAAGCGGCTATATTGGAAACACTGCAAAGTTTATGGAAAGTACCGACGACAATGACACGGCTATTTATTCAATGATGAACCTTTTTTCTGATAATGCGAAGATCGTTTCTACAGCTTAAAAGATTGTAGGTCTCACGAAAGCAGTTGATATCATTAGGATCTGCAGCTAATGCACTTCAAATGCAATTTACTTAACTTCCCCCGAAAACGGGGGCAGTTTCAGAGAGCAGAAAAAAGCCGAGCATCTGCTTGGATTTGATAAAATATGCAAACATGGAGACATGCGGACATGAAATTTAAGTTACAAATTACTTATTACCTATTTTTATGACCACAGAGACTATCAGTTTGTGACCTTTATTTGTCTCACAGTTTTTATGTTGCACGCAAATGCTAATACCCCGAAAACTGGTGCAGCCATCATAATGGCATGTAAGCATTTAATCGCAAACATGTACGAATATGTTCGTCAAAGTATCAAGTTGCATGTATAATTTGTTGTTGCAATTTGAAACTTTTTTTCTTTCTTTTTTTTGCCCGTAAACGTGTTATATACTCACAAGTGTTACTTACGGTATCCTTAGGATGGGTCATACTGTAGAAGACAAATGACTGTACAACCATATAAGCCATAATGAAAAAAATCGACTAACCTTTCACACACAAAAGTCCCGAATATCCTACTTGACATCCATATATGCATGTGCCGTTTTCTCTATTACATGATGAATTGAGACAATGTTTGCTGCAGGCAGCATTACAAGTGCTTCCGTACCATCCAGATAGTCACCCATACAAACAATCTTCGATTAATTCATAACATCGTCGTTCTGATGAGGACACTTTCGGTTCAGAGCAATTTAGATTACATTCGGTATCGCAATGTTCTCCAAAGTAACCAGCCATGCATCCATATTGGCATCTTCCTGTTGTCTTATTGCATATTGACCCCATACAGCCTGGTCCACATTGAAACTGACACTCTGGACCCCAGAAACCTTTGCTACACTGATGTTTGCCGACTGCAGACTCACCAACATAACCATTTATACAGCTACAGTTGTTTTCATGACAGAGATTGTTGGTGCAGTGGACGTCACAAAAGTTTTGACAACGATTTCCCCACCATCCTTCTGTATATGCCTTGCAGTGCTAAGCATTTGTACAATTAGTACAACCATCTGGACAACCTCTGAACATGCCATCAGCCTCGTCAAAATACTGCGACAAAAAACAGACAATTTTGCAATTCCCAGTGTCTCGATCACATATTCTTCCATTGCATGACCAGCAATCGTGCTGACATGATGTCCCGTTAAATCCCGACTTACAAGTTAAACATATATCCATACTGGCACAGGTAACACAGTTAGAGGAGCAATGATTTTGACAATTGGTTCCCCAACAACCTGGTTTGCAGGACTCACACGATGTAGACGAGTTGCATGTAGAACATGACTTGGGACAACTAAGACATTCATATCCTTGTCTGCTAGTAATATTCTGGTAGAAACCAGTAGCACATCCCGTAGAACAACCAGTATTTCTGTTACAAAAGTTATTATGACAGTTATTGCAGTCATATTCACATCTCTTCCCCAAGTATTGCTGATGTTTACATTCGCTGCAAGTAAACTTGTCAGAACATTTAGAACATCTCGGGTTACATTCTTGGCAGATGTAGGTCCCTATCTCGTTGGTAGTGAGATATCGTCCGTCTATGCACTTGAAACACGACTTGTCGTAATTGTCACACGCTGAGAGAAGTGAATCTGGAAAATCAAACTTCTAGGGTAAAGTCGGGTAAATTCGGACAGCGGGTAAAATAGTAAGCAACATTGGCGACTGACGCCATCAAATCGGAAATATCGTTGGAGGTTGTAAATTGGTGGTAGTTGTAAATTCGTGGATGTTAGTAATTTGCATAATATTCAAGTGCAAAAAGGTTTCATTAAATATTTATTCTTCGAACATTTAACCATGCATAAAGGTTTTATTTCATATTAAAACCAAATGCCTATAGCCTAAATAGGGAATAAACTTTAAAAAAAGTCTGACCAATTGCTTTTATGCTTTCGTTTGCTATTTCTTATTATAATACCGGGGGTCCTTATCTGCTTTTTCTGGCAAAAGAAAGTGCTATGTTATGAGAGTAAGGCTGAATCCAGGCCCTTATTTTTTCAAAGAAAACAGTCTTTTCACACTGTACTAAAGCGGATATACCCATACAGTGATACAGTGAATTTCAACTCGTTTTGAGGAAGGGCTTTGACGCTACAGTTATAAATGTGTTAGTTGTAGGAAAGTCAATGAATAACATTTTGAATCCTATTTGAATAGATGGATATCTTCCTTTAATCATTTATATATTATATAGATTGGATTATCTCTAATCTGTTTAAGACTAAAACGTTTCCAAAAGCATCTATGCAAAAGAAAATAATAAACAAGTGACCTGACGTGGGTACGTCATTTTTTATCACGCGGCGGAACACATCACCGAATTTACAACCCAGCGACATTTGCTATATATAAATCACCCAATCACCTGCGGATGAATGTTCTAACATTGAAAAGATATTGGTTTGCATCAAAACTGTATCATGTATTTCATTTGATGGTGTGGTCTGATTAGGTCATTAGAAAATATTAAGAAATTATTTGACATGTGACTGCCACGTGATTTAGTTCTTACAGCCACGATTATACCACCTTCAAGGCTATGTTTAGAAACGGCCATATTGTAGGGATCAAAGAGATCATGGTGTCTCCAATAAAACGTTTTAACACTCGACACAAGCTTTTCTTTATGAGAACCCTGTGTCAACAGTTTACGTTGGGTAGCTTCCCTCTTTCAACAAAGTTTAAATGAAGAAACTATAAACTTGCTTTGAGATTTATTATTCAATAAACTCCTGATCTGTCGCTCTATTATACTATTGTTTGTGTGGAAACATGTATGAACTAAATGTATAAAGGCTGGTTATAGCTGTGATTCCTTGGGTTGTTCGGAAGTTAACTTTGTCTTTATTTGCTTTTTTTAAAACTGTTTCCAAGTTCTTAACTCCTTGTTGTTACTTTCACTGAGTCCTATTGCCAGGTGTCAGGTAAAATTTAGGATCACTGATGAGGTCTAGACGTCGAAAGATAACTAGTCTGGTTCTCAAATTACAGTATCGAAATAAGCCTTCGCACGCCAAAGGTGCGCTTCGTAACCCTTGTTGCTCCGATGCAGGTCGAGACCTTATTCGGTTTGACTTTTCCGAAGGGACTTAATTTGAACTATTTTCTCTCCCCTGCAAATTTAAATACTGTTTTCAAATTTTATGAGTCCTACATTTTGCAGGCTTATTAAATGATATATAATTTCCAAAAAAAGAATGTGATCATATCGGTTGCTTTTGAAACACGGCTGTTTTAAAGCCCATGTTACACGACTCTGTTTGTTTGATCAAATACGGGTTAATTAATGTTCTTTCAAATTATTTGACCGTGTCACAACCCAAACATATAATCTAAATTGCGTTTCAAATAAGATACCAAACATTTGATAGCGATAGGACCGGTCAAATTATTCCCAAAATATTTCTTGACATGTGGCTGATAAGGATGCAATTTAGGACTTGCACCTGCAGCACCAGTGGTAAACAGGACTTTCCCTCAATGAGGGCTCTGAATACGATAGTTTTAAACTAAAACACTTTTTTTCCTAGTGTTCGCACCATCGATTTGTTTTAAGCCAGCCATTATTATAATATTTTAAGCATTCCAACTTTTTGATAAATAATGATGGACCTACCAAGTTTGACGTTTAACATTTGACAGTTTGTTTTGACTATTGAATCAAACATTTATAATTGAACAAAAAAGTAAAGAAAATTTCGTCAAAGAAGCAACACAGCGTATCAAGAACGTTTGGTCAAAGAAGTTTGATAGTCCGACGTGGTCTTAAACAGTTCTTATCTGATGACTACTCTGCGTAAACGCAGGAACAATCGTGAATAATTTGGTCATGTTGCGCTTCCGTGCAGCCTGGTCAATGTCTTCTTAGTTCGCATCAACGTTAAAAGGTTTCTGAATAATTTATATTAAAACTTCTGAATTCTGTGCTCAGTAAATATGACTATGTAGCCTTGTCGGACCCTTTCGTTAAATTTGTACATATTATAAGAAACCCTTTCCATTGAAAATATAAGTATGCGTTCTATAAGAAACAAGCATAGTTGTTTAATTGCCATATTGATCGAAAGATGGGGGAAATAAATAATTATGCAAGCTGCGTCCTGAAAAAAAAAGTTTGTTGCAATATGAATGCTGAATGCGTTTAGATCGTTGATAGTATATATCCTAAGAGTGAAAGCCCTAATGGAAGTGCAAGGCTATGCAGGCTTGTCTGTGAATTTCATGTCCACGCCTGTCCAAATGTGCACTTGATAGAATGTTATATCCAATGTAATACATGATGCACGAATATGCTTCTTGGAACAACAAATTTATTTTTTATATTTCGTATACACCTCAAATAGAATAGGTCAAAGCAAACTTCCAAAGAAACTAATTACATTAAACTCACTTGAAAAACATAAGAATAATGTATAGTGCATCCCAGGCAGATTTATAATAGAAATTGAAACTGATTTCTATTCACAAATCTACAGTGAGGACCTTCAGTTTTGAAATTTTAGTAAAACCAGAATAACTATAGATAACGAACAGAAAAAAATATAAAAATCCCACATCCTTCCAACGAAAATTAAACGGAAAGAAGCACACACACAAAATTGACAAACGTTCATGATAACACGCACAGTAATCTGAATAAGCAGCTCTTTCCCACACGGGTGGAGATTCAGCTACCCTAATTAAAACAGCAGCAATGTCTTTTTACATATTTTTTTGCTTTTTTTCCTTCTTAATTACAATTACAAAAACAAAACAAACGAGAACGCATAATGGGCAGCTTTTCATATGACCAGACAGCTAGACACCATAGACAAGCGGACATAGCAACATGTAACGCTGAGGAACCACGATAGAATAACCGCCTGGGCACAGTCATTTAAAGATTACTGGAGACATAAACTAGTTTCACTGGATCCCAACCCTAATTCTGTGCTTCTGCGGTAGTTTGAAACATCTAGTTAACAGTTTGCATAAAGCATTCCTAGCCCATCAATGAATCACAGTAAACATACAAATCACGGATAAGACATATGATGAATCAGAGATGACAACTCGACAGAAACAATCTATTGCGACACCTGAAGATCTTATTGACGTCCGACAACGCCACAAAATCACAAAGTAAAATATACCCATCCGTTGAACCTAGAAGAAACAAGCACCGGCCTCAAACTCAGCTAAAATAACTTTATGTAGAGCGCAGTCTGATGCCCGACCAATTCGTGTGCAATTAAAGAGGAAAGCAAAGTTATTAACCATGACTGGGTAAATCACTAAAGGTGCAGATTGCAGCATTACATTTATTTTATATCAAAAAACGTTTGTAACGTATGGTATTTTCTTCTGAAATAATCAGAAAAATCAGCCAATCTTTGGACCTTTTACAATTTTGAGGAGTATAGATATTGTAATTCACAATTTTGTCTTTTCAGCAAGAAAACGTGCGTACGTGCAAAAAACGAATGCGTTAATCAGCTTGTGTACCGATACAGTCTGATCTACTGCTTGTTTTCTATGAATATTATATATATTCTGAATAATTTATAAAATGCGTTCCCAATTATGTGATCTGTGAGTACGGCTGCGCAGATTGTTCTAAACATAAAAAGCTCAAAGAGATCCCTCAAAAGCAGAGCACACATTCAAAAGAAGGAACATGGACCATACTTCGAAGTTCCGGCTATTCAAGCCTCATCAGAGACCCTGAAAATATTTGGTTACGAAAGCCAGAGAAAAGCATACCGTAATTTCTTTTAAGTCTTCTAATAAGACCCATTATCACATGTGTCCTTATGTTTGTAATTAGATGCCATTTCTAATGGATATGATCAAGATTGTCGCTATATAAAGAACAGCGATAACAGCAAACCCACTGTAATGAGCCAAAATCTTGGAAGAGAATTATCTTTGTAAAAAAAATAAAAACATTACCCTCGTTCTTGAAAAAAGGAAAACTCTGTTGTGCGCTACATAGTCAGCAAAATGCCAGCACATCATCCAATAATTATACTAATTCGTCCAAAGAAAAAGGTAGTTTCGACACCCAAACAATTAGCGTAAAAACGATTAGAGTCGTAATTACATTACGTAATAATAGTATATATTTTGCAAACCACGATTCTGCCAAATTCCAGTTATTTTTCAAGGGCCGGTTATACATGTCTTATGCAATATGCAGTGTAAATATATCGAAAGATAGATAAGTTTGGTCTGTAAGAAACAGTTTTTTAAGGTCAAACTGGATCCATGGTGAATGATATCTAATATTAGATTACAGGTGCTTCACTGATTTTAACAATGCTTAAGTGTCATAGGCTGAGCTATAATATTGATGTACACAAATATCTTTTATTCAAGCAGCATCTGAGGTATTTTGTTTTCTTCTGTATGTCCCTTTGTCTTAAGCAACTTTTACTAGAACAATGCAAAAGGAGAAACTTTGTTCTTTTCAGCATTCTCCTATCTGAAAAATATTAAAGGACATGGGGCCGCTGATCTGTCCAGGCTATTGTCTTGTAGAACCTTAAAAAACCACAGACACAGACATTTCTAGCCTCGTTGCCGCACATGTGTTGACAAACAGGGGAATAACTCTGCTATCAAAATTTCTGAACTCCTCACTTTCCCAAAATATTTGATATTCCAAATACATTTAGTATTCCAAAAATCAGCTTATATATTATAAATTATATGTTGAATTGTTCAGAATTTAAGAAAATTTCAAAATCGAAATGGAGGCATCGATTATATTTTCATGCAATATAACCACAGTTCAATGAATTAATGGACATCCTGACCTTGAATGTTATACAAATTATGAACATCTTTGCTAAAAACGGGTGAACAATATATTAATAGTGGGGGATAACCCTTAAAGTCAAACCTGATAGGTAAGAACATGAATGTGGCTCTGCTTATTTTCAATACCCTTGCCATATATAAACATCAATTCCCGAAGCTCAGGTCAGCCAAACTGAATACATTTTAAACCACAAATTACAATTGTTACCTCAAAACCAGCTTCATAAATAAACATAATTCATGGAGCATATTTTAGCTGCTTTTGAAGTTGAAACTCCTTAGCCGCGGCAATTTTGTCATGCATTTACGATGGCAGCTTCGGCAACGAAACATTCATAGCTGAATATGTGCAACGAAAAAGAATGCTAAAAATTATATAAAAAACCAGGTAAAATGAAATAAAATAACAAAATGAGAGCGTGCTGTTAAAAGCCGGTTTTGCAATTTCCTGGAATGAATGTGCGTTTCAATGCATGTTTTGCAAGCATCAAGCCCTACATGGTATCAGAACGTAAAGGTGTTACGGCATGTAACCATATTTAACATTGCCTAAAATCTAACACTCATTATAAGAGCAAATTTGTATGAGTTACTGTGAAAAAGTTTACGAACGGTCAGGCAAAAATTTGTTTTGGTCAAATAAAAATTCAACTGAGGTTCTTGATAAACTGAGGTCTAGAGGATATCGCGCGTCTAGTTTGTCTACATACGATTTTTCTACACTCTATACAACTTTGCCCCATACTTTAATAAAAAAAAGAAACTAATAAATTTAATTGAGATTACTTTTCAGAGAGAGGGTGCTCTTTAACTTGCTTGTAATGATAAACATGTTTTTGTTACTTTCGATGACCAAAAAAGGTTGTTTAAAATGTGGTCTTGTCAAAATGTTTGTGATGCTTTAGTATATCTTCTAGATAACATTTTCATCAGATTTGGTACTAAGTTACACAGACAAATTGTTGGAATTCCGATGGGCACTAACTGCGCTCTGTAGCAGATTTGTTTTTATTTTGCTATGAAAGAGACTTTATGATGTCTCTTTATGATGATACTCAAGCTCATGTCATTGAAGCATTTAACTCAACGTCTAGATACTTGGACGACTTTTTAAATATTGACAATCCTTATTTTGAAGGAATGGTTAGTCAAATTTATCCTGCTGAATTGCAGTTAGATAAAACAAATACTTCTGATACCGAGGCCCCAGTTTTATATTTACATTTATCAATTTTAGACGGATTTGTTTCATCTAAAATTTATGAAAAACGCAATGATTTTGTTTCGATATTGTTAATTTTCCGTTTTTTGATAGTGATGTTCCCCGCACCACTTCTTATGGTGTTTACATTTCTCAGCTCATTCGCTTCGCTAGGGTGTCTAGTCATTTAGCTGATTTCACTGCTCGTAATAAAAGTTTGACTGCCAAGCTTCTACAGCAGGGGTATCGGTATCATAAACTTCGGCAAGCTTTTTCTAAATTTTATCGTAGACACTTTGAATTGGTCTCTAAATGTAATACAGGGTTGAGGTCACTTTTGCAACAAGGCCTATCGGAACCCGAATTTTATGGTGACTTAGTATATAAATTACGCAAAATCGTAGGGAAAACAGAATTTCCTGATCAATTTAAGACAATTATCATGCGATTTAAACGCATTGGCTATAACATAGATGTAATGCGACAGTCTGCATGCTTAGTGGTTAACCCAATCACGGTTGACAATTTTGATGACCTTTTTAATTGCACGCCGGTGGGTCGGAGTTCAGAATCTCTGATAGCCCCTACATAAAGCTATATATTAGTTGGTTGGGGCCGGATGTTTGTTTGTTTCTTGGCCCAACGGGGTTTAACTGCTAGTCGTCTTTTGCTCCAGTGTTCCAGTGGTGATGCTGACGCCCCAGGGATCTCCAGGTGTCTCAACACGTTTTGGCTGTCGGTCCTCATCCTTGCCTTATCACGGTCTTTTCTTGATTTTAATTGTTGCCAGTGATGACTCTGATGAGTTAAGGGACCTTCATACGGACCGAACTACCGACTACTTGTGTACACCGCGGCGGAGGGTGAGGGTGAAGGTTTGAGCCCAGTAAAACCGGTTTAACCCCCCCCCCCCCCCCCGCGTTATTACTGACCGTCCCAAGGCGGTACTTTCGTTGCGGTTGCATTTGTTTTATGTTCGGTGCTGTTTAATTTATTGTGTTCTCAATTAAACCCTACATTAATAGAAATGGAAAATAGGTGAAAAAATAGTTGTTAAATGTTTTTCGTATAATTTGCTTAGTCTTAGTCTAAATTATTTAGTTCAGTAAAGATAGCTGAGGTTGCCACCTATTTGGGAAAGAGCTGCTGAGTCGGCTTATCACTTGTAATTTATTGTTTGTTGGGATGTCCTTGTCAATCTGTCCCTTTGATGTTGGGGATAGGGTTTGGGATCTGATTCAGTCAGTTCCTGAAGTGTTGTTACTCTTTTTTCAGATTTTAGTACATGGATATCATTGGTGTGGGTATTTATAGAGAGAGAGAGATATACAGAGAGAGACGCATACAGTCATGTATAGGTGATTTAAAATGAATTAAATCTTTGCAAAGACAAACATGCAGTAGGTTCAGACAAGACGCTGTTGTTCAGAAGTAGAATAAGATATGAGAGACTCTGTTCAGATACTAAGTTTCCACTCACGGCATGGTTAACATCATCATGACAGGAAACTTACTTACGCCCACTGAAATCATACCAAGACATATCCCGCCCCGCCCCCTCCCCCTACCCGATCCCCACCCCCACACACACACCAACCTCACCCAACCTCCCATCGCGCGCTTTAACCATCTTAATGTTGATGTGATACGGTTTTGCAGTTATTACTGCTTGCAAAGGAATACAAATTGTATCTTTTAGAATACACAAAGCAAATTAGCCTTTATGAGGAAAACCATTGTTAGTTTAAACTTCATTTTATTTGTATAAACATAAGTATTTAAATATTTAAGCACATTTCTGAACACAATATTTTATACAAATGGGATTCAAAAGAAAGTCAATTGACCTTTTTCAAAACCATTGTTCGTACTATCCCCATTGGAGTGGCATCATGCAGTTGTGCACATAGTCACAACTACTTACAACGCATGGAGTAATTTATTTTCAAGTGAACATGCTCGAGAATTGTCAGAGTATTGTCAATGTGTAAGGCCATCGATAAGAATTCTGTTCTTCTGAAGTATTTTAGATTTCTTTCAGAAAAGATTTATTTATTTATTCATCTATTGTAGTTTTAATCCTTGACTCGTTTATTTTTTCAACCTGGCCCAGAGGTTATAAAACTTGAGACCATTCTCAAACTCAAAATAAAGCACACTGATTGGCTGCTTCTCTCAAACTCAAAATAATGCACACTGATTGGCTGCTTCAGCCAAGCAGTGTGCTTTATTTTGAGTTTGAGAATGTACTCAATTTTTTAACCTCATGGCCAGGTTTACTGATGGACAGAGTCAAAACTGTCAGTATAAGATGGCAAACAATGTTAAACCTGATCAGACTGTACTTAAGAAAAGTTTGATCTTGATCTTCGCTATTTGTGAATACATTAGTCGCTACAAGTACTTTCTGGCACCTGAAAAATATCTTCCTACTGACCTGAGTTGCTTCATTTTGAGGTACAACACACAATTAAAAGGTAATGAAATCTTGGTGATAAATTTCTTCTATATCTGGGTTATCAAAACATTCCGATCTTTTAAACACATTGCTTTATGTTCAAATTTAAAAGTCCATTGAGCTCCTAAATAAATTGGTTTTCAACCGTGTTTTTTAAGTGAGCATGTTAGCATGATTTGCACTGCATTTGTTTTATTCACATGGGTTACTTTAAATTAAATTAAATTCTGCAAACTTTGGATCATATTGTCTCCGTTTTTTTTTTGTTTTAGTTTTTTAGAAAATGGACCCGACAAAAGTCTATAGCACTCAGTCAACGTATATATGGATCCCTGAATACAGACCCTTTTCAGTCTGTAAGAATTCGTGCACTGGCGGGAACGTGTATTTTAAATTCGAATAAATTAACGTATTCTTACCAATCATCATCAGTAGACAGTCACCTCTAAATGCGAGTCGCAGTATCGATCCCCCGCTTCTCCGGTCTTTCGGATGAGACTTTAAACCGAGGTCCAGTCTCCATATGACCTAGTTGTTGGTGGGGCGTTAAACCCGAGTTCACTCACTCACTCTAGATGCGGTAGTTCTGTTGTGGTTCTCTTTTGCCTGTTTTTGGTTTCAGGGTTTCTGTGATGTTTTACCTTATGTATGTTCTTATTATTTTTGGTTCGGTTTGGGTTGCTGAGTGGCCACCTTTTGGGAACAAGCTGCTCACTCGGTTGGCAATGTGTTCTCTGTATCTTGATTATTTGTAATCTTAGTTGTTTCCAACTATGGTTTGAGGGCTGAATTTGGATTTTGATTGTTTCAGTTCCTGGTCTTTGCATACTTTTTACTTTTGTCTTGCTTTTGAATTCTGTCAGGAGAGAGGCTGTTATTATCTCTGCCACCTGAAACGTTCCAGACTACCTTGTGCAAACGCACAGTCTAACCAAAGCATTTTCCGCATAGCGAAGAACGGCTTGGAATCTGATTTCATTGATCGGTTTCATACCGCAATGTCAATGCGAATGCTACCTGTTGAACAGTGTCTCATGTAATGTCGCATACGCATACGGAGGCAGATGTTTCCATGTCCAGGCATCAACTTGCGATATGATACAGGACAAATTTATTCTGTACATTTCGGTGTACTGACCGTTAACATAATAACATTTTGTGTGATCACTTGCAATGGAATGTAAGATAAAATATTCAGTACTTAGGGAAAAGAACTTTATAAGTATTATTGCTGTGGTTCTGATTCTTAAATATGTAAAGATCATTTTTTGTACTTTTTCATGATCATGAAATAAAACATGTTTATACAATGCAATAAGATCCAGGCACTGACCTGTTATGTAATACAGGTAAATGAATTAAATTGAATGTATGCCTACAGAAAATATAGAGTAAATATTACATTTTCATGCATTGACCTACAGTATAATCCAGGAAAAAATACTACATTTCCATGCTTGACCTGCAATGTATTACAGGACAAAATGAAACACTTTTATGTAATGGTTTATAGTATAATACATGCCAAAATAATACGTTTCCATGGGCTGCTCTGCAATGTAATACAGTGCAAAATTTTACATTTTCATTCACTGACCTATATTATACTACAGACAGTATGTACATCTCCATGGACTGACCTGCAATATCAAACAGGGCAAATTTATCATTATCATCCATGATCTACTGAACATATAGAAAAAAGTATTACATTTTCATACACTGACTTGCAGTATAATATAGAGCAAAATGCACATTGACTGATGGTGTCTTTTATTTATACAAAGTTTCATACAAATGTCTTCGACGGTTTTAAAGTTATAGGGCGAACGTGAGTTTCTATCCTGAAAATTTCAACGGGGCATAAATCTGTAAAAATGTAAACGGAGTTATGGTTCTTCTGCTTTGCATATTGTCTGATAATGCGTAATTTGTATACAAAGTTTCGTGAAAAATATCTTCGATTATTTTAAAGTTATAGAGCGGATTTACATACTTATATACGCAACACAGACGGTTTTTCACTTTAAAACATCAAACAATTAAGATTATATTTTGAACAATTGTATGTAATCGCTTGGAAACTAAAGGAGATGCGGCTGGGTTTGTCCACAGTTGGAAAGATGAAGGTCAGAAATGGTCCCATCATGACTACGACATTGACTGATCACTGTCTGTTAGTGATAACAATACCTTTAAATGCATAAACATATAAAAGATAATTGTTAAATATAGTTGTTAATGATATCATCCTGATTTAATTTGATTTCAAGGGTTAGCTATCTAAACGGCAAGTACGCATGTGAGTACAAAAATTTTGTCAAATTGACAAAATTTCAAAACGCTCCGGCATTTTTGCATGCTGAACATTTATAAATTAGACAAGATTTAAAAAAACAACTGCTCAAGTGGCTGAAGTGCTGCCTTTCTTCTTCAATAATTACAGGTTAAAACAAATTCTGCGTATCATGAAATTGCTTCTAGTTACACCCATGGATTTCTATATGAATTGAAAATGGCTATCACAGCTGACAGTAAACTGTTGGTGGATCTCGATAAAAACACACACAAAAAAGTGATAGTTAAAAGATAACAACAGTTCTAGTTTAAGTTGTATTAGTTTTATGTACAGGGTGTCTCAAAAAACGTGGACCTCTTTTGAAATCGCTGTAACTCCTTTTTTATGCAGGAAACTTTCCATATTTTTGTACAGTTGTAGCAAAATGATACCAGTAAAGATTCTTTGTAACGTAATACCTTAATAGGAAGTGACGTTACGATGACGTCAAAAGGTATAAATGACATCATTTTAGTCGCCCGCACTGTTAGAAACACAAAATGGCATAGAGTGAAAAAGAAATAGTCTCAGAACAGTTTTAGGTCTGCATTCAAAGCGAACAATGATTTAATAGTATCTCAAGTAATGGAAGAAAGTCTGAGAAAAGGAAGCGGCAGGTGAATTTGGCTCTTATGTTATGGATAGAACCTGGTAGTGAAATGGGTTGTTAATAATTAAACCGAAGACAAATGTCAGAACAAGGAAAATAAAAATGGCAGAACAAAAAGGTATCGTCAAAGAAGGAATCAAAGACTATTGAAGAACTAGAAAAGGCAAAGTACTAATCAGCATTTTGTTCTCTGGAGTATCCGACTAATGTTCCTTATTGCTGAACGACTTCCGTAGATCTACTTTGACAGCTTTGTGCATTTTTACAATAAATTGAGCCGCGACACGAGAAAACCAACAATGTGGTTGTGCGCCCAGCGCAGACTCAGATCAGCCTGGGCATCCGCCCAGTCTGATCAGAGTCTTCGCTGTCCGCATGAACGTAGCTTAGACCCTTAGCTACCTTTTAAGCGCTTAGCGAAGAGTCTGATCAGACTGGGTGGATGCCAAGGCTGATCTGAGTTTGCGCTGGGCGCACAACAACATTGTTGGTTTTCTCGTGTCGCGGCTCAATTTGAGATGTATGGGTGTTGGCCTGCAACTTTCCGTCAATGTACTCCTTTTTCACGATGATGACCATTACAAAACTCTTTAAATACACAGAATATCTGTTATCTGAAATTAATTTAAACTCTTTCCTCCGTAAAATGTTAGCCTTGCAATGACGTCATTAATGTAAGCTTAAAATATTATGTCGTCACTTTCTCTGAGCAGCGCATCCTAGTAGCAAATAACATTATTGCAAATGAGTATCAAATGGCCACAATCATACAAAGTTTGGAAAAGTTTCCTAGAACTATAAAGGAGTCCCAGCAATTCTATAAAAGATCCACGTTTTTTTTAGACACCCTGTATACCTTCGCTGTCTTACCCTTTCCTGATTCATAAAGTTGTTAGAGAGAGTTTTTTTCCAGTCGACGCATTGCTTCACCAGTGCGCGTTCTCACGACCTTGCCGCGACTTTCTGCACCATGACCTAGCCTCTCTAACCACTCGACCTTGGCGCCTCTCAAGTTGGCATAAGTGGAAATACACTATAACGAATTATATGAGCCGCGACATGGCAAAACAAACAAAGTGATTGTGCGTCCGGCGAAGTCTCAGATCAGCCTGGCCATCCGGCCAGTCTGATTAGAGTCATAGCTATCCGCAAAGAGGTAGCTCAGATCCTTAGCTACCCTTTAAGCGCAGAGCGATTAGTCTGATCACGACAGACAAGGCGTAAGCCCAGGCTCATATGAGTCTTCGCTGGGCGCACATGAAACTGTGTAGGTTTTGTCGTCTCGCGGCTCACATTATAAAGGATTATTCGTTTTTTGCACATTCATTTAAAGTTGGCAACAATGGCGTCAACTATGTGTGCCGTAGGATTGATAATTCTGGCTGTTGCTTGTGTCGGAAACTCCTCGGCTGGTGATCGGGAACAGAGTTAACTCAATTATAGAATGAATAAAATGAAGAAAAGCATCAGTGACATGCAAAGGAATATTACAGATTTGCAATTTGAAAATCGAGAATTACGAAAAGAGATTGATGGAGAGAAAAATTGGACAGCTCAGCTAGAGAATCCAGTGTTATCAAGAAATTCTCGGTCTATTGCAGACGATGGACTAGGAGGTAGGGTAGGGTAGAGTCGGGTTACTTCGGACAGCAGGTAAAGTCGGACGTACCATTCCAAACAGTGAAAATCCAGATGAGACGGCTCATAATGAGCTGTCTCATCAGTATTTGCACTGTTTGCCCAGTTAATTTTGTTTTAATTCCAAACAACTGACATATAAAGGAAACAAAGTCACTGTCCAAATTTACCCGCTGTCCGAATTTACCCGATTAGACCTCAGGCCGGATTTAGTATTAAAAAAATCTTTTATAAATGATTTTGTTAGCTTGCAGCGTGTGTGAACAGAGTACTCAGATCATCCTACAAGTCTGCGGTGACTGATCAAAATCGTTCAGGTTTCGTTGCGTCACAGGTTTCGTTGCGTCAGTCTTTGTATAACGAGTTTTAATGTGAGAAATGACTATATTTTCAAGTCTGCATTAATGCCCGGGGTTGTCTAAATTTTTCAAACTTTATATTAAAGCATTGGAAAATCTACATATATATGCAAGTAGTCAGAATTAATGCACAGGGCCTTATGAGCCGCGACACGAGAAAACCAACAATGTGGATGTGCGGACAGCGCAGACTCAGATCAGCCTGGGCATCCACCCAGTCTGATCAGAGTCTTTGCTGTCCGCATCGAGGTAGCTTAGACCCTTAGCTACCCTTTGAGCTCTTCAAGAAGAGTCTGAGTAAACTATGAAGATGCCCAGGCTGATCTGAGTCTGCACTGGTCGCTCAACCACATTGTTGGTTTTCTCGTGTCGCGGCTAATATAATAATTTCTAAGCAGGAGGGTGTATGAAGTCTGCACAGATGCACTAGGTCATCTATTTTCTAAACTCTGTATTGAAGCATAAAGTACTCTACATACACTCAAGAGAAATAGAAGCGCTACACTATTTTAATGGAACATACATGTAATATAGTTTGAAGTAACAGGTATAGAGAGGGTACTATTTAGCTTTCAAGACAACAAGTCGTTGTCTGGAATGGTAACGCGTAAACACAAAATCACGTGCTTAAAAGCGTTAACGTCGATATCAGCGTACGTCAACGTTAATTACTTTTAAAGTGAGTGGTTGCAGATTCGTACAGTTCTACATGTGCTTTTACTGTTGTTTTTTGCTTACACTTGAGAATTACTGTATTATATGTCAGCGTCAACCTAATACATATTTCTTGTTTATTTTGAAAAGTTAAATTTGATCCAGCCTTGGCACCCGGCTTGGGGGCTAATATACGGCCGCTGCCGGAAAAGAGGAGAATTTTTCTTGACACAGTTTGCAGATTCGTACACCACAATATTTGCATAACAAAACAAGAGCCAGATAAAGCAACATTGTTTTGAACAAAACTAATATATTTCAGAAAGACGTGCAAAACATCAAGGCCGACTATCAGTAGGAAAGTAAGAATTAAAGCACTTCAATATAGCTGGTACAACGAATTACCGACAACGTCTGTAAGCATAACAGAACTGAATCGAATGGGTCAGCGAGCGGGACTCAGCTCAGAAAATGGAAATTTTCAAATATTCATGACATTTTGCACTGAAGTAAATGAGTGTACCTTAAAGTAGAATGATTTTCTCAACATCTGTTATTAAAATAAGCTATGGACTTGACCATTCTGCTCCTCGATCATGAAATCAAACTGTTGTTTCAGAAAGGGAGCAGGGATGACGGTCGGAAAAATCGTCTGCAAAGAGTGAAATCTACAAGGCACGCGCAAGCGTACACTGAAAATGACTGACACGATAGATTGTGTAAACAGTCGTATAATTAATTCCTTTTAAATTGACATGATGCATTCAGTAGAGGCCCTAAAACTCCAAGTGTACGAATCTGCAACCTGTACGAATCTGCAACCTGTCACTACGTTTATTGCGTATTTTGCAGTGATAATTAGTCCTAGTTTAGTTTTTTTTTTGTTGTTTTGTTTTGAGTTTTTTTAGATTATGACTGTCTGTAGTATAATTGGTAACATCTCCCTTTCCTCGAGTGGAACATTTTAAGTTTAAATTTGTGTTTGTGTTTCATCGTGTTAGGCCGACAGAAAACTTCCATGGCAAATTTTAAACAATTTCTTTTGGCAAATTCACGATGAAGACATCATGCAAAGTCTTTTTAAAAGTAAATCATCCGGAGTATTCAATTGCACATGAATCTATTATTTGCTAATACTAGAAAAGAGCCCGCGCAAGCGCGGAAATATTTCATGATGGTCAAGTTTATATATAAAAAAAGCGAGTTTTAATTTTTCAATGTAAATGGCCTTAGGCCCAGGTGAAGACATGACCTTTACCATGAATACTCACTAAAGCTTCATTTACCTAATTAGTTGTCTGCATCTACAATCTTTCAGGTAGCAGACTGCATTGTTTCTAAAAAAATCAACTTTTTCACTTTTTCCTACAGAAAAACCTAAGTGACTCAAAAGTTGACATTGCCGTAAAACAGATCAAGGTCATCCCAGGGTCATCATTTATATAAATTTTGTTCAGCTTTTGAGTCATTGATGCGACATGCTAAGTTTCAAGATCATAGGATTTGTGGTTCTGGAGGAGAATTGGTTGATTTGATGCTTAACGTCCACGGTAAACAGCTAAGGTCATGTCGGGACGGTCAGTTAACCTAACCACACTATTCCTGGGCAGGCTTACACCTCCTAAGCGGTAAACCAGTACTAAGTGCACATGCTTTCGCCAGTAACTGACAACTGCCCTTCTTGAATCAGCGGAAGGAGAAACGCAAGTATGTAGCCAGACCGGGTTTCGAACCCAGGACCTCTGACTTATGAGTCAGGTGCCTACCGATTGCGCTACGCGGCCCGGCGTGGTTCTGGGGGAGGATTTTTTTTTACCAAATTAATGTTTGCCATCTTGGTTATGTGACCTGTCGTGGGTATTTTTTTTTCTGGAAAAATTGGGTCCTGGAACGTTTTGGGGGAAAATATTCAAGCCCTCTGAAGACTAAAGGCTTATTTAGCTTCGTTGAATCATTGAAATTGATTTGTCTGCTTCGCTGGAAAAAATGCCATTTCTTACCTGGCGCATGTGTGTTAACCTTAGACATTTTTAATTTTTGTCTTTTCGAAAGTTCAGTTCAGTTTGAATTCTCCTAACGACGTTCCCCTAGTGGCTCAGCGGTACGTAACCATAGCCGCACACACTTGGCGCCGTGTGTCCGTCCAACTTTTCGAAAGACCATGTGCGTTGAGATGGGCGAGTTCGATTGGCTACTCGTATTGACTATCGTTCTGGAAGAAAATGGGTCGTTTCGAGCCAGGGCCGTCGTGACTATGACCATTTAGTTCTTCATCCGTTTAGAAATATGAGCAAAAATACAAAAATAAATCGTTATTTATGGGGAATGACGTATGTTCATGAGTCGGATTTTGGCATTAGAACCTGCTAAATTTGGACTTGCTAAGCAGCGCGCCGATATAACGACGCAGAACCGAAACTACCGGATTAATTTAAAACGTGTATTCGAGTACACGATAATTTCACTCGAACGCACCCATTGTTGACCAAAAAAATCGACCAATAGTCGAAGTTTCTAGAAAAATACTTGGGAGAATTTAAAATGAAAGACGAATTTAATTCCAAAATTCTTTGAATCTACGTGAAACTAAAACACACGCTAACCGAAATTATCAATGATAGCAATATGCGAAAGAACCAGTATAGAAATTACGCTTGAAAATGCCACCAATTTTGCAGTTTATGTGTTACTTCGTTTATTTAGTGTTATAGATTTGCTACAACAGCAAAAACGTCATAATAAAAATAACTGAATATGTCTCTACACAAACGAGACGGAGAAACCCATGAGAAAAAGTAGCCAAATAGAACACATGTGATAGCTGAAGACTCATACATAAATGTCATCTTTCTGATTTCATTCCTAAATCTTCAAAGAAAGTATCATCATATTTGTGGCTTTTCAGTAAAATTAAACCTTACTTGTCACAAGAGTATAGACTTTTATTTTACAATTCTTATATTAAACCTCAATTTGATTACTGCAGTATTATTTGGAGTAATTCATCATATTTCAACGTAAATAAAATCTACAAACTGCAGAGGAGGGCATGCAAATTAATATTATCTCATGATTATAAAAGTTTAAATGAATCTCTGGAACAACTTGACATTTTATCATTCGATCAAGTCGTTTATCTTAACAAGGCAAAGATTATGTACAAGATTCACAATAATTTGGCTTCCAGTTACTTGCATGAAATGTTCCAAATGAGAGAGGTTAATTTAGATAACACCACATCAAATTTAAGATCGGTTACAAATAAACATTATGTGCTGCCGCAGGCAAAATGTAATTTATTTAAAGGTTGCTTATCTTTCTCGGGAGTACTGGTTTGGAACAGTATCCCGCTAGACATCAAAAATTCATCTTCATTACACACGTTTAGTAAACGGTGCTCCGAATGGATCAAGCATTAGCTTTTCGACTATAACTTATATTATGCTGCGATGACTTGCTTACCTCCACTGCCATTCTCTGTCTGTCCGTCCGTCCGTCCATTAGTGTGTCTGTCTGAATGTATGTCTGTCTAAAGCAGTTTTTGCTTTTGACTTATTGTATAATTTTATGTTTTGTTAATCCATGTTCATTTATGTTTACAATGTCGCTTCCATAGTCATTCATGAGCTTCTGTTTAAGAATCAATTTTGTTACAATGTTGCAAATATGTTAACTTGTAAAAGAGGGCCCCAAGGAAGATTGGTTGTACCAATTGGGTCACCCTCTAAAAATAAAGAATTTACTTACTTACTTACTTACTTACTTCAAATTCTAAACGTTTGGTTTAGCCATTTGGATTCTCTTTAGTGTATATTCAAGTAGTTTGAATTGATGCAAAGGACCATCTAAGTATTTCTAGGTCAGTATTAACGCACAGTAGTGTTATGAAGTTTCAAGTGGACATTGCTGAACAGGGGCATTTTTGTATTTTCAAGTCTGTATTGAAGAATAGCCTAATTTGCATATATTCATGTTCTATGTCATAATATTGTAATACGGGCCGCGATACGTTAAAAACAACAAAGAGGCATGTGCGCCCAGAAAGGACTCAGATCAGCCTGGGCATCCGCCCAGTCTGATCAGAGTCATCGTTGTCCGCATTGAGCTAGCTTAGACCCTTAGCTACACTTTAAGCGCACAGCAAAGACTCTAATCAGACTTTGCGAGAGCCCATGCTGATCTGAGTCTTTCCTGGGCGCACATACCACTTTGTTGGTGTTGTGGTCTCAAAGCTCATATTGCAATTTCCAACACAATTTTAGTGCATGTGTATACTCTCGGAGAAAGCACTCCTGCCTCTCTGAATTTCGGTCAGCTCCAAAGGATAAAAATGCTCCCATAGGAGCAATGTCTTTCCTGTAAGGTTGACTCCAGTTTTGGAGGGCTACCCCAGCCAGTTTACCAACAAAGGGCCGTCAGTGTTCCGACCTTGTGGCCCGCCCGATCTTAATTATTTTCTGTGCCTCAAAACGCTTTTTACAGTTTTCGTTCAAAAGCACACAGGTTTCCCGTTGTATCTGTTGAGTCCTCCTCTTTGCTTCTTCATGGTGTTGAAATTTGATTTATGTGTTTACCGTGATGATTCATTGACGAGTTAGAGGGTTATCATGCGAACCGAACAACCAACTAAATGTTTTGTACCACTTCAGAAACTGAGGGTGAGGTTGGGCCTGTAAAATCGATTTAAGCCCCCCAGTAATTCATTACTGACCGTTCCAAGGCGGTAGTTCTGTTGTGGTTCTCTGTTGCCTGTTTTTGGTGTCAGAGTTTCTGTGATGTTTTACCTTATGTATGTTCTTATTTTTTTTGGTTCGGTTTGGGTTGCTGAGTGGCCACCTTTTGGGAACAAACTGCCTACTCGGTTGGCCATATGGTCTCTGTATCTTGATTATTTGTAATCTTAGTTGTTTCCAACTATGGTTTGAGGGCTGGATTTGGATTTTGATTGTTTCAGTTCCTGGTCTTTGCATACTTTTTACTTTCATCCCACGTCCTTAATGATCCTAAGTTTCAGACAGTCAGAGATGAGCAAACAGTGTGGAGCCCGCAGAGTACACACTGATTGCCATTCAGTGTGCATCTTTTTGGATCAAATATTCTGCACTAAAATTAAGGATGACTTCTATTGTTTACTCAGTTGTCCAAACGTTTAGAAAAATACGGTAGTTATGTAAATTTGGAATAATAAACACTAACAAACATTTAGATCTGGGATTATTTTAAGTTTCTTCTGTGTAAGATTTCTTTCAAAATCATGAAGATTTAAAATACATTGGAATCGTGCTTGATTTAATCTTGTTTTCTTAACCAAATCCTGTAATGGTCCAAAGGTCTTAGACAGAGAGGTACGATCAAACAGTGTGGACCCAGATCAGACTCCTCCTTGGGGTGAGCTCTGATCTGGGTCCACAGTGTTTGCCATTCTGTCTTCATCCTTTGAACCCATTAATTTTCAGAGGAATGATCCTGTACAATTATAATGTTTCTTTATGTGTCTGATTTTTTAGGAAAGGTAATTGAGTGACTGTTTCTGCATGACAACTGCATGACATTGTTCAGTGGTCAGCCTAATCTCGGTTGGCCACTTTGCTGACCCTCCTTATAGCACGCCGATGATTCGGACCTCAGATTTTATGGCTCAGATTTTTTAAAAACCTCTTTAGATGGTTGGGAAATTGACTGGCGTTTGATGATCTGCTTTTAGTCGGGCCCACCGACGTTTACAGTTTTGATTTCGTTTGCTGGAGCGTTTCAGTGTTTTCTTGCTGTTTGGTGCTCATGTTGTTTCATCTCAACATATTCTGAGTTTGTTATTTTTGTACATCGATTGGATAGAAAGCATTCACATGGACCAATAACTGTTATGTTAATAAACCAAATAGGTTGTGTACACGTAAAATCGATTTAAACATCAGAAAACGTATTATTTAACGGGTTTTTTTTTTGGTCATTTGTATGTCGGCTTTCTAATAGCCATTTATTATTAGTTATTTGTACACGAGTTACGGTATTGTCTTTGCCATGTGCTTGGTAAGAGCTGAACTCATGGGCTTTCGACTGTCTTGTTAAAATTTGTGTTTTCATTTCTAATATGTTTGGGACAGGATGTGATAAGCGATGTTGTCGGTTCCTGCACTTTACATTCTCATCACTTTCATATATGTTTGATAAGGGTAGGCATTTTGATATATGAGCCGCGACACCAAAAAACAAACAAAGTGGTTGTGCGCCCAGCGCAGACTCAGATCAGCCTGGGCATCTGCCCAGTCTGACCAGACCCTTGGCTGAACATTTAAAGGGTAGCTAAGGGTCTAAGCTACCTACATGCGGACAGCGAAGGTTCTGATCAGACTGGGCGGATGCCAAGGCTGATCTGAGTCTGCGCTGGACGCACAACCATTTCATTGGTTTTCTCTTGTTGCGGCTCATTTACATTTCATAACGGTTGGCATTTTGATATATGTTGAATAACGGTAAGCATTTTGATAAACGTGTATATGTTTGATAACGGTAGGCATTTTAATACGTAAAGACAAGTTACTGGTATATTGCGTCGTATTTTCCAATATAATATCCGCTATTTCCAGAGTCTACAGTCCAAGAAGAAGCACTTAAGCAGATATATGAAAAACTGCTGGAGATGGATAATGTCATGTTACGTCTTGATGAAACGGTCCAACATCTAACCAAATCCCAAGATAGGATTGACATAACGATCAGTCGAAACGAAAGATTACTAACGGCAATGTCTGGTAAGGGTATTATTTAAAAACAAAAATACGGTTTATTTAAGGAATGAATTTCATTTTTCTGATATTTATCGAAGTATAAACTATATTAAACTATATTGGGTCGTGTGTAAAGTAAGTGAACCCCTAAGAGGTTCATGTAAACTTTGCTAGCGATCTAATGTAGTTTATACTTCGATAAACATCAGAAAAAAAATAAGTTCATGGCATATATTTACATTTTTTTTATCTATTGTTTTACGATAAATTTGCGTAAGAGGCTATAGCTGAAGCAGATTAACATTTGTACGCAGTTTTTCTTCTAAAAGCAGAACAGCTTCATCAACGTAACAACGACTTCATAACGTCGCCTACATCAAATCAAATTGGAGATCAATTGTTTGTTTTGACGTCACTTAACGTCATGTAACGTCGCGTGAAACGATATTGTTATTGAAGTATAAAATACATTACGTCCTAATAGTTTACCATAGGGTTTTTCATTGAAAGCACATTTAATGTAAATATTTGACTGTATGTTCCGATGCTGACAGCCCTTATTATTATTAATCTTATGTTTAAAATGGTACATAAGTACTATACTTGAAAAAAATGGACGCTGGAATATTGTCAGTATTTCAGTATTTTGCTCTTTTCATTTTTAAAGCTGCATTTCATATATGTGAGCAGTTGTAATTTAGAATTCAAATTGTTTCAATTGTGGTGTGTTTACCAGAGAAATGTATCCCAGTTAAATTTAAGAAGAAAAAAAAGCTACGGAATGATAAGAAAAATAAAATTGTATTTTGCTATAAATGGAAACTGTTCAAATTAAAAGTTAATATTTTTATTTGAATGACAGAAAAAATAATTAGTCTGCAAATCAATGATGAAATCTTCGAATTCATGGCATATCAAAGGTAATATGCATGGTGTTACTGAATTTTCAAAGATAAAACCTTCCAGATTATGTCGTTGATATATTACAATACATGCCTGCTTTGATTGTATTAAAATATTTAAGGTCTTTATAAGGTCAATTTTATTCTTATTTCATTTAAATATGTCCAAAATGTTGCCGGTATTCACAAGTTATAAGTAAAAAATTTGAAGGCGTGATAAATGTCAACAAAGATAATTATGAGATCAACATTTTAACAAGCGTACATAGCAAAATCCTGTGTCTGAATTGTGACTTTTAAGCTGTTGTGCGGCATGTTAAAGGAACCCTACCGGATCTGCGGACTAATCTTGCCAATACAAATAGCGGCGTACATAAAATCTGCTCAGGCTATGCCAAGTTCGCTTTTTGAACATTAACATGGTTGAATTATTATCTAATGAAAGTAAGCACATTTAGACCAGATCTGCTCAGACAGAGAATATTAACAGAATTGTGTTTAGACTGGTCTTCGTACCCTCGATATTGTTAGTTCTTGTAGTTGACCGTCACGACTAAATATATTATTTCTAGACTGTGGCTCACACAAGGAAATTCCTAATGGAGATGTTTCTGGAGACTCATTTGTTGGCGGCACTCCAGATGTTTCCTGTGACTCCGGCTACAGCCAGACAGGCTCTGCTCAGTGTAAGACTCTCGTGTTCTGGTCAAGTGTCAGAGAGGTGAGTAACAGAATAAATTGAGCCGCGACACGAGAAATCCAACATAGTGGTTGTGCGCCCAACGCAGACTCAGATCAGCCTGGGCATCCGCCCAGTCTGATTAGAATCTTCGCTGTCCGCATGGAGGTAGTTTAGACCGTTAGCTACCCTTTAAGTGCTTCGGGAAGAGTCTGATCGGACTGGGCGAATGCCCAGCATGATCTGAGTCTGCGCTGTGCGCAGAACCACTTTGTTGGTTTTCTCGTCTCGCGGCTCAATTATCATATAAAAAATTATGTTACTTTTATTTTTGCTACGTGTCATTCACCAGCCAGCCACTACTAATAGGTTCTGATCTTTTTAGGATGTTTGTGTAAACTGCTGGCAAAATTTGGAGTTTGAGTTTAATGGAATGTCTATGTAACCGTTTCAGAATCAGTGAAAGATCAGTATCTTGCGTTTTAAGTACAATTTCCTACCGACCGCTTGCTATTTTTGAACAATGTCAAAATTTGATCAAGGGTGACAACCTACATCATACCACTGACGACGTATTCATTTTATCGGCGGCCGTCTTGAACTAAAAAAGATAAATATTTTGCATTATTATTTCTGGCAAACACTGAAACATCCAAATATCTAGTCGATTGGGTACCGATTGTTGTTTTAGACTTTATGTCACCAGAATTAATCAAAACGTACTTGCTAAATCTGAAAACACTTCACTATAGTATTCTGAATTGACTCTGCTCAATACATGTTTATTCCAGATGTTCACATCAAAAAATAAAGTGCGGCGTTTCTTACCTTTTGAAGAGTCATGTCCTATATATCTGGACCATATGTACACATAGGCACATTATCGCCGTATTACCTTGTGTTACAAGCCTATCTCTTATACGTTACAAACGAGAAATCCGCCTGAGTGAGTGTTTTTCAAAATGGCCGACGAATGATAAGTTCCTGCGCGCGCGCTTTGACGCAGGTTGCTCCTGTAAATGCTATCGGGACACAATTTTATTTTATTCAGTAGACCCTATTAGTCCTGAAAAGATTTATAAAATGAGATAAATACAAAATCATTGCACTTATCCTGGCAGCTGAGGATGCACATGTCACCCTATATCCAAATACCACAAGGGTTAGGACAGTGGTGGAGAAGTTCAATCCCAGAGCCCATCCTAGACACCATGTGGGAAAAGACAACACAAAATAAGAACCAACGGAAGCCGAAAACGGGTTCCGTTGCACACAACGTTTTATTAGTACCTTTCCATTACCTCGATATGACTGAAGTACTGTTGAAAAGACCGTAAAACTGCAAATAACCAATGCGAATAATTTTGCGTGGTATATAAAATGTTTGTTTATCTAGCAGGCACCCATGAATCCCCTCATGACTGGTATGGATCTATTTTGTTTCTACAGGTTCTGTATGACTGTCCTTATTACCGCGCTTCAAGATGGACGGTTCAATAAGTATTATTAGAATCAAAGTTATGTCGTGTTATTAACCAAAATCTTTACTGTCTAGAAACTGTTTTACTGACTTTCATACTTCATGGAGCTATCAGTCATCACAAGCAGCTGTGCATTCCTTTATCTGAAAACAAAACGTCATAACTAACCTTGGTCTTCGGTTGTTTTGGGGTTTGGGAAACAAGACAATCATAGGTAGGTATCCAGAAACTGTAAACTGTAAACAGACATTTTACTCTAACATAGATTTTTTTTTCGAGGGAGGGGGGTGGTAACATTCTAACTCTGTGTTTTTCAAACAAGAAAGGAACACTTTGTACCAGTATTCGTACTGTAATGAAGACAGAACGGTAAATCGCTCATAAAATATACTGCAGCTTCAAACCATAACCATCGACAATATCGGTGTTTAAAATTTATTCTTCGTTTAATACAAAGGGAGGTAATTTGAAAACTGAGCGATTTCATAACACTGTCGTTTGGTACATCGCTATACCATTCGAACAAATTTTGCGGTTTTCTCACAGTTGTGCATAAAAAATTAAACACAATCTGCTTTATCAGATAACATATCTGAACACAATATGAATGGAATTTTATGGAATTTATTTTTTTTTCCAAGAAGTGAGATAAACTTTTTATCCAAGACTAAAATCATAAAAGTTCCACCGTGTACAGCGGTTCGATGAAAAACACAGTCTGCGCAATTATCGATTTGGAATTTCTTAGTGGCAGTGTCATTTAAAAAAAAAAGGATAACCATTCGAAGGGGAGAGGGCGGGGGAGGGGTGGGAGTGTACCCAACTGTATATCTCTCCAATATTGCAACCACTGAATTGTTGGTATTATCGTCAGATTGAAATGTAGGCAACACCACACACTTCGTTAGGAACTGTAGACAGTGACTTTTGAATTTAGATTGTTTCATCTTCTTTGTTTAGATTGTGCTAGACTAAATGTGGCCAATGGTATGGCTAACCCGCCTTCCGATGTTCCACATGGTACGACAGTTACAGTTGTGTGTGATAGTGGGTTTACAATGATAGGAAATAACGCAGTGACATGTAATAATGGTGCTTTTGCTGGTGTTCCGACATGTTTAAAAGGTAGTTTAATTACAGGATCGCGTTTTACCGGCTGACAGCTCGATGTCCTGTCCTGGTAGATTATATACCATAGCTTCCATATCCAGGTATAACTATAATTTTATATTCCGAAGAAAGAGAACTGGAAAGCTCGAGCTCTTGTTCTGGTAGATTGTAAATCAGAGCTACCATATCTAGGTATAACTATTATCTTTTTATTCTGCAAGAAATACAATCCTACCAATCAGAGCACATTGACACAGTCGCCAGACTGCTTGTGAGTCTACTATGATTTGAATTGATTTGAAGTAGATAATCATATGACGTCGCATATGAGAGTGTAATAAAGCAATGCATTAAAAACGATGATCCACTAGTGGATTACATATGCAAATTACGTCGTAACGTTGTGCGTTGACGTCCATAAAACGTCGCGTTTTCTAATGGCGAAATCGTGACGTTTTAGTGCAAAATTTGCGAATAAAATGCGATTTTATTGTCATATGATAAAAAAAATCTTGAATTCATGCTCTTTCATACATACTAACCAGGTTTTGCATACATATATTTTATTGTTTGGCAATACAAGTGCTCTAAACAGAATAAAAGGCTGCATTCCTTGTCACGTTCTTTGTCGGGCGACGATCGGCTTATTTGTAATTACAAAACAAAACAAAACAGAAAGCAGATGTTGCAAATATTCGGGTGACCATAATGTTTGACACCATAGACAAGCAGACTCAATGATATGTAACATTGAGGTACCACAACAGGGGAACCGTCTTGGAACGGCCAGTGATAGATTGCTTGGCGGGGGCTGGGGGAGGGGCTTAAACTAGTTTCACTAGATCACAACCCTCATCCTCTGCTTCTTTAGTTGCTCACAACATTTAGTTAGCTGTTGTGTCCGCAAAAAGGTTTACTAACATCACAAGAAACTAACAAATCACTGATAAGACCTATAATGAACCAAAGATGAGGGCTTGACAGAAACAACGTATTCAACACCTAGAGATCCTTGGATGTCAAGCAACGTTACTGAAATACTGGAGCAGGAGAATTAAGTCTTAAAGTGTTTTTTTCAAGAGTAGCGAACACATTCAAAAGGAGGAACCTTATCGGTGACTCTGACAATACCTGGCGACGAACGCCAGAGAAAAGTGTGATTTTTTTTATTTTAGTTTGATTACGGCAGTCGATTCAAAGTCTGTTATGTTTCAAAAAAGGTGTCCGAATGATTAAATTGCGCGATGGTTAAACTGCGACTGTAATGTAGTCAAACATTTTCTGATTTCTAAGAATATATCCTCTGATCTCAAAGGGCAAAATTATAAAATATAATCTACACCATAGAAGATGTACTGGGAGACGTTTAACGGCCGTCACACGATACAACGCCAGCTGCAGTAAAGTCAAATTAAAATCTGAAAGATTTCAAGGGCAGAGAACACATTCAAAAGAAGGAACATAAGTCATACGTGGGATGTTCAGAAAGTTCTGTTCGTCACGTCTTATTTTGGTAACCATCATAAATACAGAACTTCTGATAGCGAAAATATATAAAGGTATGACATGGTCGGACAACCCTGCATACGCGGTGTATATTTTCTACAGGACATAGTTTTAGTCGTTTTTGAAAGAGGTATGTCCTACAGTCACTGCAGATTTTCACTTAAGAAGGTCATAGTTAATGTAGGAGCAGTCTTTGAAATTGTTTCATCATTACTTCTAAAACTTAGTCCCCATGTAACTTTGGCCTGTAAATATCGCGGAAAATATATTCAATCTAGGCTCCATACTGCCCCTTCAATTTAGGTTAAAAGCATTTTATGTAGTAGCAAATTCTCCCTTTCTATTAATGTTGTAATGATTTTGTACGAAAACAAGGGTCTTAACATTCAAAATCTTGTTAGGAAGAGCCTTTGTTTAGGCAATTCGAAACCGTCGAAAATTTGAAATAAATATAAACAACGAAGCAGTTACGAGCTTTCGACGTCGTTTTCAATAACGTCGTAAGAACTGCGAATTGCTCTGCAAGGACTAAATTGATAACGTTTGCTGCCATTCTAACTTTTGATTGGATATTGAAAGCAACGAATGACAAGAAGCTGACAAAAATTTGTTTTGTATTTACGATGATTTTTTTACTTGAATGACACACTGAAAATAAATTCACATATGAAATTAGCCCAGTGGTATGACTGGGGCCAAATAACATGCGTTGTAACTCAATAAGAACATATATCTTTGTATAGTGTTAGGTATCATTGTAAAGACGAAATGTAGTGCTTTCAATACATACATAGCATTTGTCCCCAGCATGCCGCTAAACAAAGTTTTGCGGCCAGAATCAGAATTTTCTGAACAACCCTCGTACTCTTAAGGTTTTTACTATTCAAGCCCCATCAGTGACCTGAAAATATCTGGCGACGAAAGACAGAGACCAAACATACTTTTATTTCTAAAGGTAATTATATTGTTTTTTTATTTGAAAACCACCATTTAATCCCGAATGACTAAGCAGCAGACGAGACGAGCTCCGGCCTTAATCAACTAAAACAAATAACTGTATGTATGTCGAAGCTTTAAATTTGCTAAATCACAATAGAATTCAGGTTGCCATTGTTCCTGTTGTAAACCAGATTTTAATCCGACCTTCAATGTAGTATCCGCGGTAAAATTTTGTAAGCGCTTTTTGAAGCTCATACTACCGATAGTTCTGTTGCAGAAGTTAAGCAGTTAAAATTTTATTACGGGCATTGAACTTAGTGACTCTCTAGCAAATCGAATAAGTTAGAAAATCTAAACACCATAAGAGAAAGATCGAGAAAAGTCGCCATCCAAAATAGGAAAATTTGCTTTGTAAAATTCAAAGTAAAAAATATAGACAATGATCAGGAAATAATAGAATGGAATCCCGCGTCCGCCTTTAAACCGAAAATGAAAAGAAGCACAAAATAAATTGACTAAAGTTCACGAAAGACACGCGTGGTAGACCTAATGAACAGCTCTTCCCCAAACAGGTGGTATTTCAGCTACCCTAATTTAAAAAGCAGCAGCATCTGTTTAAACATGTTTTCTTTTTTAAATTACAAGACAAAACAGAAAGCAACTATTTTGATGGCAATACAGCTCGAAACCATAGACACGCGGACATAACATCATGTAACACTGAGGATCCACAACAATAGTACTGCCTTGAAACTGTAAAAATACATTACTTAGGGGCTTTACCATTTTTTCAGGATGGATCCACCGTCCGTTAATAAGATGATGTGTATTTATAATGATACCTGATAAATAGACAGAAAACCTTGACATCTATGAGACTGACAAACATTCTTTTTTCTGTTTATATGTTTGCGATGCATATGTATACTCAATTTTTTTTCAAATATAGTTACCACTTTGCATTTTTTGTATATTGGGGAGAATTAAGTGTATGCAATAATATGTGCTCCACAATTAATATGGCTACCCGTGACTGTGAAGTTCAGTTCGTTTTGTTTCTTTGTACAGATTGTGCTAGACTAAATGTGGCGAATGGTATGGCTAACCCGTCTTCCGATGTATCACATAGTACGGCTGTAACAGTGGTGTGTGATATTGGTTTTACAATGACTGGAATGAACTCAGTGACATGTGACAACGGTACTTTTAATGGAGTTCCGACATGTTTAAAAGGTAAGTTCATTATAAAATAACGCAGGTAGTTGATATCCCATAGCTTTCATATCTAAGTATAATACGTCTTGTTTTTCCAAAGTAAGACAACTGGACAGATTGGCCTCCTGTCCTAGTAGGCTACATACCATAACGACCGTATGTAGGTACAACAAGTCTATTTAATTCTGCAGTAAGACAATGCTACCAAACAGAAAACCATGTTTCAGTCACCAGATTTTGCTAGGGGCGTCAATTCAGAGGACCAATCAATATTCAACAGATCTAGTTCAAATTGTGATATTACTATGTGTTGTGGACTTGCTACACACCAAAACAGCAAGGTGTTCCATACTACAGCTACTCAGCTGTCCTTATTGATGGGCTTACGCAATCAGTATGTTAATGTAATTTGAATCGGCATACTACGAAATAAGTCAGAAATATCTTAATTTTCAGTTTTTATTGGCATGCTTTATACTTCAGTTTAACAGTCCGTTTTCACTGGCAGGCTATATGTACTGACCGAGTGTTAGAGGTTCATCTAGGTAGTCATTGGCCGATGTCTGTAGGTTGACTGAGGGAAACGCATTCAGAACTTTTTTTCTATCGGCATACATTGGCAGATTTAGGTAGATATTCTGAGTTGAAGGTTCCTTTTGTTTCCACTTGTTGTCCTTTTCTTTTTGTTATAGTCATGCAAAGACGAAGACAAACCTAAAGTTAGAAATCCATCCAACCCATTTTGTTATCTGTTTTCGCTGGCAGATGTATGTAAGTTGACTGAGAGTTAAAGATCATTCCCACTCCTCCAGTCTTTCAGATAGGACTGTAAACCGAAGTCTCCTGTCCGTATAAGCTATATGCCCGTTGGCCGTTAAAGCCGATTTAATATCCTTACTCACTCACTTTGATGTACAGCTCGATCCGTGCCAAGCTACCAAAACAAAACAATTTTCACTAGCACGACTTTGCCGATTTTAAGAGCTAGGGCACCAGCTTTGTCCCTTTTTTCACACAAGATATGAGGTTCATCCTGGTCCGTCATGATGCCACGTTTTATCTGCAGTCGTATTTAGACAACTATAATCATCAAAAATCCTCGTTGCCGACATAACAGTCTGGTCTTACATAGATACCAAAAGAAAATTTGAGAATTCCTGATCAGGTGATGATTATTCTAGGCTAATTCTGTTAAATAGAGGATCTTACATGAGTGCTCATGTATTATTGAATTTATTAAACGAGTTGGGGGAAACGATAAGATGCGAGGCTTTGCCGAGCATCTTATCGGTTTTACCCAACGAATTTAATAAATTCAATAATACAGGAGCATGAAAGCAAGATTCTATTTATCATATGACACTAAAATCGCATTTAATTAGCAAATTTTGCACTAAAACGTCACGATTTCGCCATTAGAAAACGCAACGTTTGTATGAACGTCAACGCATAACGTTACGACGTAATTTGCATATTTAATCCACTAGTTGATTATCGTTTTAATGCATGGCTTTATTACACTCTCAGATGCGACGTCATATGATAAAGCTCGATCCATGCCAAGCTTCCGAGGCAAAACAATTTTCACCAGCAGGACTTTTCCGACTTTTAGACACAGGACACTAGCTTTGTCCCTTTTTTCACACAAGATAAGAGGTTCATCCTGGTCCGTTCTGATGTCACGTTTTATCTACAGTCGTATTTAGACAACTATTATCATCAAACATCCTCGTTGCCTTCATGACAGTCTGGTCTGACATAGGGGAGAGTCGGGTAACTTCGGACAGGCGGGTAAATTCGGACATACCATTGCAAACAGTAAAAATCCAGATGAAACGGCTCATAATGAGCCGTCTCATCAGGATTTTCACTGTTTGGCCAGTTATTGTTTTGTTTTAGTTCCAGACAACTGACATATAGAGGAAAATATGTCACAGTCCGAATTTTACCGCTGTCCGAAGTTACCCGACTCTCCCCTAGATACCAAAAGAAAATTTGAGAATTCCTGAGAAGGTGATAATCCTTCTGGGCTAATTCTGTTAATCGCCTTTCAAACATGTGTTTGGCCCTTCTACATGTTGATACTATATTGTGATCCCTCTTTGGGATCTCTACATTGAGCCAGAATATTGTAATGCACAAACCTACGTTTGTGCATTTTTAAGACAATTTTGATCAGGGTCTGTGACAAATGTTTTATGAATAAATTAGATAAATAAGCCCAAAATCTGGAAGACTATTTTTAGGGGCCAGTTTCACAAACGATCTAAGCAAGAACTTTTGACTTAAGTTATAACTTAAGTCGCAAGTTTATACTTATGTGGTTTCACAAAAATTCTTAGTTTAAACTCTTTGCTTAGATTTTGCTTGAAACTTAAGTGAACCAGCGAGGTGACTTAAGTTCTTATTTAAAATGAGTACGGTAGATACGCCGATGATAGGATGCCACCACAAAATGCGTGAATAAATGAACACTGTTTTGTTCATCCATTATGCGTCTCGAATTATGTTGTAATCAATAAGCGGTTTAAAACACAAGTAACTCTGCTACTGCACATTCAGTGTGGGTTCTGTTCCGGCTTCTCTTTGTTCATTTAGTAGGCACTGTACATGATAGGGTTTGATTGTGTCCTCCTTCAGTCTTCTACTGTTCATGCTTCGGGAACCTCATGTTCTGTAATTGCGGCCATTTGTGGGTAAATTCATAGCTCTGCCAAAGCTGAACTAAAGCTATTAAAACTGTTAACATAATGCATAGATCAGCACTTCTTAAAGCGATGAAGACAGGGCTCGGATTTAGGACCCATCCCTTGCGGCACTGGGTGCTTATAAGGTGAAAAAACGGTATGTACATGGCAGCCCAGGCCTCTACAATCAGGACTTTTTCTCACGACAAAGCCAATAAGTTTATAAAGTCTCATACAAACACATTCGCATATGTGTGTGTGTGTCTTTTTGTATGTCTGCCCCTCTTTCTATCAATATGAAGAAATTATAAACTAAACCTCCATGCAGGTTCCATGTAGAGTGACGCCTAACCTGCGACTGGTTGATTGTTTTTACCTTAATGGCCACGTTGATACTGTATTTTACTCAAATACTGCACCTACCGCAAAAGAAGCAGGTCCTTGCCCTACTTTGGGACGTCAAAATGTCAAAAGTTTGCGGTATCTGTGCGAGTTTATGGATGGCCTGCATGATCATTCGGGCGTAAATGTTTTTGTACGTGCGTGCCCACATAAAGGTGCATTTCAGATCGAGGAATTCAGCCATGATGAGAGTTGGACATGCCGAAGTCCCGCAAAATTCTCCTGTAGCCATGTTTCGTTGGATTGATTGATTGATTGATTGTTTTCGGTTTAACGGCCCTTTGAGATAGTATTTCAGTCTATATAGGGCCGTCTCCCAGAGAGAGGGAGAAAGAAGAGAGAAATGATAGACGAGAGAAAAAATGTCTAAACAACCCCCACCCGCACCTACTGCAAGCACATTAGGCCCCTGCCCTACTGTTATCCAAATCAGTAGGACGCCCCGGCACTGGAAGTTACACGCAGCACCATCGCACCACCCGACCGCCCCCTGTTACGTTGGAATACAAGAATTAAGTGTGGGCGAGTGGCTGTAGTGAGGAAGTGCCTATCCGATTTGGGTATATGTCACTAAATAGTCGACTTTTTAGGAAGAAATAGCAGTGCTCTAGATAAGAAGGGGTAACAGGGATAATTCTGAGATAATTTTCCTTGTTTCTGAAGGAAAACATATGTTGTGACCTTCATTAGAACCGTCTCGGCAACACGGTGCTAATGAGGGGTCACAACATATGCTTTTATGGAGAAATATTGAAAATTGTCCCTAAATTATCCGTGCTTCCCCTTCTTATCTGAAGGTCTGAAAGAGGGACCCTACTGTTTGGTATTGACCATTGTAGACACTACTAATAACGGCTAACGATGTCAGCAGTTCTAAACATTTCTGATGCCAGTAATATCCTTTCTATTGATCAAGTTTTCGACTAGACAACTCTATCACTTCCGCGCAGCACTTACTGTGTCTGCCGCAATTGAACGAGGCATAAGACGTTGGAGATTTGGTTGCTTGGTTGTTTTTGGTTTAACGGCTCTTTGAGACAGTATTTCAGTCTATATCGAACCGTCTCTCAAAGAGAGGGAGAAGGAAAAGAGATAGGATAGGAGAGAGAAAAACTGTCCAAACAATACCCGCCCGCACCTACCGAAGCACAGTTGGTCCTTGCCCCGCTATTATCCATATTAGGAGGAATCCCAGCACTGAAAGTTACCCAGCACTATCTCCCGACCACGACCAGCCCAAATGGTTGGGAAAGCATAGTTTTAAATAAGGAAAAGCATGTCAGGAAACTGCGTATAGTCCGTTTAACTTTAGAATGCATAAAAGTAAAGCAGTAATATATTAAATTAAAGTACCGTAAATAAATACAAAAATAAATAGAATAAAACAAACTGAAAAATATGAAAGGGAAAAAGTGGGGATTCGAACCCGTACCTGTCTGTGCTAGAGCGCAAAACGCTGTCCACTACACCACCGGCTCAGATGCGTTATCATATTGTTTGGTACATAAAAGTATATTGCAGACATTTAACACGGCTAAAATTAGACTCCTAAAAATAGACAAGACTTAAGTCAAAACAGGTTAAGTTTTTGCTAGGATGAATTTGTGAAACGGCTTAAGTACGAACTTAAGTCATTCTTACTTTTTTACTAAAGTTATAACTTAAGTTGTAAGTTAAGCACAAATCTAAGATATGTTCATGAAACCGGCCTAATTTAATTCATACGATTTGGTTAAATGCGGAAGACGTCAAATTAAGTGCTGTTTAATGGACTCCTGACTTAATCGTGTAGTCAGGTCACTATACCGACCATTTTACACTAGTAGTTATAACCTTAAAGGCGCCAAAATCTGACGACAAAATTTACGTGTGCAATATTTCAAAAAAGTGTTCATCGTCCTGAGAATTCAAAGCCAGGAAAGGAACAGTGAAGCTCTGGATAAGGCCTCGTACGGATCTATGTTGTTTGCAAATTCAATCATTTCAAATTCTGGCCTTTTCATAGATAATATTGGAAAGTAGTATAACTAAGTAGTAAACCTCTTCTTAAAATAAAATTCCTTATTCGTAAAACTCAGAAGGACATTGATGAAAAAGAATATTTGCACAACAGTAAAAGGTTTCATTCTACAGGCAGTTATAATATCTTTTATCAAAGAGATACAAAAATTTGGACTGCCTAAGAGGCAATCTGCATATTTGATAAAGCTTGGCTTTCGAAATTTTTATCTTGCCCATCGTCCGATAAAGGGTTTCCCGGTCCGATACGTTTATCGGCCCGTCGTTAACGCCAACGACGTCGCGTGAGATACTTCAACGTTAAAATGGCGCAAGCGATGTTGCAGAAAAACAAATTTCCCATCCTTTCAGAGCTTCTATCTCGTGGACATAAAGTGTGACCACTCATTTTCTTAGTTAGATCGAAAGAAACACGTTGGTGTCAGAATAAATATGAAATGGCTGAATTTTTTGTTTCGCTACAAAACGGCAAGCGCTACTAGACTGGACGGACGGGATATATTTCAGATGGCGCAGTGATGCTGCGTGTTAGTAAGACTTATCGTAAGATCCGTCGTTTCATAAGCAACTTGTCGTCAGTTGCCTGACTCGTTTCATTAGACAATAAAATAATACTCTCACACTCGGGTGTCCCTGCCGTTGTGTTTGCTTGATGCCCATTTAGGCCTTGGCCTTCAGCAGTTGTAGCAAGTTTTCACAACTTCAGAAATGTTAATTTCTAGTAACTATTTCGGGACATTTTTTACTTAACTAGAATCTATATGATAAGCAGATCATAACATGGGTTTTTCGTTATCACCCGTTTTATCAGCCCGGGACTCCAATATCGGACCGAGGGCTTGCCCTCAGTCCGATATTGGAGTCTCGGGCTGAAAAAGCGGGTGATAACGAAAACCCCATGTAATAATCTCTATTTATCATATGACGCTCCATCTGAGAGTGTAATAAAGCCATGCATTAAAACGATAATCAACTAGTGGATTAAATGTGCAAATTACGTGGTACGTTATACGTTTACGTCCATTAAATCGCATTTTAGTGCAAAATGTGCTGATAAAATGCGAGTTTGAGTCATATGATAAATAGCATCTTGCACCTGTGGTCCTGTTTTATGGAATTTATTAAACGCGTTGGGGGAAAACGATACGAAGCTCGGTATAGCCTCGCATCTTATCTGTTCCCCCAACTCGTTTAATAAATTCAATATGCATGAGCACTCATGTAAGATCCTCTATATTAAGTATGTTTTACTTTCATTGGTACAGACTGTGACATCCTTCATGTAGCCAATGGCATGGTTATCCCGGATACTAGTGTTTCACATGGTACAACAGTTACAGTGACGTGTGACAGTGACTACGAAGTTGTCGGAAACAACACAACAGTTTGCAATAATGGAGACCTTACTAGTGCCCCATCGTGTAGACGTAGATCTTTAATTGGTAATGTACATCAAACTGCGCCGAGGGCACATAGGAGCGCCAAGTTCCGTCGTTGTCATCCGTCGTCGTCCGTCTTCGTCCGACAACATCTTCAAATGATTTTTCTTCTGGAACCACTGGGCGATTGTAACCAAATTGATTAGCAGCCTCCTTGGCTTAGAAAACCAAACTTGTTTAAATGATAAGTGTTACATGTCTTTGAATACCAAGGCGACCACGTCCATAAGTTTAAAAATCTTCATACATAGTAAAAAGATAGGCAATGATTAGGAATAAATATAATCAAATCCTACATACATGTATCAAGAATCAATTTACCGATGACCTTGAAACTTGATATGTAACATTGACAGCTCGAGTCCTACCGGGTTTTTTTAATGACTTGGGTTGATCTTGACATTTTTACGGCAAAGTCAAATTTACTTAATTTACTTACTGGTGCTTTAATTTGGGAAAAAGGTTGCATCGAAACTGTCGAAGATTTGGCTGGTAGGCAAGTTGATACATGTACATACAGTCAACTAAATGTAGGAAACATAGATTTTAGAGCTACAGCAGTAAAGATCATTTTTGCCATTTGCCCGAGTTCAATCACATTTCAGCAATTCCAAACAGCTCATCAAATCATTTGGGTCAGTTGGAATCGAATTTCATATGAATTACCCAGGGGTTGAGCGGAAAAAAAATATTTTAAAAGGGTTCTGGTCGCATTCCACGTGGCCGTCACGTCCATAAATGGTACATAACAAAAACCTGTAACAATCTTCTTCTCCAGAACCAAAAGACCGATTGGTCGCTAGTTAATACGTAGGCGTCTCTTACCTGATGTCTGCAGCTAATGTGTTCCGCGGAATGCGACAGTTAGTGTGGCTCGGAGAGGGATGCTCGTTGCTTGCCGAGACCTACCTATCATCTGTTTTGTTTCAACTTTTGTGTTTGGCGACACTAATGAAGTTCAATACAGAAACGCGCGTCTGTCGCACTAAATTTGGTACGGATACGTTTATATTTGAAAATTAGCATGCAGCATCGGGTCCTAAAGATCTACCAAGGTTGTTCAAATAATGACCTTGGGTATACCTTGACTTTTTTACGGTACGGTCAGATGTGCTTACTGGTACTTTTATGAGCGAAAATATTAGAGCATACGTTTCAAGGAAATTGTTGAACATTTTAGTATAAAGGTTGGTAAATATAGGCAAGTAAATTAGAAAATGAAGATTCTAGAGCTATATAGATCAAGGTCGTTCTTTGACATATGACTTCGGTCACTTTCTTTTCAGCATTTTCAAACCACTCCTCAAAGGCCAAGGGGCCAATTGGTATCAACTATTATATGGAACATTAAAAGTCAAAAAGAAACTATTTCAAAGCTGTTCTGGTCACTTGACCAACATGGCAGCCACGCCAAATAAGATAAAAAAAGTTAAAGCTCTTCCACAGAACCAGTTGAACCATGGCCTTGAAACGTAATTGTTAGCATTGGGTACTCAAGTAATAGCACGATTGTTCGAATAATTACCTTGGGTTGACATTTGCCTCTTTTTAAGCACGAAGCCAAATTTTCTTTTGGATGCCTTATTTGGGAAAATGCTCGACCATAAACGTTCGTGGAAACTGATAAATACAGTCAACTAACTGATAGCATGAAAAGTTCTGAGTACAGGATGTCAAGATCATTCTTTGATATTTGGCCAGGGTCTCTCATATTTCGACAGATTCAAACATTTCCTCAGAGGCCACTGGGCCAATTTTAACCATTTATCATATATAATTCCCAGGGATTAAGGGAACACAAGTTAGTGCGAATGGTCCAGGTCACATGACCAACATGGCTGCTATGCCCATGTATGGTAAAAACTTTTTGGTTTTTTTTTGGCTCACCTGTCAAAATGAGATTATAGTATAGCCTTGGTCTGTCGTCCGTCGTCGGCGTCCACACCTTTCAACATTTTCTTCTCAGAAACTACTGGACCGATTAAAGCCAATTTCATATGATGCCTTAACAGGATCGGGGAAGGAAAGGTATATATGGCCCAGGTCACATGACCAAGATGGCCGCCATGCCCATATATATTAAAACTTTTTAAAAGTCTTCTTTTCCAGACTCACTGAGCCGATTGCCTTGAAACTTGGTATGTAGCATTTTGGACTCTAGTACTACAAAGCTCATATAAATGGTGACCCTGGGTTGACCTTGACCTATTTTATGGCAAGGTCAAATGTGATGGCTTAGGCTTTTGATTGGAAAAAGCTATAGTTATGCATTTTTTCTGTTGCTATTGTGCTCTGTGATATGGAAATGCAGTCATCGTCAACCCCTATGAATGCTATAGGTCAAGGTCATTTAGTGACCTTGGCCAAAGGTCATTTGTCTGTTGTGTGTCAACATTTTTAAAGGACCTCTCCTCTGAAATTACTGGGCCAATTCTAATTAAATTTCATACGAAGACTTCAGTCAAAGCAGGAAAGAAATTTTATATATTTGGTCCAGGTAACATAACCATGCTCATATATGGCAAAAACCTTAAAAAATCTGCTTTTCCAAAACCACTGGGCCGATTTCCTTGAAATGTGATGTGTAGCATCTGGGACTCTAGTACAACCAAGCTTATATAAAAGATGACCTTGTGTGGACCTTGACCTGTTTTGCCACATGGTCAAATTTGGTCTCTTATGCTTTTGAATGTAAAAAGTTTAAAAGGTGCATGTTTTGTGGCTATAATACCCTGTGATATGGAAATGCAGACAACTTGAACCCCTTGAAATTCTAGAGGTCAAGGTCATTTAGTCACCTTCGTGACAAGTCATTTGTCTGTAATGTGTCAACATTTTTAAATGACTTCTTATCTGAAAGTACTGGGACAATTTCAAAAAAGTTCATATGGAGCCTTCAGGCAAAGCGTTATACAAAGTTCATACATTTGGTTTAGGTCACTTGACCAAAATGGCCACCATGCCCATATATGGCAAAACATTAGAGTTAACACACTCACCATCAAATCCTATGGAATTGCAGCCTGTTTATTAGCCTACCTGAGCCGAAAGCTTACATTTCGGCCAGTTCACTTGAGAATATACCGGCAGGGGAGGGATCGTTGCCCTTGGGCGACATGTTTTTCTTTAGAACCATTTGACCGATGGGGTTCAGACTCTATGATAGCCCCTACATAAAGCTATATATTAGTTGGTTGGGGCCGGATGTTTGTCTGTTTCTTGGCCCACCGGGGTTCAACTGGTGGTCTTCTTTTGCTCCAGTACTCCAGTGGTGTTGCTGACGCCCCAGGGATCTCCGGGTGTCTCAACACGTTTTGGCTGTCGAGTCCTCATCCTTGCTTCATCACGGTCTTTTCTTGATCTTAATTGTTGACCGTGATGACTCTCTGATGAGTCAGGGGACCTCCATACGAACCGAACTACCAACTAATTGTGTGCACCGCAGCGGAGGGTGAGGGTGAAGGTTTGGGCCCAGTAAAACCGGTTTAAACCCCCAGTAGTTGTTACTGACCGTCCCAAGGCGGTACTTTTGTTGCGGTTGCATTTGTTTTATGTTCGGTGCTGTTTAATTTATTGTGTTCTCAGTTTAATCCTTCTATCATAAAAATAGAAAATAGGTAAAAATAATTGTTAAATGTTTTTCATATAATTTGCTTAGTCCGTTGTAACCTGTCTGTTGGTCTAAATTATTTAGTGCAATAAAGATAGCTGAGTTGCCATCTATTTGGGAAAGAGCTGCTGATATGGCTTATCACTTGTAATTTATTATTTGTTGGGATGTCTTTGTCAATCTGTCCCTTTGATGTTGGGGATAGGGTTTGGGATCTGATTCAGTCAGTTCCTGAAATGTACTTACTGTTTAAATTTTAACATGTACCATCAAGAGCTCGATTACTAACAAGTATTTTGAATGATGACCATGCGTTGACTTTGACTTTTTTTCGGCTAGCTCATATTTGCTTTCTTGTGCGTTTATACGGGAAAATTTCAAAGAGCAGAGCACATATTCAAAAGAAGGAACATGGGCCATACTTTGAAGTTTCGGCAATTTAGGCCTCATCAGTGACCCTGACAATACCAGGCTACGTAAACCAGAGAAAAGCATACTGAGATTTCTTAATTTTATTAAGGCAGTCAATGCAAAGACTGATTAGTACCGAAAAGAATCCAAATGGTTAAAAAGCGATGATTTAGAATAAAAGTCTAAACCAATATAAAATTTGATTTCTTAGAATATATTCTCTGATCTCAAAGGACAAAAATAAAATATAACCTGCACTATGGACGGCACAACACAAGCTGCAGTGAAGTCAAATAAAAATCTTAAAGATTTCCTTCACAGAGCAGAGCACACATTCAAAAGAAGGAACATGGGCCATACTTTGAAATTTTGGCTACTCAAGCCTCATCAGCGACCCTGACAATACCGAGTTACGTAAACCAGAGAAAAGCATACTGATATTTCTTAATTTTATCAAGGCAGTCAATTCAAAGACTGGTTAGTATCGAAAAGGGCCCAAATAGTTAAAAAGCGAAGCTGTAGCAGGACTTGAGATTATAAGTATCTTTCATGGGTATGAGGTGTGGATAGAAAAATCCGTCACGAGGGTCACTGTTCGGCATCACGAGGCTTGACGAGTGATGCCGAACTGTGATCCCGAGTTACGGATTTTTTCTTTCCGCACCTCACACCCATGATAGATACTTTTTCTTGCACACCACGTTTTGTATTATCTTTAAACACATGTTAGAATACGTAATTTTGGTGTCTATTTGATTTAGCAAGAAGACAGCGCTTTCAACGACCGCCATTCGGTTCTTTACGTCAACGTCTGGCATACATAAACTGACGTCATTTTGCCGTTTTCGTGACGTAATCATTTAACACGCTAACGTCACTTGACGACGCAGATACGTGACCTCCATTACAACCAATGCATCGGATGCTCGTGATTTTTATCCGGTCCTGGGTGAGATAACATGGGTGAGATAAGATTTGTAGTTACAGGGGAAGCACGTGGATATCCTTATCCGGTGTGCAAGAAGCATATATCTCAGGTAGGATAAATTCTTATAAAGTCTACAAGACTGAAATATTGCTTACTTGGTCGGTAGACAACAACTCATGGACAGACCGTTCTCATCAGACGGTTAAAGTTTTCAACTCTTCATGGTCCGACCGTGGTCATGAAAATGTTAAAGTTTACCACTCTTCATGGTCCGACCGTGGTCATGAAAATGTTAAAGTTTACCACTCTTCATGGTCCGACCGTGGTCATGAAAATGTTAAAGTTTACCACTCTTCATGGTCCGACCGTGGTCATGAAAATGTTAAAGTTTACCACTCTTCATGGTCCGACCGTGGTCATGAAAATGTTAAAGTTTACCACTCTTCATGGTCCGACCGTGGTCATGAAAATGTTAAAGTTTACCACTCTTCATGGTCAGACCGTGCTCATTAGAAGGTTAAAGTTCCCCACTATTCATAATCAGATCTTGCCTATTAAAAGTTAAAGTTTCCATTCTTTATAGTCAGACCTTGCTCGAAGATGGTCAAAGCTTATCACTCTTCATGAACAGACTATGGTCTTCAGAAAGTTTAAGTTTACACTGGACATGGTCAAACCCCTCTCTTTATACAAAGATGTTTCCCACTCTTCAATGGCCAGATTATACTTATCATGGGTAGTTCAAGCTCATGAAAAGGGTAATATTTCCCACTCTTCATAGTCAGAACTTGGTCATGCTAAATTTTGACTTTCCCACTCCTCATGGTCAGACCGTACTTGTGACAGTTCCTGGCATGACCATATGCAAATGAGAAAGTTAGCGTGTCCCACTCTCCATGATAAAACCACGCTTGTGATCGAGAAAAATATTTTTTTAAGCTTTTTATCAGACCTCACTTATGACAGTTCATGGACAGACTACACTCAGGAAAAGGTAAAAGTTTCCCACACTTCATGATCAGACCATTGTTAGACGATGTTTGTGGAAGAGACTTATTGTATACCAGTCAGCCATGTGGCAGACGCTGTCGTTTTTGGTCAGTCTGCATTGTCAGTTTGCAGATGAGCGAAGGGTCAAACCATGCTCTTGGCTTCCTTTTTGTGAGAGAAAGATAATTTTTGCTTTTAAATTTTGTACATTAATTGTAACAAGTACATAATAAAATATGTGATGAAATATTCCAGGATCAGGTTCTATCAACTGCGAAAACCTCTCGTGATTAATTGTCATTTTACAACTGTTGACGTCGAGCCAATCAGATGTTCTGATTTTGCTTGCCGCTCAGAGCTCCAGTTACTTTTGACAATATTTCATGATACATTTTCTAAATTCTCAATTATAAACCATGCATTGTGACCCCATGTTAGAACTGCCTTGGTGAGACAATTTTAATGAGGGGTCAAAATGTATCTTTGCATAAAGAAAAAAAAGAAAAAATACCTCAGATTTTCGCCAAAATACTTCCTATTTCTTGAGCTTTAGCCTGTGGTCAGAATCGGATTTTTAGGTCTTTTTCTTTCAAGCATAATAATCTTTCGTTGTCACATGCATTATTTAATTTGTTACCTTCTTTTTCTTACAAGAAACATCAAACTGTGTAGAAACTGACAGAAAATCCTCATAGAGCTGTGTGTTTGGTGTTAATTCGGAGATAATTCTCTTTAAATGGATACGTAAAGTAAGCCAAAAAGTGGTATACCATTCGATAAGGGTTTTGTGGTCCTATTGTATCGTTACCTATGTGAGTGGGGGTATTTCCTTTGATGAACCAGCAGTGTCACTGCACTGTTGCATTATAGAACTATGACTACTTGTAACAAGAATATATGTCTTTATTAGACAAAATACTATATAATGTAGTCACTTATGTTAGCATCAAGGTTATAGTCTTAAGTTTTAATTAAGAATTACTGGGAATTGCCTCGGAAATACATCAGACACCCCTTGTTTCTGGAGGTTAATTTCTGTAATTTTAGAAATGTTTTGCGTGTATAGCTATTCGAAAAGTTTAAGGGTCGGCTGGCATACACAGAAATATGAAGGTTCTTTAAAGGATAAATAAAGGAAAAATTCAACAAATCATGTAAATATGTCAAAAAAAAATTAGTGAGCAAACTGTGTCCCTTCCAACATAAATATAATAACAGTATATTTGAAGGGGAAAATTACTCCCAAAAATAAATGATAAAAGCATGAAAATTTATATATACAGTTCTTAGATGAATAAGATACTGAAATTACTATTAAAAATATAATACTTTGTAAATGAAACATATATGCAACATAATTATATTTTTCACCTTTTCAGCTATATCCGCAATTTAGCAATTCTGTTTTTCACAGCTGAAACCTTTTCATACAGACTTCGGCATGGTCAGTTTTTGTCATGTCAGCAGGATAATAGTCCATGGTGGCGGTCATTTAGTGGGGATAGTGTCTTAACAATCCAGTATTTCTTTATCTTTTCAGGGGCACCAAAGATTACCTACGCACCAAAGATCATGAAAGTTGCCGAAGACCTCATAGTTAGCTTCTTCTGTAAAGCATCAGGTTACCCCCCACCCACACTCAATTGGGAGAGAAGCGGAAAGCAATTGAAAACAAGAAGACACGGCAGATACGAAGTTCTCAGCATGCCACATGGCTCTGTGCTAAGGATCGAGCCTGTGAAAGAAAGGAAAGACGCTAGCACATTTACCTGTGTTGCCACAAACAAGCATGGAGAAGCCAGAGCTAATGCAAATCTTGAGGTTTATCCTTGTGAAGGTATGATGGTCTTTGTCTTAATTTTCCCTTAAATACTGGTGATGATATGAACCAAACCATTGGAAAACATACCCTATTAGCCGCGACACGACAAAACAAAGGATTGAGGTATTTATTTTCTCTGAAGAACTATTTATACAAATATAAGAATGCTATTTTGTCACGTGCAGCTGGTTTCTTCGGCACATGAAAGGATTAGGCACATGGTTTTGCATTTTCCAGATATGCATTTAGTACGGCGTAGCATGTGTTCAAGGTCAATCACGGCAATATATACATGTAGGGAAAAGTCGCATTCTCTTGCTTGATTTTGCGTTTCTGACCTTGTCAGTCGCAAAGAAGTGAACAGAACTACTGTATCCAAACGCACTGGACTACTGAATCCAAACGTATAAAGTAAGTTTGTTGCTTTGGACAGTTTAGTTTTTTTGAAAATGTACGCAAAAACTTTTTGCGTTTTTATCAAACACAATAACACAATAACAGCTTCTGAACAATAATTGGTTCAAAACTAACTTAAATTCTGTGATATATCATTATTTCATACATTGCATATGACCTTCTGGCTGTTTTAATCCCCGTTTGTCTGTTTTTGAGGCATGCAAGAGGGTTTGAACGAGGGTTTGCAAAAGGCCTTAAAACGACACAGGGGGTTAAAACAACCTAAAAGTAGTCATCTGCAATGTATAAAGTAATGATTTATCACAGATTTCATGTTAATGAGTCAATTATTGTTCAGAAACTGTTTTTGTTTCTCATAATAATTCCTTATACTTTCTATTATCTCTTGCGGAACCGGACTAACGAAAATAAGTTTTTGCGTATATTTACCATAAGGTAAACTGTCCATCACGGAAAGCTTACTTTATACGTTTGGATTCACGCATACAGTAGTTCTGTTCACTTCTTTGCAACTGACAAGGTAAGAGACCCAAATGCATGTATAAGTCGCCGAGATTGATCTTGAACATATGCTCTGCCGTACTAAATGCATATCTGGTAAATGCAAGACCATGTGCCTAATCCTTTCATGTGCCGAAGAAACCAGCTATATGTGACAAAATAGCATTCTTCAATTTTGCATAAATAGTTATTCAGAGAAAATATACCTCAAACCTTGAGCCGACGTCAAATTTGTTTACGATTTTGGCTCCCCTTCTGCAAAACCGGAAACTCCTCTCATGGATTGGCGTTCTGAAGCGTGCTTCCGCATGCGAGCGATTGGTAGGCGTGAATATGACATTTAGATTCCAATTAATTCGTTGACCATAATAGATTTAAAAAATCAGCTTTGAAAACGCCAATAAAATTGTCGTGTGTCACAGAGTTTCTGCAAAACCAAATTTTTCGTTCGGCCACTTTCAGAAGTTTCGTGATAGTCTTTTCGTTTACTCCAAAGCAAACCATGTGCACTAACTAAGGTAGCGTCGGGTAACTTCGGACATTGGGGTCAATTCGGACATACCATTGCGAACAGTAAAAATCCAGGTGAGACGGCTCATGATTAACCGTCTCATCAGGATTTTCACTGTTTGCCAAGTTAATTTTGTTTTAATTTCAAACAACTGACATAGAAAGGAAACAACCTCACTGTCCGAATTTACCCGCTTTCCGAATTAACCCGACTTTCCCCTACTTGAATTTTTCAATGTAATTGCATATTTACCAGGCCTGTCACAGACAGCAACAAAACAGTTCAATGATACCATAATTTAAATGTCTATTAGACAGACATTTAGATATTAGACAGATATGAGCCGCGACACGAGAAAACCAACAATGTGGTTGTGCGCCCAGCGCAGACTCAGATCAGCCTGATCAGTCTGATCAGGGTCTTCGCTGTCCGCATGAAGGTAGCTGTGACCCTTAGCTACCCTTTAAGCGCTTAGGAAAGACTCTGCTCAGACTGGGCGGATGCCCAGGCTGATCTGAGTCTGCCTTGGGCGCACAACCACATTGTTGGTTTTCTCGTGTCGCGGCTCTTTTTTTCTTTTCCAAAATTGCCCCAAATGTGTAAATCAGCTTGGTGTACGAGGGATGTTCAGAAAGTTCTGATCGTGACGTCATATTTTGATAAGCATCATAAAGGCAGAACATCTGATAGCGAAACCATATAGAGCTGTGATATGTCAGGACAACTCTGCAAACGCAGTGTATATTTTTTAAAGGACAGAATTTTGAACGTCTCTGAAAGAGGTATACCCTACAGCCACTGCAAAATTTTACTTTAGAAAGTCGTAGTTCATATATAAGCAATCTTTATTTTATTTTTTGTCATTGCTACTTAAACACAAACCCTAGGCAACTGTGTCCTGTAAATATCGCGGAAATCATATTTAATCTAGTTTCCATACTGTCCCGTGAAGTTGGATTTTCTGCATTTTATGTAGTAGCAATTCCCCCGTCTACTAAAGTTATTATGATTTTGTAACAAAAACAAATATCTTAGCAAATAAAATCTTGTCAGGAGAAGCTTTTGCACGGTCCAATTCGAAATTGTCGAAAAATTAAAATTAATGTAAAAAACGAAGTTGTCACAACCTTAGAAAATGACGTCGAAGTCGATTTCAATAACGTCATTAGAACTGTACATTGCTTTGCAAAGAATGAAGATGAAACGTTCGCTACCCTTCTAACTTTTAAATGGATATTGGCGGCAACGATTGACAAACAGCTGACAAAAATTCATGTAGTGTTTACGATGATTTTTACTTGAATGGCACACAGAAAATAAACTCACATATGACTTTAGCCCAGTGGTATGACTGGGGCCTAATAAAATGTGTTGTGCCTCAAAAAGAAAATGTACCTTTGTAAAGTGTTGCGTATCACCGTAAAGGCACAATGTAGTGCTTTCAATACATGCAAAGCATTTGCCTCCAGCATGCCGCTAAACAAAGTTATGCAGCGAGAGTCAGAACTTTTTAACAACCCTCGTAACCCAACTTTGAGAGGGATTGTTCTCTACCAAAACCAAAATACCTAGGTCCATCTAACAGATCTAAATATTGGGGATTGTTGTGAAGCCAAAATCTTCTCTTTTATGATTGGAGAAATATGGTAATACTTGTTTGCAGTCATGCTGATTAAAATGTTCTATAAAAGGGTTATCCTTTGGAAGCAAGAATCACACCAAAGAACTGAAAACTGTCGAGTGTACAAGTTTTCTGGGCCGGACTAGCTAGTTTCGGCCAATTAGGCCTCATCAGTGACCCTCAAATATTTTCAAAGTTCTACAATGGAATCAATGATCCCAAAGGACTAGAAAATAAAATCTACACTATGATGAAGGGCAGGGCGACTTTTTACGGTGACCACATAGTCCCAATCACCAGCTGTAGTGAAGTTCAATATGTTCTATAAAAGGGATATCCTTTGGAAGCAAGGATCACACCAAAGAATTGAAAACTGTCGAGTGCACAAGTTTTCTGGGCCAGACTAGCTAGTTTCGGCCAATTAGGCCTCATCAGTGACCCTCAAATATTTCAAAGTTCTACAATGGAATCAATGATCCCAAAGGACTAGAAAATAAAATCTACACTATGATGAAGGGCAGGGAGACTTTTTACGTGACCACACAGTCCCAATCACCAGCTGTAGTGAAGTTCAATATGTTCTATAAAAGGGTTATCCTTTGGAAGCAAGGATCACACCAAAGAACTGAAAACTGTCGAGTGTACAAGTTTTCTGGGCCAAAAGTAGCACTGATGTGAATAAGTATGCACTATCGCTGGTCAATATGCTTGTGAGGTATCTGCAGATGCAAGACATTATTTGAGCCGCGGAGTGAGAAAACCAACAATGTGGTTGTGCGCCCAGCGCAGACTCATCTCAGCCTGGGCATCCACCTAGTCTGATCAGACTCTTTGCTAAGCGCTTAAAGGGTTGCTAAGGGTCTAAGCTACCATCATGCGGACGGCGAAGACTTTGATCAGACTGGGCGAAAGCCCAGGCTGATCTGAGTCTGCGCTGGGCGTACAACCACATTGTTGGTTTTGTCGTGTCGCGGTTCATTTATACAAATAACAATAGGATCCTCATTTGAGCATACTTATTGCATTTCGTTTTTCTGCATGGGCTTGGTTGCATTATGTTATCGCTTCTAAATATGTGCATACAATATTCTGTGTTTCAGGCATTCCACCGGGTTACCCCCGAATTTTAGAAAATCCAAGATTAAAAGGTGTCCGTAAAGACCACACTGCCACACTTGCATGTCGAGCTACCGCCGAGGGTCGGCCGAACGCACCAGATATATACTGGTTGAAAGATTTTACACCTGTTGATATCAACGATCCAAGAATTCAGATGTCTGATGATGGTGGTAAAATCTGATACACATTTCAATCCAAAATATGTTTCGATATATGTTAACAAAATTGCTGTTTAAATCACATATACACGGGGATAATACCAATTTGCTTACCTGTGATGTCGACCAATCCGGTACTGTGCAAAGTGGCTGTCGACCGAGAATTCAGTCGTAAGCAATACCAATGACGGTAAAGGATACTGTGGTTTATGAGTGTCGACCGAGCTGATACTGCTGTCGATAGTCTCGGTCGACATCCACTTTTGCATGAATGATAAAAGACTAAAAGGCACATGTAGTAGGCAAGACTGGGTCGAGCCGGTGGGGATGCGTCCCGACTGGTCCCAAGGGTTCGTTTTGATTCGCGCTGTTTTTTAAGTCGTGGAAATGCCCTTACTTAAGTATGAACTGACGAAAAAAGTATACTTAGGTTCAGTATCACTGGATTTAAGGCCTAATGAGAATCTAGGCTGGTAAACAAATGACTGAAGAATGTCTTTAAAAATGAACATTTTTTTACATAAAGGCAAAATTAAGCAATACTGACATATTTAACAAGTTATAGAATGTTTTACAGAAGATTGACAAGCAATTTGTTATAGTCCGTTTGCTCTCAAATGCAAAATTGCTTATTATCTGGAAAACGATAAAAGTTGCATTAAATGAGCCGCTACACGAGAAAACCGACAAAGTGGTTGTGCGCCCAGTGCAGACTCAGAACAGCCTGGGCATCCGCCAAGTCTGATCAGACTCTTCGCTCAGCGCTTAAAGGGTAGCTAAGGGTCTAAGCTACCTCCATGCGGACAGCGAAGGCTCTGATCAGACTGGGCGGATGTCCAGGCTGATCTGAGTCTGCACTGGGCGCACAACCACATTGTTTGTTTTCTCGCGTCGCGGCTCAAATGTTCTCATGTCCTAATAATTCCTATAACTATACATAACAGAATACAAAAAAAAAACAAATTTTGGATGCTTTTCTAAAATATTTCCCATTAATAGTAATGCAGAAACTGAGCAGTTTTACTAAAGGGCGTCGTATGCTTGTTAGAAAAGCCAAATATATTGTTGATATAGAACAAAAGACAATAGTGTAAACTTGTTGTTTACTACAGTTGTGGGCGTATATGAATGAAATTGTAAAATGTATTCACCTGGCCGCACGCGTAACCCATTGTGTCACTGGTCAGGTGATACTATGTTGTAAATAAACATTTTTAATATAGTGTTGCGAGTGAAAAGGTGTATGGTTCAAAATTTGATAATATATGGGTGAAACAACACAAAGAAAATAGATTCAGAATTTAATTTCAATTCATTATGCAAATTGTGTTCCAGGGATAGCATACACTGGTTACATGCTCAAATGTAAGACTAAACGGGAATTCCAACAGCTAAGTTTTACTCCCTTGTACATAAAGGGCGAAAATGACATATTTTAGGTCCTTTTTCCAAAGAAACTTTTTTATGCAAAGCCTCACATTTCTATGAAATTATGTTTTTGTTATGTACAGGATAAAAATTGAGAATGAGCCATTCGAAAATTTTCTACCTCTCACCAATTTTGAGATAATATTGGGGATACCGTTTGCATTTGGGAGCAAACAGACTATACTTTATGCTGAACTGACACATGTGCTAGTCATTTCTACAAAAATGAATCTGTTCCCAGAGGTCACACTGTGGCCTGCGGTACAGCACACTTTGCTGAGTGTTTCACTGTAAACAATGAACAGTCTGCTTGGGGCACTAAACATGCAAATTTAAAGAGTAACTACACTTCAGGAACTGACTGAATCAGATCCCAAACCCTGTCCCCAACATCAAAGGGAAAAATTGACAAAGACATCCCAACAAACAATAAATTACAAGTGATAAGCCGAGTCAGCAGCTCTTTCCCAAATAGGTGGCAACTCAGCTATCTTTATTGAACTAAATAATTTAGACCAACAGAAGGGTTACAACAGACTAAGCAAATTATACGAAAAACATTTAAAGACAGGGATGGGACTATATAAGGCGGATTAACTTCCACAGTGTCATTCTGTCTCTTGATCTCATAGTGTCAACACCTCCAGTCAGCCAGTAAAATCATCATAACTGTTAATTCTGGTCCGTTGATTGGTTGACTAAATTTTCACACCTTTACCTATATAGGTAACATAGTTATGTGCAGGGAACCAGACCCCCCGGCAGAGAAGTCCTGTCTTTAACACTTATTTTTACCTATTTTCTATTTTTATTATAGAAGGGTTAAAATGAGAACACAATAAATTAAACAGCACCTAACATAAAACAAATGCAACCTGAACGAAAGTACCGCCTTGGGACGGTCAGTAATAACTACTGGGGGGTTTACATTGTTTACATTGTAAGGAGTCTGAATGAGGACAGTGAAACTGATCTGACCAGCCCTTAATGCCTAGGCAAAATACAAATTTATGATGATGGGCTGTACTGATTGTAATGTTTGGTCTGGGTAAGCTTTTATAGCTAAAATTCAAATCCCAGCCATTTTTTAAAACACTCTCAGCCTCACGCAATGCTCTCTATAGTAGGACGATGCTCTTAAGCCATTTTACGGCAGGTCATAATTTTGGTGCAATGCCAGCTGTTAAATGTCATAATCTACCGGTATACACTGACGAAGACCATTTACGTATAATGTATACACTTGCCGCTGACTTCCCCTAATGAAACCTTTCAGAGCAACTAATTTCATTTTATGGTGTTAAAATTATATCATTTCATACCCAGTTCACTAGTTGAACTTTGTTGAAAATCGGTATGGACAAAATAAAGTTCTGACCAAAAATTGGTTTTGAGTAATGCTGAAACCATGAGAAAGATAATGTATTATGTTGCTTGGTCAGTTAAAATATATCATGGTTAAACACAAAACAGCCCTTAAAGTCAAATGGTTGGTCCCTAACATGGGTGAGATAAGATTTGTAGTTACAGGTGCAACACGCGAATATACTTACCTTGTCTGCATGAAAACAAATCCGTCTTGAGGGTCACTGTATGGCACCAGAGGGCTTGCTGAGGACGGAATATCTATCGATCCCTTTCTTATGCCAATAATAGATACTGTTTCATGTATGTCTTTTGGTTTCACAAAATTAGATTTTTAAGTTGATGTTTTTAGAATGCATTGTTCTTCCTTTGAGAGATTTCTAATTGATTTTTAAAGAAACCAGCGCTATCAAAGATCAGTGATCTGTTATTCTTTATGTTAACGCCAAGCATGGCTTTAGCTGACTTCATTTCGCCATCTACTTGATATTATCATGTGCACAACCAACGTCACTTGACGACGCAGATACGCGATTTTCTATAAGACCAATGCTTTGCCATTTAGTCAAGCTTAAGATTTGGATATAGAGAGAAAGGGAAGAGTTTTTTCCATTGGTTAAAACAGCAGAAATCGTTGTTTGTTGGTAGTTGTTTTCATTCGTCTAGTTATCACAATGATTTTACAAATGAACCTGAAGGAAATTTATGCATAATGTCCTTCCCTTGGCCCCGAGTCTGTCACCGAAGAAGAGAGTTTTGAACATGCAAAACAAATTTTGTCCCCGACCATGGGGGCGGGGTGAGGGAAGGGGGGAACATATTGTTTTTGATGTGGATCCTGTCGGCGGCGGAGTAGCTGCTTGTCTGCACTCATCTGAAAGGATAGATGGATTTTTACTAAACTTACAGATACATTATTAGGTGAGGAGGATTAATTAGATTTTAATGACCTCCTGGGATCGATGGATTTTGACCAAACTTGCACAGATACATTACTGGGTAAGATGAAAATGATTAAACGTTGGAAACTTTGACCCTATTTTCAAGGTCACAGGAGATCAAAGAATGTTGAAAAATGCATTGCCTGCCCCATATTTCCTTAATACATAAATGGAGTTTGAATAAATTCGCACAAATTTATAACTGGGAGATGCAAAAGAAGTGATTAGATTTTGGTGACCTTGACCTCATTTTCAATGACACAGGAGGTCAAAGAGTACTGAAAAATGCTTTTTCTGCACCATATCTCCCAATTGTATGTATGGATTTTCACAAACTTGCACAGATATATAACCGGGAGATTGATAAGACTTGATTAGATGTGGGTGACCTTGACCCGACTTTAAAGGTCGCAGAAAGTCTAACAGTGATACAAAAATGCCTTGTCTGGCTGCCCAATATCTCCCGAACGGATGGATGGATTTTTGCCAAACTTGCAGAGAAATATTCTGGGAGATGCAAAAGAACCGATTAGATTTTGGTCACCTTGGCCTTATTTGAAAGGTCACAGGAGGTCAAAGAATGCTGAACAAGAGAAATGTGTTTATAAAACACTGAGCCCTCTACCATATGCCTGCCCCTAAAAGGGAACCATGTGTAGTAAAAATATGACAAAGTTTGTTAAAAATCTAATCGGTCAATTTACTTCTCATCTCTAGTCAACTGATAAAGTTTCAAGTCCCTAGCATAATACATTTTGAGATATCTTGCTGACAAGGTTAAAATGCTGAAATTTTCAAAGGGCCTTAACTTCTATGGAGTTTGACAGAATTAGTTGGAGAAAGAACTTAATCATTTAATCTATGCGTCACCTCCAATCAGCTGACAATTTTCAAGTCCTAGCTCAAATAAGTTTGGAGATATCTTGCTGATAAAGATAATAATGCCGAAATTTTCAAAAGTACATAATTCCTACAAAAAAGACAAAATTCGTTCAAGCGTTTAACAGTCAATCTACTTATAATCTCTAATCTGCTGATTAAGTTAAGAGTCCCTAGCTTTAATCTTTTAGAGAAAGCTTGCTGAAAAAATCAAAATCCCGAATTTTCAAAGGGCCATTACCCCTCCAAAAATCAGACGGAATTCGTCCAAAAGTTAATCCGTTCATGAATTCATCATTCCTAATCAGCTGGCAGAGATTGCACTATTATTTTTTCCAAAGTGGCATAACTCTAAAAGGGATATAATTTGGACAAGAAAAAAATACGCATTAGCTATATTTGATGACGAACCCATATGTGAAATGTCAGAACTCTAGCATGCACGGTTTCTAAGATATGGTATGCGTGACGAAATTTTCAAATGGACATAACTACTACAAAAATTGACAAAATTCATTCAAAAGTTTATCAGTTTATTTACTCATCATCTCCAATCTGCCGATAAAGTTTCGAGACCCTAGCTCTAATACGTTATGCGATATTCTGCTGGCAATGTCAAAATGCCGAATTTTCAAAGGGACATTACTTATATAAAAATTGTTGGAATTCGTTTAAAAGTTAATCACTTAATTTACTCATCATCTCCAATCAGCTGCTTAAATTTCCAATCCCTAGGTTTTTACCTTTTGAGATATCTTGCTGACAAAGTCATATTGACGAAATTTTCAAAGGGCTCTTCCTCCTACAAAAAATGACAAAATTCAATCTAAAGTTAACCAGTTCATCTACTTATTATTCCTAATAAGCTTGTAAAGTTGAAGCTACTAGCTAAAATACCTTTTGAGAAATTTTGCTAACAATATTTCACTACGAATATTTCCCAAGGGGCATAACTCGGAAAGGGAGACAACTTGGACAAGAAAAAAATCTCGTGTCAGCTATTTTTTACTACGAATCCATATGTGATATTTCAAAACTCTAGCATGCACGGTTTTTAAGGTATGGTATGCGTGACGAACGGACGGACAACCCAGAGGCAATATGCCCCCCTCACTTTCCTCGAAGTTGGGGGCATAAAAATGGCTTGTCTGCACCATTTCTCCTCAATGGATGGATTTTAACCCAAGTCGCAAAGATATAATATTTGGAGATGGAAAAGAAGTTATTAGATTTTATTGACCTTGGTCTTGGTTTCAATGTCACAGAAGGTCAAACAACTTTAAAAACTGGCTTGTCTGCACTATATCTCATAAAGGGATTGATTGGTTATGACACAACATTGACAAGTGTTAGATATTGGTGACCTTAACCCTATTATCAAGGTCACAGGAGGACTTAACTTGTCAACAGTGAGGAAAAATGAGGTTGCTGTGAAAGCGCAGGTGGAGGACATCTGTTGTGTCCAAAAGCATTTCTAGTTTTATTTACAATTTGTCTATTTTGCTTGAAGATTGCTTTCCTTTCATCTTAGATTGATTGACTGTACATTTGATTTTTTTTCAGGAACTTTAATTATTGAGAGAAGTCAGGAATCAGACATGGGAAGATATGAATGTGTTGCTGAAAATGAAGTGGGTGTGGCCTATTCCTTTGGTGCAATGTTGTATGTTAGAAGTAAGTAATGGTAATCAAAGGCATTCTATTTGTACTTCAGAGAAATTAAAACGTCGTACACTTTAGTACTGGTATATACATTGCATTACTTCCCTTCACTCATCATTGCTAAACTTTTGCAAAACAATGAGGATTCAGATAAGATTCACACAATATCGTCACATTACATTTTAAGCAAAACTTTCAAAAACATCCCTCAAATGAGAAATGAACTTGGTAGGATTGAAAAGTATAAATTGGGCATGGAGGGAAGATTAACCCAGGATTCGTTCCCATGCAAAATGTAAATACAGCATCCAAAGTTATAAAACGTAAGCCTAGTGAAATGACCATAATCCGTTTTCAAAGGGCAGTCTTCCCCTTTCAAATAAGCCTTTGACATTTTATAAATGGGCCTTTCATACAATAAATAGCCAGACAGCATGTCAATACATGTAAGCACCGAAAATGGCATTGCTTAAAATGGACAGTTGATACACATGGTGTCGTAAATTTCATTTATAGATTTTTGATAAATTTTGTAATCTCAGGATAATACTGGTACTTTGAGATTTTGTGCTACACATTCTCTTTTCTCTTCAGGAAGTTAAATGATAATTCTGGTTGACTAGTGCAAGAAGGTTTTCTGAAGTATAGAATGAAATTGAAGTTCCATTTGATTGAACGATTGATTGCTTATTTTGGCTGCATCTTTGAAATCTGCAGTCTTTACTGAGACTACCTTTTATGGAACACAAGTATTTTGCTTCCTGTCAGAGCTGCCTTGGCACTGTAGTAAAAAACTGTACCAGCTAAAACGTTTCAATTACCCCACCCACCAATTTACACTGACAGATACCCGGGGAGATAAAACATTTCGTGAATGTTTTACATTTGGATGTTAAACTTTAGAAATCTGATTGTAACTTATTTATGTTTGTAAACATCTAATTTAAAGTACCAGAAATGAGAATAGTTGAATTATTGTAAACATCTTAGATTCAGGATAGGCGTCTTGTATTCAGCTGTCTCATTTGAATCTGTACTGTTTTGACTCTATTGTATGAATTCTCTAAGTGATATATATTTTTTTTTGCAATTTGGCCGACCTAAAATTAGTTGTTTGCCTTTTGGCGCTATAATTATTACATATAATTGAACAGTTGGCAATATGATCAAACTTAACTTTGTTGTAAGCTGAACCCAAAAATCAATAATAATAATTGATATAGCTTGATTAATATAGCTTGGCCAAATTAAGTACCATCTGGCATCTGGCAAGCAGTGTACATCCCGATCAGACTGCAGCTGAAAAAGTTAAAGTTTTAGAGCTCCTTTTGGAATGCACGGCGTTGCTAATGTGATATTCCTGGCATCGTAATCAAGAGTGATCGCATCATTGGCAGTATCCATGGTTGACAATTGCGTTTAAATCACATATTGACCCAACAGAAGTCAAGCACTCATTAGATCTGCTTTAGTGTTTTCTGACAATTCTTGTTATAAAATTATTCAAAGAAAAAACAACTGAATTATTCTAAGTATGTAGACCCCGGGTTGTAGATGGATTTGAGATTGCTTATGAACTAAGGTATAAAATGTTAAAAAATAAAGTTTATTTATTACTATTTGAGCCGCGACACGAGAAAACCAACAGAGTTTTTTGCGCCCAGCGCAGATTCAGATCAGCCTGGGCATCTGTCCAGTCTGATCAGAGTCTTCGCTGTCCGCACCGAGGTAGCATAGGCCTTTAGCTACCCTTTAAGCGCTTAGCAAAGAGTCTTATCAGACTGAGCGGATAACCAGGTTGATCTGAGTCTGCGCTGGGCGCACAACCACTTTGTTGGTTTTCTCGCCTCGCGGCTTATTTGTGTTAATTCAAGAACTGTTGTAAAAGTTTTTTTTATTATTTTTCCAGATCCTCGAGTACCTCCACATTTCACTATACCGCCAGAAGACGTGGAGGTTGATATGGGATCCGACGTTAATATAACTTGTGTAGCGGTTGGATCCCCAATGCCTCGTGTATTATGGCGGGAAGGAGTTAAGGATCTAAACACAACGGAAGACATTCCTATTGGTCGGAATATTTTAATGTTAAAGGATGTGCGGGAGAGTAACAATTATACATGCGTGGCTTGGTCAGAATTAGGAAATATTGAAGCAGATGTTCAAGTGAAGGTCAAAGGTATAGTTGTATTATAGTTTTCACAGCCTGTCTGAATGTTTTGTCTGCATTGGTATGCTGGTATAACGGAGGTCCAGGGTAGGATGGGTTTTGAAGATTATTTAGAAGATGATTTTAATGAATACTCCAATACATACGTTGTGACCCCCTAATTAGAAGTGCCATGTCTGCTTCATCAACATACTTTGTGACCCCTGATTGGAACTGCCACAATATGGTGGTTCAATGAGGGGTAACTAGTATGTTTTTGGTAGCAAACCAGAGAAAATTATTCCAGAATTATCCTCAGTTATCCCTGAATTATCCTGAAGCTCTGGAATGACTGTGTGTATCTGGCCTACAGTGATGAATGTTTGCATTTAAAGTGAAAAAAATATAATAGGCCTACTTATAGGGAGTTTGTCCTGCGACAATAGAAACGTATTATAGCATTCTGGTCCTTTCCGAGTTTCCCAGGTTGACAATTTCATAGTGCATGAGCGAGTGAAAACGCATTTGGTAATCCAAAACTAAAGAAACCATTGCGCAGTACTAGCAGTGTAAACATCATGCCGCCTCTCCGCCCCCCCCCTCCCCCAACACACCCACCCCTGGGCGCATACAATACACACAGGCCAGTAAATGTTGACAAATGTTTTCGAGATGCATAGCAATGACAGCTGCAACGTTTACCCACATTACAGTGCAATGAATGGTCAGAGTAAATTGCAGAGTACATTGCCCATAGGACTTAGTAAAGTTGGCTTTCCAACTATTGGCTTGGGCTAAAGGTTTTGCAATGTCACAGGTCTGATATTCCATATACACTATGGATGAGCAATTAAGAAAAAGAAAACATCAGAATCTTAATAATGTCCACCTCACTGTGGTTTGCACTTATAAATACAGTCACTGTTGGTGCATGTTCTATCAAATATTTTAATAATAGCATGATCTTATAAAACTCTACGGATTAAAAGTAAAGACAAAGGTTCATGTTCCATTCCCTATCATATGGTAAAATTGGCAGAAAAATTGGTTTTCCTTGAATTTGCAACAAGATTTGAAAGACACTATTGGCTTTCAAATGATCGAACAAGAATTGGAAAATATCTGGAATTATCCCAAGACTGTGCGATCTAATTTTGATCCAAGTGAAAGCAGAGAAAAACAATTTAATAAGGAATTAGAGTCCAGCCCTCAAACCATAGTTGGAAACAACTAAGATTACAAATAATCAAGATACAGAGAACATATGGCCAACCGAGTGAGCAGCTTGTTCCCAAAAGGTGGCCACTCAGCAACCCAAACCGAACCAAAAATAATAAGAACATACATACAACCGTCATTTTGAAAAATAACTCTAATTCCTTATTAAATTGTTTTTCTCTGCTTTCACTTGGATCAAAATTAGATCGCACAGTCTTGGGATAATTCCAGATATTTTCCAATTCTTGTTCGATCATTTGAAAGCCAATAGTGTCTTTCAAATCTTGTTGCAAATTCAAGGAAAACCCAGTTTTCTGCCAATTTTACCATATGATAGGGAATGGAACATGAACCTTGTCTTTACTTTTAATCCGTAGAGTTTTATAAGATCATGCTATTATTAAAATATTTGATAGAACATGCACCAACAGTGACTGTATTTATAAGTGCAAACCACAGTGAGGTGGACATTATTAAGATTCTGATGTTTTCTTTTTCTTAATTGCTCATCCATAGTGTATATGGAATATCAGACCTGTGACATTGCAAAACCTTTAGCCCAAGCCAATAGTTGGAAAGCCAACTTTACTAAGTCCTATGGGCAATGTACTCTGCAATTTACTCTGACCATTCATTGCACTGTAATGTGGGTAAACGTTGCAGCTGTCATTGCTATGCATCTCGAAAACATTTGTCAACATTTACTGGCCTGTGTGTATTGTATGCGCCCAGGGGTGGGTGTGTTGGGGGAGGGGGGGGGCGGAGGGGCGGCATGATGTTTACACTGCTAGTACTGCGCAATGGTTTCTTTAGTTTTGGATTACCAAATGCGTTTTCACTCGCTCATGCACTATGAAATTGTCAACCTGGGAAACTCGGAAAGGACCAGAATGCTATAATACGTTTCTATTGTCGCAGGACAAACTCCCTATAAGTAGGCCTATTATATTTTTTTCACTTTAAATGCAAACATTCATCACTGTAGGCCAGATACACACAGTCATTCCAGAGCTTCAGGATAATTCAGGGATAACTGAGGATAATTCTGGAATAATTTTCTCTGGTTTGCTACCAAAAACATACTAGTTACCCCTCATTGAACCACCATATTGTGGCAGTTCCAATCAGGGGTCACAAAGTATGTTGATGAAGCAGACATGGCACTTCTAATTAGGGGGTCACAACGTATGTATTGGAGTATTCATTAAAATCATCTTCTAAATAATCTTCAAAACCCATCCTACCCTGGACCTCCGTTATACCAGCATACCAATGCAGACAAAACATTCAGACAGGCTGTGAAAACTATAATACAACTATACCTTTGACCTTCACTTGAACATCTGCTTCAATATTTGCTAATTCTGACCAAGCCACGCATGTATAATTGTTACTCTCCCGCACATCCTTTAACATTAAAATATTCCGACCAATAGGAATGTCTTCCGTTGTGTTTAGATCCTTAACTCCTTCCCGCCATAATACACGAGGCATTGGGGATCCAACCGCTACACAAGTTATATTAACGTCGGATCCCATATCAACCTCCACGTCTTCTGGCGGTATAGTGAAATGTGGAGGTACTCGAGGATCTGGAAAAATAATAAAAAAAACTTTTACAACAGTTCTTGAATTAACACAAATAAGCCGCGAGGCGAGAAAACCAACAAAGTGGTTGTGCGCCCAGCGCAGACTCAGATCAACCTGGTTATCCGCTCAGTCTGATAAGACTCTTTGCTAAGCGCTTAAAGGGTAGCTAAAGGCCTATGCTACCTCGGTGCGGACAGCGAAGACTCTGATCAGACTGGACAGATGCCCAGGCTGATCTGAATCTGCGCTGGGCGCAAAAAACTCTGTTGGTTTTCTCGTGTCGCGGCTCAAATAGTAATAAATAAACTTTATTTTTTAACATTTTATACCTTAGTTCATAAGCAATCTCAAGTCCATCTACAACCCGGGGTCTACATACTTAGAATAATTCAGTTGTTTTTTCTTTGAATAATTTTATAACAAGAATTGTCAGAAAACACTAAAGCAGATCTAATGAGTGCTTGACTTCTGTTGGGTCAATATGTGATTTAAACGCAATTGTCAACCATGGATACTGCCAATGATGCGATCACTCTTGATTACGATGCCAGGAATATCACATTAGCAACGCTGTGCATTCCAAAAGGAGCTCTAAAACTTTAACTTTTTCAGCTGCAGTCTGATCGGGATGTACACTGCTTGCCAGATGCCAGATGGTACTTAATTTGGCCAAGCTATATTAATCAAGCTATATCAATTATTATTATTGATTTTTGGGTTCAGCTTACAACAAAGTTAAGTTTGATCATATTGCCAACTGTTCAATTATATGTAATAATTATAGCGCCAAAAGGCAAACAACTAATTTTAGGTCGGCCAAATTGCAAAAAAAAATATATATCACTTAGAGAATTCATACAATAGAGTCAAAACAGTACAGATTCAAATGAGACAGCTGAATACAAGACGCCTATCCTGAATCTAAGATGTTTACAATAATTCAACTATTCTCATTTCTGGTACTTTAAATTAGATGTTTACAAACATAAATAAGTTACAATCAGATTTCTAAAGTTTAACATCCAAATGTAAAACATTCACGAAATGTTTTATCTCCCCGGGTATCTGTCAGTGTAAATTGGTGGGTGGGGTAATTGAAACGTTTTAGCTGGTACAGTTTTTTACTACAGTGCCAAGGCAGCTCTGACAGGAAGCAAAATACTTGTGTTCCATAAAAGGTAGTCTCAGTAAAGACTGCAGATTTCAAAGATGCAGCCAAAATAAGCAATCAATCGTTCAATCAAATGGAACTTCACTTTCATTCTATACTTCAGAAAACCTTCTTGCACTAGTCAACCAGAATTATCATTTAACTTCCTGAAGAGAAAAGAGAATGTGTAGCACAAAATCTCAAAGTACCAGTATTATCCTGAGATTACAAAATTTATCAAAAATCTATAAATGAAATTTACGACACCATGTGTATCAACTGTCCATTTTAAGCAATGCCATTTTCGGTGCTTATATGTATTGACATGCTGTCTGGCTATTTATTGTATGAAAGGCCCATTTATAAAATGTCAAAGGCTTATTTGAAAGGGGAAGACTGCCCTTTGAAAACGGATTATGGTCATTTCACTAGGCTTACGTTTTATAACTTTGGATGCTGTATTTACATTTTGCATGGGAACGAATCCTGGGTTAATCTTCCCTCCATGCCCAATTTATACTTTTCAATCCTACCAAGTTCATTTCTCATTTGAGGGATGTTTTTGAAAGTTTTGCTTAAAATGTAATGTGACGATATTGTGTGAATCTTATCTGAATCCTCATTGTTTTGCAAAAGTTTAGCAATGATGAGTGAAGGGAAGTAATGCAATGTATATACCAGTACTAAAGTGTACGACGTTTTAATTTCTCTGAAGTACAAATAGAATGCCTTTGATTACCATTACTTACTTCTAACATACAACATTGCACCAAAGGAATAGGCCACACCCACTTCATTTTCAGCAACACATTCATATCTTCCCATGTCTGATTCCTGACTTCTCTCAATAATTAAAGTTCCTGAAAAAAAATCAAATGTACAGTCAATCAATCTAAGATGAAAGGAAAGCAATCTTCAAGCAAAATAGACAAATTGTAAATAAAACTAGAAATGCTTTTGGACACAACAGATGTCCTCCACCTGCGCTTTCACAGCAAACCTCATTTTTCCTCACTGTTGACAAGTTAAGTCCTCCTGTGACCTTGATAATAGGGTTAAGGTCACCAATATCTAACACTTGTCAATGTTGTGTCATAACCAATCAATCCCTTTATGAGATATAGTGCAGACAAGCCAGTTTTTAAAGTTGTTTGACCTTCTGTGACATTGAAACCAAGGCCAAAGTCAATAAAATCTAATAACTTCTTTTCCATCTCCAAATATTATATCTTTGCGACTTGGGTTAAAATCCATCCATTGAGGAGAAATGGTGCAGACAAGCCATTTTTATGCCCCCAACTTCGAGGAAAGTGAGGGGGGCATATTGCCTCTGGGTTGTCCGTCCGTTCGTCACGCATACCATACCTTAAAAACCGTGCATGCTAGAGTTTTGAAATATCACATATGGATTCGTAGTAAAAAATAGCTGACACGAGATTTTTTTCTTGTCCAAGTTGTCTCCCTTTCCGAGTTATGCCCCTTGGGAAATATTCGTAGTGAAATATTGTTAGCAAAATTTCTCAAAAGGTATTTTAGCTAGTAGCTTCAACTTTACAAGCTTATTAGGAATAATAAGTAGATGAACTGGTTAACTTTAGATTGAATTTTGTCATTTTTTGTAGGAGGAAGAGCCCTTTGAAAATTTCGTCAATATGACTTTGTCAGCAAGATATCTCAAAAGGTAAAAACCTAGGGATTGGAAATTTAAGCAGCTGATTGGAGATGATGAGTAAATTAAGTGATTAACTTTTAAACGAATTCCAACAATTTTTATATAAGTAATGTCCCTTTGAAAATTCGGCATTTTGACATTGCCAGCAGAATATCGCATAACGTATTAGAGCTAGGGTCTCGAAACTTTATCGGCAGATTGGAGATGATGAGTAAATAAACTGATAAACTTTTGAATGAATTTTGTCAATTTTTGTAGTAGTTATGTCCATTTGAAAATTTCGTCACGCATACCATATCTTAGAAACCGTGCATGCTAGAGTTCTGACATTTCACATATGGGTTCGTCATCAAATATAGCTAATGCGTATTTTTTTCTTGTCCAAATTATATCCCTTTTAGAGTTATGCCACTTTGGAAAAAATAATAGTGCAATCTCTGCCAGCTGATTAGGAATGATGAATTCATGAACGGATTAACTTTTGGACGAATTCCGTCTGATTTTTGGAGGGGTAATGGCCCTTTGAAAATTCGGGATTTTGATTTTTTCAGCAAGCTTTCTCTAAAAGATTAAAGCTAGGGACTCTTAACTTAATCAGCAGATTAGAGATTATAAGTAGATTGACTGTTAAACGCTTGAACGAATTTTGTCTTTTTTGTAGGAATTATGTACCTTTGAAAATTTCGGCATTATTATCTTTATCAGCAAGATATCTCCAAACTTATTTGAGCTAGGACTTGAAAATTTGTCAGCTGATTGGAGGTGACGCATAGATTAAATGATTAAGTTCTTTCTTCAACTAATTCTGTCAAACTCCATAGAAGTTAAGGCCCTTTGAAAATTTCAGCATTTTAACCTTGTCAGCAAGATATCTCAAAATGTATTATGCTAGGGACTTGAAACTTTATCAGTTGACTAGAGATGAGAAGTAAATTGACCGATTAGATTTTTAACAAACTTTGTCATATTTTTACTACACATGGTTCCCTTTTAGGGGCAGGCATATGGTAGAGGGCTCAGTGTTTTATAAACACATGTCTCTTGTTCAGCATTCTTTGACCTCCTGTGACCTTTCAAATAAGGCCAAGGTGACCAAAATCTAATCGGTTCTTTTGCATCTCCCAGAATATTTCTCTGCAAGTTTGGCAAAAATCCATCCATCCGTTCGGGAGATATTGGGCAGCCAGACAAGGCATTTTTGTATCACTGTTAGACTTTCTGCGACCTTTAAAGTCGGGTCAAGGTCACCCACATCTAATCAAGTCTTATCAATCTCCCGGTTATATATCTGTGCAAGTTTGTGAAAATCCATACATACAATTGGGAGATATGGTGCAGAAAAAGCATTTTTCAGTACTCTTTGACCTCCTGTGTCATTGAAAATGAGGTCAAGGTCACCAAAATCTAATCACTTCTTTTGCATCTCCCAGTTATAAATTTGTGCGAATTTATTCAAACTCCATTTATGTATTAAGGAAATATGGGGCAGGCAATGCATTTTTCAACATTCTTTGATCTCCTGTGACCTTGAAAATAGGGTCAAAGTTTCCAACGTTTAATCATTTTCATCTTACCCAGTAATGTATCTGTGCAAGTTTGGTCAAAATCCATCGATCCCAGGAGGTCATTAAAATCTAATTAATCCTCCTCACCTAATAATGTTTCTGTAAGTTTAGTAAAAATCCATCTATCCTTTCAGATGAGTGCAGACAAGCAGCTACTCCGCCGCCGACAGGATCCACATCAAAAACAATATGTTCCCCCCTTCCCTCACCCCGCCCCCATGGTCGGGGACAAAATTTGTTTTGCATGTTCAAAACTCTCTTCTTCGGTGACAGACTCGGGGCCAAGGGAAGGACATTATGCATAAATTTCCTTCAGGTTCATTTGTAAAATCATTGTGATAACTAGACGAATGAAAACAACTACCAACAAACAACGATTTCTGCTGTTTTAACCAATGGAAGAAACTCTTCCCTTTCTCTCTATATCCAAATCTTAAGCTTGACTAAATGGCAAAGCATTGGTCTTATAGAAAATCGCGTATCTGCGTCGTCAAGTGACGTTGGTTGTGCACATGATAATATCAAGTAGATGGCGAAATGAAGTCAGCTAAAGCCATGCTGGGCGTTAACATAAAGAATAACAGATCACTGATCTTTGATAGCGCTGGTTTCTTTAAAAATCAATTAGAAAACTCTCAAAGGAAGAACAATGCATTCTAAAAACATCAACTTAAAAATCTAATTTTGTGAAACCAAAAGACATACATGAAACAGTATCTATTATTGGCATAAGAAAGGGATCGATAGATATTCCGTCCTCAGCAAGCCCTCTGGTGCCATACAGTGACCCTCAAGACGGATTTGTTTTCATGCAGACAAGGTAAGTGTATTCGCGTGTTGCACCTGTAACTACAAATCTTATCTCACCCATGTCAGGGACCAACCATTTGACTTTAAGGGCTTTTTTGTGTTTAACCATGATATATTTTAACTGACCAAGCAACATGATACATTATCTTTCTCATGGTTTCAGCATTACTCAAAACCAATTTTTGGTCAGAACTTTATTTTGTCCATACCGATTTTCAACAAAGTTCAACTAGTGAACTGGGTATGAAATGATATAATTTTAACACCATAAAATGAAATTAGTTGCTCTGAAAGGTTTCATTAGGGGAAGTCAGCGGCAAGTGTATACATTATACGTAAATGGTCTTCGTCAGTGTATACCGGTAGATTATGACTTTTAACAGCTGGCATTGCACCAAAATTATGACCTGCCGTAAAATGGCTTAAGAGCATCGTCCTACTATAGAGAGCATTTCGTGAGGCTGAGAGTGTTTTAGAAAATGGCTGGGATTTGAATTTTAGCTACAAAAGCTTACCCAGACCAAACATTACAATCAGTACAGCCCATCATCATAAATTTGTATTTTGCCTAGGCATTAAGGGCTGGTCAGATCAGTTTCACTGTCCTCATTCAGACTCCTTACAATGTAAACAATGTAAACCCCCCAGTAGTTATTACTGACCGTCCCAAGGCGGTACTTTCGTTGTGGTTGCATTTGTTTTATGTTCGGTGCTGTTTAATTTATTGTGTTCTCATTTTAACCCTTCTATAATAAAAATAGAAAATAGGTAAAAATAAGTGTTAAAGACATGACTTCTCTGCCGGGGGGTCTGGTTCCCTGCACATAACAATGTTACCTGTATAGGTAAAGGTGTGAAAATTTAGTCAACCAATCAACGGACCAGAATTAACAGTCATGATGATTTTACTGGCTGACTGGAGGTGTTGACACTATGAGATCAAGAGACAGAATGACACTGTGGAAGTTAATCCGCCTTATATAGTCCCATCCCTGTCTTTAAATGTTTTTCGTATAATTTGCTTAGTCTGTTGTAACCCTTCTGTTGGTCTAAATTATTTAGTTCAATAAAGATAGCTGAGTTGCCACCTATTTGGGAAAGAGCTGCTGACTCGGCTTATCACTTGTAATTTATTGTTTGTTGGGATGTCTTTGTCAATCTTTCCCTTTGATGTTGGGGACAGGGTTTGGGATCTGATTCAGTCAGTTCCTGAAGTGTAGTTACTCTTTAAATTTGCATGTTTAGTGCCCCAAGCAGACTGTTCATTGTTTACAGTGAAACACTTAGCAAAGTGTGCTGTACCGCAGGCCACAGTGTGACCTCTGGGAACAGATTCATTTTTGTAGAAATGACTAGCACATGTGTCAGTTCAGCATAAAGTATAGTCTGTTTGCTCCCAAATGCAAACGGTATCCCCAATATTATATCAAAATTGGTGAGAGGTAGAAAATTTTCGAATGGCTCATTCTCAATTTTTATCCTGTACATAACAAAAACATAATTTCATAGAAATGTGAGGCTTTGCATAAAAAAGTTTCTTTGCAAAAAGGACCTAAAATATGCCATTTTCGCCCTTTATGTACAAGGGAGTAAAACTTAGCTGTTGGAATTCCCGTTTAGTCTTACATTTGAGCATGTAACCAGTGTATGCTATCCCTGGAACACAATTTGCATAATGAATTGAAATTAAATTCTGAATCTATTTTCTTTGTGTTGTTTCACCCATATATTATCAAATTTTGAACCATACACCTTTTCACTCGCAACACTATATAATAGTTAAATGTTTATTTACAACATAGTATAGCTGGCGCAAATTGACCTGTCTTTCTGACCTTTATGCATGAATATGCAAAATAGCACAATTCATTGCGAAATAGGAGACAACGCTTCCTAGCAGAACCACACCTACACGTATTTACGCGATTGAATGACTGCCATATCCTAAAGCCGGGTTTTCGTGGAGCGTATTATAGTTGGCTTCAGCGTCGAAACTCTTTTTGCCATGTATTTACAAAGGCAGCTTCGGCGCCGAAACCTTCATAAGGTACATGCCATAGAAAAGAGCCTTAGATATTTACAGAGCTTGTTGCTTCATAAAGCCGGTTTTCCATTTCCAAATGCCAAGGAGTTTCGGCGCGTAACTATGCTGTATGGAAAATCGCCTAAATTTTATCATATAATCATTTTTTATGAATGTTTGATTTCAGAGCTGGTTATGAGAGAGAGAGAGAGAGAGTACTCATTCAATTTTCAGCTTAGATGAATAGATGAATGGAAACGTTGCAAACACGAGCATCATGCAGTAGGTTGAGGCAAGATGCTGAATAAGTTAAGATGCTTACTTTTTCACCCATGGTATTGTAATCATGACGACCTTGAAATAATATCCAGATACGTAGATGGATGTAACACTATTCCTGTATCTCTTTATGTATCTTCTGCTACACTGTATTATCACTTTGGGTAACACGCTATTAAGATGTAGAATGCAACTCTCTCTCTCTCTCTCTCTCTCTCTCTCAGACACACGTGTCCAGGAACCCCGGTAGCTCAGTATGTTAAGCGGTGTTCTGCTGATATAGTGGCCCCTGGTTCGAGCCCCGCTGGAGACTGGAATCTTTTCGATCGTAAATGGGGTTCTAATGCACACAGCCTTTCATTATCACCTACCCATCGTCCTGATATGACTTAAATACTGTCTAAAAGGAAGTAAAACTGCACGTTATCCATCCATTCCTCCTCTCCCCGCCCAGGTTTTGAACCCTCTATGAGGCGTATGCTTTTGCAGTTGCTTTTGTTTGCAATTAAGCGATTAAAACAAATTATGTCTTCTGGAATGCATAGCATTATCGGCCCCGAATCAAAAGTCCTATTGAGAAATGATAAACTTTATTTGTACCAACCCCACGGTTAACATGGGCAAGACGTCTATAGGTTTATGCAAATATATCTGGTAAACTATTCACAATTGCATGAAGTAATTCATTTCTGGTAGAAATGCTCGTGATTCTTGAGAGGATTCGTTATTTGTAAGGCCATGATAAAAATTCTGTTTGCTGCATTCCATCCTATCCAAGATTTGGCCTTTGTGTCCTTTCTTTCATTTTTTTTCGTATTCAGTAATATTTAATCATAATACATGTAATTGTCAACTTTAAATTGGGTAACGGCTGCTGAACGGAGTTAAGACTGCCAGTGTGAGATGTCTAACACTGTTGATCATGACCAGACTGCTCTTAAGGAATACTTTGATTCGGGTCTGCACTATTTGCAAATGTAGTTAAGTCGCAACCAGCACTTGGCACCCGAAAAAAAACTTGCTCCCAACCTACCGATCCAGCTAAGTCTGTATTGGAGCACAACAAACATATTTTTAAAGGATGGCCTTAAGTTTGTTTTATAATTCATGCATCCCTTTCTGTGAAATCAACTGAACCTACTAATATATTTAAATGAGGGGTCAAAGAGACAGGTCAATTTGCGCCAGCTATATCACCTGACCAGTGACACAATGGGTTACGCGTGCGGCCAGGTGAATACATTTTACAATTTCATTCATATACGCCCACAACTGTAGTAAACAACAAGTTTACACTATTGTCTTTTGTTCTATATCAACAATATATTTGGCTTTTCTAACAAGCATACGACGCCCTTTAGTAAAACTGCTCAGTTTCTGCATTACTGGTAATGGGAAATATTTTAGAAAAGCATCCAAAATTTGTTTTTTTTTGTATTCTGTTATGTATAGTTATAGGAATTATAAGGACATGAGAACATTTAGGCCGCGACGCGAGAAAACCAACAATGTGGTTGTGCGCCCAGTGCAGACTCAGATCAGCCTGGACATCCGCCCAGTCTGATCAGAGCCTTCGCTGTCCGCATGGAGGTAGCTTAGACCCTTAGCTACCCTTTAAGCGCTGAGCGAAGAGTCTGATCAGACTTGGCGGATGCCCAGGCTGTTCTGAGTCTGCACTGGGCGCACAACCACTTTGTCGGTTTTCTCGTGTAGCGGCTCATTTAATGCAACTTTTATCGTTTTCCAGATAATAAGCAATTTTGCATTTGGGAGCAAACGGACTATAACAAATTGCTTGTCAATCTTCTGTAAAACATTCTATAACTTGTTAAATATGTCAGTATTGCTTAATTTTGCCTTTATGTAAAAAAAATGTTCATTTTTAAAGACATTCTTCAGTCATTTGTTTACCAGCCTAGATTCTCATTAGGCCTTAAATCCAGTGATACTGAACCTAAGTATACTTTTTTCGTCAGTTCATACTTAAGTAAGGGCATTTCCACGACTTAAAAAACAGCGCGAATCAAAACGAACCCTTGGGACCAGTCGGGACGCATCCCCACCGGCTTGACCCAGTCTTGCCTACTACATGTGCCTTTTAGTCTTTTATCATTCATGCAAAAGTGGATGTCGACCGAGACTATCGACAGCAGTATCAGCTCGGTCGACACTCATAAACCACAGTATCCTTTACCGTCATTGGTATTGCTTACGACTGAATTCTCGGTCGACAGCCACTTTGCACAGTACCGGATTGGTCGACATCACAGGTAAGCAAATTGGTATTATCCCCGTGTATATGTGATTTAAACAGCAATTTTGTTAACATATATCGAAACATATTTTGGATTGAAATGTGTATCAGATTTTACCACCATCATCAGACATCTGAATTCTTGGATCGTTGATATCAACAGGTGTAAAATCTTTCAACCAGTATATATCTGGTGCGTTAGGCCGACCCTCGGCGGTAGCTCGACATGCAAGTGTGGCAGTGTGGTCTTTACGGACACCTTTTAATCTTGGATTTTCTAAAATTCGGGGGTAACCCGGTGGAATGCCTGAAACACAGAATATTGTATGCACATATTTAGAAGCGATAACATAATGCAACCAAGCCCATGCAGAAAAACGAAATGCAATAAGTATGCTCAAATGAGGATCCTATTGTTATTTGTATAAATGAACCGCGACACGACAAAACCAACAATGTGGTTGTACGCCCAGCGCAGACTCAGATCAGCCTGGGCTTTCGCCCAGTCTGATCAAAGTCTTCGCCGTCCGCATGATGGTAGCTTAGACCCTTAGCAACCCTTTAAGCGCTTAGCAAAGAGTCTGATCAGACTAGGTGGATGCCCAGGCTGAGATGAGTCTGCGCTGGGCGCACAACCACATTGTTGGTTTTCTCACTCCGCGGCTCAAATAATGTCTTGCATCTGCAGATACCTCACAAGCATATTGACCAGCGATAGTGCATACTTATTCACATCAGTGCTACTTTTGGCCCAGAAAACTTGTTCACTCGACAGTTTTCAGTTCTTTGGTGTGATCCTTGCTTCCAAAGGATAACCCTTTTATAGAACATATTGAACTTCACTACAGCTGGTGATTGGGACTGTGTGGTCACGTAAAAAGTCTCCCTGCCCTTCATCATAGTGTAGATTTTATTTTCTAGTCCTTTGGGATATTGATTCCATTGTAGAACTTTGAAATATTTGAGGGTCACTGATGAGGCCTAATTGGCCGAAACTAGCTAGTCTGGCCCAGAAAACTTGTGCACTCGACAGTTTTCAATTCATTGGTGTGATCCTTGCTTCCAAAGGATATCCCTTTTATAGAACATATTGAACTTCACTACAGCTGGTGATTGGGACTATGTGGTCACCGTAAAAAGTCTCCCTGCCCTTCATCATAGTGTAGATTTTATTTTCTAGTCCTTTGGGATCATTGATTCCATTGTAGAACTTTGAAAATATTTGAGGGTCACTGATGAGGCCTAATTGGCCGAAACTAGCTAGTCTGGCCCAGAAAACTTGTACACTCGACAGTTTTCAGTTCTTTGGTGTGATTCTTGCTTCCAAAGGATAACCCTTTTATAGAACATTTTAATCAGCATGACTGCAAACAAGTATTACCATATTTCTCCAATCATAAAAGAGAAGATTTTGGCTTCACAACAATCCCCAATATTTAGATCTGTTAGATGGACCTAGGTATTTTGGTTTTGGAAGAGAACAATCCCTCTCAAAATTGGGTTACGAGGGTTGTTAAAAAGTTCTGACTCTCGCTGCATAACTTTGTTTAGCGGCATGCTGGAGGCAAATGCTTTGCATGTATTGAAAGCACTACATTGTGCCTTTACGGTGATACGCAACACTTTACAAAGGTACATTTTCTTTTTGAGGCACAACACATTTTATTAGGCCCCAGTCATACCACTGGGCTAAAGTCATATGTGAGCTTATTTTCTGTGTGCCATTCAAGTAAAAATCATCGTAAACACAACATGAATTTTTGTCAGCTGTTTGTCAATCGTTGCCGCCAATATCCATTTAAAAGTTAGAAGGGTAGCGAACGTTTCATCTTCATTCTTTGCAAAGCAATGTACAGTTCTAATGACGTTATTGAAATCGACTTCGACGTCATTTTCTAAGGTTGTGACAACTTCGTTTTTTACATTAATTTTAATTTTTCGACAATTTCGAATTGGACCGTGCAAAAGCTTCTCCTGACAAGATTTTATTTGCTAAGATATTTGTTTTTGTTACAAAATCATAATAACTTTAGTAGACGGGGGAATTGCTACTACAGAAAATGCAGAAAATCCAACTTCACGGGACAGTATGGAAACTAGATTAAATATGATTTCCGCGATATTTACAGGACACAGTTGCCTAGGGTTTGTGTTTAAGTAGCAATGACAAAAATAAAATAAAGATTGCTTATATATAAACTACGACCTTCTAAAGTAAAATTTTGCAGTGGCTGTAGGGTATACCTCTTTCAGAGACGTTCAAAATTCTGTCCTTTAAAAAATATACACTGCGTTTGCAGAGTTGTCCTGACATATCATAGCTCTATATGGTTTCGCTATCAGATGTTCTGCCTTTATGATGCTTATCAAAATATGACGTCACGATCAGAACTTTCTGAATATCCCTCGTACACCAAGCTAATTTACACATTCGGGGCAATTTTGGAAAAGAAAATATGAGCCGCGACACGAGAAAACCAACAATGTGGTTGTGCGCCCAAGGCAGACTCAGATCAGCCTGGGCATCCGCCCAGTCTGAGCAGAGTCTTTCCTAAGCGCTTAAAGGGTAGCTAAGGGTCAGAGCTACCTTCATGCGGACAGCGAAGACCCTGATCAGACTAGGCGGATGCCCAGGCTGATCTGAGTCTGCGCTGGGCGCACAACCACATTGTTGGTTTTCTCGTGTCGCGGCTCATATCTGTCTAATATCTAAATGTCTGTCTAATAGACATTTAAATTATGGTATTTTATTCATTGAACTGTTTTGTTGCTGTCTGTGACAGGCCTGGTAAATATGCAATTACATTGAAAAATTCAAGTAGGGGAAAGTCGGGTTAATTCGGACAGCGGGTAAATTCGGACAGTGAGGTTGTTTCCTTTCTATGTCAGTTGTTTGAAATTAAAACAAAATTAACTTGGCAAACAGTGAAAATCCTGATGAGACGGTTAATCATGAGCCGCCTCATCTGGATTTTTACTGTTCGCAATGGTATGTCCGAATTTACCCCAATGTCCGAAGTTACCAGACGCTACCTTAGTTAGTGCACACGGTTTGCTTTGGAGTAAACGAAAAGACTATCACGAAACTTCTGAAAGTGGCCGAACGAAAAATTTGGTTTTGCAGAAACTCTGTGACACACGACCATTTTATTGGCGTTTTCAAAGCTGATTTTTTTAAATCTATTATGGTCAACGAATTAATTGGAATCTAAATGTCATATTCACGCCTACCAATCGCTCGCATGCGGAAGCACGCTTCAGAACGCCAATCCATGAGAGGAGTTTCCGGTTTTGCAGAAGGGGAGCCAAAATCGTAAACAAATTTGACGTCGGCTCAAGGTTTGAGGTATTTATTTTCTCTGAATAACTATTTATGCAAAATAGAAGAATGCTATTTTGTCACATATAGCTGGTTTCTTCGGCACATGAAAGGATTAGGCACATGGTCTTGCATTTACCAGATATGCATTTAGTACGGCAGAGCATATGTTCAAGATCAATCTCGGCGACTTATACATGCATTTGGGTCTCTTACCTTGTCAGTTGCAAAGAAGTGAACAGAACTACTGATGCGTGAATCCAAACGTATAAAGTAAGCTTTCCGTGATGGACAGTTTAGCTTATGGTAAATATACGCAAAAACTTGTCATCGTTAGTCCGGTTCCGCAAGAGATAATAGAAAGTATAAGGAATTATTATGAGAAACAAAAACAGTTTCTGAACAATAATTGACTCATTAACATGAAATCTGTGATAAATCATTACTTTATACATTGCAGATGACTACTTTAGGTTGTTTTAACCCCCTGTATCGTTTTAAGGCCTTTTGCAAACCCTCGTTCAAACCTTCTTGCATGCCTCAAAAACAGACAAACGGGAATTAAAACAGCCAGAAGGTCATATGCAATGTATGAAATAATGATATATCACAGAATTTAAGTTAGTTTTGAACCAATTATTGTTCAGAAGCTGTTATTGTGTTATTGTGTTTGATAAAAAACGCAAAAAGTTTTTGCGTACATTTTCAAAAAAACTAAACTGTCCAAAGCAACAAACTTACTTTATACGTTTGGATTCAGTAGTCCAGTGCGTTTGGATACAGTAGTTCTGTTCACTTCTTTGCGACTGACAAGGTCAGAAACGCAAAATCAAGCAAGAGAATGCGACTTTTCCCTACATGTATATATTGCCGTGATTGACCTTGAACACATGCTACGCCGTACTAAATGCATATCTGGAAAATGCAAAACCATGTGCCTAATCCTTTCATGTGCCGAAGAAACCAGCTGCACGTGACAAAATAGCATTCTTATATTTGCATAGATAGTTCTTCAGAGAAAATAAATACCTCAAACCTTTGTTTTGTCGTGTCGCGGCTAATAGGGTATGTTTTCCAATGGTTTGGTTCATATCATCACCAGTATTTAAGGGAAAATTAAGACAAAGACCATCATACCTTCACTAGGATAAACCTCAAGATTTGCATTAGCTCTGGCTTCTCCATGCTTGTTTGTGGCAACACAGGTAAATGTGCTAGCGTCTTTCCTTTCTTTCACAGGCTCGATCCTTAGCACAGAGCCATGTGGCATGCTGAGAACTTCGTATCTGCCGTGTCTTCTTGTTTTCAATTGCTTTCCGCTTCTCTCCCAATTGAGTGTGGGTGGGGGGTAACCTGATGCTTTACAGAAGAAGCTAACTGTGAGGTCTTCGGCAACTTTCATGTTCTTTGGTGCGTAGGTAATCTTTGGTGCCCCTGAAAAGATAAAGAAATACTGGATTGTTAAGACACTATCCCCACTAAATGACCGCCACCATGGACTATTTCCCTGCTGACGTGACAAAAACTGACCATGCCGAAGGCTGTATGAAAAGGTTTCAGCTGTGAAAAACAGAATTGCTAAATTGCGGATATAGCTGAAAAGGTGAAAAATATAATTATGTTGCATATATGTTTCATTTACAAAGTATTATATTTTTAATAGTAATTTCAGTATCTTATTCATCTAAGAACTGTATATATAAATTTTCATGCTTTTATCATTTATTTTTGGGAGTAATTTCCCCTTCAAATATACTGTTATTATATTTATGTTTGAAGGGACACAGTTTGCTCACTAATTTGTTTTGACATATTTACATGATTTGTTGAATTTTTCCTTTATTTATCCTTTAAAGAACCTTCATATTTCTGTGTATGCCAGCCGACCCTTAAACTTTTCGAATAGCTATACACGCAAAACATTTCTAAAATTACAGAAATTAACCTCCAGAAACAAGGGGTGTCTGATGTATTTCCGAGGCAATTCCCAGTAATTCTTAATTAAAACTTAGGACTATAACCTTGATGCTAACATAAGTGACTACAATATATAATCTTTTGTATAATCAAGACATATATTCTTGTTTACTAGTAGTTATAATTCTATAATGCAACAGTGCAGTGACACTGCTGGTTCATCAAAGGAAATACCCCATCTCACATAGGTAACGATACAATTAGACCACAAAACCCTTATCGAATGGTATACCACTTTTTGGCTTACTTTTCGTATCCATTTAAAGAGAATTATCTCCGAATTAACACCAAACATACAGCTCTATGAGGATTTTCTGTCAGTTTCTACACAGTTTGATGTTTCTTGTAAGAAAAAGAAGGTAACAAATTAAATAATGCATGTGACAACGGAAGATTATTATGCTTGAAAGAAAAAGACCTAAAAATCCGATTCTGACCACAGGCTAAAGCTCAAGAAATAGAAGTATTTTGGCGAAAATCTGAGGTATTTTTCTTTTTTTTTCTTTATGCAAAGATACATTTTGACCCCTCATTAAAATTGTCTCACCAGGGCAGTTCTAACAAGGGGTCACAATGCATGGTTTATAATTGAGAATTTAGAAAATGTATCATGAAATATTGTCAAAAGTATCTGGAGCTCTGAGCGGCAAGCAAAATCAGAACATCTGATTGGCTCGACGTCAAAAGTTGTAAAATGACAATCAATCACGAGAGGTTTTCGCAGTTGATAGAACCTGATCCTGGAATATTTCATCACATATTTTATTATGTACTTGTAACAATTAATGTACAAAATTTAAAAGCGAAAATTATCTTTCTCTCACAACAAGGAAGCCAAGAGCATGGTTTGACCCTTCGCTCATCTGCAAACTGACAATGCAGACTGACCAAAAACGTCAGCGTATGCCACATGGCTGACTGGTATACAATAAGTCTCTTCCACACACATCGTCTGACAATGGCCTGATCATGATGTGTGGGAAACTTTTACCTTTTCCTGAGTCTAGTTTGTCTATGAACTGTCATAAGTGAGGTCTGATAAAAAAAGTTTAAAAAATATTTGTTTTATCATGGAGAGTGGGACACGCTAACTTTCTCATTTGCATATGGTCATGCCATGAACTGTCACAAGTACGGTCTGGCCATGAGGAGTGGGAAACTCTAAACTTATCATGACCAAGGTCTGACTATGAAGAGTGGGAAATATTAAGCTTTTCATGAGCTTGAACTACCCATGACAAGTATAATCTGGCCATGAAGATCGGGAAACATTAATCTTTGTATAAAGAGAGGGTTTGACCATGTCGAGTGTAAACTTAAACTTTCTGAAGACCATAGTCTGTTCGTGAAGAGTGTTAAGCTCTAACCATCTTCTAAGCAAGGTCTGACTATAAAGAATGGAAACTTTAACTTTTAATACGCAAGATCTGATTATGAATAGTGGGGAACTTTAACCTTCTAATGAGCACGGTCTGACCATGAAGAGTGGTTAACTTTAACATTTTCATGACCACGGTCGGACCATGACGTGTTGAAAGTAAAAAGTATGCAAAGACCAGGAACTGAAACAATCAAAATCCAAATCCAGCCCTCAAACCATAGTTGGAAACAACTAAGATTACAAATAATCAAGATACAGAGAACATATGGCCAACCGAGTGAGCAGCTTGTTCCCAAAAGGTGGCCACTCAGCAACCCAAACCGAACCAAAAATAATAAGAACATACATAAGGTAAAACATCACAGAAACTCTGACACCAAAAACAGGCAACAGAGAACCACAACAGAACTACCGCCTTGGATCGGTCAGTAATGAATTACTGGGGGGCTTAAATCGATTTTACAGGCCCAACCTCACCCTCAGTTTCTGAAGTGGTACAAAACATTTAGTTGGTAGTTCGGTTCGCATGAAAACTTTAACCGTCTCATGAGAACGGTCTGTCCATGAGTTGTTGTCTACCGACCAAGTAAGCAATATTTCAGTCTTGTAGACTTTATAAGAATGTATCCTACCTGAGATATATGCTTCTTGCACACCGGATAAGGATATCCACGTGCTTCCCCTGTACCTACAAATCTTATCTCACCCATGTTATCTCACCCAGGACCGGATAAAAATCACGAGCATCCGATGCATTGGTTGTAATGGAGGTCACGTATCTGCGTCGTCAAGTGACTTTAGCGTGTTAGATGATTACGTAACAAAAACGGCAAAATGACGTCAGTTTATGTATGCCAGACGTTGACGTAAAGAACCGAATGGCGGTCGTTGAAAGCGGTGTCTTCTTTCTAAATCAAATAGACACTAAAATTACGCATTCTAACATGTTTTAAAGATAATACAAAACGTGGTGTGCAAGAAAAAGTATCTATCATGGGTGTGAGGTGCGGAAAGAAAAAAATCTGTAAATCGGGATCACAGTTCGGCATCACTCGTCAAGCCTCGTGATGCCGAACAGTGACCCTCGTGACGGATTTTTCTATCCACACCTCATACCCATGAAAGATACTTATAATCTCAAGTCCTGCTACAGCTTCGCTTTTTAGCTATTTGGGCCCTTTTCGATACTAACCAGTCTTTGAATTGACTGCCTTGATAAAATTAAGAAATATCAGTATGCTTTTCTCTGGTTTACGTAACTGGGTATTGTCAGGGTCGCTGATGAGGCTTGAGTAGCCACAATTTCAAAGTATGGCCCATGTTCCTTCTTTTGAATGTGTGCTCTGCTCTGTGAAGGAAATCTTCAAGATTTTTATTTGACTTCACTACAGCTTGTGTTGTGCCGTCCATAGTGCAGGTTATATTTTATTTTTGTCCTTTAAGATCAGAGAATATATTCTAATAAATCAAATTTTATATTGGTTTAGACTTTTATTCTAAATCATCGCTTTTTAACCATTTGGACTCTTTTCGGTACTAATCAGTCTTTGAATTGACTGCCTTAATAAAATTAAGAAATCTCAGTATGCTTTTCTCTGGTTTACGTAACCTGGTATTGTCAGGGTCACTGATGAGGCCTAAATTGCCGAAACTTCAAAGTATGGCCCATGTTCCTTCTTTTGAATATGTGCTCTGCTCTTTGAAATTTTCCCGTATAAACGCACAAGAAAGCACTTATGAGCTAGCCGAAAAAAAGTCAAAGTCAACGCATGGTCATCATTCAAAATACTTGTTAGTAATCGAGCTCTTGATGGTACATGTTAAAATTTAAACAGTAAGTACATTTCAGGAACTGACTGAATCAGATCCCAAACCCTATCCCCAACATCGAAGGGAAAGATTGACAAAGACATCCCAACAAACAATAAATTACAAGTGATAAGCCATATCAGCAGCTCTTTCCCAAATAGATGGCAACTCAGCTATCTTTATTGCACTAAATAATTTAGACCAACAGACAGGTTACAACGGACTAAGCAAATTATATGAACAACATTTAACAATTATTTTTACCTATTTTCTATTTTTATGATAGAAGGATTAAACTGAGAACACAATAAATTAAACAGCACCGAACATAAAACAAATGCAACCGCAACAAAAGTACCGCCTTGGGACGGTCAGTAATAACTACTGGGGGTTTAAACCGGTTTTACTGGGCCCAAACCTTCACCCTCACCCTCCGCTGCGGTGCACACAATTAGTTGGTAGTTCGGTTCGTATGGAGGTCGCTTGACTCATCAGAGAGTCATCACGGTCAACAATTAAGATCAAGAAAAGGCCGTGATGAAGCAAGGATGAGGACTCGACAGCCAAAACGTGTTGAGACACCCGGAGATCCCTGGGGTGTCAGCAACACCACTGGAGTACTGGAGCAAAACAAGACCACCAGTTGAACCCCGGTGGGCCAAGAAACAGACAAACATCCGGCCCCAACCAACTAATATATAGCTTTATGTAGGGGCTATCATAGAGTCTGAACCCCATCGGTCAAATGGTTCTAAAGAAAAACATGTCGCCCAAGAGCAACGATCCCTCCCCTGCCGGTATATTCTCAAGTGAACTGGCCGAAATGTAAGCTTTCGGCTCAGGTAGGCTAATAAACAGGCTGCAATTCCATAGGATTTGATGGTGAGTGTGTTAACTCTAATGTTTTGCCATATATGGGCATGGTGGCCATTTTGGTCAAGTGACCTAAACCAAATGTATGTACTTTGTATAACGCTTTGCCTGAAGGCTCCATATGAACTTTTTTGAAATTGTCCCAGTACTTTCAGATAAGAAGTCATTTAAAAATGTTGACACATTACAGACAAATGACTTTTCACGAAGGTGACTAAATGACCTTGACCTCTAGAATTTCAAGGGGTTCAAGTTGTCTGCATTTCCATATCACAGGGTATTATAGCCACAAAACATGCACCTTTTAAACTTTTCACATTCAAAAGCATAAGAGACCAAATTTGACCATGTGGCAAAACAGGTCAAGGTCCACACAAGGTCATCTTTTATATAAGCTTGGTTGTACTAGAGTCCCAGATGCTACACATCACATTTCAAGGAAATCGGCCCAGTGGTTTTGGAAAAGCAGATTTTTTAAGGTTTTTGCCATATATGAGCATGGTTATGTTACCTGGACCAAATATATAAAATTTCTTTCCTGCTTTGACTGAAGTCTTCGTATGAAATTTAATTAGAATTGGCCCAGTAATTTCAGAGGAGAGGTCCTTTAAAAATGTTGACACACAACAGACAAATGACCTTTGGCCAAGGTCACTAAATGACCTTGACCTATATCATTCATAGGGGTTGACGATGACTACATTTCCATATCACAGAGCACAATAGCAACAGAAAAAATGCATAACTATAGCTTTTTCCAATCAAAAGCCTAAGCCATCACATTTGACCTTGCCATAAAATAGGTCAAGGTCAACCCAGGGTCACCATTTATATGAGCTTTGTAGTACTAGAGTCCAAAATGCTACATACCAAGTTTCAAGGCAATCGGCTCAGTGAGTCTGGAAAAGAAGATTTTGCAAAAGTTTTAATATATATGGGCATGGCGGCCATCTTGGTCATGTGACCTGGGCCATATATACCTTTCCTTCCCCGATCCTGTTAAGGCTCCATATGAAATTGGCTTTAATCGGTCCAGTAGTTTCTGAGAAGAAAATGTTGAAAGGTGTGGACGCCGACGACGGACGACAGACCAAGGCTATACTTTAATCTCACCTTGACAGGTGAGCCAAAAAAAACAAAAAGTTTTTACCATACATGGGCATAGCAGCCATGTTGGTCATGTGACCTGGACCATTCGCACTAACTTGTGTTCCCTTAATCCCTGGGAATTATATATGATAAATGGTTAAAATTGGCCCAGTGGCCTCTGAGGAAATGTTTGAATCTGTCGAAATATGAGAGACCCTGGCCAAATATCAAATAATGATCTTGACATCCTGTACTCAGAACTTTTCATGCTATCAGTTAGTTGACTGTATTTATCAGTTTCCACGAACGTTTATGGTCGAGCATTTTCCCAAATAAGGCATCCAAAAGAAAATTTGGCTTCGTGCTTAAAAAGAGGCAAATGTCAACCAAAGGTAATTATTCGAACAATCATGCTATTACTTGAGTACCCAATGCTAACAATTACGTTTCAAGGCCATGGTTCAACAGGTTCTGTGGAAGAGCTTTAACTTTTTTTTATCTTATTTGGCGTGGCTGCCATGTTGGTCAAGTGACCAGAACAGCTTTGAAATAGTTTCTTTTTTACTTTTAATGTTCCATATAATAGTTGATACCAATTGGCCCCTTGGCCTTTGAGGAGTCGTTTGAAAATGCTGAAAAGAAAGTGACCGAAGTCATATGTCAAAGAACGACCTTGATCTATATAGCTCTAGAATCTTCATTTTCTAATTTACTTGCCTATATTTACCAACCTTTATACTAAAATGTTCAACAATTTCATTGAAACGTATGCTCTAATATTATCGCTCATAAAAGTACCAGTAAGCACATCTGACCGTACCGTAAAAAAGTCAAGGTATACCCAAGGTCATTATTTGAACAACCTTGGTAGATCTTTAGGACCCGATGCTACAAGCTAATTTTCAAATATAAACGTATCCGTACCAAATTTAGTGCGACAGACGCGCGTTTCTGTATTGAACTTCATTAGTGTCGCCAAACACAAAAGTTGAAACAAAACAGATGATAGGTAGGTCTCGGCAAGCAACGAGCATCCCTCTCCGACCCACACTAACTGTCGCATTCCGCGGAACACATTAGCTGCAGACATCAGGTAAGAGACGTCTACGTATTAACTAGCGACCAATCGGTCTTTTGGTTCTGGAGAAGAAGATTGTTACAGGTTTTTGTTATGTACCATTTATGGACGTGACGGCCACGTGGAATGCGACCAGAACCCTTTTAAAATATTTTCTTTCCGCTCAACCCCTGGGTAATTCATATGAAATTCGATTCCAACTGACCCAAATGATTTGATGAGCTGTTTGGAATTGCTGAAATGTGATTGAACTCGGGCAAATGGCAAAAAAAGATCTTTACTGCTGTAGCTCTAAAATCTATGTTTCCTACATTTAGTTGACTGTATGTACATGTATCAACTTGCCTACCAGCCAAATCTTCGACAGTTTCGATGCAACCTTTTTCCCAAATTAAAGCACCAGTAAGTAAATTAAGTAAATTTGACTTTGCCGTAAAAATGTCAAGATCAACCCAAGTCATTAAAAAAACCCGGTAGGACTCGAGCTGTCAATGTTACATTTCAAGGTCATCGGTAAATTGATTCTTGATACATGTATGTAGGATTTGATTATATTTATTCCTAATCATTGCCTATCTTTTTACTATGTATGAAGATTTTTAAACTTATGGACGTGGTCGCCTTGGTATTCAAAGACATGTAACACTTATCATTTAAACAAGTTTGGTTTTCTAAGCCAAGGAGGCTGCTAATCAATTTGGTTACAATCGCCCAGTGGTTCCAGAAGAAAATTCATTTGAAGATGTTGTGGGACGAAGACGGACGACGACGGATGAAAACGACGGAACTTGGCGCTCCTATGTGCCCTCGGCGCAGTTTGATGTACATTACCAATTAAAGATCTACGTCTACACGATGGGGCACTAGTAAGGTCTCCATTGTTGCAAACTGTTGTGTTGTTTCCGACAACTTCGTAGTCACTGTCACACGTCACTGTAACTGTTGTACCATGTGAAACACTAGTATCCGGGATAACCATGTCATTGGCTACATGAAGGATGTCACAGTCTGTACCAATGAAAGTAAAACATACTTAATATAGAGGATCTTACATGAGTGCTCATGCATATTGAATTTATTAAACGAGTTGGGGGAACAGATAAGATGCGAGGCTATACCGAGCTTCGTATCGTTTTCCCCCAACGCGTTTAATAAATTCCATAAAACAGGACCACAGGTGCAAGATGCTATTTATCATATGACTCAAACTCGCATTTTATCAGCACATTTTGCACTAAAATGCGATTTAATGGACGTAAACGTATAACGTACCACATAATTTGCACATTTAATCCACTAGTTGATTATCGTTTTAATGCATGGCTTTATTACACTCTCAGATGGAGCGTCATATGATAAATAGAGATTATTACATGGGGTTTTCGTTATCACTCGCTTTTTCAGCCCGAGACTCCAATATCGGACTGAGGGCAAGCCCTCGGTCCGATATTGGAGTCCCGGGCTGATAAAACGGGTGATAACGAAAAACCCATGTTATGATCTGCTTATCATATAGATTCTAGTTAAGTAAAAAATGTCCCGAAATAGTTACTAGAAATTAACATTTCTGAAGTTGTGAAAACTTGCTACAACTGCTGAAGGCCAAGGCCTAAATGGGCATCAAGCAAACACAACGGCAGGGACACCCGAGTGTGAGGGTATTATTTTATTGTCTAATGAAACGAGGCAGGCAACTGACGACAAGTTGCTAATGAAACGACGGATCTTACGATAAGTCTTACTAACACGCAGCATCACTGCGCCATCTGAAATATATCCCGCCCGTCCAGTCTAGTAGCGCTTGCCGTTTTGTAGCGAAACAAAAAATTCAGCCATTTCATATTTATTTTGACACCAACGTGTTTCTTTCGATCTAACTAAGAAAATGAGTGGTCACACTTTATGTCCACGAGATAGAAGCTCTGAAAGGATGGGAAATTTGTTTTTCTGCAACATCGCTTGCGCCATTTCAACGTTGAACTATCTCACGCGACGTCGTTGGCGTTAACGACGGGCCGATAAACGTATCGGACCGGGAAACCCTTTATCGGACGATGGGCAAGATAAAAATTTCGAAAGCCAAGCTTTATCAAATATGCAGATTGCCTCTTAGGCAGTCCAAAATTTTGTATCTCTTTGATAAAAGATATTATAACTGCCTGTAGAATGAAACCTTTTACTGTTGTGCAAATATTCTTTTTCATCAATGTCCTTCTGAGTTTTACGAATAAGGAATTTTATTTTAAGAAGAGGTTTACTACTTAGTTATACTACTTTCCAATATTATCTATGAAAAGGCCAGAATTTGAAATGATTGAATTTGCAAACAACATAGATCCGTACGAGGCCTTATCCAGAGCTTCACTGTTCCTTTCCTGGCTTTGAATTCTCAGGACGATGAACACTTTTTTGAAATATTGCACACGTAAATTTTGTCGTCAGATTTTGGCGCCTTTAAGGTTATAACTACTAGTGTAAAATGGTCGGTATAGTGACCTGACTACACGATTAAGTCAGGAGTCCATTAAACAGCACTTAATTTGACGTCTTCCGCATTTAAACAAATCGTATGAATTAAATAGGCCGGTTTCATGAACATATCTTAGATTTGTGCTTAAGTTACAACTTAAGTTATAACTTTAGTAAAAAAGTAAGAATGACTTAAGTTCGTACTTAAGCCGTTTCACAAATTCATCCTAGCAAAAACTTAACCTGTTTTGACTTAAGTCTTGTCTATTTTTAGGAGTCTATTTTAGCCGTGTTAAATGTCTGCAATATACTTTTATGTACCAAACAATATGATAACGCATCTGAGCCGGTGGTGTAGTGGACAGCGTTTTGCGCTCTAGCACAGACAGGTACGGGTTCGAATCCCCACTTTTTCCCTTTCATATTTTTCAGTTTGTTTTATTCTATTTATTTTTGTATTTATTTACGGTACTTTAATTTAATATATTACTGCTTTACTTTTATGCATTCTAAAGTTAAACGGACTATACGAAGTTTCCTGACATGCTTTTCCTTATTTAAAACTATGCTTTCCCAACCATTTGGGCTGGTCGTGGTCGGGAGATAGTGCTGGGTAACTTTCAGTGCTGGGATTCCTCCTAATATGGATAATAGCGGGGCAAGGACCAACTGTGCTTCGGTAGGTGCGGGCGGGTATTGTTTGGACAGTTTTTCTCTCTCCTATCCTATCTCTTTTCCTTCTCCCTCTCTTTGAGAGACGGTTCGATATAGACTGAAATACTGTCTCAAAGAGCTGTTAAACCAAAAACAACCAAGCAACCAAATCTCCTTGCCGGGCCGGGTAGCGCAATCGGTAGGGCACCCGACTCGTAAGTCGGAGGTCCTGGGTTCGAATCCCGGTCTGGCCACATACTTTTGTTTCTCCTTCCGCTGATTCAAGAAGGGCAGTTGTCAGTTACTGGCGAAAGTATGTGCACTTAGTACTGGTTAACCGCTTAGGAGGTCTAAGCCTGCCCAGGAATAGTGTGGTTAGGTTAACTGACCGTCCCGACATGACCTTAGTTGTTTACCGTGGACGTTAAGCATAAAATCAACAACAACAACAATCCAACGTCTTATGCCTCGTTCAATTGCGGCAGACACAGTAAGTGCTGCGCGGAAGTGATAGAGTTGTCTAGTCGAAAACTTGATCAATAGAAAGGATATTATTGGCATCAGAAATGTTTAGAACTGCTGACATCGTTAGCCGTTATTAGTAGTGTCTACAATGGTCAATACCAAACAGTAGGGTCCCTCTTTCAGACCTTCAGATAAGAAGGGGAAGCACGGATAATTTAGGGACAATTTTCAATATTTCTCCATAAAAGCATATGTTGTGACCCCTCATTAGCACCGTGTTGCCGAGACGGTTCTAATGAAGGTCACAACATATGTTTTCCTTCAGAAACAAGGAAAATTATCTCTGTTACCCCTTCTTATCTAGAGCACTGCTCTTTCTTCCTAAAAAGTCGACTATTTAGTGACATATACCCAAATCGGATAGGCACTTCCTCACTACAGCCACTTGCCCACACTTAATTCTTGTATTCCAACGTAACAGGGGGCGGTCGGGTGGTGCGATGGTGCTGCGTGTAACTTCCAGTGCCGGGGCGTCCTACTGATTTGGATAACAGTAGGGCAGGGGCCTAATGTGCTTGCAGTAGGTGCGGGTTGGGGGTTGTTTAGACATTTTTTCTCTCGTCTATCATTTCTCTCTTCTTTCTCCCTCTCTCTGGGAGACGGCCCTATATAGACTGAAAAACTATCTCAAAGGGCCGTTAAACCGAAAACAATCAATCAATCAATCAATCCAACGAAACATGGCTACAGGAGAATTTTGCGGGACTTCGGCATGTCCAACTCTCATCATGGCTGAATTCCTCGATCTGAAATGCACCTTTATGTGGGCACGCACGTACAAAAACATTTACGCCCGAATGATCATGCAGGCCATCCATAAACTCGCACAGATACCGCAAACTTTCGACATTTTGACGTCCCAAAGTAGGGCAAGGACCTGCTTCTTTTGCGGTAGGTACAGTATCAACGTGGCCATTAAGGTAAAAACAATCAACCAGTCGCAAATTAGGCGTCACTCTACATGGAACCTGCATGGAGGTTTAGTTTATAATTTCTTCATATTGATAGAAAGAGGGGCAGACATACAAAAAGACACACACACACATATGCGAATGTGTTTGTATGAGACTTTATAAACTTATTGGCTTTGTCGTGAGAAAAAGTCCTGATTGTAGAGGCCTGGGCTGCCATGTACATACCGTTTTTTCACCTTATAAGCACCCAGTGCCGCAAGGGATGGGTCCTAAATCCGAGCCCTGTCTTCATCACTTTAAGAAGTGCTGATCTATGCATTATGTTAACAGTTTTAATAGCTTTAGTTCAGCTTTGGCAGAGCTATGAATTTACCCACAAATGGCCGCAATTACAGAACATGGGGTTCCCGAAGCATGAACAGTAGAAGACTGAAGGAGGACACAATCAAACCCTATCATGTACAGTGCCTACTAAATGAACAAAGAGAAGCCGGAACAGAACCCACACTGAATGTGCAGTAGCAGAGTTACTTGTGTTTTAAACCGCTTATTGATTACAACATAATTCGAGACGCATAATGGATGAACAAAACAGTGTTCATTTATTCACGCATTTTGTGGTGGCATCCTATCATCGGCGTATCTACCGTACTCATTTTAAATAAGAACTTAAGTCACCTCGCTGGTTCACTTAAGTTTCAAGCAAAATCTAAGCAAAGAGTTTAAACTAAGAATTTTTGTGAAACCACATAAGTATAAACTTGCGACTTAAGTTATAACTTAAGTCAAAAGTTCTTGCTTAGATCGTTTGTGAAACTGGCCCCTAAAAATAGTCTTCCAGATTTTGGGCTTATTTATCTAATTTATTCATAAAACATTTGTCACAGACCCTGATCAAAATTGTCTTAAAAATGCACAAACGTAGGTTTGTGCATTACAATATTCTGGCTCAATGTAGAGATCCCAAAGAGGGATCACAATATAGTATAAACATGTAGAAGGGCCAAACACATATTTGAAAGGCGATTAACAGAATTAGCCCAGAATGATTATCACCTTCTCAGGAATTCTCAAATTTTCTTTTGGTATCTAGGGGAGAGTCGGGTAACTTCGGACAGCGGTAAAATTCGGACTGTGACATATTTTCCTCTATATGTCAGTTGTCTGGAACTAAAACAAAAAAATAACTGGCCAAACAGTGAAAATCCTGATGAGACGGCTCATTATGAGCCGTTTCATCTTGATTTTTACTGTTTGCAATGGTATGTCCGAATTTACCCGCCTGTCCAAAGTTACCCGACTCTCCCCTATGTCAGACCAGACTGTCATGAAGGCAACGAGGATGTTTGATGATAATAGTTGTCTAAATACGACTGTAGATAAAACGTGACATCAGAACGGACCAGGATGAACCTCTTATCTTGTGTGAAAAAAGGGACAAAGCTAGTGTCCTGTCTCTAAAAGTCGGAAAAGTCCTGCTGGTGAAAATTGTTTTGCCTCGGAAGCTTGGCATGGATCGAGCTTTATCATATGACGTCGCATCTGAGAGTGTAATAAAGCCATGCATTAAAACGATAATCAACTAGTGGATTAAATATGCAAATTACGTCGTAACGTTATGCGTTGATGTTCATACAAACGTTGCGTTTTCTAATGGCGAAATCGTGACGTTTTAGTGCAAAATTTGCTAATAAAATGCGATTTTAGTGTCATATGATAAATAGAATCTTGCTTTCATGCTCCTGTATTATTGAATTTATTAAATTCGTTGGGTAAAACCGATAAGATGCTCGGCAAAGCCTCGCATCTTATCGTTTCCCCCAACTCGTTTAATAAATTCAATAATACATGAGCACTCATGTAAGATCCTCTATTTAACAGAATTAGCCTAGAATAATCATCACCTGATCAGGAATTCTCAAATTTTCTTTTGGTATCTATGTAAGACCAGACTGTTATGACGGCAACGAGGATTTTTGATGATTATAGTTGTCTAAATACGACTGCAGATAAAACGTGGCATCATGACGGACCAGGATGAACCTCATATCTTGTGTGAAAAAAAGGACAAAGCTGGTGTCCTAGCTCTTAAAATCGGCAAAGTCGTGCTAGTGAAAATTGTTTTGTTTTGGTAGCTTGGCACGGATCGAGCTGTACATCAAAGTGAGTGAGTAAGGATATTAAATCGGCTTTAACGGCCAACGGGCATATAGCTTATACGGACAGGAGACTTCGGTTTACAGTCCTATCTGAAAGACTGGAGGAGTGGGAATGATCTTTAACTCTCAGTCAACTTACATACATCTGCCAGCGAAAAAAGATAACAAAATGGGTTGGATGGATTTCTAACTTTAGGTTTGTCTTCGTCTTTACATGACTATAACAAAAAGAAAAGGACAACAAGTGGAAACAAAAGGAACCTTCAACTCAGAATATCTACCTAAATCTGCCAATGTATGCCGATAGAAAAAAAGTTCTGAATGCGTTTCCCTCAGTCAACCTATAGACATCGGCCAATGACTACCTAGATGAACCTCTAACACTCGGTCAGTACATATAGCTGCCAGTGAAAACGGACTGTTAAACTGAAGTATAAAGCATGCCAATAAAAACTGAAAATTAACATATTTCTGACTTATTTCGTAGTATGCCGAATCAAATTACATTAACATACTGATTGCGTAAGCCCATCAATAAGGACAGCTGAGTAGCTGTAGTATGGAACACCTTGCTGTTTTGGTGTGTAGCAAGTCCACAACACATAGTAATATCACAATTTGAACTAGATCTGTTGAATATTGATTGGTCCTCTGAATTGACGCCCCTAGCAAAATCTGGTGACTGAAACATGGTTTTCTGTTTGGTAGCATTGTCTTACTGCAGAATTAAATAGACTTGTTGTACCTACATACGGTCGTTATGGTATGTAGCCTACTAGGACAGGAGGTCAATCTGTCCAGTTGTCTTACTTTGGAAAAACAAGACGTATTATACTTAGATATGAAAGCTATGGGATATCAACTACCTGCGTTATTTTATAATGAACTTACCTTTTAAACATGTCGGAACACCATTCAAAGTACCGTTGTCACATGTCACTGAGTTCATTCCAGTCATTGTAAAACCAATATCACACACCACTGTTACAGCCGTACTATGTGATACATCGGAAGACGGGTTAGCCATACCATTCGCCACATTTAGTCTAGCACAATCTGTACAAAGAAACAAAACGAACTGAACTTCACAGTCACGGGTAGCCATATTAATTGTGGAGCACATATTATTGCATGCACTTAATTCTCCCTAATATACAAAAAATGCAAAGTGGTAACTATATTTGAAAAAATATTGAGTATACATATGCATCGCAAACATATAAACAGAAAAAAGAATGTTTGTCAGTCTCATAGATGTCAAGGTTTTCTGTCTATTTATCAGGTATCATTATAAATACACATCATCTTATTAACGGACGGTGGATCCATCCTGAAAAAATGGTAAAGCCCCTAAGTAATGTATTTTTACAGTTTCAAGGCGGTACTACTGTTGTGGATCCTCAGTGTTACATGATGTTATGTCCGCGTGTCTATGGTTTCGAGCTGTATTGCCACCAAAATAGTTGCTTTCTGTTTTGTCTTGTAATTTAAAAAAGAAAACATGTTTAAACAGATGCTGCTGCTTTTTAAATTAGGGTAGCTGAAATACCACCTGTTTGGGGAAGAGCTGTTCATTAGGTCTACCACGCGTGTCTTTCGTGAACTTTAGTCAATTTATTTAGTGCTTCTTTTCATTTTCGGTTTAAAGGCGGACGCGGGATTCAATTCTATTATTTCCTGATCATTGTCTATATTTTTTACTTTGAATTTTACAAAGCTAATTTTCCTATTTTGGATGGCGACTTTTCTCGATCTTTCTCTTATGGTGTTTAGATTTTCTAACTTATTCGATTTGCTAGAGAGTCACTAAGTTCAATGCCCGTATTAAAATTCTAACTGCTTAACTTCTGCAACAGAACTATCGGTAGTATGAGCTTCAAAAAGCGCTTACAAAATTTTACCGCGGATACTACATTGAAGGTCGGATTAAAATCTGGTTTACAACAGGAACAATGGCAACCTGAATTCTATTGTGATTTAGCAAATTTAAAACTTCGACATACAAACAGTTATTTGTTTTAGTTGATTAAGGCCGGAGCTCGTCTCGTCTGCTGCTTAGTCATTCGGGATTAAATGGTGGTTTTCAAATAAAAAAAACAATATAATTACCTTTAGAAATAAAAGTATGTTTGGTCTCTGTCTTTCGTCGCCAGATATTTTCAGGTCACTGATGGGGCTTGAATAGTAAAAACCTTAAGAGTACGAGGGTTGTTCAGAAAATTCTGATTCTGGCCGCAAAACTTTGTTTAGCGGCATGCTGGGGACAAATGCTATGTATGTATTGAAAGCACTACATTTCGTCTTTACAATGATACCTAATACTATATAAAGATATATGTTCTTATTGAGTTACAACGCATGTTATTTGGCCCCAGTCATACCACTGGGCTAATTTCATATGTGAATTTATTTTCAGTGTGTCATTCAAGTAAAAAAATCATCGTAAATACAAAACAAATTTTTGTCAGCTTCTTGTCATTCGTTGCTTTCAATATCCAATCAAAAGTTAGAATGGCAGCAAACGTTATCAATTTAGTCCTTGCAAAGCAATTCGCAGTTCTTACGACGTTATTGAAAACGACGTCGAAAGCTCGTAGCTGCTTCGTTGTTTATATTTATTTCAAATTTTCGACGGTTTCGAATTGGCCTAAACAAAGGCTCTTCCTAACAAGATTTTGAATGTTAAGACCCTTGTTTTCGTACAAAATCATTACAACATTAATAGAAAGGGAGAATTTGCTACTACATAAAATGCTTTTAACCTAAATTGAAGGGGCAGTATGGAGCCTAGATTGAATATATTTTCCGCGATATTTACAGGCCAAAGTTACATGGGGACTAAGTTTTAGAAGTAATGATGAAACAATTTCAAAGACTGCTCCTACATTAACTATGACCTTCTTAAGTGAAAATCTGCAGTGACCGTAGGACATACCTCTTTCAAAAACGACTAAAACTATGTCCTGTAGAAAATATACACCGCGTTTGCAGGGTTGTCCGACCATGTCATACCTTTATATATTTTCGCTATCAGAAGTTCTGTATTTATGATGGTTACAAAAATAAGACGTGACGAACAGAACTTTCTGAACATCCCACGTATGACTTATGTTCCTTCTTTTGAATGTGTTCTCTGCCCTTGAAATCTTTCAGATTTTAATTTGACTTTACTGCAGCTGGCGTTGTATCGTGTGACGGCCGTTAAACGTCTCCCAGTACATCTTCTATGGTGTAGATTATATTTTATAATTTTGCCCTTTGAGATCAGAGGATATATTCTTAGAAATCAGAAAATGTTTGACTACATTACAGTCGCAGTTTAACCATCGCGCAATTTATTCATTCGGACACCTTTTTTGAAACATAACAGACTTTGAATCGACTGCCGTAATCAAACTAAAATAAAAAAAATCACACTTTTCTCTGGCGTTCGTCGCCAGGTATTGTCAGAGTCACCGATAAGGTTTGAATAGCCGAAACTTCGAAGTGTGACTCATGTTCCTCCTTTCGAATGTGTTCGCTACTCTTGAAAAAAAACACTTTAAGACTTAATTCTCCTGCTCCAGTATTTCAGTAACGTTGCTTGACATCCAAGGATCTCTAGGTGTTGAATACGTTGTTTCTGTCAAGCCCTCATCTTTGGTTCATTATAGGTCTTATCAGTGATTTGTTAGTTTCTTGTGATGTTAGTAAACCTTTTTGCGGACACAACAGCTAACTAAATGTTGTGAGCAACTAAAGAAGCAGAGGATGAGGGTTGTGATCTAGTGAAACTAGTTTAAGCCCCTCCCCCAGCCCCCGCCAAGCAATCTATCACTGGCCGTTCCAAGACGGTTCCCCTGTTGTGGTACCTCAATGTTACATATCATTGAGTCTGCTTGTCTATGGTGTCAAACATTATGGTCACCCGAATATTTGCAACATCTGCTTTCTGTTTTGTTTTGTTTTGTAATTACAAATAAGCCGATCGTCGCCCGACAAAGAATGTGACAAAGAATGCAGCCTTTTATTCTGTTTAGAGCACTTGTATTGCCAAACAATAAAATATATGTATGCAAAACCTGGTTAGTATGTATGAAAGAGCATGAATTCAAGATTCTATTTATCATATGACAATAAAATCGCATTTTATTCGCAAATTTTGCACTAAAACGTCACGATTTCGCCATTAGAAAACGTGACGTTTTATGGACGTCAACGCACAACGTTACGACGTAATTTGCATATGTAATCCACTAGTGGATCATCGTTTTTAATGCATGGCTTTATTACACTCTCATATGCGACGTCATATGATTATCTACTTCAAATCAATTCAAATCATAGTAGACTCACAAGCAGTCTGGCGACTGTGTCAATGTGCTCTGATTGGTAGGATTGTATTTCTTGCAGAATAAAAAGATAATAATTATACCTATATATGGTAGCTCTGATTTACAATCTACCAGAACAAGAGCTCGAGCTTTCCAGTTCTCTTTCTTCGGAATATAAAATTATAGTTATACCTGGATATGGAAGCTATGATATATAATCTACCAGGACAGGACATCGAGCTGTCAGCCGGTAAAACGCGATCCTGTAATTAAACTACCTTTTAAACATGTCGGAACACCAGCAAAAGGACCATTGTTACATGTCACTGCGTTATTTCCTATCATTGTAAACCCACTATCACACACAACTGTAACTGTCGTACCATGTGGAACATCGGAAGGCGGGTTAGCCATACCATTGGCCACATTTAGTCTAGCACAATCTAAACAAAGAAGATGAAACAATCTAAATTCAAAAGTCACTGTCTACAGTTCCTAACGAAGTGTGTGGTGTTGCCTACATTTCAATCTGACGATAATACAAACAATTCAGTGGTTGCATATATTGGAGAGATATACAGTTGGGTACACTCCCACCCCTCCCCCGCCCTCTCCCCTTCGAATGGTTATCCTTTTTTTTAAATGACACTGCCACTAAGAAATTCCAAATCGATAATTGCGCAGACTGTGTTTTTCATCGAACCGCTGTACACGGTGGAGCTTTTATGATTTTAGTCTTGGATAAAAAGTTTATCTCACTTCTTGGAAAAAAAATAAATTCCATAAAATTCCATTCATATTGTGTTCAGATATGTTATCTGATAAAGCAGATTGTGTTTAATTTTTTATGCACAACTGTGAGAAAACCGCAAAATTTGTTCGAATGGTATAGCGATGTACCAAACGACAGTGTTATGAAATCGCTCAGTTTTCAAATTACCTCCCTTTGTATTAAACGAAGAATAAATTTTAAACACCGATATTGTCGATGGTTATGGTTTGAAGCTGCAGTATATTTTATGAGCGATTTACCGTTCTGTGCTTCATTACAGTACGAATACTGGTACAAAGTGTTCTTTTCTTGTTTGAAAAACACAGAGTTAGAATGTTACCACCCCCCCCCCCCCTCGAAAAAAAAATCTATGTTAGAGTAAAATGTCTGTTTACAGTTTACAGTTTCTGGATACCTACCTATGATTGTCTTGTTTCCCCAACCCCAAAACAACCGAAGACCAAGGTTAGTTATGACGTTTTGTTTTCAGATAAAGGAATGCACAGCTGCTTGTGATGACTGATAGCTCCATGAAGTATGAAAGTCAGTAAAACAGTTTCTAGACAGTAAAGATTTTGGTTAATAACACGACATAACTTTGATTCTAATAATACTTATTGAACCGTCCATCTTGAAGCGCGGTAATAAGGACAGTCATACAGAACCTGTAGAAACAAAATAGATCCATACCAGTCATGAGGGGATTCATGGGTGTCTGCTAGATAAACAAACATTTTATATACCACGCAAAATTATTCGCATTGGTTATTTGCAGTTTTACGGTCTTTTCAACAGTACTTCAGTCATATCGAGGTAATGGAAAGGTACTAATAAAACGTTGTGTGCAACGGAACCCGTTTTCGGCTTCCGTTGGTTCTTATTTTGTGTTGTCTTTTCCCACATGGTGTCTAGGATGGGCTCTGGGATTGAACTTCTCCACCACTGTCCTAACCCTTGTGGTATTTGGATATAGGGTGACATGTGCATCCTCAGCTGCCAGGATAAGTGCAATGATTGTATTTATCTCATTTTGTAAACCTTTTCATGACTAATAGGGTCTACTGAATAAAATAAAATTGTGTCCCGATAGCATTTACAGGAGCAACCTACGTCAAAGCGCGCGCGCAGGAACTTATCATTCGTCGGCCATTTTGAAAAACACTCACTCAGGCGGATTTCTCGTTTGTAACGTATAAGAGATAGGCTTGTAACACAAGGTAATACGGCGATAATGTGCCTATGTGTACATATGGTCCAGATATATAGGACATGACTCTTCAAAAGGTAAGAAACGCCGCACTTTATTTTTTGATGTGAACATCTGGAATAAACATGTATTGAGCAGAGTCAATTCAGAATACTATAGTGAAGTGTTTTCAGATTTAGCAAGTACGTTTTGATTAATTCTGGTGACATAAAGTCTAAAACAACAATCGGTACCCAATCGACTAGATATTTGGATGTTTCAGTGTTTGCCAGAAATAATAATGCAAAATATTTATCTTTTTTAGTTCAAGACGGCCGCCGATAAAATGAATACGTCGTCAGTGGTATGATGTAGGTTGTCACCCTTGATCAACTTTTGACATTGTTCAAAAATAGCAAGCGGTCGGTAGGAAGTTGTACTTAAAACGCAAGATACTGATCTTTCACTGATTCTGAAACGGTTACATAGACATTCCATTAAACTCAAACTCCAAATTTTGCCAGCAGTTTACACAAACATCCTAAAAAGATCAGAACCTGTTAGTAGTGGCTGGCTGGTGAATGACACGTAGCAAAAATAAGTTACATAATTGTTTATAGAATAATTGAGCCGCGAGACCAGAACACCAACAAAATGGTTCTGCGCAAAGCACAGACTCAGATAATGCTGGGCACTCGCCCAGTCCGATCAGACTCTTCCCGAAGCACTTAAAGGGTAGCTAACGGTCTAAACTACCTCCATGCGGACAGCGAAGACTCTGGTCAGACTGGGCGGATGCCCAGGCTGATCTGAGTCTGCACTGGGCGCACAACCACTATGTTGCATTTCTCGTGTCGCGGCTCAATTTATTCTGGTACTCACCTCTCTGACACTTGACGTTTGTCTCCCAGAACACGGGAGTCTTACACTGAGCAGAGCCTGTCTGACTGTAGCCGGAGTCACAGGAAACCTCTGGAGTGCCGCCAACAAATGAGTCTCCAGAAACATCTCCATTAGGAATTTCCTTGTGTGAGCCACAGTCTAAGAATAATATATAAAGCCGTGACGGTCAAATGGAAGGACTAACAAGTTGGGAGTTCGATCACTAACCAGGTGGTCGCTGTTCCCTTTATCACTTGTTACCCCTATGGTAAATCAAGAATCAAGAAAAACCGTCAAGTAAATACTGGTTTATTGATTTTAAAGAGTTTTCAAAGCGCGGGAAACCAGTCCCAACCTCGATTCAACTAAATGATTTCGGCGGTTTGTTCCGAGGGGATCCGAATTATTGTGAACTAGTGAAACCAAACTATAGTAAGCTGGATCAACTTGGTTAGACCACATTTGTCCGCGGTTGATTATCGAAGCGGGTATCCACGCAAGTCTATCACCAATCTGTTAATTTTCACTGTCTGATCAGATCTGGAATAAATGTGCTTACTTTATATAGACAATAATTCAACCATGGTAATGTTCAGAAAGCGAATTTGGCATGACCTGACCAGATTTTATGCAAGCCATCATTAGTAGTGGCAAGATGAGTCCGCAGATCCTGTATGGTTCCCATTACAGTAAAGCCAGAGAAAGACTTGACACCCTTGTGCAACCCAGTTGCACATGGGTTGCACTACACCTGAGCTAGCTTTGAGCATTGAGTTGCACCCCATTCTCAAACCGTAGTGCACATGAAGTTCAGAGCTCAGATTGAACCTTTACACCTACTTTTATGATTAGCCAGTCATGGAATGGACAAACAGTTTGTGCACTACCCAGATCATCTTCTTTTTTTTTTTAATTTTTAGTGCAAGAGTAAAGAAAATATAACAATATTAAATTTGTATTGGTTTTAATTTTCTGATGTCTTTCTTTTTTCTTTTTTTTTCTTTTATTTGCAAAAGTGAAAATTATCTTAGTTTGTGTATTTTTTGTCTTTTTTCTGTCTTTCATTCTTTCTTTGAGTATTTTTAGAAGACAATTAAAATAATGCACATACATGTATGTTAATTTATTCTTAATATAACAGAAAAAAAAATAAAATGTTGTAATAATCTATTTCAAGTAAAAGAGAAGCCATGTGTTGTAAGCTATTAACTATCAACTTTATTTTAAAGAAAATATAAGAATTTTAAATTTGTATTAGCGTTAATTTCTGATGTCTTTCTTTTTTTACTTTTATTTGCATATGTGAAAATTATCTTAATTTGTGTATTTTTTCTGTCTTTAATTCTTTCTTTCAGTTTTGAGAAGACAATTAAAATGATGCATATCACCTTATTTATTCTAAATATCATAGAAGATGATTAAAATATTATAATAATCTATTTTAAGTATCAGAAAAGACATGTATTGTAAGGTTATATTTTATTCTTTTATTTGATCTTGAATCATGACAAAACTAACACAATGAGTTGTGGATCAAGCATATTCAAAGGTAAATCTGTTTGTTTGTTCTTTAATCTACTTTCATTACCCTTTTGAATCTTAGTTTATTGTACTGTTGTTTTAACAATAAACTCTAAAACTGAGTAGATACATGTATTTCACACTTCTGCGGCGTCTTAAGTAAACAAAGTCAGAAATAAATTAGCCGCGACACGAAAAAACCAACAATGTGGTTGTCGCAGAATTGAAATGTATGGATATGAATTCATAAACTAGAGGGCAAACAGTGTAGATCGGATGATGCTGCTTATTATGAGCCGCATTATCTGGACCTATGCTATTTGCAAATTCCGCTGTTTACGTTCTTTAGCGCTCTATAGATGTTTAAAAAAATGGATAAGAATTCACAGACTAGATAGAAAACAGTGTAGATCTAGATGAGGCTGTTCATTCAATTGGTTATGAGCCGCTACATTAAGATCTACATTCTCTACAAATTCAGCAGTTTTCATATTTTGTTTCGCGCTTTACATGTTAAAGAAATGGATAAGAATTCAAACACTAGAGGGCAAACAGTGCAGATCTAAATGAAGTTGCCCACTATGAGCCGCCTCATCAGGATCTACACTATTTGCAAATTCAGCTATTTTTGTTTTATTCGCACTATGTTAAAGAAATGGATAAGAATTCAAAGACTAGAGGGCAAACAGTGTAGGCTTATTATGAGTCAGGATCTACGCTATTTGCAAATTACGCTGTTTTCGTTTTTTTTTTCAAAATACGAGATGCCTTGTCTGCAAGGCTTAAGACAGTTTACTAGTTTATCATGTTTTCCTGCATTTTTAGTACGTTTTTTCTGCATTTTTTTTCAAAGGGGGACGTTTTTTGTGACTTTCTTGTCTGCTTTCCTAGTCAAAATAAACACATATAGGAAAGAATTTGATCATAGGAGCGCACTTCAATTCTTTCTGGGGTTGAACCCTACATGTATATTGAAACAAAATGAAAATGATAAGAGCTGCTTCCCCTGAAAGTGTATCTAGTCACCAAAAGTGGACAAAATCCTCCTTTACTTTATAAACCCTCTAAGCACCAAAAGGGCAGACGACAATTTACTTCTGCAAAATTTCGAAAAAGCATCACAGAGTTCCAGACTGCAACCCCTTATTAGAACCGTCTCGGTGAATCGATTCTAATGAGGGCTTACAACTTGTTTTTCTATGGAGAAATGTGATAAATTATCTGTAAATTACCCTATCACCCCTTCTTATCTGAAGCACTGCAAACAACTATGTCTACCCCTGCAAATAGTTGAAGTGTCTCTAAATTCTCTCATCAAGCAAATTCTTTAGTAAGTTAATTCGATCACACAGATATCTGTTTCACGATCGCAATGTTTGTATAATATCATTTTCTATTGGTATGTCCACTTTATATAGACTTACGCAGAACATATATAAAACTGTATTAATGTAAATGGCCAACTTTAAACAAATTTGATCAAATAATGTCATCAAAAAATAAAAACGTAATTTTGAACCTATCGAAATATATGTATTTTTCAAATAAATTAAGAAATGAATTAGATGAGTAAAAAATGAATGTAAAAACTGTTTTTTCCCGATAATCAATTGCAACCAAAGCTTCTCTTTTAATTACAAAATATGTCTATGTTCATTTCACTACTGTTGTACCATGGTAGGCTAGAAGCAATGTATTTTGCTTAATTCTGCTGAATAAAGTTTGTTTGTTTGTTTGTTTGTATAAGAAGTGTGCCGACACTTGGCTTCACATCCTCAGGCTTATCAATAGTTGACTCCGGTTGATAGCAAGATTTCATCGACTATTATGAAAAAGGGTTGGTGTTTTCCGAACTCTCTTAGTTAAGATTTAAAAAATGAGGGAAAGAGAACACAAATGGAAAAAAGAGGGGGGGGGGAGTAAGATTCATATTACCGTATTCGACCCTTTTAGCGCACTGTGCATTTAACATTTTCAAAATGGCATTAAATACTTGCAGCAGACTTTCTTCCTAATAAGCGCACATTTCAAAGAATTATTATATATATATAGAAAGAAACAGAATTTAATGTTTCAAGCATCAGAGTATAGCTGCTTATAGTCATACAGGATGGACAAGCTTTGTAAGCGAAAACTGGGAGATTTTTGTAGTGTTTTCAGCACTAGCAAACAAGCAATCGAAAAGATAAACCAGCAAAAATATGTGCGCTTATAGTCATATGCCTCAGAAATTCCCATGATGTGCGCTTATAGGGGTACGTGCGCTAATTAGGTCGATTACGGTATGCTTGTCGAAACAGTGGTCCGGCCATGGCCGGTCCGGATCAGCCGCGACAGCCTTGAATACAGTTTGAATTTGTGGTTTTGATTGATTGATTGTTTTGGGTTTAACGGCCCTTTGAGACAGTATTTCAGTCTATATCGGGCCGTCTCCCAGAGAGAGGGAGAAAGAAGAGAAATGATAGACGAGAGAAAAAATGTCCAAACAACCCCCACCCGCACCTACTGCAAGCACAGTAGGCCCTTGCCCTACAATGTTCCAAATCAGTAGGACGCCCCGGCACTGGAAGTTACACACAGCACCATCGCACCACCCGACCACCCCCTGAATTTGCTGGTAGTTTGTCTAAGTGATAAGAGAAGAATCAGATCAGATTGCTCTGTGAGCACCCTGGTCAGAGTCTACTCAATTTGCAACCCATTACGACATATAATGCAGCAGGAATATTTCCTTTCCACGGTGACTACATCTGATACAGAGAATTAAGATGTCTTTGTAGATTTTTTCATTTGTATTATTTTTATACCTTATGTCTTAATGCGGACTAGTGGAGGGAAATCAATAACAGATACCTTGCTTTAATCACTAAACTTATTTCCTCAAGCTGTTTATCAATGATTTTCAAAACATATGTTTCACAATCTAATTGAAGTTTTAGGGATCTATGCAGCGAGCCTTGAAACAAACTTTTACCTTCACAAATTGCATTGTTTTTCTTGGGATTATTTGAAAATTGTAAATTTATTAAACTGCGGTATATTTCAACTACTAAACCAATAAATAAATAAAATAAAATAAAAATATATAAGGAATTAAAAAGCTGATAATATTAAAATTGAAAATTATAATGGCGAAATATGTAAAATGGTAAAAAGTAAAGTAAGTACGATTTGTAAGTGATATACAAGAAATATTAATATATTATATATATCAAAATTTCTTTCTTCTAAATCTCCTTTTACAGTTCAATTCTATTTTTCTATTTGCTTTATTTTATTTGCATTTTCTCCTTTTTATTTTTATGTTTTTTCCCCCAAAATATATGGTTCTGATCTCCATTTTTTTAGGTTTTACTGGATTGTTGAATGAATATACAACATCAGGAACCCTGAAGCTGGCAGCGGTCTCAGCACTTTAATATTTTATGACCCTAATAATGAGGAGATTAGAGATGCATTCGATATTCTTATTACCCGTTTATTGGAGGAGATTCCATTATGGGTTGGAAGAGCAAAATCCAGACCTTTAAGTACACAGTAATCAAACATTTACACAAACAAGAAATCTTCTTGCCCAAGGATACATGTATTGACAGATGCCTTATTCAAATCCATCTCATTCGAGCCGCTGCGTGACAGATCCAACAAAATGACTCAGCAAAGACTCAGATCAGCCTAGGCATCCACCGAGGCTGATCAGAATCTTCTCTGACTGCATGAGCACAGCAGAGACTGATCAGACTGGACGGATTCCCAGGCTGAAATGCGTCTTCGCTAGGCGGACAGGGAATTTCATGGTTTTGTCAGATAGATAATCAATGACTATAGAGTTGTAATGATATAAATTTATATATACAAGTCCAAAAATTTCTGTAATTACTTCGGAAATAGTGATAGAGATAATAAGCCAAATTATCATTGTGTAACGTTTAAATAAATATATTGAAATATAAATAAATAAACGGGAAGAATTAAATACACCGCGTTAAGCAAGCTCTTGAAAAACATCGATATACTAAAATAAACATATTTAAATGAGCATTACTAAACGAGGTGCTCTGCAATAAATAAGGTAAAAATTAGATAAATACTTACCTGAAAGAGACTTCTGTCTGGCTGTCATCTTCTATTGTCTTATAACAACAAAAGCATTAAGGAAGTGTGTTGGGAATAACGCATTATATACATTTAAATATTATGGCACTTCTCTCTCCACCTACTCATAATTATATCACTAGGAAAAACTCACTAGATCACTAGAAAGGGGTATTAGAAAAAAATCATTGTTTGCGCACCTTTAAATTACTTTGACAGAATGTTCTATCTAATGTAATTATCCCAACATTTTACCATTATTTTTGATTGATTGGTATTCATTAATAAATAGATGGTGATTACAGACTTCAAATGACATAAAAAGATCAAATTTGATATGTTTGGTTAAATAAAAAGACGGAATGAAATAGATAAATAAAAACAAAGTAAAAAAGAAAAATCAAGAATAAATGGTGTCTTACAATGTTGAACTAAGAACTGTAGAGTAGGTTTATAGCAAATATACTGAACACGAATGTGCACCTTGAATTCACAGGTGATTGCTGAATTGGAAATTTGTCTAGTGCACTTGGGTCGCAAAGTCGAGTGCACCTGTGTCTCTGAGCTTACTCAAAGTCATGTGCACACCTCTCTCTGGGCTAGTGCACATCAGTTGCACTTTATGTCAAGTTTTTCTCTGGCTTTACTGTACATGTCGCACAACAGCTTAAAGGTCACAACTCAGACACAGGATTTTGCTATGTACGCTTGTGAAATTGTTCATCTTTACTCTGATCACGTCTTCAATATTTTTACTTATAACTTGTGAATACTTGCAACATTTTGGACACATTTAAATGAAATAAGACTAAAATTGACGTGATTTATAGCAATATATAACTGTATATTTCTTATCATTCCGAAGCTTTTTTTTTAGATTTAACTGGGATACGTTTCTCTGTAAAACAGTCGCAATGGAAACAATTTGATATATAGAGGATCTTACATGAGTGCTCATGTATTATTGAATTTATTAAACGTGTTGGTGAAAAAGATAAGATGCGAGGTTTTGCCGAGCATCTTATCGGTTTTCCCAACGAGTTTAATAAATTCAATAATATAGAAGCACGAATGCAAGATTCTATCTATCATATGACACTAAAATCGCATTTTATTAGCGAAATTTGCACTAAAACGTCACGATTTCGCCATTAGAAAGCGCGATGTTTTAATGGACGTCGTCGCGTAACGTTACTCGCGGATTATCGTTTTTAATGCATGGCTTTATCACACTCTCAGATGCGACGTCATATGATAAATTAAATTACAATGGCTCACATACATGAAATGCAGTTTTAATGATGAAAAGAACAAAATACTGAAAAACTGACAATATTCCAGGATCTAACCTTGAACATACAGGCAAATATTTACATTAATTGTGCTTTAATGAAAAGCCCTATGATAAACTATTAGAACGTAATGTATTTTACTTCTTTAACTACATCGGTTCACGCGACGTAACATGACGTTAAAGGGCGTAAAATCAACCAATGGTTTTCCAATTTGATTGGATGTAGGCGACGTTATGACTTCGTTGTTACGTTGATGAAGCTGTTCTGGTTTTAGAAGAAAAACTGCGTACAAATGTTAATCTGCCTTAGCTGTAGCCTCTTACTCAAATTTATGGTAAAACAATAGATAGAAAAGAATGTAAATATATGCCATGAACTTATTTTTTTCTGATGTTTATCGAAGTATTAACTACTTTAGGTCGCCAGCAAAGTTTACATGAACCTCTTCGGGGTTCACTTACTTTACACGCGACCAAATATAGTTTAATATAGTTTATACTTCGATAAATATCAGAAAAATGAAATTCATTCCTTAAATAAAACGTATTTTTGTTCTTAAATAATACCCTTACCGGCCATTGCCGTTAGTAATCTTTCGTTTCGACTGATCGTTATGTCAATCCTATCTTGGGATTTGGTTAGATGTTGGACCGTTTCATCAAGACGTAACATGACATTATCCATCTCCAGCAGTTTTTCATATATCTGCTTAAGTGCTTCTTCTTGGACTGTAGACTCTGGAAATAGCGGATATTATACTAAAAAAAATATTAAAGGGTCAAACTTTTACCCTGCGATTTCTGGAACATTTCAAACATTTGGTAAAATAAATCATTTTTACGTTCCATTTTATTCACTTTACAAGTTTTATACACATGAAGCTTGAACCTTTAGCCTTTGTCTTGACTAAGGTCAAGCTTTAAGTCAAACTACCCCTAAAATGAAAGTTGTTTGAATTCCCATAGAGAATTGATAGTGTGTCAGTTTGGTCGGGAATAACTTCTAAAATTGCTATGAGTTTTAAACTTCTTATAGCTCGCTGATCTTAAAAATGATTAAACTTGATGACTATCGAGCAATTTTTCCAAAAAATCATGAATTGGCGAAATCGAAAATTTTGGTGAATTTGTTCCCTATGGACTTCAAAAAACTCTGATTTTGAGGGTAGTGTGAATTGAAGTCTGGACTTGGTCAAATTATAGGCTATATTTTCAAACTTCATGTGTATAAAACTTGTAAAATGAATGAAATGGAAGGTGGAAATGATTTATTTTACCAAATGTTTGAAATGTTCCAGAAATCGCGGGGTAAAAGTTTGACCCTTTAATATTTTTTTCGAGTATATATTGGAAAATACGACGCAATATACCAGTAACTTGTCTTTACGTATTAAAATGCCTACCGTTATCAAACATATACACGTATATCAAAATGCTTACCGTTATTCAACATATATCAAAATGCCAACCGTTATCAAACGTATATGAGCCGCAACAAGAGAAAACCAATGAAATGGTTGTGCGTCCAGCGCAGACTCAGATCAGCCTTGGCATCCGCCCAGTCTGATCAGAACCTTCGCTGTACGCATGTAGGTAGCCTAGACCCTAAGCTAATTTTTAAATGTTCAGCCAAGGGCCTGATCAGACTGGGCAGATGCCCAGGCTGATCTGAGTCTGCGCTGGGCGCACAACCACTTTGTTTGTTTTGGTGTCGCAGCTCATATATCAAAATGCCTAGCCTTATCAAATATATATCCAGGTGATGAGAATGCCATGTACAGGAACCGACAAAATCTCTTATCACATCCTGTCCCAAACATATTAGAAATGAAAACACAAATTTTAACAAGACGGTCGAAAGCCCATGAGGTCAGCTCTTACCAAGCACATGGCAAAGACAATACCGTAACTCGTGTACAAATAATAAAATGGCTATTGGAAAGCCGACATACAAATGACCAAAAAAAAAAACAACAAAAAAAAAAAAACGTTAAGTAATACGTTTTCTGGTGTTTAAATCGATTTTACGTGTACACAACCTATTTGGTTTATTAACATAACAGTTATTGGTCCATGTGAGGGCTTTCTAACCAATCGATGTATAAAAATAACAAACTCACAAGTCAGAATATGTTGAGATGAAACAACATGAGGACCCAACAGCAAGAAAATACTGAAACGCTCCAGCAAAAGAAATCAAAACTGTAAACGTCGGTGGGCCCGACTAAAGGCAGATCATCAAACGCCAGTCAATTTCCCAACCATCTAAAGAGGTTTTTAAAAAATCTGAGCCATAAAATCTGAGGTCCAAATCATCGGCGTGCTATAAGGAGGGTCAGCAAAATGGCCAACCGAGATTGGGCTGACCACTGAACAATGTCATGCAGTTGTCATGCAGAAACAGTCACTCAAGTACCTTTCCTAAAAAATCAGACACCTAAAGAAACATTATAATTGTACAGGATCATTCCTCTGAAAATTAATGGGTTCAAAGGATGAAGACAGAATGGCAAAACTGTGGACCCAGATCAGAGCTCACCCCAAGGAGGAGTCTGATCTGGGTCCACACTGTTTGATCGTACCTCTCTGTCTAAGACCTTTGGACCATTACAGGATTTGGTAAAGAAAACAAGATTAAATCAAGCACGATTCCAATGTATTTTAAATCTTCATGATTTTTAAAGAAATCTTACACAGAAGAAACTTAAAATAATCCCAGATCTAAATGTTTGTTAGTGTTTATTATTCCAAATTTACATAACTACCGTATTTTTCTAAACGTTTGGACAACTGAGTAAACAATAGAAGTCAACCTTAATTTTAGTGCAGAATATTTGATCCAAAAAGATGCACACTGAATGGCAATCAGTGTGTACTCTGCGGGCTCCACACTGTTTGCTCATCTCTGACTGTCTGAAACTTAGGATCATTAAGGACGTGGGATGAAGTAAAAAGTATGCAAAGACCAGGAACTGAAACAATCAAAATCCAAATCCAGCCCTCAAACCATAGTTGGAAACAACTAGGATTACAAATAATCAAGATACAGAGAACATATGGCCAACCGAGTGGGCAGCTTGTTCCCAAAAGGTGGCCACTCAGCAACCCAAACCGAACCAAAAATAATAAGAACATACATAAGGTAAAACATCACAGAAACTCTGACACCAAAAACAGGCAACAGAGAACCACAACAGAACTACCGCCTTGGAACGGTCAGTAATGAATTACTGGGGGGCTTAAATCGATTTTACAGGCCCAACCTCACCCTCAGTTTCTGAAGTGGTACAAAACATTTAGTTGGTTGTTCGGTTCGCATGATAACCCTCTAACTCGTCAATAAATCATCACGGTAAACACATAAATCAAATTTCTACACCATGAAGAAGCAAAGACGAGGACTCAACAGATACAACGGGAAACCTGTGTGCTTTTGAACGAAAACTGTAAAAAGCGTTTTGAGGCACAGAAAATAATTAAGATCGGGCGGGCCACAAGGTCGGAACACTGACGGCCCTTTGTTGGTAAACTGGCTGGGGTAGCCCTCCAAAACTGGAGTCAACCTTACAGGAAAGACCTTGCTCCTATGGGAGCATTTTTGTCCTTTGGAGCTGACCGAAATTCAGAGAGGCAGGAGTGCTTTCTCCGAGAGTATACACATGCACTAAAATTGTGTTGGAAATTGCAATATGAGCTTTGAGACCACAACACCAATAAAGTGGTATGTGCGCCCAGGAAAGACTCAGATCAGCATGGGCTCTCGCAAAGTCTGATTAGAGTCTTTGCTGTGCGCTTAAAGTGTAGCTAAGGGTCTAAGCTAGCTCAATGCGGACAACGATGAGTCTGATCAGACTGGGCGGATGCCCAGGCTGATCTGAGTCTTTTCTGGGCGCACATGCCTCTTTGTTGTTTTTAACGTATCGCGGCCCGTATTACAATATTATGACATAGAACATGAATATATGCAAATTAGGCTATTCTTCAATACAGACTTGAAAATACAAAAATGACCCTGTTCAGCAATGTCCACTTGAAACTTCATAACACTACTGTGCGTTAATACTGACCTAGAAATACTTAGATGGTCCTTTGCATCAATTCAAACTACTTGAATATACACTAAAGAGAATCCAAATGGCTAAACCAAACGTTTAGAATTTGAAGTAAGTAAGTAAGTAAGTAAGTAAATTCTTTATTTTGAGAGAGTGACCCAATTGGTACAACCAATCTTCCTTGGGGCCCTCTTTTACAGGTTAACATATTTGCAACATTGTAACAAAATTGACTCTTAAACAGAAGCTCATGAATGACTATGGAAGCGACATTGTAAACATAAATGAACATGGATTAACAAAACATAAAATTATACAATAAGTCAAAAGCAAAAACTGCTTTAGACAGACATACATTCAGACAGACACACTAATGGACGGACGGACGGACAGACAGAGAATGGCAGTGGAGGTAAGCAAGTCATCGCAGCATAATATAAGTTATAGTAGAAAAGCTAATGCTTGATCCATTCGGAGCACCGTTTACTAAACGTCTGTAATGAAGATGAATTTTTGATGTCTAGCGGGATACTGTTCCAAACCAGTACTCCCGAGAAAGATAAGCAACCTTTAAATAAATTACATTTTGCCTGCGGCAGCACATAATGTTTATTTGTAACCGATCTTAAATTTGATGTGGTGTTATCTAAATTAACCTCTCTCATTTGGAACATTTCATGCAAGTAACTGGGAGCCAAATTATTGTGAATCTTGTACATAATCTTTGCCTTGTTAAGAAAAACGACTTGATCGAATAATAAAATGTCAAGTTGTTCCAGAGATTCATTTAAACTTTTATAATCATGAGATAATATTAATTTGCATGCCCTCCTCTGCAGTTTGTAGATTTTATTTACGTTGAAATATGATGAATTACTCCAAATAATACTGCAGTAATCAAATTGAGGTTTAATATAAGAATTGTAAAATAAAAGTCTATACTCTTGTGACAAGTAAGGTTTAATTTTACTGAAAAGCCACAAATATGATGATACTTTCTTTGAAGATTTAGGAATGAAATCAGAAAGATGACATTTATGTTTGAGTCTTCAGCTATCACATGTGTTCTATTTGACTACTTTTTCTCATGGGTTTCTCCGTCTCGTTTGTGTAGAGACATATTCAGTTATTTTTATTATGACGTTTTTGCTGTTGTAGCAAATCTATAATACTAAATAAACGAAGTAACACATAAACTGCAAAATTGGTGGCATTTTCAAGCGTAATTTCTATACTGGTTCTTTCGCATATTGCTATCATTGATAATTTCGGTTAGCGTGTGTTTTAGTTTCACGTAGATTTAAAGAATTTGGGAATTAAATTCGTCTTTCATTTTAAATTCTCCCAAGTATTTTTCTAGAAACTTCGACTATTGGTCGATTTTTTGGTCAACAATGGGTGCGTTCGAGTGAAATTATCGTGTACTCGAATACACGTTTTAAATTAATCCGGTAGTTTCGGTTCTGCGTCGTTATATCGGCGCGCTGCTTAGCAAGTCCAAATTTAGCAGGTTCTAATGCCAAAATCCGACTCATGAACATACGTCATTCCCCATAAATAACGATTTATTTTTGTATTTTTGCTCATATGTCTAAACGGATGAAGAACTAAATGGTCATAGTCACGAAGGCCCTTGCTCGAAACGACCCATTTTCTTCCAGAACGATAGTCAATACGAGTAGCCAATCGAACTCGCCCATCTCAACGCACATGGTCTTTCGAAAAGTTGGACGGACACACGGCGCCAAGTGTGTGTGGCTATGGTTACGTACCGCTGAGCCACTAGGGGAACGTCGTTAGGAGAATTCAAACTGAACTGAACTTTCGAAAAGACAAAAATTAAAAATGTCTAAGGTTAACACACATGCGCCAGGTAAGAAATGGCATTTTTTCCAGCGAAGCAGACAAATCAATTTCAATGATTCAACGAAGCTAAATAAGCCTTTGGTCTTCAGAGGGCTTGAATATTTTCCCCCAAAACGTTCCAGGACCCAATTTTTCCAGAAAAAAAAATACCCACGACAGGTCACATAACCAAGATGGCAAACATTAATTTGGTAAAAAAAAAAATCCTCCCCCAGAACCACGCCGGGCCGCGTAGCGCAATCGGTAGGCACCTGACTCATAAGTCAGAGGTCCTGGGTTCGAAACCCGGTCTGGCTACATACTTTCGTTTCTCCTTCCGCTGATTCAAGAAGGGCAGTTGTCAGTTACTGGCGAAAGTATGTGCACTTAATACTGGTTTACCGCTTAGGAGGTCTAAGCCTGCCCAGGAATAGTGTGGTTAGGTTAACTGACCGTCCCGACATGACCTTAGCTGTTTACCGTGGACGTTAAGCATCAAATCAACCAATTCTCCTCCAGAACCACAAATCCTATGATCTTGAAACTTAGCATGTCGCATCAATGACTCAAAAGCTCAACAAAATTTTTATAAATGATGACCCTGGGATGACCTTGATCTGTTTTACGGCAATGTCAACTTTTGAGTCACTTAGGTTTTTCTGTAGGAAAAAGTGAAAAAGTTGATTTTTTTTAGAAACAATGCAGTCTGCTACCTGAAACTTTGTAGATGCAGACAACTAATTAGGTAAATGAAGCTTTAGTGAGTATTCATGGTAAAGCTCATGTCTTCACCTGGGCCTAAGGCCATTTACATTGAAAAATTAAAACTCGCTTTTTTTTTTATATAAACTTGACCATCATGAAATATTTCCGCGCTTGCGCGGGCTCTTTTCTAGTATTAGCAAATAATAGATTCATGTGCAATTGAATACTCCGGATGATTTACTTTTAAAAAGACTTTGCATGATGTCTTCATCGTGAATTTGCCAAAGGAAATTGTTTAAAATTTGCCATGGAAGTTTTCTGTCGGCCTAGCACGATGAAACACAAACACAAATTTTGCCTTAAAATGTTCCACTCGAGGAAAGGGAGATGTTACCAATTATACTACAGACAGTCATAATCTAAAAAAAACTCAAAACAAAACAACAAAAAAAAAAAACCAAACTAGGACTAATTATCACTGCAAAATACGCAATAAACGTAGTGACAGGTTGCAGATTCGTACAGGTTGCAGATTCGTACACTTGGAGTTTTAGGGCCTCTACTGAATGCATCATGTCAATTTAAAAGGAATTAATTATACGACTGTTTACACAATCTATCGTGTCAGTCATTTTCAGTGTACGCTTGCGCGTGCCTTGTAGATTTCACTCATTGCAGACGATTTTTCCGACCGTCATCCCTGCTCCCTTTCTGAAACAACAGTTTGATTTCATGATCGAGGAGCAGAATGGTCAAGTCCATAGCTTATTTTAATAACAGATGTTGAGAAAATCATTCTACTTTAAGGTACACTCATTTACTTCAGTGCAAAATGTCATGAATATTTGAAAATTTCCATTTTCTGAGCTGAGTCCCGCTCGCTGACCCATTCGATTCAGTTCTGTTATGCTTACAGACGTTGTCGGTAATTCGTTGTACCAGCTATATTGAAGTGCTTTAATTCTTACTTTCCTACTGATAGTCGGCCTTGATGTTTTGCACGTCTTTCTGAAATATATTAGTTTTGTTCAAAACAATGTTGCTTTATCTGGCTCTTGTTTTGTTATGCAAATATTGTGGTGTACGAATCTGCAAACTGTGTCAAGAAAAATTCTCCTCTTTTCCGGCAGCGGCCGTATATTAGCCCCCAAGCCGGGTGCCAAGGCTGGATCAAATTTAACTTTTCAAAATAAACAAGAAATGTGTATTAGGTTGACGCTGACATATAATACAGTAATTCTCAAGTGTAAGAAAAAAACAACAGTAAAAGCACATGTAGAACTGTACGAATCTGCAACCACTCACTTTAAAAGTAATTAACGTTGACGTACGCTGATATCGACGTTAACGCTTTTAAGCACGTGATTTTGTGTTTACGCGTTACCATTCCAGACAATGACTTGTTGTCTTGAAAGCTAAATAGTACCCTCTCTATATCTGTTACTTCAAACTATATTACATGTATTTTCCATTAAAATAGTGTATGTAGAGTACTTTATGCTTCAATACAGAGTTTAGAAAATAGATGACCTGGTGCATCTGCGCAGACTTCATACACCCTCCTGCTTAGAAATTATTATATTAGCCGCGACACGAGAAAACCAACAATGTGGTTGAGCGACCAGTGCAGACTCAGATCAGCCTGGGCATCTTCATAGTTTACTCAGACTCTTCTTGAAGAGCTCAAAGGGTAGCTAAGGGTCTAAGCTACCTCGATGCGGACAGCGAAGACTCTGATCAGACTGGGTGGATGCCCAGGCTGATCTGAGTCTGCGCTGTCCGCACATCCACATTGTTGGTTTTCTCGTGTCGCGGCTCATATGGCCCTGTGCATTAATTCTGACTACTTGCATATATATGTAGATTTTCCAATGCTTTAATATAAAGTTTGAAAAATTTAGACAACCCCGGGCATTAATGCAGACTTGAAAATATAGTCATTTCTCACTTTAAAACTCGTGATACATAGACTGACGCAACGAAACCTGTGACGCAACGAAACCTGAACGATTTTGATCAGTCACCGAAGACTTGTAGGATGATCTGAGTACTCTGTTCACACACGCTGCAAGCTAACAAAATCATTTATAAAAGATTTTTTTAATACTAAATTCGGCCTGAGGTCTAATCGGGTAAATTCGGACAGCGGGTAAATTTGGACAGTGACTTTGTTTCCTTTATATGTCAGTTGTTTGGAATTAAAACAAAATTAACTGGGCAAACAGTGCAAATACTGATGAGACAGCTCATTATGAGCCGTCTCATCTGGATTTTCACTGTTTGGAATGGTACGTCCGACTTTACCTGCTGTCCGAAGTAACCCGACTCTACCCTACCCTACCTCCTAGTCCATCGTCTGCAATAGACCGAGAATTTCTTGATAACACTGGATTCTTTAGCTGAGCTGTCCAATTTTTCTCTCCATCAATCTCTTTTCGTAATTCTCGATTTTCAAATTGCAAATCTGTAATATTCCTTTGCATGTCACTGATGCTTTTCTTCATTTTATTCATTCTATAATTGAGTTTCCTGTGTTCCCGATCACCAGCCGAGGAGTTTCCGACACAAGCAACAGCCAGTATTATCAATCCTACGGCACACATAGTTGACGCCATTGTTGCCAAACTTAAATGAAGGTGCAAAAAACGAATAATCCTTTATTATGTGAGCCGCGAGACGACAAAACCTACACAGTTTCATGTGCGCCCAGCGAAGACTCATATGAGCCTGGGCTTACGCCTTGTCTGTCGTGATCAGACTAATCGCTCTGCGCTTAAAGGGTAGCTAAGGAGCTGAGCTTCCTCTTTGCGGATAGCTATGACTCTAATCAGACTGGCCGGATGGCCAGGCTGATCTGAGACTTCGCCGGACGCACAATCACTTTGTTTGTTTTGCCATGTCGCGGCTCATATAATTCGTTATAGTGTATTTCCACTTATGCCAACTTGAGAGGCGCCAAGGTCGAGTGGTTAGAGAGGCTAGGTCATGGTGCAGAAAGTCGCGGCAAGGTCGTGAGAACGCGCACTGGTGAAGCAATGCGTCGACTGGAAAAAAACTCTCTCTAACAACTTTATGAATCAGGAAAGGATAAGACAGCGAAGGTATACAGGGTGTCTAAAAAAAAACGTGGATCTTTTATAGAATTGCTGGGACTCCTTTATAGTTCTAGGAAACTTTTCCAAACTTTGTATGATTGTGGCCATTTGATACTCATTTGCAATAATGTTATTTGCTACTAGGATGCGCTGCTCAGAGAAAGTGACGACATAATATTTTAAGCTTACATTAATGACGTCATTGCAAGGCTAACATTTTACGGAGGAAAGAGTTTAAATTAATTTCAGATAACAGATATTCTGTGTATTTAAAGAGTTTTGTAATGGTCATCATCGTGAAAAAGGAGTACATTGACGGAAAGTTGCAGGCCAACACCAATACATCTCAAATTGAGCCGCGACACGAGAAAACCAACAATGTGGTTGTGCGCCCAGCGCAGACTCAGATCAGCCTTGGCATCCACCCAGTCTGATCAGACTCTTCGCTAAGCGCTTAAAAGGTAGCTAAGGGTCTAAGCTACGTTCATGCGGACAGCGAAGACTCTGATCAGACTGGGCGGATGCCCAGGCTGATCTGAGTCTGCGCTGGGCGCACAACCACATTGTTGGTTTTCTCGTGTCGCGGCTCAATTTATTGTAAAAATGCACAAAGCTGTCAAAGTAGATCTGCGGAAGTCGTTCAGCAATAAGGAACATTAGTCGGATACTCCAGAGAACAAAATGCTGATTAGTACTTTGCCTTTTCTAGTTCTTCAATAGTCTTTGATTCCTTCTTTGACGATACCTTTTTGTTCTGCCATTTTTATTTTCCTTGTTCTGACATTTGTCTTCAGTTTAATTATTAACAACCCATTTCACTACCCGGTTCTATCCATAACATAAGAGCCAAATTCACCTGCCGCTTCCTTTTCTCAGACTTTCTTCCATTACTTGAGATACTATTAAATCATTGTTCGCTTTGAATGCAGACCTAAAACTGTTCTGAGACTATTTCTTTTTCACTCTATGCTATTTTGTGTTTCTAACAGTGCGGGCGACTAAAATGATGTCATTTATACCTTTTGACGTCATCGTAACGTCACTTCCTATTAAGGTATTACGTTACAAAGAATCTTTACTGGTATCATTATGCTACAACTGTACAAAAATATGGAAAGTTTCCTGCATAAAAAAGGAGTTACAGCGATTTCAAAAGAGGTCCACGTTTTTTGAGACACCCTATACATAAAACTAATACAACTTAAACTAGAACTGTTGTTATCTTTTAACTATCACTTTTTTGTGTGTGTTTTTATCGAGATCCACCAACAGTTTACTGTCAGCTGTGATAACCATTTTCAATTCATATAGAAATCCATGGGTGTAACTAGAAGCAATTTCATGATACGCAGAATTTGTTTTAACCTGTAATTATTGAAGAAGAAAGGCAGCACTTCAGCCACCTGAGCAGTTGGTTTTTTAAATCTTGTCTAATTTATAAATGTTCAGCATGCAAAAATGCCGGAGCGTTTTGAAATTTTGTCGATTTGACAAAATTTTTGTACTCACATGCGTATTTGCCGTTTAGATAGCTAACCCTTGAAATCAAATTAAATCAGGATGATATCATTAACAACTATATTTAACAATTATCTTTTATATGTTTATGCATTTAAAGGTATTGTTATCACTAACAGACAGTGATCAGTCAATGTCGTAGTCATGATGGGACCATTTCTGACCTTCATCTTTCCAACTGTGGACAAACCCAGCCGCATCTCCTTTAGTTTCCAAGCGATTACATACAATTGTTCAAAATATAATTTTAATTGTTTGATGTTTTAAAGTAAAAAACCGTCTGTGTTGCGTATATAAGTATGTAAATCCGCTCTATAACTTTAAAATAATCGAAGATATTTTTCACGAAACTTTGTATACAAATTACGCATTATCAGACAATATGCAAAGCAGAAGAACCATAACTCCGTTTACATTTTTACAGATTTATGCCCCGTTGAAATTTTCAGGATAGAAACTCACGTTCGCCCTATAACTTTAAAACCGTCGAAGACATTTGTATGAAACTTTGTATAAATAAAAGACACCATCAGTCAATGTGCATTTTGCTCTATATTATACTGCAAGTAAGTGTATGAAAATGTAATACTTTTTTCTATATGTTCAGTAGATCATGGATGATAATGATACATTTGCCCTGTTTGATATTGCAGGTCAGTCCATGGAGATGTACATACTGTCTGTAGTATAATATAGGTCAGTGAATGAAAATGTAAAATTTTGCACTGTATTACATTGCAGAGCAGCCCATGGAAACGTATTATTTTGGCATGCATTATACTATAAACCATTACATAAAAGTGTTTCATTTTGTCCTGTAACACATTGCAGGTCAAGCATGGAAATGTAGTATTTTTTCCTGGATTATACTGTAGGTCAATGCATGAAAATGTAATATTTACTCTATATTTTCTGTAGGCATACATTCAATTTAATTCATTTACCTGTATTACATAACAGGTCAGTGCCTGGATCTTATTGCATTGTATAAACATGTTTTATTTCATGATCATGAAAACGTACAAAAAATGATCTTTACATATTTAAGAATCAGAACCACAGCAATAATACTTATAAAGTTCTTTTCCCTAAGTACTGAATATTTTATCTTACATTCCATTGCAAGTGATCACACAAAATGTTATTATGTTATCAGTCAGTACACGGAAGTGTACAGAATAAATTTGTCCTGTATCATATCGCAAGTTGATGCCTGGAAATGTAAACATCTGCCTCCGTATGCGTATGCGACATTACATGAGACACTGTTCAATAGGTAGCATTCGCATTGACATTGCGGTATGAAACCGATCAATGAAATCAGATTCCAAGCCGTTCTTCGCTATGCGGAAAATGCTTTGGTTAGACTGTGCGTTTGCACAAGGTAGTCTGGAACGTTTCAGGTGGCAGAGATGATAACAGCCTCTCTCCTGACAGAATTCAAAGGCAAGACAAAAGTAAAAAGTATGCAAAGACCAGGAACTGAAACAATCAAAATCCAAATTCAGCCCTCAAACCATAGTTGGAAACAACTAAGATTACAAATAATCAAGATACAGAGAACACATTGCCAACCGAGTGAGCAGCTTGTTCCCAAAAGGTGGCCACTCAGCAACCCAAACCGAACCAAAAATAATAAGAACATACATAAGGTAAAACATCACAGAAACCCTGACACCAAAAACAGGCAAAAGAGAACCACAACAGAACTACCGCATCTAGAGTGAGTGAGTGAGTGAGTGAACTCGGGTTTAATGCCCCACCAACAACGAGGTCATATGGAGACTGGACCTCGGTTTAAAGTCTCATCCGAAAGACCGGAGAAGCGGGGGATCGATACTGCGACTCGCATTTAGAGGTGACTGTCTACTGATGATGATTGGTCAGAATACGTTAATTTATTCGAATTTAAAATACACGTTCCCGCCAGTGTACGAATTCTTACAGACTGAAAAGGGTCTGTATTCAGGGATCCATATATACGTTGACTGAGTGCTATAGACTTTTGTCGGGTCCATTTTCTAAAAAACTAAAACAAAAAAAAAACGGAGACAATATGATCCAAAGTTTGCAGAATTTAATTTAATTTAAAGTAACCCATGTGAATAAAACAAATGCAGTGCAAATCATGCTAACATGCTCACTTAAAAAACACGGTTGAAAACCAATTTATTTAGGAGCTCAATGGACTTTTAAATTTGAACATAAAGCAATGTGTTTAAAAGATCGGAATGTTTTGATAACCCAGATATAGAAGAAATTTATCACCAAGATTTCATTACCTTTTAATTGTGTGTTGTACCTCAAAATGAAGCAACTCAGGTCAGTAGGAAGATATTTTTCAGGTGCCAGAAAGTACTTGTAGCGACTAATGTATTCACAAATAGCGAAGATCAAGATCAAACTTTTCTTAAGTACAGTCTGATCAGGTTTAACATTGTTTGCCATCTTATACTGACAGTTTTGACTCTGTCCATCAGTAAACCTGGCCATGAGGTTAAAAAATTGAGTACATTCTCAAACTCAAAATAAAGCACACTGCTTGGCTGAAGCAGCCAATCAGTGTGCTTTATTTTGAGTTTGAGAGAAGCAGCCAATCAGTGTGCTTTATTTTGAGTTTGAGAATGGTCTCAAGTTTTATAACCTCTGGGCCAGGTTGAAAAAATAAACGAGTCAAGGATTAAAACTACAATAGATGAATAAATAAATAAATCTTTTCTGAAAGAAATCCAAAATACTTCAGAAGATAGGAATATTGCAAACAGAATTCTTATCGATGGCCTTACACATTGACAATACTCTGACAATTCTCGAGCATGTTCACTTGAAAATAAATTACTCCATGCGTTGTGACTATGTGCACAACTGCATGATGCCACTCCAATGGGGATAGTACGAACAATGGTTTTGAAAAAGGTCAATTGACTTTCTTTTGAATCCCATTTGTATAAAATATTGTGTTCAGAAATGTGCTTAAATATTTAAATACTTATGTTTATACAAATAAAATGAAGTTTAAACTAACAATGGTTTTCCTCATAAAGGCTAATTTGATTTGTGTATTCTAAAAGATACAACTTGTATTCCTTTGCAAGCAGTAATAACTGCAAAACCGTATCACATCAACATTAAGATGGTTAAAGCGCGCGATGGGAGGTTGGGTGAGGTTGGTGTGTGTGTGGGGGTGGGGATCGGGTAGGGGGAGGGGGCGGGGCGGGATATGTCTTGGTATTATTTCAGTGGGCGTAAGTAAGTTTCCTGTCATGATGATGTTAACCATGCCGTGAGTGGAAACTTAGTATCTGAACAGAGTCTCTCATATCTTATTCTACTTCTGAACAACAGCGTCTTGTCTGAACCTACTGCATGTTTGTCTTTGCAAAGATTTAATTCATTTTAAATCACCTATACATGACTGTATGCGTCTCTCTCTGTATATATATCTCTCTCTCTAAATACCCACACCAATGATATCCATGCACTAAAATCTGAAAAAAAGAGTAACTACACTTCAGGAACTGACTGAATCAGATCCCAAACCCTATCCCCAACATCAAAGGGACAGATTGACAAGGACATCCCAACAAACAATAAATTACAAGTGATAAGCCGACTCAGCAGCTCTTTCCCAAATAGGTGGCAACCTCAGCTATCTTTACTGAACTAAATAATTTAGACTAAGACTAAGCAAATTATACGAAAAACATTTAACAACTATTTTTTCACCTATTTTCCATTTCTATTAATGTAGGGTTAAATTGAGAACACAATAAATTAAACAGCACCGAACATAAAACAAATGCAACCGCAACGAAAGTACCGCCTTGGGACGGTCAGTAATAACGCGGGGGGGGGGGGGTTAAACCGGTTTTACTGGGCTCAAACCTTCACCCTCACCCTCCGCCGCGGTGTACACAAGTAGTCGGTAGTTCGGTCCGTATGAAGGTCCCTTAACTCATCAGAGTCATCACTGGCAACAATTAAAATCAAGAAAAGACCGTGATAAGGCAAGGATGAGGACCGACAGCCAAAACGTGTTGAGACACCTGGAGATCCCTGGGGCGTCAGCATCACCACTGGAACACTGGAGCAAAAGACGACTAGCAGTTAAACCCCGTTGGGCCAAGAAACAAACAAACATCCGGCCCCAACCAACTAATATATAGCTTTATGTAGGGGCTATCACAGATTCTGAACTCCGACCCACTGGCGTGCAATTACAAAGGTCAGCAAAATTGTCAACCGTGATTGGGTTAACCACTAAGCATGCAGACTGTCGCATTACATCTATGTTATAGCCAATGCGTTTAAATCGCATGATAATTGTCTTAAATTGATCAGGAAATTCTGTTTTCCCTACGATTTTGCGTAATTTATATACTAAGTCACCATAAAATTCGGGTTCCGATAGGCCTTGTTGCAAAAGTGACCTTAACCCTGTATTACATTTAGAGACCAATTCAAAGTGTCTACGATAAAATTTAGAAAAAGCTTGCCAAAGTTTATGATACCGATACCCCTGCTGTAGAAGCTTGGCAGTCAAACTTTTATTACGAGCAGTGAAATCAGCTAAATGACTAGACACCCTAGCGAAGCGAATGAACTGAGAAATGTAAACACCATAAGAAGTGGTGCGGGGAACATCACTATCAAAAAACGGAAAAAGTAACAATATCGAAACAAAATCATTGCGTTTTTCATAAATTTTAGATGAAACAAATCCGTCTAAAATTGATAAATGTAAATATAAAACTGGGGCCTCGGTATCAGAAGTATTTGTTTTATCTAACTGCAATTCAGCAGGATAAATTTGACTAACCATTCCTTCAAAATAAGGATTGTCAATATTTAAAAAGTCGTCCAAGTATCTAGACGTTGAGTTAAAAGTAAAAAGTATGCAAAGACCAGGAACTGAAACAATCAAAATCCAAATCCAGCCCTCAAACCATAGTTTAACCATTAAATGCTTCAATGACATGAGTTTGAGTATCATCATAAAGAGACATCATAAAGTCGCTTTCATAGCAAAATAAAAACAAATCTGCTACAGAGCGCAGTTAGTGCCCATCGGAATTCCTACAATTTGTCTGTGTAACTTAGTACCAAATCTGATGAAAATGTTATCTAGAAGATATACTAAAGCATCACAAACATTTTGACAAGACCACATTTTAAACAACCTTTTTTTGGTCATCGAAAGTAACAAAAACATGTTTATCATTACAAGCAAGTTAAAGAGCACCCTCTCTTTGAAAAGTAGTCTCAATTAAATTTATTAGTTTCTTTTTTTTATTAAAGTATGGGGCAAAGTTGTATAGAGTGTAGAAAAATCGTATGTAGACAAACTAGACGCGCGATATCCTCTAGGCCTCAGTTTATCAAGAACCTCAGTTGAATTTTTATTTGACCAAAACAAATTTTTGCCTGACCGTTCGTAAACGTTTTCACAGTAACTCATACAAATTTGCTCTTATAATGAGTGTTAGATTTTAGGCAATGTTCAATATGGTTACATGCCGTAACACCTTTACGTTCTGATACCATGTAGGGCTTGATGCTTGCAAAACATGCATTGAAACGCACATTCATTCCAGGAAATTGCAAAACCGGCTTTTAACAGCACGCTCTCATTTTGTTATTTTATTTCATTTTACCTGTTTTTTTTATATAATTTTTAGCATTCTTTTTCGTTGCACATATTCAGCTATGAATGTTTCGTTGCCGAAGCTGCCATCGTAAATGCATGACAAAATTGCCGCGGCTAAGGAGTTTCAACTTCGAAAGCAGCTAAAATATGCTCCATGAATTATGTTTATTTATGAAGCTGGTTTTGAGGTAACAATTGTAATTTGTGGTTTAAAATTTAATATGTTAAGTAGTTTACAAAATGTGAGACGAATTTATTATTTACAGTTATTGCACGTGTTTAGTAAAACTTCTGCATCTATGGCGGTTCAGTTTGGCTGACCTGAGCTTCGGGAATTGATGTTTATATATGGCAAGGGTATTGAAAATAAGCAGAGCCACATTCATGTTCTTACCTATCAGGTTTGACTTTAAGGGTTATCCCCCACTATTAATATATTGTTCACCCGTTTTTAGCAAAGATGTTCATAATTTGTATAACATCAAGGTCAGGATGTCCATTAATTCATTGAAGTGTGGTTATATTGCATGAAAATATAATCGATGCCTCCATTTCGATTTTGAAATTTTCTTAACTTCTGAACAATTCAACATATAATTTATAATATATAAGCTGATTTTTGGAATACTAAATGTATTTGGAATATCAAATATTTTGGGAAAGTGAGGAGTTCAGAAATTTTGATAGCAGAGTTATTCCCCTGTTTGTCAACACATGTGAGGCAACGAGACTAGAAATGTCTGTGTCTGTGTTTTTTTAAGGTTCTACAAGACAATAGCCTGGACAGATCAGCGGCCCCATGTCCTTTAATATTTTTCAGATAGGAGAATGCTGAAAAGAACATAGTTTCTCCTTTTGCATTGTTCTAGTAAAAGTTGCTTAAGACAAAGGGACATACAGCAGAAAACAAAATACCTCAGATGCTGCTGGAATAAAAGATATTTGTGTACATCAATATTATAGCTCAGCCTATGACACTAAAGCATTGTTAAAATCAGTGAAGCACCTGTAATCTAATATTAGATATCATTCACCATGGATCCAGTTTGACCTTAAAAAACTGTTTCTTACAGACCAAACTTATCTATCTTTCGATATATTTACACTGCATATTGCATAAGACATGTATAACCGGCCCTTGAAAAATAACTGGAATTTGGCAGAATCGTGGTTTGCAAAATATATACTATTATTACGTAATGTAATTACGACTCTTATCGTTTTTACGCTAATTGTTTGGGTGTCGAAACTACCTTTTTCTTTGGACGAATTAGTATAATTATTGGATGATGTGTTGGCATTTTGCTGACTATGTAGCGCACAACAGAGTTTTCCTTTTTTCAAGAACGAGGGTAATGTTTTTATTTGTTTTACAAAGATATTTCTCTTCCAAGATTTTGGCTCATTACAGTGGGTTTGCTGTTATCGCTGTTCTTTATATAGCGACAATCTTGATCATATCCATTAGAAATGGCATCTAATTACAAACATAAGGACACATGTGATAATGGGTCTTATTAGAAGACTTAAAAGGAATTACGGTATGCTTTTCTCTGGCTTTCGTAACCAAATATTTTCAGGGTCTCTGATGAGGCTTGAATAGCCGGAACTTCGAAGTATGATCCATGTTCCTTCTTTTGAATGTGTGCTCTGCTTTTGAGGGATCTCTTTGAGCTTTTTATGTTTAGAACAATCTGCGCAGCCGTACTCACAGATCACATAATTGGGAACGCATTTTATAAATTATTCAGAATATATATAATATTCATAGAAAACAAGCAGTAGATCAGAATGTATGGGTACACAAGCTGATCAACGCATTCGTTTTTTGCACGTACGCACGTTTTCTTGCTGAAAAGACAAAATTGTGAATTACAATATCTATACTCCTCAAAATTGTAAAAGGTCCAAAGATTGGCTGATTTTTCTGATTATTTCAGAAGAAAATACCATACGTTACAAACGTTTTTTGATATAAAATAAATGTAATGCTGCAATCTGCAACTTTAGTGATTTACCCAGTCATGGTTAATAACTTTGCTTTCCTCTTTAATTGCACACGAATTGGTCGGGCATCAGACTGCGCTCTACATAAAGTTATTTTAGCTGAGTTTGAGGCCGGTGCTTGTTTCTTCTAGGTTCAACGGATGGGTATATTTTACTTTGTGATTTTGTGGCGTTGTCGGACGTCAATAAGATCTTTAGGTGTCGCAATAGATTGTTTCTGTCGAGTTGTCATCTCTGATTCATCATATGTCTTATCCGTGATTTGTATGTTTACTGTGATTCATTTATGGGCTAGGAATGCTTTATGCAAACTGTTAACTAGATGTTTCAAACTACCGCAGAAGCACAGAATTAGGGTTGGGATCCAGTGAAACTAGTTTATGTCTCCAGTAATTTTTAAATGACTGCGCCCAGGCGGTTATTCTATCGTGGTTCCTCAGCATTACATGTTGCTATGTCCGCTTGTCTATGGTGTCTAGCTGTCTGGTCATATGAAAAGCTGCCCATTATGCGTTCTCGTTTGTTTTGTTTTTGTAATTGTAAATAAGAAGGAAAAAAAGAAAAAAATTGTAAAAAGACATTGCTGCTGTTTTAATTAGGGTAGCTGAATCTCCACCCGTGTGGGAAAGAGCTGCTTATTCAGATTACTGTGCGTGTTATCATGAACGTTTGTCAATTTTGTGTGTGTGCGTCTTTCCGTTTAATTTTCGTTGGAAGGATGTGGGATTTTTATATTTTTTTCTGTTCGTTATCTATAGTTATTCTTGTTTTACTAAAATTTCAAAACTGAAGGTCCTCACTGTAGATTTGTGAATAGAAATCAGTTTCAATTTCTATTATAAATCTGCCTGGGATGCACTATACATTATTATTATGTTTTTCAAGTGAGTTTAATGAAATTAGTTTCTTTGGAAGTTTGCTTTGACCTATTTTATTTGAGGTGTATACGAAATATAAAAAATAAATTTGTTGTTCCAAGAAGCATATTCGTGCATCATGTATTACATTGGATATAACATTCTATCAAGTGCACATTTGGACAGGCGTGGACATGAAATTCTCAGACAAGCCTGCATAGCCTTGCACTTCCATTAGGGCTTTCACTCTTAGGATATATACTATCAACGATCTAAACGCATTCAGCATTCATATTGCAACAAACTTTTTTTTTCAGGATGCAGCTTGCATAATTATTTATTTCCCACATCTTTCGATCAATATGGCAATTAAACAACTATGCTTGTTTCTTATAGAACGCATACTTATATTTTCAATGGAACGGGTTTCTTATAATATGTACAAATTTAACGAAAGGGTCCGTAAGGCTACATAGTCATATTTACTGAGCACAGAATTCAGAAGTTTTAATATAAATTATTCAGAAACCTTTTAACGTTGATGCGAACTAAGAAGACATTGACCAGGCTGGACGGAAGCGCAACATGACCAAATTATTCATGATTGTTCCTGCGTTTACGCAGAGTAGTCATCAGATAAGAACTGTTTAAGACCACGTCGGACTATCAAACTTCTTTGACCAAACGTTCTTGATACACTGTGTTGCTTCTTTGACGAAATTTTCTTTACTTTTTTGTTCAATTATAAATGTTTGATTCAATAGTCAAAACAAACTGTCAAATGTTAAACGTCAAACTTGGTAGGTCCATCATTATTCGTCAAAAAGTTGGAATGCTTAAAATATTATTATAATGGCTGGCTTAAAACAAATCGATTGTGCGAACACTAGGAAAAAAAGTGTTTTAGTTTAAAACTATCGTATTCAGAGCCCTCATTAAGGGAAAGTCCTGTTTACCACTGGTGCTGCAGGTGCAAGTCCTAAATTGCATCCTTATCAGCCACATGTCATTTTGGGAATAATTTGACCGGTCCTATCGCTATCAAATGTTTTGTATCTTATTTGAAACGCAATTTAGATTATATGTTTGGGTTGTGACACGGTCAAATAATTTGAAAGAACATTAATTAACCCGTATTTGATCAAACAAACAGAGTCGTGTAACATGGGCTTTAAAACAGCCGTGTTTCAAAAGCAACCGATATGATCACATTCTTTTTTTGGAAATTATATATCATTTAATAAGCCTGCAAAATGTAGGACTCATAAAATTTGAAAACAGTATTTAAATTTGCAGGGGAGAGAAATTAGTTCAAATTAAGTCCCTTCGGAAAAGTCAAACCGAATAAGGTCTCGACCTGCATCGGAGCAACAAGGGTTACGAAGCGCACCTTTGGCGTGCGAAGGCTTGTTTCGATACTGTAATTTGAGAACCAGACTAGTTATCTTTCGACGTCTAGGCCTCATCAGTGATCCTAAATTTTACCTGACACCTGGCAATAGGACTCAGTGAAAGTAACAACAAGTAGTTAAGAACTTGGAAACAGTTTTAAAAAAAGCAAGTAAAGACAAAGTTAACTTCCGAACAACCCAAGGAATCACAGCTATAACCAGCCTTTATACATTTAGTTCATACATGTTTCCACACAAACAATAGTATAATAGAGCGACAGATGAGGAGTTTATTGAATAATAAATCTCAAAGCAAGTTTATAGTTTCTTCATTTAAACTTTGTTGAAAGAGGGAAGCTACCCAACGTAAACTGTTGACACAGGGTTCTCATAAAGTAAAGCTTGTGTCGAGTGTTAAAAAGTTTTATTGGAGACACCATGATCTCTTTGATCCCTACAATATGGCCGTTTCTAAACATAGCCTTGAAGGTGGTATAATCGTGGCTGTAAGAACTAAATCACGTGGCAGTCACATGTCAAATAATTTCTTTATATTTTGCATAGATGCTTTTGGAAACGTTTTAGTCTTAAACAGATTATAGATAATCCAATCTATATAATATATAAATGATTAAAGGAAGATATCCATCTATTCAAATAGGATTCAAAATGTTATTCATTGACTTTCCTACAACTAACACATTTATAACTGTAGCGTCAAAGCCCTTCCTCAAAACGAGTTGAAATTCACTGTATCACTGTATGGGTATATCCGCTTTAGTACAGTGTGAAAAGACTGTTTTCTTTGAAAAAATAAGGGCCTGGATTCAGCCTTACTCTCATAACATAGCACTTTCTTTTGCCAGAAAAAGCAGATAAGGACCCCCGGTATTATAATAAGAAATAGCAAACGAAGGCATAAAAGCAATTGGTCAGACTTTTTTTTAAAGTTTATTCCCTATTTAGGCTATAGGCATTTGGTTTTAATATGAAATAAAACCTTTATGCATGGTTAAATGTTCGAAGAATAAATATTTAGTGAAACCTTTTTGCACTTGAATATTATGCAAATTACTAACATCCACGAATTTACAACTACCACCAATTTACAACCTTCAACGATATTTCCGATTTGATGGCGTCAGTCGCCAATGTTGCTTACTATTTTACCCGCTGTCCGAATTTACCCGAGTTTACCCTAGAAGTTTGATTTTCCAGATTCAGTTCACTCAGCGTGTGACAATTACGACAAGTCGTGTTTCAAGTGCATAGACGGACGATATCTCACTACCAACGAGATAGGGACCTACATCTGCCAAGAATGTAACCCGAGATGTTCTAAATGTTCTGACAACGTTACATGCAGCGAATGTAAACATCAGCAATACTTGGGGAAGAGATGTGAATATGACTGCAATAACTGTCATAATAACTTTTGTAACAGAAATACTGGTTGTTCTACGGGATGTGCTACTGGTTTCTACCAGAATATTACTAGCAGACAAGGATATGAATGTCTTAGTTGTCCCAAGTCATGTTCTACATGCAACTCGTCTACATCGTGTGAGTCCTGCAAACCAGGTTGTTGGGGAACCAATTGTCAAAATCATTGCTCCTCTAACTGTGTTACCTGTGCCAGTATGGATATATGTTTAACTTGTAAGTCGGGATTTAACGGGGCATCATGTCAGCACGATTGCTGGTCATGCAATGGAAGAATATGTGATCGAGACACTGGGAATTGCAAAATTGTCTGTTCTTTGTCGCAGTATTTTGACGAGGCTGATGGCATGTTCAGAGGCTGTCCAGATGGTTGTACTAATTGTACAAATGCTTCGCACTGCAAGGCATATACAGAAGGATGGTGGGGAAATCGTTGTCAAAACTTTTGTGACGTCCACTGCACCAACAATCTCTGTCATGAAAACAACTGTAGCTGTATAAATGGTTATGTTGGTGAGTCTGCAGTCGGCAAACATCAGTGTAGCAAAGGTTTCTGGGGTCCAGAGTGTCAGTTTCAATGTGGACCAGGCTGTATGGGGTCAATATGCAATAAGACAACAGGAAGATGCCAATATGGATGCATGGCTGGTTGCTGGACAACATTGCGATACCGAATGTAATCTAAATTGCTCTGAACCGAAAGTGTCCTCATCAGAACGACGATGTTATGAATTAATCGGAGATTGTTTGTATGGGTGACTATCTGGATGGTACGGAAGCACTTGTAATGCTGCCTGCAGCAAACATTGTCTCAATTCATCATGTAATAGAGAAAACGGCACATGCATATATGGATGTCAAGTAGGATATTCGGGACTTTTGTGTGTGAAAGGTTAGTCGATTTTTTTCATTATGGCTTATATGGTTGTACAGTCATTTGTCTTCTACAGTATGACCCATCCTAAGGATACCATAAGTAACACTTGTGAGTATATAACACGTTTACGGGCAAAAAAAAAAGAAAGAAAAAAAGTTTCAAATTGCAACAACAAATTATACATGCAACTTGATACTTGCACGAACATATTCGTACATGTTTGCGATTAAATGCTTACATGCCATTATGATGGCTGCACCAGTTTTCGGGGTATTAGCATTTGCGTGCAACATAAAAACTGTGAGACAAATAAAGGTCACAAACTGATAGTCTCTGTGGTCATAAAAATAGGTAATAAGTAATTTGTAACTTAAATTTCATGTCCGCATGTCTCCATGTTTGCATATTTTATCAAATCCAAGCAGATGCTCGGCTTTTTTCTGCTCTCTGAAACTGCCCCCGTTTTCGGGGGAAGTTAAGTAAATTGCATTTAAAGTGCATTAGCTGCAGATCCTAATGATATCAACTGCTTTCGTGAGACCTACAATCTTTTAAGCTGTAGAAACGATCTTCGCATTATCAGAAAAAAGGTTCATCATTGAATAAATAGCCGTGTCATTGTCGTCGGTACTTTCCATAAACTTTGCAGTGTTTCCAATATAGCCGCTTCCTTGGTCACCAACGACCACGTCACGGATGACGTCTAAACTAAGGTGCTCTCGCACATCAATTAGTGTATGACGAAACACGCTGATTCAACCTATATGTTAGCAAAAAATTATCATCTTTAGAGGTCCCGGACAAGAGGAGCGATATAATCTGTTAGAATACCCGAATTCCAAAGCACACCAAAAACAGGTACAGCGACCATATTTGGAATATTTTTATTACGTGAAAATTGACATTCGCTAATTTTCTTGATTATTCAGGTGTCGCGAATATTGCCCGATTGAGAGTTATCGAAAGAGAAACAGTAAATATAATTTTAATGTAAACATATTTAAATGCGGCTTGATTAAAGTTAATTGCACGAGAAACATCTCTATGCAAATGATTATTGTTATCATTGAATATGTTATTTATTGACGTTTCCTAGAGCAAACAAGCATTCTTATAACCAACGGGCCCCCGATGTTGACAAAACGTTGTGTGCTTGTTGAGTATTATTTTCGATTATATTTTAGAGACGGGAAATGTCAGCAGCTTCGATAGCAGAAGAAACAGTGATAATACAGCTGTCGTGCTTGGTTCTGGTGTTGGAGTGTCTGCACCAGTACTTGTTGTAATTGTAGTATGTATGGTTTGTATTTAAAGGCGGCAAGCAAGTGCTACAAATAAGAAGGGGTAATAGAAATAATTTAGGGGAGGTTTCTCTTTTTTTTTTGTAAAAATAAATGTTTTGATCCTTCATTAAAACAGCCTCATTGAGACGGGTCTAGAAAAAGCTCACAACATTTTTAATTGCGAAATAAGGAAGAATCTCAACATTATCCTCAAAGCAACGCTTTATCTGGACATTGGGTAGGCTTCAAATTGTTTTCCCCCCACTTTTATAATATATCTTTATAAATGAATAATCAACACGTCATATATGTATTTAACAAAAAAAGGCTTTGACAGAAATATGTCTTGGTTCCCACTTTTAAGTCATGAATTATCAAGAACCATAATCAAGATAATCATAATAATAGAAACAGTACAAAACAACAAGAATAGTAGGGCAACTCTTTTCGTCTCAATGACCAATAGCCTTGCGCCTTGGGATTAATTTTTTCAAGAGTAAATACACTTCAGGTACTGACTTAATCAGAACCCAAACCCTATTCCCAACATCCAACATTTATTTTTTATCAATAAACAGTAGCTACGCAATAACTTCGCCCACTGACAGCCTCAAACAGGTACGTCTGTCCTTTGTCGGGTGGCATAGGCATTAGATCTTTAAATGATTTTTTTTCTTAAATTTAAACTCTGGTCTTTTTTATCTTTGACTATTCGGCTGCATTAAATGCCTCAAAAACTTATGCAATACTATTATCGATGTATTTTTAAAAGGATGGGGAGGTGGAAGTACTTGTATAAAAAATAAAGGTAATGCAGCCGTGTCGGACTTATGAACATACTATAGCACATGTCGACCAAGCAATATGGCTCTGGGTGTAGTTAAAAAAACATATTTGCTGTTTGGTTAGGAAAAACCGGCTTTTAAAGAGATTCATTAATGAGTAAGAAAATCTTAACGTGGGCCAAACAACTAACGTTTGCAAAAGCAAACGTCGAGGGTTAGGATCCCATAGACGGTTAATGCCCTCAAATAATTTATTGCTGGCCGTTCCAAAGCGGTACTTCTGTTTAGGGTCTTTATTGTTACTTTTTCTCGTTATTTGGTTGTTCGTATCAATTTCGTCGTGCATCTATCATGTGAATGGCACTTATAGCTAAGTTAAGGTAACTGAATAACTGCCTGTCTGGGCCAGGATGATCATTAAATTTAGTTGAGCGTGTTTGCCATCCTTTGCTCCTGTAAGTCTATGTGTATGCGTCTTTCCTTCTGAGTTTGAGGAGGAGATACAGGATCTGATATTTCCAGGATATCATCGCTCATTGTCTCTACCTTATGTATTTTAGATAATATTTTCTGATGTATAATTCATTGGCAACATTATGTGCATTTAATACGCGAACACGGAATCTCGCGAACGCCTTGTAGCTTTTCAATAAAAGTGATCAAAGTACCCAAATCATAAGTCGGAACTCGTAAGTCAATTTAACATTTACAATTTCCAATATTCTAGATAAACAAACATGGACACAAAAATAGAGGTCTCATCAGGTGCTCGCGGGTAGTAAGCATCATCTGCCTATTATAAACCACCTGCCATATCTATGTATCAGTGAAAAGAGTCAATGAAAATTAAAGTCGGGAATCTGAAAGCTTAGCCTAGCTTCGTTTTAGGCTATCAAATCGGAAATTAGTTTACAAACGGCCACATTGTAGGGATCAACGAGGTCAGGGTGTCTCTTATAAAACGTTTTAACTGTCGACACAAGCTTTACACCATGATAACCCTGTGTCAATAGTTTACGGGTGAGTAGATTCCCTCTTTCAACAAAGACTTGATATTTGAAGCAGGCTCTAGCATAATGGACCGGCTGAGAGACATAAACTCCGTATGCAGGTGCTGAAGGGCTATTACTACTAAAAAATAGAAAGTTAACTATGGGAAATCGAAGTCGTCCCTCTCGTCATAAAGCCTAGTAACAAGCGTTCCATTGTCATTATAGAGATAACAATCTAAGTACGAGGCAGATGAACTTGATTCTGTGGTATCTTTAATTTCAAGTTCACATGGATAGATGAGGTCAATAAACTCCGAAATTGTTGGATTATTCAGAGACAGAACATCATATATTGCAACGGGACCACCTGGTCAAGCTATGAGTAAAATATTCTTGAAATGTCAGGATTGGTGATCACCTATCACAATACTTCTTAAGTGGGTCCGACCTGTGTCGTGCTCAATACTACGTGGAAGTGCATAGATACTAAGCCATTGGTTCAGTTTTTTATATTTATTCTTTATGCCCTTAACAACAGAATTGCATTAAATTGTATATATGAATGTACACCAAGTAGAAACATAAACTATTACTATGAATACACCTAATCTATCAGAAATCTGCAGTTGCAGTTATAAGTTCCTATCACTGCAGTTGCAGCTATAGATTCCAATACCTGCAGTTGCAGTACAGATTACTTAAGTTATTAAAAAGGCCTATGATTCGACATTGATGCAAAAGACCTACAAGAAACCCTAAACCATCCTTATACAGCCAATCATATAAAGTATGTGATTGCATAAATATTAACCTGAATTTATACAAACATGCAGTTGCAAGTATACTTAATTGAGGCAATAAATATTGTTAGAGACGTAAACACTTTCACTGAATAATTGAGGTTAGTTGTATAACTCAATCTCCTTACGATCAATATAACTTAAATTAGTCCCTAACACTTGTAGTTATACAACTCAGTCCCTTACGATGAACAATAAAACACAGTTACAGATTGCCGTTACACCTACGTTTGATTGAATGAACACTCAGAATGAAAGAAATAAGTCTACTATATAAGACCTACACCTTAAGGATACATTTGCATGGTGCCTTTACATTAATCTTCAAGTTATAACAGTTTTGCCTAGGTAGGCGGAGTTTCTCCTAGGTAGGTGCAGCTTCGCCGAGCAAGGAGGAGCTTCACCTAGGTAGGTGGAATTTCCAATTCTGTGGTAGAAATCACAAAGACACGATCGTTGCAGAGCTGTTACATCAACTGACCATCAGAGGGTCACATCTGAACTCATACAACACTCGTATAATTGTGCTAATCCACAGTATAATACTTTCACCTACCTTGGCGGACAACGCCCAGCTTGGCGCAACGTACACTTATTGTAAAAACTACACAAACAGACAATATTTTATGCTAAGAGTGGTCATTAAATAATTAAAGTGCTTTCTACAGTGTACTTTAGGTGAACCTGTGTCAACTTCGCTTATAAGAAGAGTGAAAGAATTTAGAGAAGGTTTTCCGCCAAGCTAGGCGCACAGCTTAGAGTAGTATGGTGGGGTAATGTAAATAAACATTAAGATTATGAGACCTCTTTCGGACCAAGTCTACGTCTTTTGAGAGGCATACTTCGCCTACAAATTGTTTAGATCAAATATCTAAATACTCCAAGCTAGGCGAACAGCTAGGTAGCTACCACTGTTTGAGTGAAAGCTCAACAGGTTGCAAAACATTCAGCAACAGAACCGAATCGTCTGCGCTGCAGTATTTATAGTGTAGAGGGGTTTCCAGATATTATTGCGCCTACTGTAGAAAAGTATATGAAATCGGAAACCAGCACAAGGCCAGCGCGCGCTTAGCAACTTATGCGGGATTACTCGGCACTTATGGTTCAGTCTATATTGAAGCGAAACAAGCGCGAATGACAGCTCAGAGATCGAACATTTGAGCAGGAAAAGACGCAAAATACAGCTACAAAAATGGATTTAAGAAACTAAAAAGGGTATGCTTACCTCATTTAGCATTAGAACTTTATAATCTAACAGTGAAATCTTGCTGTCAGACCGTATTAACATGGACAAAGTGATGCGAAGTTGACACACATTTGATTCGACCATGGTTCGTTCCGAACCCAAGATTGTGTTTACGATATGAAAACAGAAAATACAACACTAGTTATGAAGAAATAACACCCAATAGCCAGACGCCGTTACAACAGCCCCCTACCTTAAAAAGGCATGGACCCCATGAAGAACGATAGGTTAGTACAAAGCTTGGAAAGTGGATATGTTTAGAATAAATCAATTCAAAACTGCTCACTTAGGAGGCAAATGGCTATTGTTGTTACTCTCACTTTCACTCACAATAACAATATTCAATGGCAGTTATCAAGAACCATATTTTCACACCATTCACACAGGCTACCTTGAAAGAGATGAAATGTGCATCACATGTAGGTTCATAACCATACATGTGGTGCTCATTTTTCAAGAATATGCACAATATGGAGTCTCTATCAAGACATCCCGTGTCAAAGGTGTGCATTTTTAAAAAGGAAAACTGCCCAAATTTGACTCTTAAGACAGTCAGACTCATACATAGAACTTATGGTAGAACAGACAGGCAAACATACCACCTTCTTTACAAGATATCAATAAATTCATTGAAATTGCATTTAGATAAAACATCAGAATTTTACTAGTGTCACAGGTTGTAGGCCTGATAAAAGCAGAGCTTGAAAAATCATTTCACCAAGAGAACATGCTGCCCGTGCACACATGAGTCACCTATTATGCACCTCCAGTGGAGACGGACACCATATTCCCTGTAGCAAAACTTCCAATTCCAATCCGAAAGTATCAGAGGCCACGACCTGAGACAAAACTAATATTTGAATATTAACCAGCCAATGACTTACGGATATTATTGATAAGAACATAAGTTCTGACAGCTAGTCAAAAAAATATTCACTGTTTGCAAACTTTGTCTTATTTAGGTATAATGTATTTCTGCAGCTACACAAGGAATCATACTTACTCATTGAATGTTAAATAGAAAGTCACTAGATTGGTTGCACAGGACAAACCTACCAAGTGAAAGCTAGAGAGATAACTCTAGAAGCATGCAGTCCAGTGCAGCTGCTGATATACTATAGTGTTGCCTGTTCTTCTGACTGTTGCAAAAGAATATACATATATAATAACATAGACTAATCAAGTATACAACTGTTTGTGCTGAAAACACTTGTAAAACACATACAATCTGATATGAGATCAAATTTCAACAAAACCCATCAATGTAATAAATTTCCATAATTTTCAGCACAACACATCCATGAGGATAATAAAGAAATCTTACTGCTAATTCAGATCGGCCTACCTGGATTTCATGTGAACCTCAAAAATGGCCAGTATGAGTTCACCTAAAACCAAGGCAGGTAAGCTGAAGATATGACAATTTTTGCCCCAAATTCATATAGCATCCTCACTTTGTTAATAATTGAGAGAAAAAAATACATGAAAAATGCATCACTATATTAATAAGTTTACCAACCATATTTCTGTCATGCAAAAAAAAAATAAAAATAATAATTTGAAAACTTGTCAACGGGAAATGACCATCAGTATGTCAGTGTTAAGTTTTAAACTGTGCAGTGGTACTCATACCATAACAATAATGTTTCAATATTCACTGACAATTACAACAATAACTTCAACAAATTCATTCACGAGTCATACATATAAATAGCTAATAGTCTGCACAAAATCTTATGTCAATGTCTCAATTTACTGAAAATCTAAAACGCAGCACTTAAAATACCTTAGCAGCCCCAGACAACTGCAGTAGGCTTACATGATATGTTATGCACCTATCCTGTAACTCATCCATATCAGAATAAACGTGATATGTACGTAACATACCTGCAAATTACAGTTTAACTCCACAGGCTTGTCTATAATTGAAAACTTCTTATATGCTTACAGGTATATATATGGATGGATGCTGAAATATACTTGAATGGCTAGTTAATGCTTATGAAAAGGTATAAATTTTTATATCTACTCCAAAAATGATATCATAACCTAAAAAAAAAAACACACACTTTTTAACAATTGAGCAATACCTGCGATATTTAAGAACATTTCAGGTACCTGTGGTTGGATTTGGAAATACTTATGTTACATTAAGACTAAATGACTTAACTATTCTAAACTAATTCTAGGTTCTTTATACTGTCTTTGATCTTGATAGTGTTATGTCCTCAACTTCAGTGCTTCCATAGGTATAGTTTCTGATTTTATTCCATTTTCTGAATTATGTTTGTACGCGAATAATAGAAACTCATAATATAACAATTTGACCTTACACGAAAGAATTAATGTTAACGCGATGTCTTGGAGTGTAGCATGATCTCTTCTATGGTTGTCCATCATCTCTAGTCCATATATGGATATGGACTAGCAACATTTTAATTCATATAAGTATATGAATTCAGCTGTCTACTCCATACAGTTCTGTCAGGTGTTTAAGACGTCTTTTGACTATTTTATAGAGCCCTTGAATGCGGTAGTATTCGCATTCTTTCAAGAGTTCTTGGAGGTGTCTATTCTCCCTCGGCAGCATTGCTGGCATGATGTCTCCATCATATCTGAGGTAATTCAGGATTAGCCTAAAATGTGATGCATCACGATCCAAGAATATGCTGTTTCCTTGTGGAATAATGGAACTATGATCAGAAAACAGCTTGGCTAGCAGAGAATTTGAGTCTTTTCTCAAGGTGAGTATACTTGTTTCGAATCTAGCTCCACCTACATTTAACACAACTTTACAACCCTGAATTTGTTTGAGGTGTTCAAGATCTTCATCATTTTCTGTGTGGTTTATTTCAGTTTCATCTTCATGTATAGCCTCCCTGCATTCTCTAAGTCTTTTCTCATTATATTCGTTTAGATCATTCTCTACTAATTTCCTTCTCTCCGCTTTTCTTTTCCTTTTCTGTTCTTTCCTAATATTTTCCTCTTCAATCAGTTCATCACTGACTCTATAAATAGCATTATCTATCCCTTCTGTACATACTATCTCCTGTAGTGCATTCAGCGCACAGTCACTCACAACCTCAAAAGCATTGTCCTTAACCTTTTCCACAGACTCATTTGTGATACTGGCCACTGCACTGAAGGTCTCAAATTCTGGCTGGCTTTCCACATGTTCAGGAGACTGTGCCTGTGTTAGTTCATTAACTGGTGGAATTTGTTGTGTACTTAGAAATGTGTTCGTAATGTCTTGCAAAATATCATCTAATATTAGTCCACCACACATCATTGAGCTTTGATTACTTTCTCCAACCTCTGCTTTCTTACTACTTGCTTTTATCTGTTTATCTTTCCTTTTAACATACTCTTCAACTGTAATCTTAACCTTATTTCTATTGTCATCTACACTACTGTCCTTTTCTTTATTTATTCTCTTCCTTTGCTCCATACACAAGTCTCCTTTCTTTTTATTCATCTTTTCAACTGACTCCGCTGCCTTGTTTCTGACCTCTTTTACCGAAATGTCAAAATTTTCACAATCCTTGCCAGCCTTTCTCTTTTCATTTTGTTTTTCTTTTTGTTTTGTGTTTGACTTATTTTGTTCATCTTGGTTATCCCCTTTCTTATTTTTCCGTTTCTCAACACTTTTGTCACTCTTTGCCTGCTTATCCTCTATATCTTTCAATTGTGTTTCTTTCTGTCTTTCATTTTCAGTGTCTTTACTTTCTACAGCAGCCTTCTGTTTCTCAACCTCTTTACATCTTTGAATTTGTGCATTTACACTAACTTCAGTCTGTTTCTTACTGTTTTCCTCAGTTTCTATCTGATAACTTTTCTCAACGTCCTCACATCTTTGAATTTGTGTATTTTCATTAACTTTAGTCTGTTTCTCACTTATTTCCTCAGTTTCTGCTTGATTACTATTCTCAATATTACTCTGTTCTTCAGTCTGTTCCACATTTTTAAGATTTCCATTCCTCGTATATCCTGTCTCATTTTCCTTTAACATGATCTGTTCAGCCTGTTTATCTTTCTCACTGTCATTCTGTTTTTCATTCTGTTTATCTTTATCCTCATGTTCAAGTATCTGTTTTTCATTAGGTCCATTTTCCCTTTCATTTTTCTTAGACTTCTTCTGCAGACTTATTCTCTAGATTGTCTTTCTTGGGTACTTTTGACTTTACATTTTCATTACTCTTATTTCCACTTGAATTTCCAACTTCTTTACACTTTTTCCATTCTTTCTTTCTTTCTGACTGTTTATCCTTCCCATCTTCCTTATCTGTTTCTTTTTCAACATTCTTTTCACTTTGTTTATCTTTCTTTAATTCTGATGGCTTCTCTTTTTCTGCAGTCTTTTTCACAGGCTTCTCTGTGGTGCTCTTAGTAAGTGTTCCCTTCTTTTTGTCATTTTTCACCTCTTTCCCTTTCTCAGCATCTGTTTGTTTCTCACCATCTGAACCCTTTTCTGTTTGTTTTTCAGCATTGGATTTAGTAGATTTTTCACACACTACACTTTGTTTCACTTTTTCATCTTCCTTTGTGGTTACTTGTTTGTTATTTTGTGCACTTTTACAATTTTCCTTTCTTACTTCAGTTTGTTTTTCTGATTCAACACTGGCTTCCGTTGACCTAATATAAATGTCCTCTATTTCAAATACAGAATCTCCCAATTCAGATGAAGATGGACTACAGAAGAGCTCCTGAAGAAGGGAGATGTGAGGTCCGGTTTCAGTCCTCCGCACTTTCCTGGGTGGTTCCTCCAGCAGGATATCATCAGGCTCTTCCAATGGGACTGGAGACGGGGCTCGCTTCTCCTTTCTAGGTCTGGGTTGCCTCCCACGTTCTATTGGCTTCACCACTACAGATTTGAGCACTGGGAGGGGACTCTCATCTTCATCCTGAACCTCCTCTGCAGATACCCATTTCCAGTATGTATCCTGTTCTTCTCTTATGAACCGCATAAGTATGTTCCTGGCTTCTTCCCCAACTACACCAGTCATCCTGTGTACATATTCAAATGTTGGATTTGGAACCTCACATACATGCTTCAAGTTCTTGCGGTTGAACAGGTATCCACATCCCATGCATTGGTGTCCTATACAACTATGTTGGTCTTGGAGATGACGCTGGACTTCATACTTTGTCTTGAAGTACAGCTTCTTCACCTGGCACAACTTGCATAGATAGTGGTATCCCTGGAATCATAAAGGAGCAATCTTTAAGCATACAGCTTTTACCTATCATTTATATCTTCCTATTATTATTATTATTCTTTTCTCTTTTTTTTCTTTTTTTTATATACAGGCATTTACTTGACAATATCTTCTTACTTCTGTACAGTCATGCATGCACACCAGTAGTGTTATGCTTGTATCTGTCAGGCTGGATTTGTACAGTCAACATGCTATATTTTGTATTATATATATTTATATATATATATATATATATATATATAAATGAAATAAGAGTTGACGTTACATGTTTTGTTATTTAATTATCAACTATGCAAAAATATGTCAACGCGTTTCGCTGAGCTCGTCAGGACTGTTGCATAGAAACGCCGTAACGTTACGACGTTAACTTAATAATGTCACATGACGTGACTTCACATTATTAGTCTAATCGTTTATAAAGCGTTTAATATAGGTTTAAAACATCGAATAAAATATTTTTCCTTCGCTAACCTGGCAGAAATACTTTCTGTGTGCATTTTGAAGAAGGGGAACATTTTTACATTATAGCCACACTTTGCCCATTTTTCAGCTTACTCTAAGCTGTCTCATACTCTAATATTTTGTCATGTTTATTGCAGGAAGCAGCAGTCAGAAGACTCAACCCTCAAATATTTAGAATCATCCGTCATTCATACAGCAATCTGAACAGCGCCAGTCAACTCAGGAAGTGTGCAAACTATGATTTTAAGCAACATTGTTGCTTCAGCATTTAATATGCAACTTACCAAAAATTTAATATAACTGAATATTCTTGTTAAAGTAAATGATACAGTTTACAAATACACCATTGCATTCAATAGTCATGCATAACCAAGCAAATAGTATTTGCTTCAACAGTTACAGGCAGTCTTGCAAACAACAACATCTATATAGCCTTTATATTTGCCGTTAGACACAAGTTTCCATTGTGTCATAAGTTTACTTAATTTAAAATTCATACATATGTAGTTACAGCAATCTTTTTTTTTTTTTTTATTCAATCTATTTTATAGAAAAGGTGAAGCAGACAGGAAAGAAAGGTTTGAAAAGCTTAGTTGATTGACACAGGTTCTATGAGCTCAGCTTGTGTAAAACTTGAGTTCTCGCCATTTCTGCCTAATTCTTCATACTTGCTGTCACATTTTATTTCTCTTTGTGTCTTACTTTAATTGTAAATAGAATTAATAAAAAGGAAAAATATGATCTATTTAAGTATTGGTTCTTATTGTTCACTGTATTAAAAAAAAAAAAACTATATATGTCAGCATCTATGTTGTCTTACTGACAAACCAGTCAGGCTTGTACTCCCCTAAATAAGGTTTCAACTTGTCATGATGGACAACCACCGGTTTTGCTTTAGGACCGGACTGTATCTTAAATAATACGTCATTCAAACGGTCAACCACAACCATGGGTCCCTTCCATGGCCTTTGAAGTTTTGGGTTGAAACCTACTTTGCGTTTAGGATTGTAATACCATACTGCATCTCCCACTTTGAAAGGTATTTGGTGTACTTTTACATCATATCTTCTTTTCATGCTTTCGCTAGAGAGATTAAGATGGTTTCGAGCAAAGTCATGAATTTCTAGGAGTTTTTGTTCCAGTTGATAGGCATGCTCAGTTGCGCACAACCTATCATTATCTGTTGGTCTACCAAGGGTTAGATCCACAGGGAGAGTCAACTCCCTGCCAAACATCATCATTGCAGGTGACACCCCGGTAGTTTCATGAACAGACGATCTGTATGCCAACATAAGTAGAGGTAAATGTTCATCCCAATCATCTTGTTTGTCTGAAATATATGATGATATCATATTTTGGATAGTACGGTTCGCCCTCTCAACCATACCATCAGACTGGGGCCTTCGAACAGTGGTCCTTGTTTTATCAATACCCAGAAGCTTGCATACCTCTTTAAACACCTTTGACTCGAAATTCGCCCCTAAATCGGTATGTAATTGAAGTGGGACGCCAAATGTGGATATAAATTTGTTCACCAATTTTGACGCCACATATGTCGCTTCCTGGTTTTTCAAGTGTATTGCGTCCACCCATTTGGTGAAATAACAGGAAACCACCATCAGATATCTGTGCCCCTGTTTCGATACTGGATAAGGGCCACAGATATCAATTGCGATACGTTCGAGTGGATAACCAACATTGTATTTGCACATAGGTGCCTTTGCATTTCTATGGGGCTGCTTTCGAGCCCCACAGGTTGAACAAACTCTGCACCAGTATGATATGTCTTTATACATACCGCACCAGTAAAATCTCTTTCTAATTTTATCATATGTTTTTCTCCTACCCAAATGTCCAGCAGTTTCATATTCATGTAACTGTCGGAAAACTTCTTTTCTCAAAGCCCCTGGCAGAAGGAAAAGGTATTCAACATTGTTACCAATATTACTGAAGCACTTCTTATATATAATGTTTTCTCGGAGTTCTATAGTATCCCATTCATGCCAGTAGGTTTTGAGTTCATGGCAGTATGGCGCCACCGTAGACCACATAGGTTTTTCACCTTCTCTTTTCCATTGAAGCAGGAGTTTTAGCACAGTGTCATTTTCCTGCTGCAATCGAATATTTTCCTGTGTCATATCTAAGTTCTCCTTTAACTCATCACAGGAAGATGTGGATTGGCCAGATCCACCAGGTTGTTGACTGGTATTCATACAAAATTTTCTATTACAAGTGCTGTATATACACCCTTGATGATTTTGAAGACTGTCAGGGTTTTGAGTGTTTGTACTTGTCATAGCCGTTTGCTCACAAGGACACCTAGGTTTGTCACTTGGAGCCCTTCCCATAGTTGCCATGCCAGCATGAGCAACTGACATTCCATCTGAAATTTCCCCATTCTCAAACAAACACTCAAACAATGACTCGCCTTCAAAATAATCTAACCAATCTTCAGTATCATTTGCTGTCATTTTGCAACAGCAATGTTCATGACGACTATTACTAATTTCGTGAGTTTTTTGCATCCACCCCATCACACACAGAATTAAGCATTGCATGTGTGAAGTGAGGAACCCCGATCTGGGACATTCCATGTGACATCTCCGAAGAGAGCACCTCTGCTACTCTATGTCCTAAACAAGTGGTAGGGCGCGCATCTCTACTACTGGATTGGTCGTCATTCATAGTGGGCCCATGATGTTCAGGATTCTGGTCCTGGTCATCAAACGAATCATTTTTCTGGATGGTACCATCAAGAGGCTGAACAATGTAGGAGCCAATCCCGTCACTGGGTTGACCGACCTCATGTTCATGCCCAATACTAAGGAGAGTGACTTCTTCACCCTCTAAGTTGCCTACATTTGAGGCAATACTCTTCACAGCACCTGCCTCTTCTGCTAATTTATTCAAGTCAGTCAACGTGTCAGAAAGATATCTCTTCTCATATCGGTCACAATATTTACATTGATTATTGTGACATGGTCTACGTGACAATGAATCAGCGTTGTTATGTACTCTGCCTGCACGGTGAACTACAGAGAATGTGTACGCTGAAAGGGTCTCAATCCAGCGTGCAATTTGACCCTCGCAATTTTTAAATCTCATGAGCCATTGCAAAGACCCATGGTCGGTCCTAACTGTGAAATTTTGACCAAGCAAATAGTGATGGAAGTGTTTTACAGCTAGGACCACAGCCAGAAGTTCTTTTCTGGTTGTGCAATACTGTCTCTCGGATCGGGACAAACATTTACTGAAATAGCTTATAACTTTTTCTTCCCCATTTTGTATCTGGGACAGGACAGCCCCTGCGCCAAAATTAGATGCGTCGCAGTCCAGCAGGAACGGTTGTCCTTGAAGTAATGGGTAACTAAGAATAGGTGCACTAGTTAATAACTGTTTTATGGTGTCAAAGGCATTCTGGCATTGCTCAGTCCAAGTAAATTTAGCATCTTTCTCAGTCAGTCTGTGCAAGGGTTTGCAAATGGTGGCGAATTTTGGTATAAATTTTCTATAATACGAGGCCAGACCAACAAATTGTCTAACCTCAGTTGCCGATTTTGGCTGTGGCCATTCTTTTACAGCTTTTACTTTTGATGGATCAGTAGCTATACCTTCTTCAGACACTTCATGGCCAAGGAAACTAACCTTTCTGCAGAGTAAGCTACATTTCTTTGGGTTTAGTTTAAGGTTAGCTTCCTTGAGTCTTTCAAGAACCACCCTTAAGTTTTCCAAGTGTTCTTCAAAAGTTTTTGAGAAGACAATAATGTCATCTAAATATATGAGCAAGATGAGGAATGTTAGACCAGCAAATACCCTCTCCATGAGGCGTTCAAACACGCTAGGCGAATTAATCAGTCCAAAAGGCAAAACACGCCATTGCCACAAGCCACTGCCTGGTATGGAGAAAGCAGTTTTTGGTCTATCTTCCTCAGCAATGCTCACTTGATAATATCCACTTTTTAGATCTAAAGTAGAAAACCATCTTGAGCCGCCAAGAGCTTCTAAGGTGTCATCAATTCTAGGTAAGGGATGACTGTCTGGAATCGTTAATTGATTTAAACGCCTGTAAACTATACAGAATCTGGTGCTTCCATCACGTTTTGGAACCAATACAGCGGGAGCACTCCAAGCTGAATGAGACGGTTCGATTAACCCTTTCTCAGCCATAGTCTTAATTTCATTCTCGGCAAATTCTCTCTTAGCAAGGGGTATTCTATAGGGTCTAAGTTTCACAGGCTTACAGTCGGGAATAGTTTTTATGGTATGTTCCACTAAATTCGAGCAGCCTAAGTCGTGAGAGGATTTAGAAAATTGGTCTCGGTATTCATACAACAAGGACTTCAAATTTCCTTTTTGGGACTCATTCAAGTTTGAAGAACTTTCATGTAAAAGCTCATCAATATGAGAATAAGATTCTTTAGTCAGAGTTGAATCAGTACTTCGACAGTTGACAGTCTCCAATTTTTCCGTTTCTACCGGCTCATATATAGCTGCTACAGTATTTTTGTATAACTTGAAAGGCTTGTCACTCAAATTCATAATGCGTAATGGAACAGTGCCATATTCAGGACTTACTAAAGCTTTTGCAAGTAACAGTCCACTACGATCAACAAAAGTTTCAGTGGCCTCAAGTACACCAATGCTATTTTTATCAGCCCTATCCAAAGGTCTGCCCTGCACGATTATTTCACACTCAGGTGGTACTTCAGTGTTCTCGTGGATAGCGATTCGACAGCAGGTAGGTGTAATATCATTGCTGCTACGAAAACAGGATATCTTCTCACCATTTAAAAGAAGATGATTTTTGCTCAAAAACATGTCACACCTATGTTTTGTTAGAAAATCCATACCAAGGATTCCATCATTTTTGACATCGGTAATTAGTACATCTTGCAAAAGATTTTGGCTACCAAGGGTAATTTCTATTTCAGCTTTACCAAAGAAAGGTGAACTTTCACCTGTAGCGGTTACTAAATATAGGTTGACAGGGGTTAAGTTTGGTCGCACTTCTTGTGGCCATCTGTCAAACAATGTTTTACTGAGAATAGTGCAACATGAGCCAGTATCAACAAGAAAAACATGAGAACTGCCAAAAATACGGCCTGCAACAAAATAACCATCCTCCATACTTCTCAGTGGTACCTCCGCGGGCCTGTTTAATGCCGTCGGGTTGTGGCCCCCCAAACCGACTGGTTCCAGTTTCCCTGGTTATTTCCATTTCTTACATTATTGTCACCAAACTGCCTAGCATTGTTTCCCCTGTTTCTCGGCACGAAGCTATTGGCATCAGCTCGCAGTCTTTGTGTGGGGTGATTTGGATAATTTGATGGAGTCCTATTAAGGTGAGAATTGTTGCCTCTATAGGACCCGGTATACCTTGATTGATTGCCATTAGATGGAGGAGGATGACAGTGAGGCGACCTCTTATACCTATTGTTATTGCCTTGAGACTTTACATTTGTAAACCTGTTGTTATTATGTGACCGGTTTTGTGATTTTAGGTCATTCACCTGTTTGGTAAGCAAATCTAGTGAATTTTCAAGTGCTTTCAGTTGCTTATTTGACTCCCCCTTATCTTGATTATTGACCAATTTATTGTCAGAATCTATTTGACCAACTAATCGTGAGCGCTGCTTATCCGCAATTTTATGAGATTCCAAACGCAAAGCAGTTCTTTCAGCATCAGCTAGTGTTTTCGGTCCGAGCTATCTAACCCGCAAGCGAATCTCGGAATCAGTCAAGGCGTCAATAAAATTATCAACAGACAACGTCTCAATCACCTCCTTAGTGACACCTGGATAGGCCTGGCGTACCAGTTTCTTGACAGCTTGAGCGAGCTCAGGTATAGATTCTCCCTTATTTCGAACCCTGGACTTTAATTGTGTACGGTATATTTCGGACCTATTCACTGAACCAAACCTGTTTGCCAGTTTTTAGCTCGCCTGAACGAAAGTTCAGGAAGAGCTATTGTTGTCACCACGGCGTCGGCGTCCGCGTCCGCGTCCGCGTCGGCGTTCGAATTGGATGTTTTGGTTAAAGTTTTTTAAAGACCTATATCTCCTTAACCCATGGATGGATTCCTTTGATATTTGCACTGAAGTTAGATATTGGTCTAAAGTTTTTGAAGGTACTACCCCCACCCCCCTCAGTGACCTTGATGTCAAGGTCATGGACTTAGAAAATTGTCTTTTTATTGATTGGATGTTTTGGTTAAAGTCTTTTAAAGACACATATCTCCTGAACCCATTGATGAATTCTTTTTATATTTGCCCTGTAGCTAGAGCTACAGAATACTACCCCAATCCCGCTCAGTGACCTTGATGTCAAGGTCAGGGACTTAGGAAATTTTGGTCTTTATTAAAGTTTTGTAATTGCATACTGATTCATAATGCTTTGCAGAGATTTAGTTTATACTTGAGCTGATGTTAGACACTTTTTTGAGTTTTTACAAAACACCTTTTACTTACCCCACTGGATGACCTTGAAGTCAAGGTCATCGACTTAGAATTTTGTCTTAAAGATTTTGGTTAAAGTTTTATATTTATGAAGACATAATTCACAGTGCCACGATGATGGACTCAGTTGATACTAATACTTGGACTGATGTTAGATAATGGTTGCTGGTACAGCTTAGCCTCCCCCTTCCCCCCCACCCCCAACCCCAACCCCCCACCCCCCACCCACCCACCCCCCACCCCTCAGTTTTTTTTTACCTCAAGCTCATGGACGTGGAATTTTTTTTTCTTTTTTTTTATTTTAATTTTATTTTAAGACTTATTTCTGAGATAGCTTTTGTTTATAAATGTGATTTAATTTTGTACATGCTTGCCTGAAGTTTTATGCATAACAGTCCACACCACCATAGCGGCTATGTGATGGGCAAGCACCAATTCAGGCGAGCTATTCTGTCGGGCGACAGCTCTTGTTCCACAAGGGTGTTATAGTCACGTTTTCCATCATGATCAAGCTCGCTTAGGATGGAGCGTGCATCTCCAGTCAAGCAATTTGCCAAAGACAAAGATTTCTCCTTGTATTGCCAATCATTTATTTCGCATGTGATCTCATACTGAGAGAGAAATTCCTCAAAGTCGCTAGCACCATTAAAAGTTTGAGGTTTCATTCTGAAATGTGAATTATCTCCCTTCGATTGTGAGCTACCAGTGGTAGTCGTGTCACCAGAACCTATATTACTCTGCAAAGGTTGAGCATCAGAAGAATTGACATTAGTATTATGACTGCCTGGTATTACATCAGCAAGTAAATTATTAAATTTGGTATCTACCTCATTGAGTTTTCGGTTCATAAGTTCAGTAAGACACGATACAGTGTCTTTTACCATCTTACTCATTTTTGTCATTTCAGATTCCATCTTACTTTCTAGCATAGACATTTGCAATGTACTAGCGGAACTTGCAACTGAATGAGTATCATCAAATGTCTAATTAGCAATATTTTGCTGGGAGGTGGAGGGGTAATTTAAGGGCTCCCCAGCAGCTGAATTATCTAAGTTATTTCCGTCGGCCATCTTTGATATGTTAAATTTGAATCAATGCTAAGTCTATTCACTTCCACAATAGCAAAGACCAAACAACAGGATTAATTTTCACTATCTCCAGAGATTTAGCAGTGGACTATCTATTCAAGCAGCTTCTCAGTCTACTCACATCAACATGCCGTACGTACTACACAGAAAAAGACTTCCTAAATTTTCCTTTTGTTCATCCCACTTCTGACACCAAATTGCAACGGGACCACCTGGTCAAGCTATGAGTAAAATATTCTTGAAATGTCAGGATTGGTGATCACCTATCTCAATACTTCTTAAGTGGGTCCGACCTGTGTCGTGCTCAATACTACGTGGAAGTGCATAGATACTAAGCCATTGGTTCAGTTTTTATATTTATTCTTTATGCCCTTAACAACAGAATTGCATTAAATTGTATATATGAATGTACACCAAGTAGACACATAAACTATTACTATGAATACACCTAATCTATCAGAAATCTGCAGTTGCAGTTTTAAGTTCCTATCACTGCAGTTGCAGCTATAGATTCCAATACCTGCAGTTGCAGTACAGATTACTTAAGTTATTAAAAAGGCCTATGATTCGACATTGATGCAAAAGACCTACAAGAAACCCTAAACCATCCTTATACAGCCAATCATATAAAGTATGTGATTGCATAGATATTAAGCTGAATTTATACAAACATGCAGTTGCAAGTATACTTAATTGAGGCAATAAATATTGTTAGAGACGTAAACACTTTCACTGAATAATTGAGGTTAGTTGTATAACTCAATCTCCTTACGATCAATATAACTTAAATTAGTCCCTAACACTTGCAGTTATACAACTCAGTCCCTTACGATGAACAATAAAACACAGTTACAGATTGCCGTTACACCTACGTTTGATTGAATGAACACTCAGAATGAAAGAAATAAGTCTACTATATAAGACCTACACCTTAAGGATACATTTGCATGGTGACTTTACATTAATCTTCAAGTTATAACAGTTTTGCCTAGGTAGGCGGAGTTTCTCCTAGGTAGGTGCAGCTTCGCCGAGCAAGGAGGAGCTTCACCTAGGTAGGTGGAATTTCCAATTCTGTGGTAGAAATCACAAAGACACGATCGTTGCAGAGCTGTTACATCAACTGACCATCAGAGGGTCACATCTGAACTCATACAACACTCGTATAATTGTGCTAATCCACAGTATACTACTTTCACCTACCTTGGCGGACAACGCCCAGCTTGGCGCAACGTACACTTATTGTAAAAACTACACAAACAGACAATATTTTATGCTAAGAGTGGTCATTAAATAATTAAAGTGCTTTCTACAGTGTACTTTAGGTGAACCTGTGTCAACTTCGCTTATAACAGGAGTGAAAGAATTTAGAGAAGGTTTTCCGCCAAGCTAGGCGCACAGCTTAGAGTAGTATGGTGGGGTAATGTAAATAAACATTAAGATTATGAGACCTCTTTCGGACCAAGTCTACGTCTTTTGAGAGGCATACTTCGCCTACAAATTGTTTAGATCAAATATCTAAATACTCCAAGCTAGGCGAACAGCTAGGTAGCTACCACTGTTTGAGTGAAAGCTCAACAGGTTGCAAAACATTCAGCAACAGAACCGAATCGTCTGCGCTGCAGTATTTATAGAGTAGAGGGGTTTCCAGATATTATTGCGCCTACTGTAGAAAAGTATATGAAATCGGAAACCAGCACAAGGCCAGCGCGCGCTTAGCAACTTATGCGGGATTACTCGGCACTTATGGTTCAGTCTATATTGAAGCGAAACAAGCGCGAATGACAGCTCAGAGATCGAACATTTGAGCAGGAAAAGACGCAAAATACAGCTACAAAAATGGATTTAAGAAACTAAAAAGGGTATGCTTACCTCATTTAGCATTAGAACTTTATAATCTAACAGTGAAATCTTGCTGTCAGACCGTATTAACATGGACAAAGTGATGCGAAGTTGACACACATTTGATTCGACCATGGTTCGTTCCGAATTCAAGATTGTGTTTACGATATGAAAACAGAAAATACAACACTAGTTATGAAGAAATAACACCCAATAGCCAGACGCCGTTACAATATGGACCTGTAGATGAAGCTGAATTTCTATGCAAGGTGTTTCTTACCCTCATTTATGTACCCTTGTATAAACTCCGCCTCATACCTTTAAAGAAACAATTAGGCAAGTAAGGGGCCAAGAAATTGCCCATTGGAATGCCAACTGTCTGTTGAAAAATCTGTCCACTAAAACTCTGCGTAAATATTGTCGATAAGGAATTCCAGCATATTAATGACATCATCTTCAGAATATTTTGTATGAACAAAAGAGTGGTCTTTAACGAAATATGTGTCCAATTGCCCAAGAAAACGTATTTGTACCGACGACTACCGTTTTTGTGAAAGATACAATCGTTTACAATTTCTTTTAATTAAGATTTAATTTGCCATGTGGTATTGTTGTATAAAGAGTAGAGACATCGAGGGTTTTTATGCTATCTACTTTAAAAAGTGCTTGGGCTTTTAAACTTTAGAAAAAAATCGTTAGAATTTTAATGGATCCACATCTGATTTACGCCACTTGTCGCGTAAGAAAGATCACAATATTTCTGAAGACCGTCTTCAACTGCCGTAAGGATTCGTGTAAGAACCTGAGACAGAGAGAGCGATAAATAGGAAACATACTTCTTTGCAAACTCATGACTGCTTTATTTTACATTTTCATTTGTTTGTTTGAAACGGAGACAGAAAGCAAACAATCAGCCATCTACAGATCTTATTTCTGCCGGTGATCTTGGTGAGTTATATATGTTGTGTTTTTTCCCTTAGAAAGAGGAATATCAACGATAACTTCCAGCAACATGCCATTCAAAAAGTAGCTATATACAGTTCAGCAGCTTTCGTGAGAATTCTTATCGTAACGCATTTGTTGGCATTTTACATGTGCAGTTGTGCCCATAACAGCTCCATTTCAAAAAAGCAAATAGGCATAGTAAGTTTATAGGAGATTTAGCATACCAGTGCCAGATTGCGCCTGTCTGCTTGCTGAAAGGAGTATGTACTGTTCGCATGTGCTTTTGAATAGGGGCTCGTCTCATTGCTAGTTGGTGGTTTGTCAATTAATCTAGTCACTAGATAATTACCCATGTGCAGCAAATGAGTAATAAATCGATTAAAATTTGACATAGTCGAGGTATCACTTTTCAACAAGTATAAACTATCATGCCCTGTGTATATATTAAACTGCATATTAATTGTTTCTTTGAAACTTTACATCGCAAGGACAGCATGTTATTGCGTCTCGATTAAAATTTCCTTAGAAAATGCTTTTATCATTTTTCTATGGACTTCTAAGTCGACATGCAATAAAACTTTTCAAGGAAATAGCTCTTGAAAAAACACTAATGCAATTTCTGAACAGGTTTGAACAATTTTTGTAAAAATCATTTCAATCAGCGATCAGTGGAAGTGAACTTACGCAATAAGAGTAAAGAACTACCATGTTTAATAAATAGAGGATCTTACATGAGTGCTCATGTATTATTGAATTTTGTTAAACAAGTTGGGGAAAACGATAAGATGCGAGGCTTTGCCGAGCATCTTTTCGATTTTCCCCAACGAGTTTAATAAATTCAATATTACAGGAGCACGAATGCAAGATTCTATTTATCATAAAACACTAAAATTGCATTTCATTAGCAAAGTTTTCATTAAAACGTCATGATTTCGCCATTAGAAAACGCGACGTTTTTATGGACGTCAACGCATAACGTTACGACGTAATTTGCATATTTAATCCACTAGTTGATTATCGAATTTAATGCATGGCTTTATTACACTCTCAGATGCGACGTCATATGATAAACACAGTTACCGTGTTTGAAATCTATATTGTCCATTAATTGAGTTTTTAGGTGCTTAAGTTAATAAAATAACGTTTCCCTTAGTCTAGTATGGGCAGTCAGGGTTAAATTAAAGCCCCACTGTATATTGGGCACAACATACATGTATAAAAGGCGGAGCCCATACCTCTCATTTAAGAGCCTTATCCGTCTTCAGGATTCGAAATTGGTACCCATTTACTAAAGGGTTGACAAAAGATAATAACATACGCCGGCTGATTGAACCCGATTTGAGCCCGAATGCATTTGCACGATAACCTAGGATCTCTAACCAATCGTCCGAAACGCCTCTCCAATACATGTGGATACACCTTAATGTTGTTATGTTTGCCTTGTTTGCATTTGTTGTCAGTTACTGGCGAAAGTATGTGCACTTAGTACTGTTTAACCGCTTAGGAGGTCGAAGCCTGCCCAGGAATAGTGTGGTTAGGTTAACTGACCGTCCCGACATGACCGTAGCTGTTTACCGCGGACGTTAAGCATCAAATCAATCAAAATCAATCGCATTTGTTGTAAAGTGACGAGTCATTTTCTGATTATTTTTTTTCACTTTCTTTTTGAATCATTTGTAAAAGCAGAATAAAGTTATGGTACAACCATAAATCTGTTCACCGTAGCTGAAAACTATACGGAAAAGTGAATAATTCTTCTATAAACAGGCTCTTTTTGCTCGCTGGTATTATTTACATCCCTCTATTAATTCTAGACAGTTGCTTTGAAAGTGATAAATTTTTAAGATTTATGAATCTGTTGAATACAATTCAACAGATTCATAGATACTGACACAATTGTTTAAAAACGCCTGCCCTCAAAGCTGCAAAATCTGTAAATTTTGATATTTTATTTTTAGAATTAATGTTTCTAATTTTCCAGAATACAATGATGTAGCACCTAAAAATGGGACATACCGTCCCAGTTTTAGGTGCTACATCATTATATTCTGGAAAATTAGAAGTTTTAGGTGCTACGTCATTGTATTCTGGAAAATTAGAAGTTTTAGGTGCTACATCATTGTATTCTGGAAAATTAGAAAATGTCCCAGTTTTAGGTGCTACATCATTGTATTCTGGAAAATTAGAAAATGTCCCAGTTTTAGGTGCTACATCATTGTATTCTGGAAAATTAGAAACATTAATTCTAAAAATAAAATATCAAAAGTAACAGATTTTTGGAGCTTTGAGGGCAGGCTTTTTTAAACAATTGTGTCAGTATCTGATCATTGCCTTCTTTCCTACTCAACCCCAAGGAAAAGCATAAATGAGCCGTAACATGACAAAACCAACAAAGTGGCACGTCAGAAACTCGAAGACGCAGATCAGCCTGGGCAGCCGCCAAGTCTGATCAGAGTCATTGCAGTGCACTTAAAGAGTAGTTAAGGATCTAAGCTAGCTTCATCCGGACAGCGAAGACTCTGATTAGACCTGTGTCTTTGTTGGGTTTGCATGCCACTTTGTTTTTCTTTTTAGGTTACCGCTTAAATATAAGTGTAAATGCCGTTTTGTTTTTGTTCCAGGTATAGCCGTCACGGAAAATAATTACAAAATCTTCTTTCATAATGCACGCACTAACCCAGATACACAAAGAATTATGTGCCGTGATGAGGGCTCCAACACCAGATCTGATACAACTGATTATCAAGAAATATCTTCCGTAAAAATGGCTGAGAATGAATACACTTCCATAACTAACATTGCTTTTGAACAACCATGTCAGACAGAAAGAGGTTCTTCAACAGACTATCAAAGGATAATTCGGACATAAAAAGAGTAAACTTTATTGATTTTATGCACCTACACTCGGGTTGTCTTAGTGAGTAGCGAAGTTGTAATGTCATGAGCGCTGACTGTCTTAAAAAGTAATACACGAGACGAAATGTCAATATAAATTTAAATTGCACAACCCGCAGGTTTGCACTATGATCACTGTGTGAGTCCGTCCATCCGTCCGTTATCAGTTAGCGAAAATGCTTATAACTCTTGAACCGCATGGGATATTTTGACAAAATTTTGCATACTTATACATGTCAACATTGTCTAACGACTCGCATGAATAACAACCTTATTTGATGGACGAGGCTTTGCTGAGCACAAGTTGAAAATTTACGGCCAACTACTGAAAATGCTCATAACTCTTGAACTCCGTGGTAAATATGGTTCAAATTTTGTATGCTTATGTATTTTAAAGGGCTACTGTACTGTTTTTTCAACATGCATTGACATCACTGGAAATAACTGGTATTGCTTTTTCTATAAGAATGTCGAAAACTGCAAGGAAAAATTCCAAATGGTTAAAAAGTTATAATCAATTTAAATTTTAATTAGCTGAAAAATATGCAAGGACTCTTATGACATCATTTGAGTCATTCATATTCACAAGAATTGACCAATTTCATTTCCATACATTCCTTCTGGCACCAGAAACTGATTAATCTACATTCACCACGGTTTGTGCACATTACCATCAGTTGATTCTTCTTTATTTTTATTTTCTCTGCCGTATATCATATACTATTCTTGTCATAAACATTTTACAAACTGAAACAAGAACAACTTCTTCCCATTTTAGAATTGATCCAATTTCGGGAGGCTCCATCGTCCGGGGGAACTAAGAGGGAAACACATTATTTGTTTCACGTTGTGGAAAAATAGTGGTGTTCCCATTAATCGCATTCCCTTTCACAACTTCCAGGCTGATGAGCCTGATCTACCCACATGCAATAGGTAATACTGGACTACAGTCCGCTTGCTCCCAAATGCAAATGACATTCCAAATATTTTCTCAAACTTGGTAGGGGCGGTCGGGGTGGTCGAGGTAGAAGCTTTTAGAATTGATAATTCTTAATTTGTATCAGATATATGATTAAATCATACGTTTGTAGGGCTAAATTTCTTTGCAAATTGAAAGACCTATACTATGTCATATTTGCCTCTTAATTACAAGGGAATAAAACTTTGCAATTCTATTCAATCTTACGTATTATAGCATGTGACCAATGTATGCCATCCTTAGAACAAATTTGAATATTTGATTTGAAACGTTATTCTGAATCCATTTTTGTCGATACTTTTTTCGCACATATATTATCAATTCTTCAAAAACACACATTTTACTTGGAAAACTACACAATAGTTCAATGTTTATTTACTAAATCTTCATAGTATCACCAGTGATATCTTGCGTTACGCTTGCGGATAGGTGAATACATTAAATGTACCAGTTCATTCAATTACGCCCACAACTGTAGTAAAAACTAGTTTTCGCTATTGCCTACCAACCAAAGTTTGGCTGTCCTAACAAGCACATTACACCCTTCCATCAAACTATTCAGTTTCTGCATTACTGTAAAATGGACAATATTTTACAGAAGCATCCAAAAAGTTAGATATTTCGTATTCTGTTATGCATAGTTATAAGAATCATTGGGACATTAAAAGAATATAAACGGAACTTTCATCGTTTTCTAGAAAGTAAGCAAAATCCCGATCGTACTTGGAAGCAAACGGAATATACATCGAGACGCGATAAGATATTGACTCTGAACAAAAAAAAAGACATATTTATCTTATTTTGAAAAAAGTTAACAAGTAACACGTGATATTCAAAATAAACCCGTTCGAATTGTAAGTTAGGAAATTCCACCGAGTCATGTGGCATCGTGTCTCCATGAGACCTTCCTTAAGCCACTAATGCCAAGCGCGCCATAAAAATAGAAATCGTTGTTGACCCATATCTGACTATATAAAACGCTGTAATCAATGTATATTAGTTTCCATTAGAATAGGTATCTCTGGAGAGAGAACAATTAAAATCAAGCCGAACACCAATTATATTGTAAATGGACCTATTGAAAGTAGGCCAGTCATTAATGGGTTAACGCTTACCTTACTCATTATTTGCAACAGAATATTCTGCTATTAGTTATGGACTTGTTTATTCATCACTTGGCGTGATGTTTTGCAAGGACAAATAATGGTGTCCACACTGTGAATCCAGCTCCTGACTTGAAATCTGGTGTAGAACTCCACTTTTTTTGGAAATGCATACTTAGTCTAATAGTTGATGTTTCTATAAGCACTACTATTATAATCAGATCTTACATTCAACTGATTTATATGAATGTTTACATGCATATGATAAATGAGCCGCGACACGTGAAAACAAACAATGTGGTTGTGCACCCAGCGCAGACTCAGATCAGACTGGGCATACGCCCAGTCTGATCAGAGTCTTCGCCTTCCGCATGGAGGTAGCTTAGACCCTTAGCTACCCTTTGAGCATTTAACGATGAGTCTGATAAAACTTTGCAGATGCTCAGGCTGATCTGAGTCTGCGCTGGGCGCACAACCACATTGTTGGTTTTGTCATGTCGCAACTCATATTGTTTAAAGCAACTGTTAATTTCCCCAGCGAATATTTCTTTCGCTTGGTTCAGGGAGGTTTATATGCAATACAGTGAGTATCTGATTTAATATCAGTTATACAACTAGGACCAGTTGTTTAAAACGTGGTTAGCTCAACGAATTCGTCAGTGGTGGATTTGTTTTGTCCTCTAGTACCCATTAAATCAAATCAACGTTTTTAGTTTTGAAAAACCGCGCTCAGGAATGCATTTATTTGTTCTTCACTTCAGCGAAGGCGAAAGCAGCTAAATTTGGATAACTCGATTTTGTGTCTTTTTTCTGCCAAAGTTATAGCCCTTTGTATGTATGGTTAAATCTTGTGGCCGCAACTACTCTTTCCGTTTTCAACCGAGTTTTCTCTAACTTTCAGGAGATAATAACACTTGTCGACATTGATGCTATATAATTTGGATTGTAAGTGGATTCTTTCTGCTAGAGTTACGTCCCTTTATAAATGTGGCAAAATCAAAGTTTCAGGGTATTGTTGTTATTACATGTCGTGGATCATATATTATCAGGGTTATGATTTGTTCTTTTCGGCGAAAGTTACACCCCTTTGTAAGTATGGTCTGACTTTGTAGCCGCAACTCCGCTTTCAGTTTTAAACAGATTTTAATCAAACTTTCAGAATATAATAAAAACTTCTTTCCATTGATGATATTTTAGTTGAATCATAATTGGACTATTTCTGCCAGAGTTTTGGTCCTTTGTAAATCCGGCCTAATCTTGTGGGCGCAATTTCTCATTCAGTTTTCAACCAATTCTTATTAAGTTTTCTGGATATTGTTGCCAGTATATAACGTGGATCATATTATATTTGGGTCATGAATGGACCTTTTTGCCAGAGTTACGGCCTTTATAAGTCTGCTCAAATCTTGTGGCCACAGTTTCTCCTTCAGTTTTCAACCGATTTATATCAAACTTTGAGATTATAGCTTTCACTACACGTCGTGGATCACATTTTATTTGAGTCATATTTGGGTCCCTACTGCCAGAATTACGGCCCTTTGTAATACTAGTCAAATCTTGTGGTCGCTCCTCCTCCTTCAGTTTTAAACTTGTAGCCATGGCTCCTTTCAAAATGCAGCTATCCTGATTACTGACAGGTATGGATATGACAAGCTAATGGTTGTTTACTAACACGTGGGAATGCGGAAACACCATTTCCTTTTGAATTTCAAGTGGCGTATGTGCAACACAATTTGAACCTTTCAATGTTATCGCTGGAAATGATCTGTTAATATTTCAGAATATAGGTATAGAAAGACTGACGAAGAAAAGTTTTCACTTTTCGTGGGGAAAAAAACTCTGGTAAAGTTAAAGAAAAACCATTGGCACCCTAGGAAACCAAAACTGACAAAACAAGAAGTAACATTGTTTTGTAGATGGGACACTTAATATAAGCATTACTGACAGGTATGTATATGACAAGCTAATGGTTGTTTACTAACACGTGGGAATGCGGAAACACCAGTTGCTTTTTTAATTTCAAGTGGCGTATGTGCAACACAATTTGAACCTTATTCAAGCCTATATAAGTGGGCGTATTTGAACGAATTTTCAGCAAGTTTGACCCTCTTCTTACCTACATAACGGGAACAAAATAAATCTTTAACTACTATAATCAATGTCGTCAATGCTATAAAAAACCATTGCAAAATACCAGTGTTTATTGTTTAAAGACAGCGGAAGGACAAAGGGAGTGGGATTTTCCGTAAAATAGTACAACTGTGCAATAATGCGCTGGAAAATGCTTAATATAAAGGATCAAAATTTTTCAAATGCTACAAAAAACATATTATATACGAAAACGAAAACCATGCCATTTGCATTCAGCGCTTTTTTTCTGTTTCCAGCGGTCGTTGTCAGTCGTATTTGTTTCTCTCTGGCTTTCGTCGCCAAGTAATGAGGCTTGAATTGCCGAAACTTCGAGATATGACCCAGGTTCAGGTTTGAATGTGTTCTCTGCTCTGTTCTCTGCTCTAAAAGGAACTCTGTTATATTCTAATTTGAATTAACTGCAGCTGATGTTGTGCCGTTTGGCGGCTGTAAAACGTCTCCGCGTACATCTACCATAATGCAGATTGTATTTCGTTTTTGTCCTTTGAAATCAGAAGCTATATACTGAGAAATCAGAATTTTTTATTCGTTTAGACTCATATTCTAGACCATTGCTTTTTATTCATTTGGACTCTTTTTGATACCAATTAGTCTTTGAGCCGACTGCCTTATCAAAATTAAAAAAATGCAGTTTGTTTTTCTCTGGCTTTCGTCGCCAAATTATGTCAGGGTCACTGATGAGGTTTGAATAGCAGCAACTTCAAGGTTTGTCCCATGTTCATACTTTTGAACCTCTGCTCTAGAAGGAACTCTTACGGAATTTATTTTTTTGTAATAGCGGCGACGTTGACTATATGTCCAGGTTGGAAGCATATATGCACCTCTATCATTCTCGTACAAATGCATTAAAGTTCAAACCCCGTTGAAATGCCTACAGAGTATACATTGTATACCCTGGTCTAATTTTGCTCACTTGAAAACTACAATAGCAAACTACATGTACATGGCGTTGAGTATTCGGAAAATAAACCTTAGTTTGGAAAAATATGCCGGTTCGAAATAAGAATGACATGGTAAAATAGAGGTGAAACAATATAAAAATAAAACAACATGTGAGAGCAAAACCCTTTGGAGGCGGAGCTTTATGCAGACATGTAATTTTTGTGGGAATTGCTTGAGTGCACCCATACATTTGATCAGTCTAAAATTGATAAATAAAGCTAGAAAAAATCACTCTAAAAATATTCATATAATTATAGAAATATTACTAACCGAAGGTTATAAGTTTGCCAAACAGCAAAGGACCTAACAACAGCAACTGAAATGACGAATGATTAATAAAAACGCCAAATAGTCTGCAACAAAAGATTCAAATTATTTCGGTTAAAGGTGAACTGGAGGATCATGAGCAAAGAATTGATCGCCAGGTACCTTTCAATGTTATCGCTGGAAATGATCTGTTAATATTTCAGAATATAGGTATAGAAAGACTGACGAAGAAAAATTTTCACTTTTCGCGGGGAAAAAAACTCTGGTAAAGTTAAAGAAAAACTATTGGCACCCTAGGAAACCAAAACTGACAAAACAAGAAGTAACATTGTTTTGTAGATGGGACACTTATATAAGCATTACTGACAGGTATGTATATGACAAGCTAATGGTTGTTTACTAACACGTGGGAATGCGGAAACACCAGTTACTTTTTTAATTACAAGTGGCGTATGTGCAACACAATTTGAACCTTTCAATGTTATCGCTGGAAATGATCTGTTAATATTTCAGAATATAGGTATAGAAAGACTGACGAAGAAAAGTTTTCACTTTTCGCGGGGAAAAAAACTCTGGTAAAGTTAGAGAAAAACTATTGGCACCCTAGGAAACCAAAAATGACAAAACAAGAAGTAACATTGTTTTGTAGATGGAACACTTAATATAAGCATTGTTACAGAATTGTGTGACCGAATTTAAAACAACTTACTCGCACAAGAACCCTTCTGTAACAGAATGATTCCAGAAGTTGTCAAATTGATGCAGACTGAGAAACAGCAGATCGCTTAAAAACTTCGAACCGTACTGAAGAAGCATCAACCCCCACATATGCAAGCATAAACAAAGGCAGTTATTTGGCCGGCGGAAACATAAAGCACGCGAGATTGGTTAGGCGAATTCATTCTTCTTATACTTATTCTTAAAACAGGTGGTCATTCAGCTGTATTATATCCTAATGGAAAACAACAGTAACATCTATTTGTACATATTAACTATCTTAAATTAAAAAAAAATAAACCAGAAGCAAAATCGGCAGCTATACAGGTGACCATATAGCTACATGACTAAAGACAAGCGGACAAAAGATCATATAATTTTGAGGAACCAAAACAGAAGTGTCTCCGTTAAATGGCCAGTGACGGATTACTGGTCCGGGGAGGGGGAAAGGGGGTGGGGCTTAAACTAGTTTTACTGGATCTAAATCCTCACCCTTAGCTTCTGCAATGATTCAATCCAACGCAAAATAACCACTCATACCGATGACGATCGAAACCATCAATACGGACAAGAAATTATACGTAAAACGTTAATATCTTTACTTCACCTATTTCTATTTAAAAAAAAATACCGAACAAAACAGAAAGCAAAGTGGGCAAACCACTGTCAAACCACAAAGTAATCCAATGAAAGGTTATTTCAAATTCATATTTTTTAAATCGGCCATAGGTTAAAAATATATGAGCATATAAGGCAAAACTTATTTATTTCTGACCGTTCCAAGGAGGTGCTTATGTTAGGTTTTACTGTTTTTGTTCTTCCATGTCGGCTGATTACCAGTCTTTGAGTTTTACATCATTTAGAGTACCATCGCGGCCAGTACTGGGAAAGCACTTACGCTTGTCAGGCTTTGCTTTGTGTGACGTTTGTGCTTTTTTTGTCTTTCCCGTATAGTGTTAAAAACAGGTAATTGATTGTTTCGGTTCCTGATCGTTTTCGGCTCTTCTAGGGTCGAGTCGATAACTTCGAACAGCGGGTAAAACCGGACATGCCATGGCAAATAGAGAAACTCCAGAGAAGCCGTTTGATCAGGATTTTCACTTTTTGCCCAGTTTATTTTGTTTTAATTCAAAACAACTGACTTTTAACGGAAACAATGTCTCTGTCCACATTTACCTGTAGTCCGAATTTATTTGAATCGACCCTACCTGGAACAATTCAGCTATTTTAATCATTATTTGTCTAAGACCAGCACTTTCGCTGAAATTAAACACATTATTAAGATCACTGCAATACTTTATCTAGATTTGCTTGGGACCTTTTGGTCTTTGATAATAAAAACATATTTCATGTAGACATAGGTTTGCATATATCCGGTAATGACATCTGAACACGACTGAGGCTGGGATTATCTTTGTTTGTGCCAGTCCTGCCAAAATCATATTTATAATGTTTGATTCAGGACATAGTGTCTTGTTTTCCTAGTGTTGTTGTGTGTACTGTCTGTATTGTGATGTAACAAAAGGCTCTTGAAGAACAACAGTCAACAAACTACACAGCACGTTTTATTACGTAATGTCATACGCAAGAAATAACTTAAATGAAGAAGAAAGGATAATGAAAAGGTAACGATTATATAAAAAAAGACAAAAAAGCTCGTGATAAGGATTATTTTTACAGTATGGGTCCTAATTTACAAGACTGTTTCTTGGTTCAGAGGCTGATCACGTCAGGTAGACATTACTTCATATCGCATAGCTCGTGACGTAACGCCTTAATGTTGCATACTTGACGTTACGTCTAACCTGCGTATGCATGGCTTGTGAAGCAACATCAACCGATATGACGTCAAGTTTACTAAAATCATAGACCCTTCAATTGAAACTATCCTAATATATAATAAAACCATTGTTGACTTTTGTTTCGGTGAACATGAAGCGTTATTGAACAGTCAACAATTCCGCTTCGCGTCGGTCAATATGGCGTTAACTACTCAATATTACTTCATGTCCACCTCATCAAAAGTAAATTATTGTATAATGACTCTCATTGGCATGTCTTCAATATTCTGACCCATATTGTAGACTAGTTCTCGTAAAGTATTTGAGTTCCAAACATCGAGAAAAAAACTATCTAATGTTTGATGTTTCAGTCAGGATGAATAAATTGCTTGCGCCTGTTCCTGTTCGTTGCCTTCTCTTTTACTTTGGATAAGAATAGAGAATACGAAAGAAAAGTTTCCAGCTTATCCGCCATAAATGCGATAGATCAGTGTCAACTGTTTGCGACAATGACTATCATTCCATTCGACCGATTATAAAACTTTGACAAAATCTTGTAAGTTAAACCATAAATTTTGTATAGTGTGCAAAATTTCTTCCAGAAAGAAGTAGAAAAAGACAGACAATATCCCGGAATTAATACAATCAAATCCCATATCCCGCCCACAAAAGCAAACGGGAAAGAAGTACACTCGAATCTCGTTAGTTCAAACGCCGATTTTACGAAACTACCGGATTTTTCGAAATTGAAACACGGTCCCGATCGTAAGCCCATTAATTCTATGCAAAAACACTTCTGCAAATTCGAATTTCGATTATTCGAAAAATCGGATTTTTCGAAAGGAAAATTAAGTCTCGATGGAGTAAAATTACTATAAAAATCCCTCTATTATTCGAAATCAAAATAAGCGAGGTCGGAGTTTCGAGTTTCCGGTTGGACTGGAGGAGAATGGTCAAAGGTCACGATTGGAAAAATCCGATAGGTTATCATTAAAGTTGCCTGTTCAGTCGACATAAAACACGTTTTTCAAGATTAAAGGTCATTGATATGATTGAAAACTGTTTTTAACTCAGAGAATATGGATATTCACATTATTTTAGCGAGAAAGAATCGACAGGGAATGTTTATAAATTGAAATATTTGTCGATTTGTGGGTGTGTTAGGCTTTGCGTATACAGCTTTTGGCAACCGTGACCTCTGACCTTCGAGAGCAAAATCGGAGTTCACGCATGCGCAGTGCGGAACTCCGAACTCGCTAATTCATGCTCCAATTTCATGTCGGAAAATAACACCTATTGTCATCCATGAGATAAATATTTAGAGCCTCCGGTCATCACTGCCACCTGTACCGGTAACTATCGCTTCACGACCACTAACGTTTTGATTGCTTAAGTCATCAATTTCTGTTGAGCAAAAGGTGTCTGTCTTGGATGTTCCCATTTCGCCTACTCCCGTTTCGCCTACTACCGTTTCGCCTATTCCCAGTTCGCCTACTCCCATTTCGCCTACTGTCAAATGTAACCTCATCCCCGTTTCGCCTACTCAATGAAAGTTTTTCATATTATGATTTTTTTGTTCTTTTATTAATTTTATTTCAATAATTGTTTTTTTATTATTATTTTTTTAGTTATTATCGAACCTATCTTAACAGTACTTGTTTATCAGGACTTTTCTTGATTGAAGATTACGAATTATTATAAGCCTGTTAATAATCAGCTCATAATGTGCGCTTGTATAGCGAGTACATATCATGATTTAACATATATTTTAAAACAATAACTGTAACTGGGAAGTACCTATTCTTGTATCATTTCTATTTACCATGGGTTTTATGAAACCTAAAAGAATAAGGAGGGAGGAGAAGCGGGACCCTTATTTTTAAGCTTATAAGCACATCCTAACTTTCTACACTGTGTTTTCATTATCATATTGTTTTTGTTAATTTTATTCATCTATTCTTTTTTCTTGATGAAATATTTTATGCAGTATGTTTTCAAATGTGTTAATACAAGAACATAAATAAATAAAACATTAACAAATCTTTTTCTGTACCATTTGTACGATTAAAAGGAGTAGGCAAAATGGGAATAGTGATACATTTTACAATAGGCGAACTGGGAGTAGGTGAAATGGGAGTAGGCGAAATGGGACAAATCGTAGGCGAAATGGGAGTAGGCGAAATGGGAGTAGGCGAAACGGTAGTCTAATTGCACAATTGACGGGGATTATCTTGTTTGAAGTTTGTAAATTTAAAGGCTAAATGTGATGGCTTTTGTAACCAGCAAAGGCTCGGACCGAACTTTCGTTCGGTTTGCGCATGGATCATACGGTTTGCACACGGCACTAAACAGGAGTCGTTTTTCTGAAAACGAAAGTAGCCCAGCTCTCGGAAACATAAATAGAAAGTGAAAGTACAGTTAAGTCCGAGATAGAAACAAGCTAGCCTGTTTGCGTTCAGTGATGCTTTGATCTTCACCGGCGCTGCATTGTCATAAACAGTTGATTTGCAGAGCTGGGAAAATGTTCGGCAGCTGTGCTGCTTTTGGAAATACACATACACATGTGCAAAACACGAGGGTCAGGTCTCGCGATATTAAATGATCGTGGAAGTTTGGGATGTTGCCGGTATGTAATGTAAATTAATCTACGTTTTGATTTTGTTTTGATTGATTTGTAAATCCATGAACGTCAGTAAGCAAAGAGAAATCAAATATCGGACTGTCTGAAAACTGCCGTAATTACGAATTCCGGAAATGAACGGGTTTGGGATCAATGAGTTCCGTCTGAGTAATTTTGAAAATTGAGTTCAGCTCAAGCCTGTGCTAGGGGCGTGGCCGTTGTCGAACATATCATTACTAGGACTCATTTAAACCGAGTCTGCTTTTTTCGTGTCTTTTGTGTTTTCCTTGCTTCCAAATGAACTTACTATTCAGAACTTATTTATCTTTACTGCAGCTGGAAGTGTGCGCTATGGTGCCGTTAAACGTCTCCCCATACTTCATCATAGTGCCGATTATAATTACTGGTCTTTGGGATCACTAAATACATTTAGAGTAATTTTGAAAATAGAGTTCCGCTTAAGCTAATGCCAGGGGCGTGGCCAATGTCACAAATTTCATTACTGGCCAGGAACTGGTCCATTTAAACTGAGTCTGCTATTTTCGTGTATTTGGTGTATTCCTCGCTTCCGCTTCCAAAGGACCTTAATATCCGAAACATATTCATACATCAGTATATATGCCGGACAATGTTTACTCTCAGTCCGGCATATATAGTAGTCTTAATGTCTCAATGTTTCGTAAAAGCATAATGCAGCATCTATTAAAGCCGATCCCTTTTTGGGGGGTGGGAGTTAAGGGCATTACAACTGACGATAAATAGTCTCCAGAAACGACTGAAGCATCTAAAAAGATAAAACGTAAGAATCTGTTTTGTATGGTTAAATATGTCTATTTAACATTAAACCATTTCATGGCAATGCTCTACATCTCATAAAAAATAAGCATGAGATCCCGTAAACATCGGAGAGCAAACAGTCCCTATTTAACCATTTTTTCCATGATGAATCACTATTTTTAGTTTTTTTCTTTCTTCTGTTTGATTCCTCTCAGCACAATGCTTGTTAATGTATACAAGAAATTTAAATGTATATAGTTTACCCCTTCATACTTGGACACTCATATAAAGGACACCGACAAACAGTGCAAACCAAGATCAGATCAGGGTCTACACTGATTGCCCCAGCCGTAGAATTTACAAGATGCTGTCCGCATGGAGGTAGCTGAGACCCTTGGCTACCCTCTAAGCGGCTAGAAAAGAGTCTGATCAGACAAGGCGGATGCCCAGGCTGATCTGAGTCTGCGCTGGGCCCACAACCGCTTTGTTGGGTTTTCTCGTGTCGTCTCAAATGGGTTTAATTATCACTGCAAACAGACAGAAAGGGACAACCGCTTTGTTGGGTTTTCTCGTGTCGTCTCAAATGGGTTTAATTATCACTGCAAACAGACAGAAAGGGCAAAATGTAATTGTTTCTTGTAATTTAGGTTATTTCGGAAAAAAAGAGAGAAAACACAACAACAACAAAAAAAAAAAAAAAAAAAAAAACACACACACACACACACAATTAAAAAAAATGAAAAAAAAAAAAAACAACAAAAAACAAACAAAAAAAAACCCGCAAAACACTTCACAAATATTAAGATTTTAAAGGTCTTTGGCAAACAGTCTGGATCCAGATCAGACGCAACAGATGTGTGATATGAGTAGGGTCTACAATGTTAGCCTTAAATTATATAGAGGATCTTACATGAGTGCTCATGTATTATTGAATTTATTAAACGAGTTGGGGAAAAAGATAAGATGCGAGCATCTTATCGGTTTTCCGCAACGAGTTTAATAAATTCAATAATACAAGAGCATGAATGCAAGATACTATTTATCATATGACACTAAAATCGCATTTTATTAGCAAAATTTGCACTAAAACGTCACGGTTTCGCCATTAGAAAAATTAGAAAACGCGACGTTAAATGGACGTCAACGTATAACGTTACGACGTTATTTGCATATTTAATCCACTAGTGGATTATCGTTTTTAATTCATGGCTTTATTGAACTCTCAGATGCGACGTCATATGATAAGATAATTTAGTAACATACAATTAACCTCTTAAATTGGTAAAGACTCTGTCCGAAAATGCAGGTAGATAAATGCATTCGCTTATGGGTTGAATAATCAATGCAAATAAAGCGAAAGAGTAAAAAGGCATAAATGTTTGTGGCTTTTGTTTCGCATTAATAATTTGATATCCATAGATTTTTTTGATTGATGGAGAGGGCGATGGGGATACGGTTAATTAAAAAAATAAAAAACAAACAAAATGACAAAGCTGTAAAATAAAAGGTGACAAGTGAATGCAAGCTTGCATTTGCACCCTTTGCTCGGCAGTGGAGAGGATTCAGTGTATAGGGTTGACATGGATGTAACGGTTGTTGCGGACTTTAGATCTGAAATAGCAGTTGTTGACAAATTAGTGTACATCTGCGTGTCTGTAACGAAAGAATGTGTCCCGATCTCGGTGTGAGCATCTTCCGTTGTTTCATGAGGCAAAGCCCTACTTGTTTCTTGACCTGTTGTTTGTCTGTCAGTTGGTCCCTCTCCTGTTGTTGCAACCTTGTCAGACGCTTCAACAGTGTTAGAGAACGTTGAAATCAGAATGGATGGTGTCGGTGATGACGACTCGATGGTCCCTTGCTCTGTACTCTGCGCAGTACCTATAAAATATATGTGATCCGCGACATGAGAAAACGAACAAAGTGGTTGTGCGCCCAGCACAAACTTTGATCAGGCGGGGCAGCCTCCTGGTCTGCTCAGACCCCTCGCTAAGCGCATCAAGAGTACCGAAGGGTCTAAGCTACCTCCATGTGGACAGCGAAGACTGTGATCAGACTGGGTAAATGCCCAGGCTGATCTTAGTCTGCGATGGACGCACAACCACTTTGTTGGTTTTCTCGTGTCGCGGCTCAATTATACTGGTCAAAAATGTGAGGAATATTTTACCATAGAAACGTAATTCACTACAAATATGAACGAAAAAAAAAAAAATAATAAAAAAATAAACAATATTCGCAACGAAGACTACTGTAAAACACTAAATATCTGCAGTTTAAAATTTCGTGGTTAAGCGGAAATGAATACTGTGTTGGCGCAGATTAATTCTGGCTTCAAAACATACCATGATACTCGTACATTGGATTTAAATAAAAAAAATAATGTTGATGTTACGGAGTGACATTTTTTCTCACTTTTCTATCAAAAATATATATTGTAGTGTATCTAGAAGAATCGCCTCACAGATGCGATTCTAAAGGGATGAAATAATGTATATTTTCATGTGTCAGTTCCTGAGAATATTCCTACTTACTTTTTGCGCCTTCCTAATGATTCCTTTGATAACTTGCCCTGCTAAAATTGGTTTTAGCCGTAAAGGAAATAATTTGCCTTATATCATAATATTGAAATAAACTACTCATATCTTAACCCTTAGAGTGCTAAGCGCGACTATAGTCGCGCTCGAGGGGTAGGTCACTTTGAGAGCCTGTCAGGCACACACACTAGACATCAAGTACGCCCCATCATATGCGGTTGTCCTATGCAGGAGGGAATCTGCTTTCTACTAGAGCAAGGTTTTTCCCACCTAACTGATTTGTTGACTTTAAAACTCGGAGAAAACGTCAAAAATTTATGATATTTTCAACATCACTTTTCAGGTGGCTACCCCTACTTATATGAACTCGATTTTCTGACAACTAGACTTCATCCTTCCAAACTTTTTCTCTTGATAAGTATTCAGCAATAACAGCGGCCCTCAGATAAGCAATTACTTTTGTCATACAAAGCATATCACTGGCGCTAATATCTTGTACTATTTTTTTTTTAAGTGTCTATGACGGTTCCCGGCTGTATCATGTGACATCCAAATATGGAAGATCACGTGACCTTGGTAACTTCCTGTAATGGCTGCGCCCACATCGTTGTTATTGATTGAAAATTTCAAGCAAATCAACCAGAGTTTATGCAAGTTAAGGCTTCTGAGATACCCCTAACCCCAGTTTAGGACCAGGTGAATTATTTTTCTAGCACTCTAAGGGTTAACAGAAGGAAGTGCGAAAAATCAGACATGTCAATTTCACCTGAATTTCACATTTTTAGGTCTACTGGGGCCAGAAATGGGCAAATTTGAAGGTATATATTTTCTTCTGTCAACAGTTAGAGTGCTTAGCGCGACTATAGTCGCGCTAGAGGGGTAGGTCACTTTGAGAGCCTGTTAGGCACACTAGACATCAAGTACCCCCATCATATGCGGTTGTCCTATACAGGAGGGAATCTGCTTTCTACTAGAGCAAGGTTTTACCCACCTAACTGATTTGTTGACTTTAAAATCTCGGAGAAAACGTAAAAAAATATGATATTTTCAACATCACTTTTCAGGTGCCTACCCCTACTTACTTGATTTCCATTTTCTGACAACTAGACTTCATCCTTCCGAACTTTCTCTCTTGATAAATATTCAGCAATAACACCGGCCCTCAGACAAGCAATTACTTTTGTCATGCAAGGCATATCACTGGCGGTAATATCTTGTACTATTTTTTAAGTGTCTATGTCGGTTCCCGGGTGTATCATGTGACATCCAAATATGGAAGGCCACGTGACCTTGGTAACTTGCTGTAATGTCTGTGCCTACATTGTTGTTATTGATTGGAAATTCCAAGCAAATCGACCAGAGTTTGTGCAAGGTATGGCTTCTTAGGTACCCCTACACCCAGTTTAGGGTCAGGTGAATTATTTTACTACCAACTTAAGGGTTAACAGAAGGTAGTGCGAAAAATCAGACATGGCAATTTCACCTAAATTTCACATTTTTAGGTTTATTGGCGGCCAGGAAATGGCAAATTTGAAAATATATATTTTCTTCTGTTAACCCTTAGAGTGATAAGCGCGACTGTAGTCGCGCTAGAGGGGTAGGTCACTTTGAGAGCTCGTCAGGGACACTAGACATCAAGTACCCCCATCATATGCGGTTGTCCTATGCAGGAGGCGTATCACTGGCGCTAATATCACTGGCGCTAATATCTTGTACTATTTTTTTTATGTGTCTAAGTCGGTTCCCGGCTGTATCATGTGACATTCAAATATGGAAGGTCACGAGACCTTGGTAACTTCCTGTAATGGCTGCGCCCACATCGTTGGTTTCGATTGAAAATTTTCTAGCAAATCGACCAGAGTTTGTGCAAGTTATTGCTTCTGAGATACCCATACCCCCAGTAGGGCCAGGTGAATTATTTTTCTAGCACTCTAAGGGTTAACAGAAGGTAGTGCGAAAAATCAGACATGTCAATTTCACCTGAATTTCACATTTTTAGGTCTATTGGGGCCAGAAATGGGCAAATTTGAAAATATATATTTTCTTCTGTTAACCCGCGACTATAACAGAGGGTTAACAGAAGGTAGTGCGAAAAGTCAGACATGGCAATTTCACCTGAATTTCACATGTTTAGGTCTATTGGGACCAGGAATGGGCAAATTTGAAAATATATATTTTCTTCTGTTAACCCTTAGAGTGCTAAGCGCGACTTTAGTCCTATGCTCGAGGGGTAGGTCACTTTGAGAGCCTGTCAGGCACACAAGACATGAAGTCCCCCCCCCTTTCATATGCGGTTGTAGTAATTAATAAATATTCAGCAATAACACCGGCCCTCAGACAAACAATTACTTTTATCATACAAAGCATATTACTGGCGCTAATATCTTGTACTTTTTTCTTTTTTTTTAAGTGTCTATGTCGGTTCCCGAGTGTATCATGTGACATCCAAATATGGAAGCTCAAGTGACCTTGGTAACCTTCTGTAATGGCTGCGCCCACATCGTTGTTATTAATTGAAAATTTCAAGCAAATCGACCAGAGTTTGTGCAAGTTATGGCTTCTGAGATACACCTAACCCCAGTTAAGGGGGCCAGGTGAATTATTTTTCTAGCACTCTAAGGGTTAACAGACGGTAGTGCGAAACATCAGACATGTCAATTTTACCTGAATTTCACATTTTTAGGTCTATTGGGGCCAGAAATGGGCAAATTTGAAAATATATATTTTCTTCTGTTTACCCGCGACTATAGTCGCGCTCGAGGGGTAGGTCACTTTGAGTGCCTGTCAGGCACACTAGACATCAAGTATCCCCCCCTCCCACCATCATATGCGGTTGTCCTATGCAGAAAGGAATCGGCTTTCTACTAGAGCAAGGTTTTATCCATCTGACTGATCTGTTGACTTTAAAACTCGGAGAAAACGTCAACTATTTATGATATTTTCAACATCAGCTTTTTAGGTGGCTACCCCTACTTAATTGATCCAGATTTTCTCACAACTAGACTTCATCCTTCCAAACTTTCTCTCTTGATAAATATTTAGCAATAACACCGGCCCTCAGACAAGCAATTACTTTTGTCATACAAAGCATATCACTGGCGCTAATATCTTGTACTATTTTTTTTTAAAGTGTCTATGTCGGTTCCCGGGTAAATCATGTGACATCCAAATATGGAAGGTTACGTGACCTTGGTAACTTCCTGTAATGGCTGCGCCCACATCGTTGGTTTTGATTGAAAATTTTCTAGCAAATCGACCAGAGTTTGTGCAAGTTATGGCTTCTGAGATACCCCTACCCCCAGTTTAGGGCCAGGTGAATTTTTATCTAGCACTCTAAGGGTTAAATATGAGTTTTCTTTTAAGCATTTGAAAATGTTTGGAGCATATAATTGAGCCGCGTTACGGCACAACCAACAATATGGTTGTGCGACCAGTGCAGACTTAGACCAACCTGGGCATCCGCCAAGTCTGATCTCCGAATCTTCAGTGTCCGCATGGAGGTAGCTTAGGACCCTTAGCTACTCTTTGAGCACTTAACGAAGAGTCTGATCAAACTGGGCGAATGCTCTGGCTGATCTGACTCGGCGATTTGCACACAACCACTTTGTTGATTTTCTCGTGTCGCGGCTCAATTATTTTATACTTGCCTTCAATCACTTAGGGTCTAGTCGGGTTACTTCGGACAGCGGATAATTCGGACATACCATTGGAAACAGTGAAAATTCAGATGAGCCGTCTCAATAGGATTTTCACTGTTTGCCCAGTTTATTTTTTTTTAATTCCAAACAACTGAAAGGAAATAATGTCACTGTTCGAATTTACCCGCTGTCCGAAGTTACCCGACTTTATCCTACCACGTAATGTTTCCCCTGTAAGTGGGTCCGTGCTGCTGCCCTAAGGTTAAAGTCACAGACTTAAATACAGAATTAAAGTAACCTTATTCTATTTAATGTTTATCTGGTAAAATTTCTAAATTATTCTAAAACTAAGACTGACTTGTCATAGCGACATGAACCTTAGGGGAGATTGTCGTCCATTCTTTTGAGTTAGTTTGGCTTTTTTGCGAGTTCTTGCTGCATCGGACATCTCTTTCCTGATGCCCTTGTCTGTCACCTTTTTCGAGACGCAGGGGCTGAGGTAGCTCGATGGGGGAACGCCTGCGCTCGCGAGTTAATAAGTAGGCGTCTTTTTCATGTTGTCTGCAGCTAATGTATCCCGCGGAGTGCGACAGTAGGTGTGGCTTGGAGAGGGATGCTCGTTCCCTGCCGAGACCTGCCCATCATCTCTTTTCTTTCAAACGTTTGGGGGCTAGCTTGCTGAAGAAGTTAAATCCAGAAAAGCGCGTCTGGCGCACTAAATTTATTATGGATACCTTTATATTTAAGTTTTGTTTTAGGTTGTTTTTTTTTTTTTCAATTTGCTTTTTTACAATGATATTTTGTGTTTCAGCTGAGGATGAGTACTGATTAATTGGCATCAACTAGGTGCATCTGCTGCTGTCTTAAGGTCAAAAGTTACAAACTTTGAAATTAGCACAATAGCATAAACTCTTGCGTTTAAGAATTGTTTTCAGTTTTTTGCTTTTGCCCCTGGCATCTGGAATGTGTACAATGATGCTTAGTAATTTAGCAAAGGATGGATACTGAGTAGTTTGCATTATCTAGGTGGTGCGGCTGCCATAATGTCAAGGTCGCAGACTTTGAAACTAGTACAATTATAGCGTTAACATTATACGTTAAAGTTTTGTGTTATGTTTTTTTAAGGGCTAGGGTCGATAAGGGCCATTTTTGGCCTCTGTTTCAAAATTACTCATATCATGCCACATAATAGCAAAGAACATGCCTGTCTCAAAAAATGAAAAGAATTATTTGAATCCGAACCTGTTACCATGACAACACGCGCTTAAACATACATACCGTCTGTAAAGCGACAGTACACCACTTCTCCCGATTTGATAACTCTATTTAGCATATGCTGATCATATAAAGGACTCCAATGAATAAAACTACGCATTAAATGATGAAAGTGACACTTAACCATCAATATATTTCATCATTATTGCCATAGTAACGCAGACTGTGTCTTAGCAACAAGAAAAATCAAGTTTTTCGGTGGCCTAGAAAAGAGTGTATGAATATCTTTTTTCTCATAATTTTGTCCAAAACATTAATTTTTTGTGAGATAATTGTAGAAACTAATGCTTGACAGCAGAAAGCATGTGCTGCAGTACCTAACCAGAGGCAAGGACTCGCAAGCTGACCTATAATAGAGCTGGACTTTGTCGCAAGTCCGTGGTCTGATCAAGGATTCACTCAAGAGTATCCATAAGGCCTGTTAACCAATCTGAATTATTGAACAATTGCAGCAGACATTGGTAGTGAGAAAAACAGCATAAGGTTTTGGGTCAGATTGATTCCAAATTGGTGTTGCCATGGCAACCAAAACTTCCCATGGACTTGGGATAATAGAGAAAATGTCAACCTGCTTATCGATCGTTTACATTACCGATCATTTCTTCGACAAACTTGCAGAAAACATAGATGGATAAAAAAACTTCGCATGTCTGCAAAAATTGTCAAGTATTGACAATTTGCATTGGAGTTATCTGCCCGTGATTATCAAAAGAGTTCTTCAAGATTTATACAGGGACGGCATGTTGTTTCGACTAGAGGATATACATTTCTTCGTGTTTTTTTCAGATGTTTTACGTTTGCAGATATTCACGTAATCTATAAAAATCTGAAAGGCGACTGAAGAACGAGTCAGACTGAGAGTCACCTGCCATGATGTACTGGAAATTCATGATCGGCCTTGACTTGAAACAGTCAGTTTATTTATTCTCGGGCCTTAATGACAAAGAAGTAAGCCGTTTTTATTCACCGAATCTACAGAGCTTCGGGATGAGCTGGAAAATGCATATATTTAGTGTCTTTGACGTGTTCAAAATTCTATGCCAGATCGACAGATTCACTTTCACTTGCGAGTTACTGCCCGGCGACCTTTCTGGGAAAATTGGGGTCGGAGTGGAGAGAGAGAGAGAGCGGGGTGCAGCGAGCCTATTGTAAGTTGATTGCTTCACATTTAAGCACATTTTAAAGAATAATTTGCTAATGTTTTATGCATTATTTTAGGTCACATGATCAAATGCAATGGTAAACAATATGAATATTGAGAAAAAGGAAAAAAAAATCTGGTCGATTATTTGACGGGAGATTTGGACGAGAAATAAACCAAGACACATATTAAAAAATAAATGCGAACATTACTTTCTCGGCCAAAATTTAATGTGCTAGGTGGAAAATCAATTTTTAGAAGAGACTTCGTCACCAGATATTGTCAGGGTCACTGACGAGGCTTTATTAGCCGAAACTACGTAGTCTGGCCCACGTTCCTACTTCTGTATGTATTCTCTGCTCTTGAAGGAACTTTTTAAGATTTTAATTGTACCTCACTGCAGCTGGTGTTGTGCCGTGTGGCGGCCGTAAAACGTCTCCCCGTACATCAGCCATAGTGCAGATTATATTTTATTTACATCATTTGGGATCAGAGGATAGATTCTGAGAAATCTAAAATTTGAGATCGATTTAGACTGATATTCTAGATCATTGTCTTTTATATTATTTGGATCCTTTTGAAACGAATCAGTCTTTGAATCGACTGCCCCATTAAGATTTAGAAATTACTGTATGCTTTTTTCTGGTTTCGTCACCAGATATTGTCAGGGTCACTGACGAGGCTTTATTAGCCGAAACTACGTAGTCTGGCCCATGTTCCTACTTCTGTATGTATTCTCTGCTCTTGAAGGAACTTTTTAAGATTTTAATTGTACCTCACTGCAGCCTTTGTTGTGCCGTGTGGCGGCCGTAAAACGTCTCCCCGTACATCATCCATAGTGCAAATTATATTTTATTTACATCCTTTGGGATCAGAGGATAGATCCTGAGAAATCTAAAATTTGAGATCGATTTAGACTTTTATTCTAGATCATTGTCTTTGATATTATTTGGATCCTTTTGAAACGAATCAGTCTTTGAATCGACTGCCCCATTAAGATTTAGAAATTACTGTATGCTTTTTTCTGGTTTCGTCACCAGATATTGTCAGGGTCACTGACGAGGCTTTATTAGCCGAAACTACGTAGTCTGGCCCATGTTCCTACTTCTGTATGCATTCTCTGCTCTTGAAGGAACTTTTTAAGATTTTAATTTGAAGCGGCCTGTGCATAAACAGCAGATATTTAAGTGCGGACCAGGCCGAAACAAGGGAAGGCACGTAACCGAATTGGTGTAATATGTAGATACCTGGAGAGTCCACTAGCCATAAAAGCGTTTACTGAAAAAGAAGTATCATGGCGTCTTAAAGTTACTATTAGCATGTTTTGCGTTACAGTAAGTTTCATTTGCGACACATCTAAATTGGTCAAGCAATTTCTTTAATGCATATACATTCAACGTTTTAGTCCATAGGCCAGGAGGGGCCACCATGCACAGAGCTGTTATGACCCATTCAGAGGCGCAGTATACGCTACATGATTCGAAAGCCACCGTAAAGCATTTCATTACTCGGCCTTTGGTGCCTTCCGATTACCTTTGGGCGGCTAGGCGTGAGCGCCTGGGAAACTATTTCTTTAGAACAACACGCACAGCAGGTTGGGTACTTACCTGAAGAATTCGGAAATGATTTTGCATCTTAATTCGGAATTCGCTTCCGTTTTTCCAATGAATTTGGAACATATATCGGAATTTAAACAAGAGGACCATTAGGTCCTGATCGCTCCCCTGTGCCCTGAGACTTTAATGTCATATGAATTTTTGGGACAGTTGTTTTCGCTATGAATTACTGATCTTTTGTAGACATAAGGTAACAGTGCCAAAATGGCGGTAAGCACAACAAGCAGGCCTAACAGTTTCCTTTCTGAGAGAAAGTACTTTAAATATTCAACCCAAGTGACCACTGGCCAAGGTCACTAAATGACCTTGACCTCTTGAATTCAAAGGGATTTAGTTCAATTGAATTTCCACATCATAGAGTCTAATAGCAAGAGACAAATGCACTTTCACAGCTTTTACCATTCAGAAGCCTAAGGGGGTAAGATAAGTTAGACCTTGCAATATAAATGGTCAAGGTCAAATCAGGGTCATCAGTTACATAAACTTTGTAGTACTAGAGTCCCAGATGCTACATGCCAAGTTTCAAGGTGATCAGCATATATGGGCATGGTGGCCATCTTGGTCATGTGATGTGGACCAAATACATAAACTCTCTTTCCCCCTTTGCCTGAAGGCTGCATATGAAATTTAATTGAAATTGGTCCAGGCATGTCAGAGGAGGTCTTTTGAAAATGATGACAGATGACAGATATGTGACCTTTGGCCAAGGTTGAATGCATTTCCATATCACAGAGCACAACAGAAACAGAAAAAATCCACTTTTTCAGTTTTTCCCGTTCAAAGGCCTAAGGGATCAAATTTGATCTTGCCATAAAATAGATCAAGGTCAACCTAGGGTCATCAGTTATATACATTTAATAGTACTAGCCTCCTAGATGCCACATACAAAGTTTCAAGGCAATCAGCCCAGTGGTTCTGGGGAAAAAGTTTTTTTTAGGGTTTTACCATATATGGGCATGGTGGCCATCTTGGTTATGTGACCTGGACCAAATGTACAGATTTTGTTTCCCCCTTTGCCTGGAGACTGTATATGAAATTTAATTGAAACCGGCTAAGTAGTTTCAGAGAAGAAGTCCTTTGAAAATGTTGATATACAAGGGACAAGTGACCTTTGGCCAAGGTCACTAGATGACCTTGACCTCTAAAATTTCAAAAAGGTTATATATTTGAATGCATTATTACACGGCACAATAGCAACATAAAAAATACGTTTTCAGTTTTTCTCATTCAAAAGCTTAAGGGACCAAATTTGACCTTGCCATGAAATAGGTCAAGGTCAACTCAGGGTCTTCATTTATAAAAACTGTGTAGCACAAGTGTCTCAGATGCTACATCCCAAGTTTCGATGCAATTGGCCCAGTGGTTCTTGAGAAGAAGATTTCAGTTCAGTTCAGTTCAGTTCTCTTATCGACGTTACCCAAGTGGCTCAACAGTACGTAACCATAGTTGCACACACTTGGCGCCATGTGTCCGTCCAAGAGAAGAAGATTTTTAAGGTTTTTACCATATATGGGCATGACGGCTATCTTGGTCATGTGACCTGGACCAAATATATAAACTTTCTTTTTCCCCTTTTGCATGGAGACTGCATATGAAGTTTAATTGAAATTGGGCCAGTAGTTTCCCAATAGAAGTCCATTGAAAATGTTGACAGACAACGGACAAGTGACCTTTGGCTAAGGTCACTAGATAACCTTGACCTCTAGAACTTCATTGAGGTTAAATCTGAATGCATTTCCACATTACATAGCACGATAGCAACATTTAAATGTACCTTTTCAGTTTTTTCCCATCCGAAAGCTTAAGGGACCAAATTTGACCTTGCTATAAAATAGGTCAAGGTCAACTCAGGGTCTTCATTTATATAAACCTTGTAGCACTAGAGTCCAAGATGCTACATACCAAGTTTCAAGGCAATCGGTCCAGTGGATCGGGAGAGAAGATTTTTTTAGGTTTTTAACATATATGGGCATGGTGGCCATCTTGGTCATGTGACCTAGACCAAATATATACTTAGCAAAAATAAAAACTTGACAGTCGCTGTTTTTCATCCTACGGTAGTCGGGAAAAGGTGAGACATAAAAATTATTTTAATTTAAGAAAAAGTAATCATTTTGTGATATCATAGTCACATAAAATTCAAGATTGCTCAGAGACAGCAGTATTTAGGCTATTATAAACGTCTAGAGGGTACTTTTCTTTTATCTTTGCTCAAAACCGAACAATTACAGAATTTAAAATTGTTTAAGTCTGCTTTAATAATAAAAATTCTGATGGCAATCCTTTCCATTATTAAATCCAATATGTATGGACCCATTAGCTAAAATTATACCAATGCACGGTCGACTAGGAGGCAGTGAGGACCAGACGAAAACCTCAGTCCACACCATTATGAAGGCAGAAATTCAGTTTCAATGGAACTTCCATTACACAATAAAGTCTTTATGGCAGTTTAAGAAATGGCTTTCAAATAAATTTAGTAATAAAGACATTGAGTTTGCAAGACACTCCAACAAATCTCGAAGACAATAATAAAAAAGACGTACTGGTATAGAAACTACGGCATCTAAAAAATCTCTATATGTTTAATTCAAAGGGAGATAATCTGAAAGTTCTGACTCTTTAAACGTTATTTATAGGTTGTTATTACAATTAAAATAAGCGTTTAAAGTGTTTTCTGTGCGTAGTGGATTTACTCTTTATTGCGTACAAGAAAACTTTCTTCTGCGCATGCGCAAATTAACGTTCTGGTCTGAATTAATAAAATTGGAATAAGTTAGATAACTCTGGATATGACATAAATAAACCAACAAATTAGCACGATGTTAGTGATCAGACGTCTGTCCAATGCGAAAACATCCATATATACATTACATACTTGCTAGGTTGGCCGGAATTAAGAAGCAAAAACCATTAAGTTTTTTTTTTTGTTCAGTATATAATCTTTCTTTCCCCCTTTGCCTGGAAGCTGCATATGAAGTTTAATTGAAATGGGTCCAGTTGTTTCCCAATAGAAGTCCATTGAAAATGTTGACAGACAACAGACAAGTGACCTTTGGCCAAGGTCACTAGATGACCTTGACCTCTAGAACTTCATTGTGGTTAAATTTGAATGCATTTCCACATTACACAGCACAATAGCAACATAAAAATGTACTTTTTCAGTTTTTCTCATTCAAAAGCCTAAGGGTCCAAAGTTGACCTTGCCATAAAATAGGTCAAGGTCAACTCAGGGTCTGCATTTATATAAACTTTGTAGTACTAGAGTCCAAAATGCTACATACCAAGTTTCAAGGCAATCGGCTTAGTGGATCTGGAGAAGAACATTCTTTTAGTTTTTTTACCATATATGGGCATGGCGGCCATCTTGGTCATGTGACCTAGACCAAATGTATAAGCTTTCTTTCCTCCTTAGCCTGGAGGCTGCATATGAAGTTTAATTGAAATTGGCACAGTAGTTCCAGAGAAAAAGTCCTTTGAAAATGTTGACGACGGACGGACGACGGACGCCGAACGACGGACGCCGGAGGCTACCATCCTATAAGCTCCCCCGGAGCCTTCGGCTCAGGGGGGCTAAAAACCGATTAGTCAGTAGGTTTTATATATTTGCTTTAGCGCCTGATTGATTGATTGTTTAGGGGTTTAACGGCCCTTTGAGACAATATTTCAGTCTATATCGGGCCGTGTCCCAAAGAGAGGGAGAAAGAAGAGAGAACTGATAGAGGAGAGAAAAAAGGCCAAACAACCCTCACCCTCACCCACTGCAAGCACAGTAGCCCCTTGTCCTACTATTATCCAAATCAGTAGGACGCCCAGGCACTGGAAGTTATACCCAGCACCATCGCACCACCCAACCATCCCCGCTTTTGCGCCTGGTTACTTTAAGACTCCGTTCCGTATATACCATTCAGATTAAAATCCTTGACAGAGCATCTTTTTTTCTACGCCTGTCGTAAACAAAAAAGTAATCGTCGAAAATTTGAGAGGCTCGGTAAAGTTAGCAGAACGAAAATTCTGCAGAAGATTCTGCAGAATTTTCTGCAGAAACAAGTGGTAAAGTTAGCGAAATGAAAATTCATCAGAGTTTTCTGCAGAAAATTTTGCAGAAAAAGTGGTAAGGTTATCTACACGAAATTTCTGCAGAACATTCTGCAGAAAATTTTGCAGTCAAAGTGAATAGAAAACTCTACTTTAAAATAGAAAAAAAACTTGGGTTTAAGGTGAAACATTTGCTGGAAAATTGCAAAACGCAACTTTGGAAACTTTAAAAAGACTGATTTCTCGATTTCTCCGTCTAAGTATTCTATCATCTGATGACCTCGAAATGTCATTGGGCCCGTTAACCGCACAACTCTATCTCATCTGTCGACCGAGAAATTCACAAACTCAAATCGCATATTTTGTTCTGCTGGAAAGTAGCAGAACGCAATTTCAAAGCCTATTTTTGCGAATACCTCGATCCAAATATGAAATAACGCAGTGCAGCAAAGTGTCGTCACACATTTTTGGGCCTCCAGATGATTGGTCATACAAATCAAACTTTGCGGACTAAGGGTTTCTGAAATTGCGTTCTGCTACTTTCCAGCAGAACAAAATATGCGTTTTTTTTAATTTCTCGGTCCACATATGAGAAAGAGCAGTGTTCTCACTCACATTTCTTGGCCTTAAGATGATGAGACACAAAAATCAAACTTTGCAAACTAAAGGCTTTGAATCTTTTTTCAATTATTATTTTGTTTATCATAAAATCAAAACACATAGTGTGAATGTACCAGATAAGGGTACAGTTTGGACGTGTGGTGAAATGTAGAGGGTAGGGTGGGGATGTGGAGAAAGGAAGGAAATGAGCAGTGAGAGGTGCGAAAATGACATTGAGAATGGAGAAAATTGGAGGGAGAGGGGGAGAGAGAAAGAGGAGAGAATGGAGAACGGTGGAAGGAGAAATGCACAAAGTGGAATGAGAAGCAAAAACGAGTGTGATAAAGTTGAGCAAAATAGAGGGGATGGTAGTGAAGTGGCGGAGTGTGTGGTGTGACGTAGGCCTGCGATGTTGTGTAGTTGTGTTGCATTACGTGGGGCTTGGTTTGGTTTGACCTGGTGAATTAGGTTAGAGAAGTGGCTATGGTAGGCATGACACATGGACACAGGAGCACAGGAGGGCATCAGGAAGGGACCAGGTAAATTTGAAATGGCTTCTGGCTCCTTCAAACCCGATGCTCTCACCCCCCACACCCACACCCACACACACGCCTTCCCCACCCCTCTCTCCCGATGATCCTGTCAGCAGCATCGTTTATGGAGATGTGGTCTGAGAACCCCAAATGTGTTTCGCCGTTTAGAATACAAGTTAGGCATGGGCATTTAGCCACACCTTAACCTACCTACCTTGTACTCTATTTTCGTCTCGTCCAACACTAGTTGCATTTGTTTTAATAAGCTTGTTTTTTATCAAACAAGTATAATTTAGTTCACTAGCTCACATAATATGAAAGAGAAAAATCGGTTTGCATTCGTAGATTTGGCCGTAGATCTAAAAGGAAAGCCAATGTTATGCTTATTTTGATATTTTGTTTCGTCCAATACTAATAAAACATAAATTAGCTGACGAAAAACAAATAAAAACAGAAAGAACTAAAAGCTGAAGTAGATTCATGAAAATAAGTTAAGGTTTCGCCAATTTTAACATTAGAAATCATCTGCGTCGCTAAGAACACTAGGTGCAATCTATTGACATGAAAACTGTTTGTTTTGTAAATTTCATAACCCCACGACCAACACCAAACTTTGGTGATAAGCTGACCAGACCATAGTTATCATTTACGCAAAATCTCATATTGGTCGAGGGGTGGTGCGGTATTTAATTTTTGACATTAACATGTGAAAACAGCAAGAAAACGTCGGAAAATGGCGTTTCACCTTGCGTAGTGACGTCATCACAGCAATGACACGTGCACGATCTGAAGTTCTGACGTCATTTCTAGAAACACGGGATAACGTTTTGATTATGTGAGAATAAAACTCGATAAATAAATACATTCGATTTCTCTGGACAGTTCAGGCCAAATATCCCTCTTATCGACTCTGGTCCTTTTCTTCTTTTATCTAGAACTTGTTTTGAAAAAAATGAATGCTGCTGCTGACCACAGGTCAAGGTCACATGCTTCGAACTTAACAAGGTCTTATTGTTAACTTTATATTCTATTTGCTTATTGCAAAGTCTTTTGATGGAACCTTTTGATATGTGGCTGGGTCTGTTGCTGGATATGATTTCCAGTCTCTTGTCTGTTCGTTGACATTTGCATTAATGTGTTATGTAAAGTTTATTTTTCGTAGGCGGTGGCACTGGCCTGGGGTATACGTGTACTTCTGCACATTTGCTCTAGGTTTTGCCTCCTTTTTCGATTAGGACCATCTCGGAAAGGAACGAACTTGTCCCGTAGGGGCATTATTATTCATTTTCCTTTAAGAGTTTAACCTTTTTATGGGGCGTCCTCAGCCAGGAAGCATACTGAAAGTCTCGAAATTTTCCGCTTTGAAAAAAGGTGGAAAAAATGAAGATGCTTCCAGGGTCCGAGGTTATAAAACTTGGTTTAAACAATATTTATTAATAAATCTTCGTATACAACATATACATTTACACATATACACATGATTATATGGTACAGGATCTGATAGGAAACTTAAAGCTTACATAACTCATCCCCTGAGCATTTGCTCGGAAGCAGCCAATCAGTGTGCTTTATTTTGAGTTTGAGAATGTACTCTAGTTTTATAACCAGGCCCCGAGGTTATAAAACTTGAGTATAATCTCAAACTCAAACAAAGCACACTGATTGGCTGCTTCCGAGCATGTGCTCGGAAGCAGCCAATCAGTGTGCTTTGTTTTTGAGTTTGAGATTATTCTCTAGTTTTATAACCTCGAACCCAGGTATCTAAAGTCTGATAGTTCTTACCAGCTTTGTGTCTGTATTCTGCAGTCCATCCCGCAAATTGATATTCTGAATCTGTTTTGAACTTTAAGAACAGAACATTTTCTGTAGATAGAAAAACTCTTTCCTCATCTAACGCTCCACACAGACCGATTCCGCCGTCATTTATTATGTCACCGTCGAAAATCTAAAACATTAATCAACGTTAATCAAAATGGCCGTGGAAATCTAAAGCAAAACGTATCTAGACAACAACATTTAATATGAAATAGGCGCTACTTATATTGCAACGAACCAACATAATGACTCCAACACTGAACATTTTGCAGGTAACATACTTAACATGCTTATTAAGTAGCATCTGAAAGGGACATTAAAGACAATATCCTGGTAGCGTCGTTACAATTTCGGTGTCCGAACCACTTCAGTTATTAATTATTTGCAAGGAATTATGGAATTCCATATGCAATCCGTTCTGTCACAGTACTGATTCCTTGAACTGTCTGTGACGACAGAAGTTTAATACATGCCTAACCAAACCAATGGTCTTATCACTCGACATAATAAGTATAAGTATAACTTTATTAGCAAATCGGCATGCAAATACATTGCCTTTGGCTATTTACATGATACAACATGACTAACACATCTTGCAGTGCAAATACAAATATAGTAGTACTCATATTACATACCCTGCAGTCAGCTGGCGCTGTAAGAACGTCGTTTCAGCGTTGCTGACGTTGCAGCAACGCTGAAACGACGTCGAAAAAACGCTCACACGACGTCAGCTGACAGCAGTTCAGTAAACAACAAAGTTAAGAAAATTTCCATTCTGAAAAAATCACATAAACGTACAAGAGTTAAAGTGAGAAAGGAATGCATTATTAAAAATAACTTAAGCGGTTAACTGGAGCTAAGAATAACTGATCTTACTTTATTTGCTGATACAATAAACTTTGAAATAGGACTGACCCTCAAGCTATGAAACATATACCTTGATAAAACCGACAAATATTTCATCATCTTTGGCACTACATACTTGATCGCTTTTTTTTGTATGTGGTGTCCGACAGGAAGGCCTGCTATGATCTCGTTTGTGACCAAGATAAACATGAAATAAGTAATGAGCTAGTTTGTGTTTTTACATAGCCAGAAACTACTGGCCCTCCTCCTTTATTTAAGATCATAGATGTTGGCTTTTTTGAATAATTTGGGATCCAACAGGGAGAAGTTTTATTCCCATTTCTGTCATTTAATAGGTCTTTGACTTAAAAATGGAGCACCAAATGTGGCAGCTAGCGCACAAATAAAGTTTGCATCAGAAGCTAGGCTATTAAGTCAGTTGTTCCAGTTGACAATACAGGACCGACTTGTATGGAACAATCTGGACACTCTGTGGACATTGAGGATCTAAAAAAAAAAAAAAAAATGACACAAAAAAACAAACAAAAAAAAAAAACGTAAAAGAAATAAAAAAATAGGTTCAGGCTCGATAACTTGAGTTCAAATGAATAGATTTCTTTGAAATTTATATGGAACATAACCATTTACAAAATACAGGACGAGAATGAGAAGGGAGCTTACGGCAAGAGTTATGGTAACTGATAGATCTGAAAAATACAAAATATTTGGTATCAGCTCTAAAAATTGAATTTAGATTAAAGGAATAGGTTTGTTTAAAATTTATTTGGCACATGACCATTAGTAAAATAAAAATTGAGTTCGAACTAGAAAATTGTGTCTGTAAGACACACATGATGCCCCCGTGCTGTGCCTGTCCCCCACTTCGTATTTTCTCACACTACCCCCTCCCCCACTTTTGTACTTCAAAAAGGCAAGTGCATATCTTTAATATGTTGGTAATATCTGTGAAAGGTCTCAAAGATTGTTTTAAAGCTGCTGACATTATTCAATATATAAAAAATTTATCCTGTATTGCCTAAGAACTGTGGAAGGAGTTGATTAAGCAATGTTGTCATGTTGTATTAGCCAAAACCGAAAAATTGCTAAGTTTGAAAAGGCCTTGATTTTTTTTTCATCTTGAAAAAGATACATGCATATCTTCAATATGTCTGGAACATCTGTGCTAAATTTAAAACTGACAGTTTATAAACCTTGGGACAGTTTGATTATACAAACTTGCCATCCTGAATTAGCCAGAACCTGTAAATTTTCAAAGTTTAAAAAGCTCGTAATTTTGTCAAAAATAAATGTTTTCTCTTCAAAAAGGCATATGCACATCTCCAATATGTCTTTAAAAATATACGGGAAGTTTCAAATCGATTAGTAATAAACTGTGGAAGGAGTTGATTATACGATGATGTCATTCGGTTAATAGTCAAAACCAAAATAATTTCCAAGTTTATAAAAGGCTGTTGTTTTGTCAGAAATTATTTTTTTTCTCCTAAAAAAGCACATGCATATTTTCAATATGTCTGAAACAAATGTGCAAAGTTTTAAATTGATAGCTTAAAAACTGTATGAGAAGTTGATTATACAAACTTGCCATTCTGTAATAGCCAGAACCTGTTAAAAAATTGAAGTCCGTAAAGGCCCTAATTTTGTCAAAAGTGATTTGTTTTCTCTTCAAAAAGAGAGGTGCACATCTTCAATATGTCTGGAACAACTGTGCAAAGTTTTAAATTGATGGCCCAAAAACTGTTGGAGGAGTTGATTATACAAACTTGCCATTCTGTATTAGCCAGAACCTGTAAAATTTTCTAAGTCCGTAAAGGCTGTAATTTTGACAAAAATGATTTTTTTCTCTTCAAAAAGGGCGGTGCACATCTTCAATACATCTGGAACAAGTGTGCAAAGTTTTAAATTGATAGCTTAAAAACTTTGGGAGAAGTTGATTAAACAAACTTGCCATTCTGTATTAGACAGAACCTGTAAAATTTTCTAAGTCCGTAAAGGCCGTAATTTTGTCAAAAATGATTTTTTCCTCTTCAGATAGGGAGGTGCACATCTTCAGTATGCCTGCAACATTTTGTGCAAAGTTTCAGATTGATTGCCTAAAAACTATAGGAGAAGTTGATTATACAAACTTTTTTTAGGTGCGACGGACGGACAGACAGACGGACGGACGGACAGACAGACGGACAGGGGTAAACATAATGCCCCCTGACTATCGTCATGGGGGCATAAAAAGGAGGGTATGCAGGTGTTATTGGCCCCTGATAGACCTAAACAGTGAAAAAATGTGGTTACTTCTCAATGAAGTCCATGATGTGCTAGTGCTGTTTATGCGTTTTTATGATGGCTAAAGAGAACAGTGTCGGCTCTAAACTTTGTTGCAGTAAGATTTGGCGGGGGTGGGGGTTGGGGGCGGGGGTATCTAGTAAATTAAGGAAGAAATTCTCTGGAGCCGACACAATTCAAACCCAGATCCAACCCAAGACACCATGTGGAGAAGAGACAACACAAAATTCGTCACCACCAAAGACAACACCAGCGGCTGCCATTTGAACAGCCATTTCCCATGTTGGTGGTAAACGGACTAGCATAAACATCATAAGCAATAAATCAACAGACATAGCAACATAGCAACTAACAACACATAAAACAAATAAGAAGAACCAAAACAGAAGACCCGCATTTGGACGGCCAGTAATGAAATAACTGGGAGGGGGAAGGGGGAGGTGGGGTTAACCGGTTTGTGATTGACCAACCCTTACTGCCATTTCTAGTTTATTTTGAGACAGAATGACAAAACACTACACGAAACAATTTTAAAGAGTAACTACACTTCAGGAACTGACTGAATCAGATCCCGAACCCTATCCCCAACATCAAAGGGAAAGATTGACAAAGACATCCCAACAAACAATACATTACAAGTGATAAGCCGAGTCAGCAGCTCTTTTCCAAATAGATGGCAACTCAGCTATCTTTATTGAACTAAATAATTTAGACCAACAGACGGGTTACAACGGACTAAGCAAATTATATAAAAACATTTAACAATTATTTTTATCTATTTTCTATTTTTATGATACAAGGATTAAACTGAGAACACAATAAATTAAACAGCACCGAACATAAAACAAATGCAACCGCAACAAAAGTACCGCCTTGGGACGGTCAGTACTAACTACTGGGGGGTTTAAACCGGTTTTACTGGGCCCAAACCTTCACCTTCACCCTCCGCTGCGGTGCACACAATTAGTTGGTAGTTCGGTTCGTACGGAGGTCCCCTAACTCATCAGAGAGTCATCACAAGCCTTGAATGGATATTGACCGTCTGTCTAATTTATACATCGTCACCAGCTGTTACCAAAATTAAGAGCTTCTTCTTAAGTTCCCTCGAAAAATAATTGCAAGTGTCCCAATCTCCCTGAAGAGAAACGTTTCAGCTCACCAAAGGCCAACCGAGGGTGTAATACGCGTCACTATCTTACTTTAGGCCAAACATTCCAAAACATTTCGTAATAGAAAATATTGATGTTACGCTGCCTTAATTTCTTTTACGTGACGTCAGAGCCGATCAGAACGTCTTTAAGACATGTCGTGACACAGATTTCACAACAATGATTTCCTCAGCTGTTTCAGTTTTCAAACGATGTTAAGTTAATGTCAAAATACACGGACATTTCCACAATCATTAACTGTCTGCTGTCAGATGAATAGTTTCAAGGTCTTTCCTTTCAAGGTATGTGTTTTTTGTTTGGATTTTGGGTCGAGGGGCGGGACTGACAATGTTTAAAGCAGTCTTTATTAACATCGATTGGTTTTCAAATACAAATATTTGCCATTAAAGATTTTTAGAACACATTTAATGTTTGCTCTAGGGAAAGTAAGGCGGAACGGAATTACTTTTTTTTTTTTTTTTTTTCCAAGCACGCGAGTCTTACGGCATTGCGGATTGATTGAAATAATTTACGTAATTTACGAAAGCAGGAAAATAGTAAACAAAGTTTATTCCAAAGGACAATAGAAATGATAAATAAATAAATAAACTAATAATAATAATAATAATAATAAAAATAAAAAATGAATGAAACCTGACCGTTTAGTGTTACTTTCGGTGAAGATTCTTTTTTATGTCCAATACAAACGCCAACGTCTTATTTTCTCCTAAGAAACAACTCCGGCCGGAACTTTAAAATTCTAACCTTTAGAGGTATCAGAAAGAATAGAAAACAGAAATACGCCTTATACCGTAAAGCAACTAACACTCGTTGGTTGGTTGCTATAACAATGAAAGAGATCATTTTCAGGGGAAGTACCTCTGCCATTTTTATACTTCCTTTCTCTGTGGGGGTCAACTCTTAAACATAAGGATTTTTCCTTTAAGGGTCAACTCGGGGAAATTCGGACAGCAGGCTAGTTTGGACAGTGACATTGTTTCCTTTATATGTCAGTTGCTTGGAATTGAAACAAAATTAACTGGGCAAACAGTAAACATCCTGATGAGACGGCTCATAATGATCAGACGGCTAATCTTGATTTGTACTGTTTGCAATGCATGGTATGTCCGAATTGGCCTGCAGTCCGAAGTTACAAGACTCGACCATTTTCCTTTAAAGGTAGATCACCTTTTGGAAAGGCTACGTCATCCAGGGATGCGGACAGGTTGTCAGCAAAATTTGTATCGTTTTCGCCGAAATGGCAGAAAAAAATGAAGATGTACCCATACATTTTACATTTTTTAAAGCATAAGGAATGTACATACTGAATATGGGAACAGAAAGACTGCTTGATGTTGTGAATGAGCAGCCTGTTTTAAGCTTTGCTATGTACATATGCACTAAGATGTAGCCTCTTGTGGTGCTAATTAATTTCTCTTTGGCATGCAACAATACTCAAGAAATTTGCCTAGTAAGTACATATCGTTTACCATCTGGAACATAAAACTTTAACTTCTTAAAGATATGGTCTTACTATTACAATGTTTTTGTTTGTTTGTATGCATGTAGTGCATGTAGAAGTTGATTATTAGTACAATATATTCAGAAATATTATAGATGAACTGGCGGAATTCCTCCTGAATTTCAGAAAGTGGCTTATTTACCGAAATGTCTGTTTGGTAAGTTTCAGGAGTCTTGTGATAACTCCATTAGCATTTTTTATTTCAAGATCATAATTGTGCCAAAACATGAAAAAACATGTTCAACAGCCACTGTTGCACATACAACCATAAGAATCCTGTAAAAATTAAACGTTAAAAGATCCGATTAAAATCAAATAAATATTTGTAAAACAAATGGTTTACTTTCACATGATTTTCACTATTAACGGAGAATGAAGGAGCTTTTGATGGCTTGCGATGGTTTCATCGTTCTGAAGTGAGAATCTGTCAGTTCTAAATGAATATGTCTTCGCCCCGCTCGAATGACCTTCAACCTGACATCTGCACAGAAAAATCTTACGCGAAAGATCGTTAGTTGGAGCTTGATTTCGCCTGGCTATAACTTTTATTCCTATTTTCGGATGACCGCTCATTGAAGTGTTCAGCTCTGGTGAGGAACACGAGTAACGCCCAGAAGGGATTTATAGTCATTTAATTACTGATTATTATTATAATCATTATTCTTATTATCATGCAATAAAATACAATAATTACCTTTGTATTAGATGTAATGCCATGTTGGGCGTTTATAAATATGTTCAAGGGAGGGCTATAGATAATTTTGAAAGCTCTTGAAGCCCAACCCCGTTTTCTGTACTTGTCTTCTGTAGAACGGCAATGAATCTGTTTGAATATCAATCCAGCAGTCTTTTTTAAGATTTAAAATCGTTGTTTTCTTTTTTGTGGGTGTTTCTTTTTTTTAGCATATTCAATCAAGAACACAATCACCCATGATTATCATGTGCAACATATGCAAAACAATTTCATTCAGCAGCAAATGCAATTAATACTCAAATCAAAGATAAATAAATAAACATGTACGAGGTATGTCCAAAAAGTTCGTGGACTGGTCAATTATTTCCGCACCATTCTACGGTATTTCAGCTTATAGATATTTACAATCAAATATGCTGGGGCTTTGATGCAAAACAATACACATGCATGGTATTTTGTGATATTTCTAAAGCGTTTGATCGAGTCTGGCATAAAGGGTTGATATTCAAACTTAAACAGAATGGAATAAATGGTAATTTATTTAAATGGCTTTCCAACTATTTATCTGAGAGAACCCAGAAAGTATATATTGGTTCATCCTTGTCTGAGTCGAACACACTCCAAGCAGGCGTCCCACAAAGATCTGTACTTGGGCCTTTGTTATTTTTGATTTATGTAAATGATATAGCTGACCATTTACTTAGTATAGCACGTCTATTTGCGGATGATACTTCCTTGTCTTTTACATCACGCAATGTCCAAGATATTGAAGGAATTTTAAATCACGATTTAAGATTTATATCAATTTGGGCTAGTCAGTGGCTGGTAGATTTCAATCCCAATAAAACAGAAGCAATATTTTTTTCATGTACAGACATTGATAGGCCTAATTTACTGTTTAATATTTATTCCTGTAGCATTCGTTGAAAATCATAAACATTTAGGTTTAACTATCAGCTACAATGGCAAATGGCACTCACATATCGAGAACATATTATGTTCGGCCTCAAAAATGTTAGGAGTTTTACGCGGTTTAAAATTCAAGCTGAAACGCAAAACGTTAAATCAGTTATATATATCTTATTTAAGACCTTTGGTCGAATATGCATCAGTTGTTTGGGATGGCTGCACGGCAGGAGAAAAGCAGCAGTTGGAACGTTTTCAGTATGAAGCGGCCCGTATTGTGACGGGCTTGACACGATCAGTATCAATTGAAAATCTCATGAGAGAAATTGGATGGCTTTCATTGTCCGAACGTCGTAAATTTCAAAAATTGGTAACAATCTTTAGAATGTATAATGGCATAGCACAGAGTATCTTTGTAACTTGTTACCGCCCCTTATTAATGATAGGACTATGTATAATCTTCGCAGTGGAGAAAATATAAGTGTTTTAAGTAAAAGAACTGAGTTTTTTTCGAGATCTTTTATACCGTCTGGTATTGAAACTTGGAACAGTTTGCCCCCGTCTATTCGGTCGGTAAACACCGTTGAAATCTTTAAATCTAGATTAAAAGAACATTTATTTAGCATACAGAAAATTCCTAGATATTTCATTGAGGGTACTAGAGTGGAATCCATATATCATTGTCGTATAAGGAATAGGTGCAGCAACCTCAACAAAGATCTGTATGACAATCACCTGAGAGAATCTCCTGTATGTGATTGTGGTATAGATATTGAGGATGCCGAACATTATTTTTGCAGATGCAATTTATATACAAATCAACGGTTAAGATTCTTTCAGCTATCTCGAAGATTTCACACGCTTGGGGTTCGGTTTATGTTGTACGGATCGGACCAGCTCTCAGACGAAGATAATATTATTTTTTTAGCTATGTTCATGCATACATTGAGGAAACAAAACGTTTCAGTTAACTTGTTTATTCTTATATCTATTTCTGTTATTACGAAACTCCACATACTATTCTTCTGCTTGTATATTTTCCGCTTGCGCCTGTGCGCATGCGTTGGTTTGTAGGTCTGCTGTGTGTTGTTCGCTGTTTACTGCTATTGCTTTCCGTTGTTGTAGTGGGTAGCTTGCAACAGACAGGAGAGGGCGTATGTGGACTTCCGTATGTCGTACAAGTAATGAAATATATATCATAGTTGCTTTTTTTTTGTCTTTTCAGGTACCGCCCAATGATGACGCTGTCAGGCTGAAACGGGGACAAAGGACGACTAGACCATATATAAATCTGTTATTTTTTTTTTATTTTTTTTATTTTTTATTTATTTATTTTTATTATGTCTATTATTTCTTTCATCTCTTATCAATCTTTATTATTTATTTTTTATTATTACTATTATTATTATCATTATTATTTTATTGATATTAGTTTGTTTCTATTATTTTACCAGGCTGATTTAGTTATTGGATTTGGATTTTGATTGTTTCAGTTCCTGGTCTTTGCATACTTTTTACTTTTATTATCAGAGTTCTTGTGGTTGTGCTGTGTGGCGGCCCCAAAAAGTCTCCCCGCACATCCATTTAATGCTCTTATTCTTCCAATCCTCAGGGGTTGTTTGCAATCATTTTCCATTATTCATGTCCCTTAATACCATTCCATTTCGAATCTTAGTTGTTTCCAACTATGGTTTGAGGGCTGGATTTGGATTTTGATTGTTTCAGTTCCTGGTCTTTGCATACTCTTTACTTTTATTACATTTATTTACTGTTATTATTTCAGGTTTATTGATCTATATTACTTATTTCTCCTTCTCATTTATTAATTATATACCATCCGTTCTTTTAAGAGCCAAACTTAAAACCTCTCTTTATGATGTTAAAAATGTGTTCTGAGTATTATAATTGCTTTCCTACTCGATTTGTTTTCACATTCTAATTGTCTTTTGGTAAGCAGTATCAGTAATTTCAAAATTATGTTATATGTATGTCATTGCCTATATCTGTCCTGTATAGCATTCTCATGGGGAGGACCGTAATTAATGTTGTTAGAACTTGTGGTCCGACCCATTTGTCAGTTGTTTTTGGCAATAAAATATGTTTAAACTAATTATTTCCGCCTAAAGTCACCATTTTAAATTTTGACTTCAGATCTGATGGCAACTATATTTCATCAATCATTTTGATAAATTTTGTTCATTTTTATCTTCACGAATGACATATATGTGTTGTCATAGTGACCCATCATAGCGACCCCGGAGCACTTTGGACAAGCATGAAGAAAATTAATTTTGAAAATTAATTTTGTGTGAAGTTTATTGCTTCCATACTTTGACAAAACGCGCGAAGCGTCACATAAATTTTACAGACGTCACTTCACGCATAGAGCGAGCGTCAATAGAATTTGTGACGTAATCTATTGAGTTTTGAATATTAAGCGCATCAAAGAAGATTAAGGGGGTTATTTCTGAAGGACCGAAAACCATGGACGTTACGTCACGCACGGAGCTGCGCGGAGTGATAAAATTTTGTTCTGGAGCTGGCATGACGCCAATTGATACGTTCAAGTTCCTTTCAAAAAGCTCTTCTACCATAAAATGTTCAAGGAGTTTGGTGTTCAAGTGGCATCAGCGGTTTTCGACGGGTGACACCAGTTTAGAGGATAGAAGCAGGTCGGGGCGGCGGAAAATTACGGACGCTGATGAAATTTTGAAGGTCGAAAATATGCTTGATGAGGATCGCAGAAAGACTGTTCGGGATTTAGCTGACAAATTGGATTTAAAGAGGTCCACTGTGCATAATGTGTTAAAGAAAGACCTAAAAATGAAAAAAAGGGAGTGCCAGATGGGTTCCGCGGATCCTCAAGGATGAAGAAAAGCAGCAGCGTGTTCTGTGTTCCACAGAGCTCTTGAGCCGGTATGAGCGTAAAGGGGATAGATTTGTCTGACTACTGACGAGACGTGGATCCATTTATATGAGCCGGAGAGTACGCGAGAATCTATGATGTGGAAAAGAAGCCAATAACCGCCTCCAATGAAAGCCAAGAGAACGAATTCCGCTCATAAATTTATGTTCATATTCTTCATGGACATGGACGGGATGTTACTACAGCATGCGGTACCTAGAGGCACTACGGTAAACGCAGAGTATTATCAAAAGGTATTTTGCTTTCTTAATTGTTTTAAAAAAGTACAGGGTAATCATAAATTGTTCAAGAATCACCATGTTGTGCATGTAAACCGAAAATTAATATACGCATGTTAGAAATTGTTTCACTGTTTCAGATTATTCGACGACACCTACTGCATGCAATCCAAAAGAAGAGACCAGGGGCAGAAGCGGAAAATTTCTTATTCCATCAGGACAGTCCTCCGGCTCATCGTGCGACGGACACGCTCTTAATAATCGATTTCCTGGGATTTGAAAGGATAAATCATGCTCCCTACAGCCCAGATTGTGCTCCGATGGATTTTGCCGTGTTTCCCAAATTAAAGTCGGACTTACTTGGCAGACGCTTTACAGATCTTCAGGAAATACGCATGGCGGTCAGAAAGGCTGTTTCTGGGTACGATAAGGAGTGGTACAATGACATATATTACAAATGGGTGGATCGGCACAAGAAATGTATAGCTCATAATGGCGAATACGTCAAGAAATTGCATGACGCTAACTGACAACGTTGTCATAACGTCACAATGAATTCTCCAAAGTGCTCCGTGGTGCCGTGGGTGGATGCGGATGTGGTTCGACAAGTTGACTAATCGTTGACTGATTTCTACGAAATTTTAAAGATATGTTTTTAAAAGGTCAATAACGTCGTGTGCAAAGTTTCAGTTTTTAGAAATAACGTCTTCCTACATAGGCGAACCAGTCCACCAATTTTTCGGACAGACCTCGTATGTACTTGCGAAATTCTGTTCTAGGTCATGTCGCTCCATACATTTTGTTATGAAGTTGTTTCACCGTGTGTGCCCAAGTCGGTAGTACCGTGAACACTGTTTGCCATTCGATCCACATTGTATCTTTCGACGCATTACTGCCTTTTCTTATTTATTGACTTATAGTAATACATTACTTACGTGGCAAAAACAGTTCACATCATACCAATCACAAACTGGGCTATTTTTGACAAACTCGGCCAATACAAGCCAACTCGGCCAATTAATACACCCCAAACTCAGCCTCGGCCAATACGACTCGGCCAATATCAATGACGTCAATCTAGGCCAATATCATGGACGCTATTTAATAAACTTGTCATTAATCGGGACATTTCGTATTGGCCCAGGTACAAGTCCGACGTCTGCTGTATTGACCGAAGGCCTCGGGCGATTACAGCAAACCTCGGACCCGTATCTTCACCAGTACGAAACTTCTTGATTAATAACATATTAGTGAAAAAAAAAATTCCCATTATTACGACAAATACGGTATTAATTTATTCAAGGTGTCCCAATTTTTTACCTTCTTAAAGTATGTCACAAACAAAATGTTTCTAGTTACCGCTATAGAATCCTTCACACATTGTTCAGTAAACTCTACAACAAATGACAGAAAGGTTAGCTCAATACGCCCGTCATCTGGAGCCACAAGAACCCAGTTACAATTTATGTTAGCATCATACATTCCGTCATTATCTCGATCGATAGACTGTAATACACCGGTTGGTTGTGTCAGGATATGTCCACACTCTCCGTCTGTTTAACAAAACAAAACTGGTGTGAAGTCGTTAAGATGTAGTATCAGGTGAATACGATGACACTTATAATTTCACTGGCTGAATCGACATCAATACCAATCAATATTGTGTGTTATTTTATCACCAAGATGCAACAAACAATTTCTTTGGCTGATTTGACGTCACGTGCCGGTCAGTGTTTAGTCATATTCTCCTGTCAGTCAGCCCATGTTACTTTTATCCTGACCTCATCGTCGCATGAGTATTATTTTTACATAACCATGATGTAAGACACAATATCATTGATTGAATCGACATTACGTGCCGGTCATTATTTTGTAATATTGACTGTCAGTCAGTCAGTATTACTTGTATCCTGACATCATTTTGTATTCCGTGAAATAACATTAATGAGTTAACGTGTGGAGAGAAAACCATGTCGTCCTGTGAGACGTCAATTGTACTTGAACTTAGAAACATACTTAGAAATATCATATAATAAAACATTTATTAACCTTTTTGGTGAATGTGGCTTTTAATTTACCTGCAAACTCAACATACTACCCTCCGCTACATGTCAGTCAATACGTAGTTTGCAGGTCAAGAAATCTGCATATGTCTATATTTGTAGCAAATTGTCGGTCTGCATGTACGGAGAAATAATTTATAGTCTTTCAAGAACTGGATATTTCTCAATGTTTCTCAATAATATGCTAGTGTGAGGATGGGGAGGCACAAATTGACAAATATTCACGATTAAAAACTAACACATATATGCCACAAAATTCTAACAAAATTTTTACGTCAGTGGCGAATACAATAAATTCCATCTTCTAAAGCGCTCGGAATTTATCTATCTGAAAACTGAACAATAATTAAAGTGCACGGCCCGTCAATCTTTATTCAGTGCTCTATATTCAATCCGACTTTATCGGTTTTGAAGAAACATATAATCGTAGTTATTGGTCAGTTCGATAAATCTCTGTTTTTCATTGATCACTGAAAACACACCTCCAAGTAAGTAAGAAGATTTACCAGAACTGACCAAAATGGGACTATTTATCGGATCGGACCGGAATGGACCTATTTTCTTCCTGTTTCCAGCTGAATTTTGAGATATTTAGATGCAAACAGGCAGATGAATTGCTGTTCCTACCCACGACTTACATGCTTTCCCTAATTAGCAAAACCCTGATTCTTGTTTTAAGTTTTCTTCCAAATTTTAAGATTTTAACCAAGATAACAATTTAATTAAACAATTACATGAAATTACCGCAATAAAACGGTACCCGATGTTCGATATTATGTAGATGCAAACATGCAGATAAATTGCGCCTCCTATCTATGACTAGCATGCATTCCCTAAATTAGCAAAACCCTGATTCTTGTTATAAGATTTCTTCCAAATTTTAAGAATTCAACCAAGATAGTAATTAAATGTAAAATTTTAATAAAATTACCGCAATAATACGGTACCATTATACTGGGTCTCCTTTCCCAGTAGTGTGATGGCCCTGTAAGAGAATTTTCCATTTTTGAATGTTAACAGATCAACTTTCCCTATAAGATGGAGTTACGTAAACTGTTGGTAGTGTGACAAACAGTCTATACCCAGATCTGACTTCTCCTTGAGGAGCAGCCTGACCTGGGTGTACATTGCTTGCTGAGGTATGCTTTTCCAAATACATGAAGATTAAGGTAAGAGCTTGTTCGTGTCTGTCTGCTTAGTTTTGCGCTTGTATCAGAAAACAAGAAGGCCATGGGGCCTTGAATTGCTCACCTGAGCAATTGGTCCAGCGGCATTTGGGAGATGTTTGAAATTGTCAAAAAAAACAACAACAAAAAAACCAGAGTCCTGGGACAAAGATCAAAAAATGACCTAGTACTCATTAAGATGACTTTCTATTCCAATTTTAGGCTTTAATCTTGAAAACTTTCATGAAATTTTACGTTCTAGTATTTTTGTATTTGACTATACTGTTAGAAAGGTCAAGGTCAATCCAAGGACTTTATTTGAAAAGTCTTGATTGTACTCAAGTTGTCAATGCTTCAAACCATATTTTAAAGCCATTGGTCAAAGACGTTTAAAGTTTTTTTTAAACAAATACGGACAGGGCTGCCATATTGGTCATGTGACCTGGACCATTTGAATGATTTCGGTCCTTCAGCCCCTGAAGGCTTTATATGAAACTTGGATACACTTAGCCCAGTGTTTTCGAGATGTTTGAAATTGTCGAAATATGTAAATCCTGGGTCAAAGATCAAAGAATGACCATGACCTTTTGTACTCACAAATCTTCGTTGTACTCAAGATATTTGAATATACAAACTTTTAGGCCAGATTCTTTAAAACTTTCCATGAAATCTTATGCAACAGCATTTTCCTATATTTGACCATGCCGTAAACAGAAGTCATGGTCAACCCAAGGTCATCATTTGAACTATATTAGTAGTACGCAATGCCACATACAAAATTTCGAGGCCATTGGTCGATTGGTTCTGGAGAAGAAGATTTTTAAAGGTTTTACCATATATATCATATATCATACATATCGTATATATATATCATGGCAGATATGTTGGTCATGTGACCTGGACTATTTGAACATTTTTTTCCATTTACTCAGCCCCTCGAGGCTCTATATGAAATTTGATTACAATTGGCCGTGTGGCTTTTGAAGAGATGTCAAAAATGTCAAAATACTAGAATCTTGGGTCTAAGGTCAAAGAATAATCTTGACCTGTTTTAAAGATTTTAAAGGTTTCTACCATATCTAGGTACTGGGGCCATGTTGATCATGTGACCAGGATCCTTTGAACATTATTTAGTTCCCAAAAGCTCTGACGGCTATATATGAAACTTGGTTACAATCAACCCAGTAGTTTCAGAGAAGAAGTCGTTTGAAATGGGTGACGGGTGACGACGGACGACCGACAACGACAACGGACGACGGAGCCTTTCCATCATATAAGCTTCCCCGGAGCCTCTGACTCAAGTGAGCTAAAAATGTCCCGGATTTGGATAAAACAGGGCCATAGACTTTAAGTATACCTAAGGTATATAGGTAAGTCCGATTTTTCAGATCAGTTCAGGAAAATTATCGTTCGTTACAAACGTATTGGATATGATATATAGATGTAATGCTACAGTCTGTATGTTTAGTGGATAACCCAATTATGGTTAAACACTTTGCTTCCCTCTTGCACGCCGTTTGGTCAGGCATCAGACTCAATGATAGGCCCGACATAATTTAGTTGGTTGGGGCCGGAATTTGCCTTGTATGTTGCTTGGTTATTTGGGGTTCAACTGATAGTTTTTTTGCTCCGGTATTTCAGTGGTGTTGTCTGACTTCCCAGGGGTTTCCTGGAGTCGCAATACGTTCTTTCCGTTGAGTTCTCATCTCTGATTCATCATAGGCCTTATCTGTGATTTGTTTGTTTCATTGATGAGTTAGGAAACCTTCATGCGGAGCAAACAGCTAACGTAAAGTTTCAAACCACTGCAGAAGCAGAGGGCGAGGTTTGGGCCCAGTAAAACATGTTTAAGCCCCCCAGTAATCTTTTGCTGACCGTTCCAAGGCGGCACTTCTGTTGCGGTTCCTTGATGTTATATTGTGCTATGTCAGCTTGTCTATGGTCTCTGGCGGTTTGGTCACCCGTATTGCTGCCCAATATGCCTTCTGTTTTGTTTTGTTTTGTAACTAAAATAAAAATAAGTAAAAATAGATGTTGATGCTGTTATTGGGATAGCTGAATGACCATCTGTTTGGGAAAGAGCTGCTCATTCGGTTCACTGTGCGTGTCTTTCGTAAATTTGTGTGTATGTGCTTCTTTTCCTATTGGTTTTGAGAGCGGAATGTGGGATTTGATTGTATGACTTCCTGATCATTGCCCATCATTTTACTTTACTACACAAAAGTCGACGGGGATGGGTTTTGAAGATATTTTCTCTTCATATTGCATGGAAACAATGTTATAACCAGTGTAACATATAACAAGGGGTGACATGAATACTTTAGGGATAATTTCCCGTAATCCTTGATAAAAGAATACTTTTTGACCGATCATAGAGACTGTTCTAATGAGGGGTCATAACATGTGTTTACTGTCTCATAGAGACAGATCTAATGAGGAGTCACAACATATTTTCATTGAGAAATAAGAAAAAAATATCAGCATTTTCCTTAGAACCTAGCCCTTTCAAAGGAGATTCTGCTTAAAAAGAAAGAATGAACATTCTATTTGGGGACCATTTTTTCCTCTAAGAGTTGTTTCTCATTGAGGGGATATGCAAAACAGAAATGGGCCGCAACACGACAAAACCAACAAAGTGGTTGTGCGCCCAGCGCAGACTAAGATCAGCCTGGGCATCTCCCAGTCTGACCAGAGTCTTCGCTGTCCGCATGGCAGTAGCTTAGATCCTTAGCTAACCTTTGAGCACTTAACAAAGCGTCTGGTCAAATTGGGCAGATGCACTGGGCGCACATACACATTGTTGGTTTTGTCGTGTCGCGACTCAAAGGTTAGAGCTGCTTTCCCTGAGAGTGTATCCATTCACCTTGATTGTCTCAGTTTTTGTCCTAAAGTGATGTTACAGAAACTTGATCAAAAATAGTTTTAATAAAAAAACTGCCATATTTTTTTTCGCTCGGACAATTTATGAAATCAGATTTGTTTGGAGGTACTTTTTGTTAATACAGTATGTACACATAAGTTGAGTTTTGGATTTTGATACTTATGGGTGAAATATTTTGTTTTAGGAATGTCTTTTTTACGCATTATAACATTCATTTAGACTCAGTTTTTATTCCTAAGCTGTTCAATATAGTTTTTATGGGTGTAGGACATTATTTGACAAAGTTCTCATTTTTTAACCGTTTCAAGAATTAAGAATATACCAGTATTCGGTATATTTATTACAGGCAGTTGTTGTACTTGAGCTCGTATCTCAGGACAATCAATTATTTCTCGGACAAGCTGTTGATATGAATATGGTGTTTAATTTGGTGCAAATATTTTCTTTTACCATGATTTTGCAGTTTTTAGATATTTACTAGGTTGGAAATAAACAAGTTGTTTACATTGTACTTTAGAACATTCTGGAAAATTGGGGAATCTTTAGAATGTTCCTGAAACAGAAAGAATTGTCTAGAAAGTTCTGGAATTTGCTCTTCATTGTCAAAAGAATGTTGTGGAAGCTTCAGGAAACTTTGAGAACTTTCAGGATGTTTCGAGAATTTTCTAGAATATCTAATTTTAGTAATGTAGAAAATAATAGAAATTTCTGTTGTAAACATTAAGAATCTTCTGGTATAAAATTATGTCAGAATTGAGAACTGTCTGGAAAAATCTATCACTGGTTAATTCCTGAATGTTCCTAGCTAATATATAAAGACCACACATTTTCCTTCAGTCATCTTTATAAACACTTTCACCAGTTTATAGTTAAATAAGTTATACTGGAATTTAAATATATTGGATTACTTTTGTGACTTTCATTCTTGGATTATTGGAAATATTCTGCTGACATTAATATTTGGGATCAGAAACTGTGAAAGGACTTGTGTTTTTAAACAGGACATTTTGAGGGACATTCAGGATAATTTAAGGTATCGTAAATTACATATTTTCTTGATTGATTAATGACTGTTTTAATTTTGATGTACATGTAAATAAATTTTGTTAAGTTATAAAACAGGCTTGTTGCTGGTTTACTTCCATCTTTTTTGTTACCACTGCCAGGTCGTAACACTGTGAATACGCATAAGCCGACGATTTGTATATATACTTTCGATCCCGATTTCCTTGCCAGGAGTGGTTATAAATCTGTGTAGGACGGAATATCTTAGTGCCTAGCTTTAGAAAAAATCAAGTCTAAAAAGTAAATTCAATATGTATTTATTTAGAATATGTTTGGCTAGATATTTTTGAATGGTAATTGTGACCTCTTGCTTGCCAAAACATATTCACTTTAAGGTGTACCGATATAGTATGATTAAGGTGAATCGATACGACAAATGACCATTCGGCGCATTGTATTACTGCTTTATAATGTTTTGTAATTTGAGGAAATAGTTTGTAATAACAAATGAAAGCTCAAAGTCAGATCACTATGAAATACACATATTTGCCTCCCTTCTTGTCCGTTCTCAAGGGAAGCAAACGACAGCCAGGAATGTGGTTTTCCCCTCTGTAAAATAATGGCAAAACATGGAAGATAACCCATACACCCTAAATAAACGCACGAAGCTAAAACACCTCCTAAGCTTATTATTAATACAGTCATCTCTCGATATCTCAAAGTCAAAGTTCATCCCAAAACTACTGATATCTCAAAGTAACCAGAAAATTTACCTTGAGATATCAGTAGTTTGAGATAAAATTGGTTGAAATGTAAACAAAAATGGAAAATACGTTCAAACCATATTTTAGAAAATTTACCTTGAGATATCAGTAGTTTGAGATAAAATTGGTTGAAATGTAAACAAAAATGGAAAATACGTTCAAACCATATTTTTGATATACGAATTACTTTGAGAAATCAATGTTTGAGATATCGAGGGTTGACTACTACCTTCTTGGGTGTGGACAGCTTCAAAGCCTTTGCCAATTCCACAACAGTCTGAATGAAATTCTATATTCAGAACAGCTCTAGTTGTCTTAATTAGCGGTGGCCTGTTTGCACCACAAAATATTCCATACATCTGTTCGTCATCATATATCTGCAATCAAAGTGATAGAATGACTGTTAGGGTAAAGTAAGCTTCGGACAGCGGGTAAATTTGGACAGAGACATTGTTTCCTTTATATGTCAGTTGTTTGGAATTCAAACAAAATACTCGACAAATAGTTACAATCCTGATGAGACGGCTCATAATGGGCCGTCTCATCTGGATTTATACTATTTGTAATAGTACGTTCGAATTTATCAGCTGTCCGAAGTTACCCGACTTGACCCATGGCATTGCATAGCGTACAATTCTGAAAAACTGCGACACCTGGAATAATTACCGTAGCAGTTGTAACAATTCAACACTTTTTTTCTTTTTTTTTCCTTCTGCAATGCAGTAATATGCAGATGAAATGGCAAACAGTGCGAACCCAGATCAGACGGCTCTCAAAAGCACTGTTTGATCAGACTTTCTGTTTCAAAACCTAAAATTCATATAGTACATGTAAACGTAAGTTGGTTCAGAAAGCATGGAACACCTTACAATTGATAAAGATAATCTTATCTGGTGTGCAAAATTATTTCTTAGACCCCACCATGAGTTAATTACTATATAGGTAAGAATGCCGTAAATAGTTAATTGCAGAAGTGATTGCATAAACAGGCGACCCACTGTTTATAAAGGTTTGCTGTCCAACACTTCACATTATAAATTTATTCTGTTACAGTTGACTGAGCCATTGGAAGAAGAAGATTTTTGAAGGTTTTTTTACCATATTTTGGCATATCGGATATATTGGTAATGTGTCCCCAACATTCCAAGTAATCTGTCCTTTTCTGACTCGTGGGGGATTTCATATGACATATTGCTTCGATCAGCTCAGTCGTTTTGTTTGGCGAAAAAATCTGAAGCTGTTAAATGATGGTGACCGTGGTCAAAGGCCAACGACTGACCTTGATATGAGCAGCGACACGGGAAAATCAACAAAGTGGTTGTGCGCCCAGCGCAGACTCAGATCAGCCTGGGCATCCGCCTAGTCTGATCAGAGTCTTCGCTCACCGCAGGGAGGTAGCTAAGACCTTGAGCTACCCTTTAAGTGTTTAGCGAAGTTTCTGATCAGACTTGGGAGATGCACATGCTGATCTGAGTCTGCGCTGGGCGCACAGCCACTTTGTTGGTTTTCTCGTGTCACGGCTCATATATTGTCCTTAGAAAACGTCCAGTACTCATTTAGTTGCTTTTGTATACCAAAGTCTTCTAAAATATGTTATAGAATTTTCTCATATAAAAGCTCCAGGAGGCAAATTTGACCTTGCTGTAGAAAAGCTCAAGATCTATTAAAGTTCATAGTTTGAATAATTTTGACAACACTCTTGTGCCCAATGCTATATACAAGGATTTAAGGCCATCAATCTTTAGGTTCCAATGCAGAAGATTGTTTAAGGTTAATTTCTTTGACTCTTATATTCTAGCATTTTCCCATATGAAAGCACCAGAAAGTAAATTTGACCAAGCCGTAAAAATATTCAAGACCAACTAAAGGTTATCTTTTGAACAATCTTGGTAGCTTTTAGTACCCGATGCTAAATAGTTAGTTTCAAAGATCGGCCTGTTGGCTCTGGTGAAGAAAATTTGTAAAGGTTTTTACGATAGATATGGGCATAACAGCCATGTCAGTCATGTGGACCGGACCCTTTGAACACACTTTTTTTCCCTCAAGCCCTGGAGACTGTTTTAGAAATTTAATTGAAATTGGTGCAGAGGCTTTGCAGGCGATGTTTGAAGCTCTCGTTGCTAGCACCTCCGGTGATCCGATGGTTTGAGCTCATCCACTCGACGTGATACAGTACTATTAATTTACTATAGTGATAGTGTGTATGTACCAGATGGGGTGTTTTCAGCAACGTGAACGGATACATCATTTGGAAGAAGTTTTGTGCTTATCAGATTTTGATACCATTGACCTTATTTTCAAGGACACAGGAGAATTTGGATAAGCTTAATTTTCATTTAAAAAGTGATACCTAATGAATCAGTTGATGGGATTGCAACAAACATACACAGATATATTTTCGGGACATTCCAAAGATTTTATTAAGTGTCGGTGACATTAAAATTTAAAGAGTAACTACACTTCAGGAACTGACTGAATCAGATCCCAAACCCTATCCCCAACATCAAAGGGAAAGATTGACATCCCAACAAACATTAAATTACAAGTGATAAGCCGAGTCAGCAGCTCTTTCCCAAATAGGTGGCAAGTCAGCTATCTTTATTGAGCTAAATAATTCAGACCAACAAAAGGGTTACAACAGACTAAGCAAATTATTAAAAACAAAAACAACAAAAAAAAAAAAACCAACAGAAGGGCCACAACAGACATAGCAAATTATACGAAAAACATTTAGCAACTATTTTTACTTATTTTCTATTTTTATTATAGAAGGGTTAAAATGAGAACACAATAAATTAAACAGCACCGAACATAAATCAAATGCAACCGCAACGAAAGTACTGCCTTGGGACGGTCAGTAATAACTATTGTTTTTTTTCAAGGTCAGGTTGACTTGTTCCATGTTTGAATTTTAGACTTGCATGACTATATCACTTTGACTGGTCAGTAAAATGATTAGGTTCGCAGATCCTTGACCTCGTATTTAAGGTCACATTTTGTTTTGTGTGCCATATTTCTTGAACCAGTGGGTGATAATATTTCGTTAAACCTGCATGGATATATCACTGGGGAAAGCGTAAGAGCTTGGAGTTTATTGATCCTAACCTCAGTTTCAGTAACTCATCACTTTAAGTAAAATATGGCTTAGTAATTGATGCAAATCATCCTGAATTACATGAATATATTAGCTGGACAAGCCAAAAATATCATTAAGATTCCATGACCTTCATGCCACTCATAGTTGGAAGAAGGGTCATTAAAATAAGCTATCTCCTAGATATGAGCCACGACACGAGAAAACCAACAATGTGGTTGTGCGCCCAGCGCAGACTCAGATCAGCCTGGGCATCCGCCCAGTCTGATCAGAGTCTTCGCTGCCCGCATGCAGGTAGCTTAGACCCTTAGCTACCCTCTGAGCACTAAACGAATAGTCCGGTCAAACTGGGCGGATGTCCAGGCTGATCTGAGTCTACGCTGGGCGCACATCCACATTGTTGGTTTTCTCGTGTCGCGGCTCATATATTACCATACATGAGTTTGCAACAGTTTGGTGACCTTGGCCTAGTAACCTTGGCCTTATTCTAATCTTAATGTTAAGATGTCATCATAATGCGTTTTCGAGGGCATTGAAATTTAATAAATCGGCTTGTCATTGCTTGGATATAAGATGCAAGCATAGGTGACATCTGCTGGTATAAGGTAACACTGAAGCCAATACAAGATGCATTTAACTTCTGGAAAGGCCATCGTGACCTATGATTATCTAGTTTCATGGCATGTCAGTTTCAGTGATTCAGTGATTAAATGTATGCCCTGATGAAATCTGGAAACTGTTGATCTGGCAAAATTAAAACAAATTTCCAAAGATATCTGCAAACAACATTAATCATAGGAAATTAGGTCACGGTGACCTATGAGGACCTAGTTTTAGGTATGTTATCTTCAGCAATCAGATGCATCTTAACATTGCGTCAAAGTCTTAAAAACCTAATTATACATTGTTTGTCCCATTGACTCATATATGCAAATCTGGTGCGAATCCACCAAATGCTTTAAAATATATATATATATTACTTTGGACGATTTACTGAAAAAGATGTTAAAGCCACCAAAATATGATAAGCTATTTATCTTGTTCCAATGATATATCCACTTTATGTACGAGTTAATCAAAACATAACCCACTGGCTCAAAAAGTATTGTACATGCAAAATGTGACTTTGAAAATGAAACCAAGGTAAGAAGCAAAACTATATAATCTCATTGGCTTGTCCAAGCAATATATTTAAGCAAGTCTGAAAACAAAGATAGCTTTAGTCGGGGGAGGGATATTATAAATCATCCTCTGACCTTAAAATATGCCTAAGGTCATCAAACTCCAAAACCAGCTTTGAAATATCCCAATCATGTATTTTTGAAAGTCCTGTGGAACTACATCTGCTGGTTCAAATGCTATAAACTTTTCGGCAAAACCTAAGCATGTATAAGTCCTCCCCTGACCTTGAATGTAAGGTCAAGGTCATCATAATCTTATGAGCACCGACCTTTTTTAATAATAGTATAGCCATGTACATTTTATGAAAATACATACACTATTTCTAAAATAATATGAGTACAAGACCCTGTTCTGCTGCTGTTAGTACTGAACCTGACGCCCTTCAGATTCACAGCGAATCTATTATGTCGATCTTTACCGTGTGTGTGTGTGTGTGTGTGTGTGTGTGTGTGTGTGTGTGTGTGTGGTTGCATAAATATTGCAAGAAAACATTCTGATTTGTATGTAAACTGAACAGAATACCATATGAATGAAACCTGTTGTCAATAAAGCATAAAAATGTTAACTGTAATCCTGAGATTATTTTAATTTACCCCATTTATTTACATATTATGATGGTCAATCTGATCTGTTACTGATCTGAACGAAATGTTTCTGACAAGGTATAGATAATCATATCAAAATTCATGTCCCTAAAAGCACGTTTACTAAGCCTTACTAGTACTACGAGTTGTTTGACGTCTTCGTCGACATGTTTAGAATAAGAATGAACAAAAGATATAAAAATGTTGAGCTGGGAACCAGCAAATCTGTTAGTCAATGACGTGATGAACTCACAGTCGAAAATGAAAATCCTAAATAAATAATGTTTGAAACAAACTGTAGATAAATTAAATGCATAAACCTATATTTTACTTCATAAAGAAATGATCAAAACTAAATAATACTGTAATAGTACGCAATTTATGCTCTTATTCTGGATTTAAATATTTATCACGTGACACGAACTATTAAAATGGCGGCCTCCATGACCGCCATTTTGAATTTTTAAAATCTTCATATTTTTTTTAATTTTAAGTCCGATTTTCATGAAACTTTCACCCAATTTAATTGCTATTCAAGACCTATAATTTGAAGTCCATTCATATTTAAGTGAGCGTTTTCCTTTAATAGATCATTACTTGGCAAGCTACATGTAATATTTCAACATACAACAGTCAATACATATCACTGATAATATACAAAGTCTATTCTAGTCTATTCGAATCATGAAATAGGCCTCATGGAGACCCGTTATTTAATAGCATATCGGCATTGGTTATGATGTATGACGTTAAAAGTTTACCTTTGGTTGTCGCCGAGCGTTCACAGAAGACAACTGAGCGACACCTTGACATTTTGGCGGCAAACGTCTTGACCAGGATGAGACTCCCTATGCATTTTTGGTTTATTTATTTTTGGTTTATTTTCTAGAAACTGTTGAGTCTTTCCTGTCTAGAACGTTTACATAATCGAGAAGGGTTGGAGAAATCACGCCAAGAAGTGACCGATCAAACTTCTTTATTGTGATGTGCCAAAAAGGTGTCCTCAAGCCCGTTATCCATTCTGGTTTTACCGCGGAATGCAATGTTCAAGAATTTTACATGGTCTGTTTTAATGGAATCATACGTTCATGCAAACACAGCAAACTTGCATATTTCAGTTTAATTGCATTAACATTTTCCGGCCACACCTCTTCATTACCCCATATTCAAACTAATTTATCAGGTTCTGTGTTATCCCAATAGCTACTTGATGTTTGCGCATGTCGAAGTCTTGATGTTTATTTTCCTGTTGCACAATGAAAACTTTTACCGTCATAGACCAAAACCATGTTAATATGCAAATAAATGCCTCAGTATTTGAACAGCTCCGACTTAAACCTTCACTTTGAGCGTATGTTCATTTTCAAATTAATGTCAGAAGATCCTGCATCTTCATCTACGGCACACAAAGTGTTATGTAATCTTTACCTTAACTATTCTGCAATCACAAACCTTAGCAACTACGTCGAAAATAGGCAAATAGTATTATGCAGATAAGTGTTTCTCAAGAAATATAAAATTCAAAATACCGTTGTTTATTTGATTTGTCTATAATTGAAGGTTTGTTATCTGTGTCAAAAGACCGTCGAAAAATCTGTCAAGGTATTTTCTTGCATCCCAGATGAGGATATCCGTGTTTTTGCTAGGGATAGAAATTCTTATCTTACCTTGGTTATTTGATCCGTGGGTAGGATATAAAAAGTTTTCGCGTGACTTCGGTTTGCATAAGTTGTATTGGACGTCACGTTACCTCGTCGCTAGCTAACGTCATATAACAACGTCAGGAATCACAACAGTTGTCAAAATGGCGGACGTCGCAACGCTGCATCTAGAGGAATCTTTGGTGTAATTAAAGCTTCAGCACTTAGAGGTATGCAAGACAAAGAATCTAACATGAGTGTGAGGTACGTTAGACAAATCTGTCCCAATGGTCACTGTTTAGCATCACGAGGCTTGCGGATAGACAAACCTGTCCCTCGGGTCACTGTTTGGCATCACGAGGCTGCCGAGTGATGCCAAACATTGACCCGAGGGACATGGTTGTCTATCCGTACCTCACATTCATGATAGATTCTTATAATCTTGAATAAATGCCGACACATGTAACTTTACTGGAGTTCTGGTCCTGGCAAATGATTCACTGAATGATGATATTAAAACTTTGTTCTGATGCTTGTTACTCCAGATATCCTCGCAAAAGTTACATTGAATCGATCATAAATTTCAACATGGCGACTAAAAAGCTATGCGACTATGACGTACGTTGGCAACCTTAATTTAGTTAACTTGTAATTTTTGCAGACAATTCTAAAGCGGTATTTCTGTTGTGGTTCCTCAGTGTTACATGCTCTTATGTACGCTTGTCAATGATTTCTAGCAGTGCGATCGTTTAAATAGTTGTCCTTTTTTTGTTTTGAATTTAAAGAGTAACGAAACTTCAGGAACTGACTGAATCAGATCCCAAACCCTATCCCCAACATCAATGGGAAAGATTGACAAAGACATCCCAACAAACAATAAACCACAAGTGAAAAGCCGAGTCAGCAGCTCTTTCCCAAATTGGTGGCAACTCAGCTATCTTTACTGAACCAAATAATTTAGACCAACAGAAGGGCCACAACAGACATAGCAAATTATACGAAAAACATTTAACAACTAATTTTACCTATTTTCTAATTTAATTATAGAAGGGTTAAAATGAGAACACAACAAAGCAAACAACACCGAACATAAAACAAATGCAACCGCAACGAAAGTACCGCCTTGGGACGGTCAGTAATAACTACTGGGGTTTTTTAAACCGGTTTTACTGGGCCCAAACCTTCACCCTCACCCTCCGCCGCGGTGCACACAATTAGTTGGTAGTTCGGTTCGTATGGAGGTCCCCTGACTCATCAGAGAGTCATCACGGTCAACAATTAAAATCAAGAAAAAAACGTGATGAAGCAAGGATGAGGACTCGACAGCCAAAACGTGTTGAGACACCTGGAGATCCCTGGGGCATCAGCAACACCACTGGAACACTGGAGCAAGAGAAGACCACCAGTTGAACCCCGGAGGGCCAAGTAACAGAAAAACATCCGGCCCCAACCAACTAATATTTAGCTTTATGTAGGGGATATCATAGAGTCTGAACCCCGACCCACCGGCGTGCAATTAAAGAGGACAGCAAAGTTGTCAACCGTGATTGGGTTAACCACTAAGCATGCAGACTGTCGCATTTCATCCATGTTATAGCCAATGCGTTTAAATCGCATGATAATTTTCTTAAATTGATCAGAAAATTCTGTATTCCCTACGATTTTGCGTAATTTAGATACTAAGTCACCATAAAATTCAGGTTCGATAGGCCTTGTTGCAAAAGTGACCTTAACCCTGTATTATATTTAGAAACCAATTGAAAGTGTCAACGATAAAATTTAGAAAAAACTTTCCGAAGTTTATGATACCGATACCCCTGGCTTGGCAGTCAAACTTTTATTACGAGCATTGAAATCAGCCAAATGACTAGACACCCTAGCGAAGCGAACAAGCTGCGAAATGTAAACACCATAAGAAGTGGTGCGGTGAACATCACCATCCAAAAACGGAAAATTAACAATGTCGAAATCAAAATCATCGCGTTTGTCATAAATTTTAGATGAAACAAATCCGTCTAAAATTGATAAATGCAAATCCAGAAATGGGGCCTCGGTATCAGAAGTATTCAACAGGATAAATTGACTAACCATTCCTGCAAAATAAGGATTATCAATATTTAAAAGGTCGTCCATTTCTTAAATTGATCAGGAAATTCTGTTTTTCCTACGTTTTGCGCAATTTATATACTAAGTCACTATATATACTATATATTTGAAGTTTAAAATACCAAACAAGTAAAAATAGATGTTGCTGCTGTTTTTCAAAAGCGTAGCTGAATGACCACCTTTTTGGCAAAGAGCTGCCCATTTGATTTGCCGTTTCGTGCATTTTTGTCCATATTTGTGGGTATACTTCTTGTCCTTTTGGTTTAGAGAGCGGGATGTGGGATTTGATTGTATTAATTCCTGATCATTGCTTACCCTTTTACTTTCTAATTATATTACTTTTTATACAATTTTTTCTACTGTTTCCATATAAAAGCATCAGAAACCAAATTTGACCTTGTAGTAAGAAATGCCAAGGTCAACCTAAGGTCATCGTTTGAAAAAATCTTGGTAGTACTTGAGTACCGAAGGCTACATACCAGGTTTCAAGGCCATCGATCAATTGGTTCATGTGAAGAAGATTTTAATGTTTATAACACATATGGGCGTGGCGGCCATGTTGGTCATGTGACCCCGTCCATTTGACACCATTTGGTTTAATGAAACTTCATATACATCATACATATTTACAAGTATTCACATGATTATTTTGTACACTATATATATATATAAGCTCTGATCGGAATTGGCACCATTCCGTTCCGAAAGTCTGTTAGCTCTTATGAAATTAGTCTACAATCAGCACTGTATTTCAGAGGAGGAGTCGATTAAAAATGTGTACGGACGACGTAACGCGAACGACGATGACGGACGACGAAGTCTGCTAATCCGATAAGCTTCTCTTGAGCCTTCGGCTTAGGTGAGCTAAAAAAGGAAAATGAAACATTTTCATATACCTGCTCGTTTTAGTGCAACTGTTTAGTTTAAAAATATTTTGCTAATTGCCAGAATAGTTTTACAATTATAATTGAGCCGCGACATGAGAAAACAAACAAAGTGGTTGTGTACCCAGTGCAGACTCAGGTCAGCCTATACATCCGCCCAGTCTGATCAGAGTCTTTGCTGTCCGCATGGTGTAAGCTGAGACCCTTAGCTACCCTATATGCGCTTAGTGAAAAGTCTGATCAGACTTGGCGTATGCCCAGGGTGATCTGAGCCTGCGCTGGGTGCACGACCACTTTGTTGGTTTTCTCGTATCGCGGCTCCGTTACGATTTCACTTCATTCAGGGTTTGTTTTATCTCTTTCTGGAAGGGACTCAATCCTGGAAAGTAAACATGAAGTCACAAAAGTTGTCTCGCTTAATTAAATAATGGCATAATTTGGAGGGGAACCCATATTCCTTTAGAAAAAAAGTTTCAGTGATGTCTTGATTCATTACCTTAAGATAGGCTACTGTGCAGTTGTTGCTTGTCGGAATATCATACTTTGTTACGTAGAAATTAATTATACGGTCTCGATAGAAAGGGTGAATGTGCCAGACACAGGTTAAGTTGTTGTCGTAAAATCCGTCCGCATCGGCATCCAGCGATCTTAAAATTCCAACATTGCTAACTTCGGTTGTGCCACAAGGTTTTGCTGCAAAACCAAATAAACAAATTAGATATGTGAAGACACGGCTACAGCTTAACAAAGTTAATATGTTTGACCGTGCGACCCTTCCGAATTAATATGTTTGACCGTGCGACCCTTGCAAAGCAGTTAAGGCATGTTGGCTATTAGAAGAATGGCTGAAATTATGATAAAAACATACAGATGAAAAGCACCAAACATAAACCGATCATCACGCACCAGCCAAATGAGAGACCGGAAAAATAAAACAAAGAAGAAATAAAAAAAATACACATTATAATGGAACGCAAAGTTTCGTCCAGGGGTAAATGTCCTTCCACCATTTGTACAATGAGACCAAACATTTGTGACCGCTTGTTTGCTCCCTGAACAACACAATCCTTTCAAATTGAGGTCTTTTGTCTACTCTTAAAAACAAATACTTTCCTTTAACATTTGTCCCCAATTGTAGGGGTAAAAAGGTGAGAAAAATGAAAATGGTAGAGTTGTTACTCTTGAAAGAATATGAATTCACCCTAATACATGGAGGACTGTTGAGAAATGTGCTAAGAATTTTTATAGCTTATGCATTCAGAGAATGACAAAGGAATAGAAGAATAGATAGCCTTGACACAGAGCTCTAGATAAGAGGGAGTATTTGGTGAGAATTAGGAATATTTTTTGTTAATTCTGCATAAAAACATATCTGGTGACCCCTCATCTGAACCGTCTCGATAAGACGGTTCAAATGAGGGGTCACAAGATATGGTTTCATTGAGAAGTAAGAAAAATTATCCCTCAGTTTTCATTAAATACTCTCTTATCTACAGCTCTGTGGACAAAACAGGCGCAGGATTGTTCCCAAGTTTCTTTTTCTGTTTTTACATTTATTTTGCATGTCACTCGTTTATATATCATATAATTCCAACTGAATATTCAAATGTTAATTTAGTGGAATTTGGTTAATAGGTGGAGAGCGGAAAAAGATGTTTTTACATTGGCGTACCAGAACCTTGGAAGGATTTTCTTTGCGGCCATTTCTAGGGTGTACGAAAAATAGCCGACAATTTTTAGACATAGATGACCGAGCTGGGAAAAATATTTAGTGGAGTTTAACGCTGGTGAATATGTCTCAAACTTAACACGAAACCCTTTTATTTTATTCAGTTTTGAGGTATTCGAAGGCGTTTACAAGAAATGTAAATAAACCTTAAGTTTTCACACACATTTTATGTTTGAAAGTAAGCATCTGTTTAAAATTAGCTTTCTGGCTACCAGTAGAATGAGAAACAGCTTTGGTGAGCTTAATAAGCAGCACAGACAGATATTTTTTAACACTTGCCAAAGAATGGAGAGTATGGTTTGCGTTATAAGTTAATTTACATAGTACATTGCAAACACATAGCACATATGAGCCGCGACACGACAAAACCAACAAAGTGGTTGTGCGCCCAACGCAGACTCAGATCAGCCTGGGCATCCGCCCAGTCTGATCAGAGTCTCCGCTGTCCGCATGAAGGTAGCTTAGACCCTTAGCTACCCTATCAGCACTTAGTGAAGAGTCTGATCACACTGGGTGGATGCCCCGGCTGATCTGAGTCTGCGCAGGGCGCACAACCACAATGTTGGTTTTCTCGTGTCGCGGCTCATATGTATTCCTACGTCAGGATGTTTTGTTTGTGACACGTCTATTTTTGGCAGCTCAGTTTATTTCTGAGATAATTGCTGTATGTAAGGGAAATAAACTGAGACTCTCTGACCTGAGTCCCAATTTCAATAAATAAAGAAATAAATAAAAGGGTAAAGAACCTTGATTTAATAGAGATTACATTAACCCGAGTTTACAAATGGTTTGAAGCATTTAAATAAATACATGTATCTGTAAGCGAGCAGTGTCATTGCTGTTTTGCGTGTGGGTGTGTGTGTGTGTGTGTGTGAGTGTGTGTGTGTGTGTGTGTGTGTGTGTGTGTGAGAGAGAGAGAGAGAGAGAGAGAGAGAGAGAGAGAGACAGAGAGAGAGAGAGAGAGAGAGAGAGAGAAAGAAAAGAAACAATGAGGAAGAAAAAGAGAAAAGAAGAGAGCTAACTTCGTATGAACGAAACCTGCATGAGTGAAGAGCTAAGTATTTTAAATAGGTTAATATCGTATAAGAAAATTAATGCAATTAAGGACATGGCACTTTTTTTCAGCACCCACAAGTATTAAGGTCCACCTTAGAAGCGGTTCTATTACGCACTTTGACCAAAGTTTTGAAATATCGCATTTTAAGCGTTTTGAGCAATGAAATTTTGCCTTTTTTGACGAAACGTGTACATGTTATAAAATATATCGGATAACCGCACACGAGTGCATATCGTTTAATCATAAAATCCAAAACTGTAAAACCATTCGGACTATATTAAAATACGGAAACAAATTTTAGCCGTGACACGAAAAACCCAACAAAGTGGTTGTGCGCCCAGCGCAGACTCAGATCAGGCTGGGCATCCGCCCAGCAAGTTCAGATTCTTTACTAAACGCTTAAAAGGAAGCTTAGGGTCTATGCACCTGCATGCGGACAGCGAAGACTCTGATCAGACTGGGCGGATGCCCTGGCTGCGCTGGGCGCATAACCACTTTGTTGGTTTTCTCGTGTTGCGGCTCAATTAATAATTAAAAGTCAAATTGGTCGACATTACAATTTATTTACATAATCCCAAACACCTTATTCAATAAATATTGAGCGTTGGTCGATTACCCTGTACTAATCTATACAATACAATACATAAGGTGATTTATGCTTTGCAATATTACAAAGAATTGCGATCTCTGCAATATTCGAACCCGGACCGCTAGTTTAGTAGGTCCGCGCGTGACAAACTGACCTACCATGACTTCTCTTGAGAAGGGAGAAAGGGCGTGGTAAGATAATGTGCAATGGGGAGAAATAACTATTAAACAAGTATGCAAAGTTTGTTAAACCAAATCTTGCCACCGACAAGTATTTTATTTCTTTTCAACACTGTGGAAAGTAACTTATCATATGACGTCGCGGTTATTTAGTGAATAACGTCATGTCATAAAAATCATATGACCACATGTGTTATAACACTTTGTCGCGTTCACATAACTTCATTGACAACGCCCATGTCAAATGCGTTTTAGGAGCGGCTGTAGCGTAGTGGATAACACTCCAGACTTCCAATCCAGGGGTCGCAGGTTCGATCCCCCGCTTCTCCAGTCTTTCGGATGAGACTTTAAACCGAGGTCCCGTCTCCATATGACCTCGTTGTTGGTGGGACGTTTAACCCGAGTTCACTCACTCACTCACTCAAATGCGTTTTTTTATTGAAATAATGTTCGGTTCGAATAAATGCGTTAAAATCAAATTTTAAAGAATCATTTGATAAACAGAATCTTACACTTATGGTCGTTTTATAAAGGACTTCTATGATCAAGGCGAGGATTTTCCCCATTAGACCGCCGAGACAGGTCCGAATTTTCAAAAGTATAAAGTTAGCAAATTTTTCCTAGCAGAGCTTCCACAAATAAATCAGATCATTTGTGATTCAGACTCAAAGACATGGGGAGATAATCCAGTCTGACCCAACCTACCCTAAATTCAAGGTTTTTGCATACCTCATTTTTTGAGGTAATAAAAATATTGAAATCAGTCATTCATTCCATAATTTTTTGTCATAAATGCATGCTAAATACACGCAAATAACAATACAAAGCAACGATTTTCTTCTTGTTACGCTTGATTGGCATTTAAACAGGCAAAGCCACATTTAAACTTCCGGTCAAAGCGAGAACGCTTCACTATAACTAAAATACAAGTACTTCCCCCTCCCCCCCGTGACCCAGCATTTCCTTCATGCAGCAGACTTATGCGATGCTAATACGCAATATATATGAGTGGGAAGCTGGGTCACGGGGGGAACGATACTCAGTAAGCCAAAGAAGAAGAATGGTCAACAGTAGCACTGTGATCCTCAAGGATTATATTGTGTACCATGACCTTGAAATGAGGTCAAGGTCACATACATATAGTCAAAACTATCCAGTGTTGTCTGTTATCTAAGTAATGTGAGTCAAAAAAGGGTGAAATGTATACAATAAATCATTATTTTAACAATCAGTTAGAGAATAATTTACAATTTATCTCAACAATGACGTCAACGTCAACGTATGTTTAACGTACATTACATAGACACAAATATTTGAAAATTCATGTGTCATGCAAGTTACATGTCATAGTCAAAAATGCAAAGCAAAAGTCAGTGATCCGTATAACTTTTTAATCATGGGGAAAATTCATGCCTTAAGCATAGAAGTCCTTTCATATGAAATGACAACTCTTGTAAGACCTCTATCTGTAGTGCATTTGAGCCGCGACGTGAGAAAACCAACAAACTGTTTTGCGCCCAGCGTAGACTCAGATCAGCCTGGGCATTCGCCCAGTCTGATCAGAGTCTTCGCTGTCCGCATGGAGATAGCTTTGACCCTTAGCTTCGATTTAAGCGCTTAGGAAAGACTCTGGTTAGATTGGGCGGATGCCCAGGCCGACCTGAGTCTGCGCTTGGCGCACAACCACATTGCTGATTTTCTTGTGTCGCGGCTCAATTTTCATTTTTGTAAACGTACCACTGATGAGTGTATAGTTTGCCGTGAATCCGTAGTCAGTGATCCATGCATCTGATACAAACATCAGGTAAAAGACATTTGTAGCTGACCTTAGTACGGGAGGCAAAGTGTAACCACAATAGTAGCCTAACGCCGCTGATGATGAGATTTCTCCATCATACATCTGAAATGGAAAGATCAGAAGGAGTAACGAGAATAATTAACGGATTTTTTTCGTAAAGCATTCGTTGTAACATTTATTAGAAACGCCTCATTGAGATGATTGTGATTAGGAATCACAACATATGTTTACACTGTGAAATGGAAATAACTTCCTCTGAATTATCCTCGAACCCCCATCTTAGATGTATGTGTAGCTCTGATAAGCAATAATTAATTCATCTCTAAAATTCACTATCACAGTTTTCGCCGCGACTGCTTTGGCAAGCAGGAGAGACATAGAGGTCACTTTCCGGCGTCGTCGTCGTCTGTGTAGCTGCCTTAGTTGGCGTTGTAGTCAACACAACAACAGTTTACCCACTGCACTAAGCTCTACTTCTGAGACACTTAGAGACCTGTTGTGATGCAATTTCAAACATGCTAACACCATAATATTTTCTCCGTATCCCCAGTGTCGTTTTAGGAAAAAATCTGCTTTTGACCTACTTTACACTTTCTGTATGAACAAAGCCAATTTTACGTCTACCCTCTACGTTAAGCTCAGTATATTGAAACTTCAAACAAGCTTACATCATGACAACAACTACACAACACTTGTGTTGTTTGCTGACCTTGACCTACAATTCATAGCCACATTAACAGAACAGAACAGAACAGAACAAAACTTTATTCAAAATCAAAATCATTAACGTTTATCCACTGCCTTAGCTCATTTTGCCAGAGGCTAGAACACCTTTTGTGATGAAACTTCACACAAACATACGTCATGATATGAGCCACGACACGAGAAAACCAACAAAGTGGCTGTGCGCCCACCACAGACTCAGATCGGCCTGGGAATCCGCCCAGTATGATAAGACTCTTCGTTAAGTATTCAAAGGGTAGCTTAGAGTCTAAGCTATCTTCATGCGGACAGCAAAGGCTAGGATCAGACTGGGCGGAAGCCCAGGCTGATCTGAGTCTGCGCTGGGCGCACAACCACATTGTTGGTTTTGTCACGTCGCGGGTCATATTGTCTGTGTTGTATGGAATTTGATAGAATTTATCCCTGATCATTGTCTTTCATTTTACTTTACTTATTTTGAGACTCTTTGTTGAACTATATTGATGATTTTACCTCCAAAACAATCCGATTTACGTTTCTCTCCCTTTCTTGGAGAAGTAAAAAGATTTGCAATGATCAGGAACTTATACCATCAGACCCCAAATAACGCCCCCGCCCTCCAAACAAAACAAAACAAGAAAACAAAACAAAACAAAAAAACAAAAACAAAAAAAAAAATGGGAAGGGCCTTTATGCACAGTTTGAAAACGCAGCCCCTAAGGCACGAGAAATATCGCTAGGTTATCTTTTGTACCAACATTGCAAAAAAAAAAGACCGAAAGAGACGAATCTTATATCGACGAACAATATAAATACATTACCTCCATTTGCACATTACTCGCTTCCATTACACATGAGCCGCGAAACGAGAAAACCAACAATGTGGTCGTACGCCCAGGACAGACTCAGACCAGGCTGGGTATTTGTCCAGTCAGAACAGACCCTTTACTAAGCGCTTAAAGGGTACCCAAGGGACTAAGCTACCTTCATGCGGACAACGAAGACTCTGATCAGACTGGGCGGATGCCCAGGCTGATCTGAGGCAACGCTGGACGCTCCGCCACATTGTTTGTTTTCTCGTGTCGAGGCTCACATGTTTCGGTAATCGAAAACAGTCAGGCATTCTTTAGTTACGCGTCTTCCAGTATAACTCAAGTCTCCACTTACCTGTATATAATCATGATTACAATCGTCACCATCTTGTATTGCCATGCTCAGAAACTCGATTTCAACAGTGTGGTTGGGCGGGGCGACAATTCCCCACCAACAGTTGGCGTTGTTATCATATTTATCGTTATTATCTTTGTCATGTGACTGAATAACACCTGAAGTGTCTGTCAATAGTCCTCCGCATTCACCTGACATGAGAAGTAAATATGAGCCGTGACACGGGAAAACCAACAAATTGGTTGTGCGTCCAGAGCAGACGCAGATCCGCCGGGGCATCTGCCAAGTTTACTCAGACTCTTTGTTAAGAGCTCAAAGGGTAGCTAAGGGTCTAAGGTACCTCCATGCGGACAGCGAAGACTCTGATCAGACTGGGCGGATGCCCAGGCTGATCTGAGTCTGCGCTGGGCGCACTACCACATTGTTGGTTTGCTCGTGTCGCGGCTCATTTAGAGGATCCTACATGAGTGCTCATGTACTATTGAATTTATTAAACGAGTTGGGGAAAAAGATAAGATGCGAGACTATGCCGAGCATCTTATCGGTTTTCCTCAACGAGTTTAATAAATTCAATAATTCTATTTACCATACACCACTAAAATGGCATTTATTAGCAAATTTCGCACTAAAACGCCACGATTTCGCCATTAGAAAACGCGACGTTTTATGGACGTCAACGCATATCGTTTCGACGTAATTTGCATATTTAATCCACTAGTTGATTATCGTTTTTAATGTATATGGCTTTATTAAACTCTCAGATGCGACGTCATATGACACAATACAGTAAAACAAACACTGTAACATATCTGCGTTAAACTTGGCAATTCTTTTGTTTTGATATACTTACACTAATTTTCATTGAAATCTGTAAACATATGCATACTGAAATCCTGGAAAAGATATTTTTACAGCTTGTGCACAGGAAGTCATCGTCATTCAGTTTCCCCGTCCAGCGAGCCATATACAAGGAAGTAAACAGCGTGGAGGTCAACATCAGATGAACGTGTCATTTTGTTTGATAAAAATCGACGTCACTTCAGTATTTCATAATGCCAATGTTACTAGGCCGGGTCCCACTTAGCGCTGTATTGCCGTATTAAATAGGTTGGGATTCAATTTGAGGAATTGTAGTCTTCAGATTTTTGACTGCTAAATATCACGAAGATGAGGGGTCATGATGCCCTTCGTTGTCAACCTGAGTCAAAACGTCAACTGTCAACATAGTGTCATAGTTTTATCATGCATCTGCTGCAAAATTCACCTTATATCTGGGGTACGATAAGATGATGTGATATCATGTCACTTTAGAACTGCGCTTGTGCCATTATTATCAGGCAATGCATTAGAAGCGATCTCTGAAGAGTATTGGCTACGTACTGACTTAGGCCGTGATATCAACGTAAGATTGGTTAATTGACGTCGCCGACTTACATCACAACGCATCCACAACGTCAGCAAGTACGAATGAAACGGCGTTTGGTTATCATTTGTTTGCCGCGTTTTACGCCGTAAAATCTTCTGATACATGATAAACAGAAAACCATGTTGGTGTCTTTTGATTTCAAGTTTATCAGGTCCAACCAGAAACAGGTCCGATTGGCTTGGCAAGCTTCGCCATTCCTACACTGTGTCTGGTCTCACCTGATAAACTTGGTATCAGAAGATACTAACATGATTTCTGTATGTACCAGCCTGATAGCATATGAGTCCCATGCACTGTGTACCAAGTTTAATGCCGTGGGCTACAATTAGAGAAGGAGCATTTATAATATTTGTTACTATACATGGGCATGACAGCCATTATGGGTATGTGGCCACAATCATAAATAATAATATATTCTACCCATGGAGGTTTCGCAATAAATCGTGCTACCATCCATTCAGTGGAGGAGGTGTTTTGAAAATATTGAAATATGATTGAATTGGTCTAAGGTAAATGAATGACATTGGTCTTTGGTACTCACTGGTTTATTTAACCGTCTATACAATTTTTTTACCAAAGTCTTTCAGTGTTTCCAGAACATTTAATGTCATTGCATTTAATTATTCAAAAAAAATAATAATAATAAAAAAAATGCAGGGAAACAAATAATAGGTTGCTGTAAAACGTCTAGGTCAACAATAGGCTTCATTGGATAATTGTAGACTGGTTCTCTCCCCTTATAGCTACAGCATATAGGTACAGGTAATGAATAATCCAAACGGTCAAAAATCTGCCCGTGAGATCTAGCGAGAGTTTATGCGAGATTAAAGATCTACCTCAACCAACAAAGATTTGTTTCGTAGTTTATTTTAAAGAAGGAGCAATGTGGATGTAAGTTATTGAAATATCCCAATAATGTTGTAATTAGGTGTCGATAGTATTACTAAGGGTAATTTCATTTGTTACGGACTAGCTGATTGGCTAATGCATTATCCAATGAAAGCCGTCGCAAAAGTAGTCCTTAACAGTCGTCATACACATTGTGGACAACTGCGGAACCAATTTAGGATAATTGTTGATATAACTTCAGTACCTGATTCAAGGTCATCGGTGTGTTGGTTATGGAGAAGATGGTGTTTAAAGTATATCACTATATATGGGCGTAGTTGCCATGTTGGCCATGTGCACATGACCACTGCACAAATAATCCTAAAGACCCTATATTGAATTTAGTTCCAGTCGGTCCAGCGGCTTTGGTGGAAAAGATGAATGAAATTGTTGGATATGCCTGACCATGGTTAAACGTCGAAGATGCCCTTTACCTCTGATCCTAAAAAAATTCATGATCTAATTCAATTGAAAATATAGGCCTACTTTTCCACCAAAGACTTCAACGATTTCCAAGAAACCATATGCTGTAACATTTTCTCATGAAAGCAAATTTGGCCTTGTAATGAAAAAGAGCAAAGTCAACCCAGTGTTATCATTTGAACAAACTTGATAGTACATGAGTGGTCAATACTATATACCACGTTTCTGGGCCATAGACATTTTGGTTTGGGAGAAAATAAAATATTGGCGTGATGGCTATGCTGGTCATCGGACCAGAACCCTTTGAACAAACTGTTATTCCGCCGAACACAGGAGGCTGCATAATAAAACAAGAAATTTCGTGGAACGCTATGTCTCGCCTGACAAGGGACCGTTTTATCATTCATGGCTATAAGGGCTGTTCCATTTAAAGATGTAACCCCTCTAGGGGAAGACGCTCGAAAATGTAGCCTACCTCCTGTAGAACGAATCAGACATGTCACAGAACCACCAAGAAGAACAGAATTTCTCCAAAATACCACTACCAAGAGAACCTTTTTTATATAGATTTTGTTAGAAAAAAAAGAAAGAAAAGGTACCGGCCTGCTCATGTCATTTATGTAAATAACATATACGAGGGTCATCCAAAAAGTTCTGTCACTGGCTTATATCTCAAAAACAAAAGGTGGTTTTCGCCTAAAATAAAAACCATTCAAAAACTCTGTTATTTATCATATAACTGTAAAAAAAAAAACTGATTCTTGTATTGATGACACAACATTCACAATCTGCTTCAAAAGAAGGGTATCCTCACCGTACCGGCAAATTAGTAGATGCAACTCCGTCAATGCCCAATAAAGGATGTCCTTTATCGCTGTCTGGTGCCTACGATATCTCAGGTGCTAGTAAACACAGTTAAAAAATCTCCAAGTCATTCTGTCCATTTTAAAGAGTTTACAGCATTTTGTAACCTGATTATTATGCAAACGCCATAGGAAAATCGATTAGGTCATGTTCTAAGTATAAAAGCTTCATAAGTGTAAAATATATCAAATTCTGAAGCATATAATTACTGAAGTAAATCATGACAATGTGATTTCAATCAAATTTAAAAAAAAGTTCCCTAAAATGAAGGCATCTTGGGTCTTTGAAAATCACGTGACTCTGTGTTTCACCATATTTCTGTGACACCATAGATATCAAATCTTTTGCATCGCATATAATTTACAGAAGTCGCTGATTTATATGTAGTGCCCCATAGAATGCAAGAGACAGCAACCCTGGTAATTTCAGAATCCTACGATATGTTATTGACGAGATATGCAGCACGAATCACACGCCAGCAGAAAAACAAAAATCATGAAAATAGGCCAGTGTCAAATAAAAGGTCTGTATTTGAGCTTATAAGTCAATCAGATGACATGTTTTTACCACGTTCCTGATATCAGTATAAAGATAAAAGATAGTTCTTTTGATTGTTGCAAACCATAGGAAGCTATCACGTCTGTGAGCAAAGTTATGAGTCCAGTGAGAGAACTTTCTGGATGATCCTCGTACATGAAATTAGTAAAGAGCGAGTCTGTGCTTTGACATAACCAGACGCTACCGGTCCTCATATTTTGTTTAGGATCATAGTATTTCGGTCCTCGTCCTTTGAAGAGGGACATAGTTTGTTCGTGTTTTTTTGTGTGTGTGTGGGGGGGGGGATGGGGGAGGCTACTTCCGAATAACTTGGGGTTCAACAGGGAGAAATTTTATTTCCATTACTGTAAATTATAACATTTAATAGTCTTTGATAAGGAAATGGAGCACAAAATGTCACACCTGGTTCACTATGTTTCCAAAGCTGTAACGAAAAGAAAATGTATCATAGTTCCAAAACTACCTTGTCATTGTGGCTAAACAATCAAATTTGTTTAGTTGTTTAGCCACGATGAACAGGCTCCGAGGTTATAAAACTTTTTCATGCTCAGCTGAGTTGAGCATGAAATTTCACCAGCTCATAAATAGCAAATTTCCGATAAGTACAGTTGTTTTCATGCCCAGTTTAGCTGAGTATGAAATTTTCACTGCTAATGAATATGAAAATGCCAATATTAGTTGGCATTTTTATATTTATCAGCAGAGAAATTTTCATGCTCAGCTGAGTTGAGCACGAAAAACGTTTTATAACCTCGGAGCCAGGTCATTTGAGAACTAGAACTCCTTTTCTTTTTGTAACACCCTTGTATAAACATAGTTAACCAGGAGTGAATGTAGTAGCTTGTGCACAATTCAAGTTTGCAGAAGCTACACTGAGTCATTTGTTCCCTTTGGCATACAGGGCTGACTTGTATGCCACTACCTGGCCACTTTGCGGACATTGAGGGTCAGGTCCTCGTAGACGGAGAGATACAAACTCAGTCTATCTTATAATGCCTCATTGAGGCAAAGGGTTGTTCCTAGTACGGATTTTTACACCAACTTTACCCAGTACTAAGTAGGTCTGACGACATCTGATTACCCTTTGTAGACATCGCATGTTTCATTTGACCCCACCCCATAACCCCAGCTCTAGCCTGATCAAGCCTTGTCTCTATATTGACTTTTTCATTTGTGTTCATTATGTCCAGTTTCTAACTCTCCTGGGCAAGTAATGGTACCAGACGTATGATTTTATTCCCGTTTTGTATCTGTTCAATTTGACATGTTATACATTCTGATCCCTGGCCCCACCCAGGGGCAACTCTACAATGAAGTCACAGATGTTGGTCTGGGAATGTGTCATACTACATTTTAACTTTGAAGCACAAAGGTATCGAAGTTATGTGCTCTTAGAGAAACGTATATTCATATTGCATACTCACTGAATTGTGTTAAAAGTATAAGTCGAAAACACTCAACCATGAATAAAGGTCAAGGACACAGGATTCTGTACAAATGTTTTGCTGCTGCTTGAACTTGTAAGGATACACTATTTGACCAAGTAAACCAACATAAAACATGTACACCCTAGAAGAATCTGACCAAAAACTTTAGCAATAGCATCAGGCTAGATACTAACCTCTGGCCTTATCCCGGGGCCAAACATAATACTTGGCATTTTCGTTGAAAATAATCGCACATGGTCTCCCCATATTGATAAATTTTGCAAAATAAAAATATCAGCTAATTTATGACTGCCGTCGAATATCAAAGATTTTTTGTCTACGGAGCATAGAACTATTTTCTATAAAACATACATTCAATCCCAAATAGATTATTGTAACATTGTTTGGGGCGGCACCACTCAGTTGAATCTGAATTGAATTTTTCGTTTCCAAAAACGTGCACGAAAAATAATTATGTATTAAAATGTAGAATAATATATATGAGTTCACGCAAAAATTAAAAATACTGTGTTAGTCCAGGGGCCCAGGAGAAAAAAAAGAGGTTCGCTCTCCTTTAATAGTAGAGTTTGGCAACTCTATGCATTAAAATATACATTTATTTTACCATAGATTTTGGCCCGGAGACATTTCGAGAAACACACAGGAGACTCAAAAATGACCATTAGCTCACCTGAGTAATTTCTACAGAGAATCTATTGTGCTTCTTCTGACACTGAAACCAGCCTTTTGTTCAGAGATAATCTCTTCAACTTTGGGTTTGAACCTGTTCAAGATTAATTTCAGCATGACTTTACTTAGTACTGTAGTTCTGGCAGAGCTGCTTTTGGCCCTCTTGAGGGAGCGTAGTAACTAGCGACAGAGTCATTAGGGTTGGCCATTCTTCTGTTCTTCAGAACTTTTTACAGACATTTCATGGTCTCCCCGCCTGCTTGAACAAGTTCTATTGAAATGTAATCAACTCTGGCAGATTTTTCCTTTTTCAGTGCAGCTACTGCAATCTAAGCTGCCTCGCGAAGGATCGGTTGTAGATCTTTTTCTGAGTGCCAAGTGCAGTCCAGAACTGTATTGTCACCATGACATATGGTTGTATAGCTCTGGGCAATATTCTATCCAACTGCTGAGAATTTGGTGCTCTTTTAGACATGTTCCAGACAAGTCTTGGATATTCGTTGATCTACCCTGTTTCCCCGAAGTTAGATCCTTCACCATCTGTTGATGCTGATATTTTTGTTCAGGCAAGTTTCAATCTCCTCGCACTGTCCTCCTTTGCTTTCTTCAGGGTCTTTTGAACCCTCTTGTCAGCTGTCCTGTATTCTTTTACTCTTTCTGTTTCATACCTGTATTCTTTCACTCCTTTTGTTTCATACCGGCTCTTCTTCGAATCTCTCCTCTCATCAGCGAGATCAAGAACATATCTGGAGACCAGGGCGTTGTCCTCTGATGTTCCTTCCCAAGTATCTCACTGGCTGTGTCAGTCAATGTTGTATTGTAGTTTGTAATCATGCTATCTATTTTTGTCATCATCCCTCAGACTGATGACTGGAGCAAATTACCCGCCTATTGTTACTTGGAACGTGCATGTCCATATCTGGGTTTTTGAACTTCTCACGGTGAAACCTCAGTCTTGGCTGGGTTGTCTTTCTGGTCTCCTTCAGACGAACTTGAGAGGTAATCATCAACAGTAAATGTACACTTCCTATGTCTGCGCTAAGAAAACTTCTAGACCTCAATCTGGTCTTAATGCCTCCTGTCTCCGCTGTGCTATGTCCACCTTGTGGATGGTTTGTGGGGCCCAGGTATTTGTCAGTACAGGATGTTAATGTTGCAAATTTAGGAGTTTGAGACCTCTCTCATTTGTCTCGGCATTGCAGTAGGGTCCTGCGTCTCTCTAGTCTGTTTGTGATTCCCTTCCACTGGCCATTCCAATCACCTTGTACAACCAGAATGTCTTTCATCCGTTGACATTTCACCAAAGTTCTCAATGTATCTATCAGAGCTCCAGTATGTTCCAGAAGTACCTGTCCATTTTGTGGATCAGCTTTTCAAGTTTCCCGGATGGCCTCAGAGCCCTCACATACCAGGTTCCTACAGAGATGTTTTCCCTACCTCTCCTTTTCTCGACCTTTGTCACACCAGTCGCACACTTTTCAACAACTACTTACTAACGTCAAACGGTAGGTGTGATCATTGTTAAGCCGGACCCGGACAGACCAGTATTTAAGTATCATTGGGGGGGGGGGGGGGTGGAGAGGGGGCGCGAAGCGCACTCGGTTGCGCGCCTGACTTATAAGCCAGAGGTTCCGGATTTGATAACCGATCCGGCCGCTTCCGCTGATTCAAGAAGGGCAGTTGTCAGTTACTGGTGCCAGTAAGAGCACTTAGTACTGGTTAACCGCTTAGGAGGTGTAAGCCTGCCCAGGAACAGTATGGTTAGATTAACTGACCATACCGACATGCCCATAGCTGTTTACCGTGGACGTTAAACAATAACATAAGGACAAAAAGTATCCTTGGGTCTGTCTTCCAAAATGTTACTCGGGCAAAAGTCAACCTGACGGAGCCCATACTCTCCAGGCTGATTATGTTGACCACAACTGAATTCCAAGAAAATTATATGGCTTGCCTTGATTTTGAACACGTGTCCTTTGGCTAAAAGTGTTTTTCCCCCCGGGGGTTTACCTCTTCTAGGAAGACGTTCACTCTTTGATGTTGGGTCTACACCAACCCAAATTGACCCCTAGGCTTGGGAGACTCATGGAGGTGGAAGTGGCGTCTCGTTCAGCAAGCCTCTGAATATAATACAACCAGACGGAAAGGGCCAAGCTGATAAGGCCTATCCTAATCAACAGTGATCTCTGAAATCTAGATGTTGTACCAAGCTTAGCAAGGCTCGCTCGGATCTTGCAAGTAACACACGACTGTTAAACTCATGTTGGTGCTCTACACTGGCCGTTGACTTTTTCTAGGAAGTCTTCAACCCAGTGATGCTGTTTTAACAGGTGTTCTTTAGCACGGTTTGTTCACAGACCTAGCATGGACTGCCAACCAAGGCTAAGGATTGTACCTACCCTTCTACATGTAGTTCTTATTAGCCTCCGAGGCTGATGAGATCCATCTGCCTACATGCAACCTTTAGTATTGAACAACATGGTACCATGACAATTAGGTTAAACTATGCACTTATACACTTTTAGGTTCGAAATAGCCCTGGTTCCACAAGTTTTTAAAATGACATTGTATCTTTATACAGTATAATCGTATCATATTGTACATTTGGTATAAATTGTATTTTACATATAAATATGTAACATATATAAGTCAGAATCACACTTTCGTTTCTCCTTCCGCTGATTCAAGAAGGGCAGTGGTCAGTTACTGGCGAAAGTATGTGCACTTAGTACTGGTTAACCGCTTAGGAGGTCTAAGCCTGCCCAGGAATAGTGTGTTAGGTTAACTGATCGTCCCGACATGACCATAGCTGTTTACCGTGGACGTTAAGCATCAAATCAAATCAAAATCATATGAATATGTACATATTCTTCTTTAACAGGCTACCACCTTGTAAGGGAACTTAATAAAATGTCTATTTACTACATTATTTTTGATACAGATTAAAACAGGGCTGCGGATTAACGACGGGTGGCCTTTTTCTTCAGGGTTTATATTGACTTAATATTAACGACTAACATGTCTGCAAAATTTGTATCAGATTAGGCATTTATAAATTTATTTAAATATTTCAGTGTTCATCAACAAAATTCCAACCAAAATGCGTTATTCCATGTCAATGAGAGACAGTTGTAGTTTGAATTGAAATAGTGTGGTCATTGGTTTAAGAGAATTTTGCAGTCACATATCTCATTTTACCGTGGCACGCCCGTTATCTCGAACAAAAATGTTATGTACTTAAAAACCGTCACAGGCTATGTGCAAACCCTCCATACTTAAATAAAATCAAAATCTTTTAGAAATGATTCAGAACAAAACTTTTTTTTGGGGTGGGTTGAAAATTACGAAATTTATACTACTGGTAATTATCCCTTCGTGGGGCCCCTTTGGTGATATTTACCTCACCTTGAAAGGTCTTATTTATTAGAACACATATGTGGCAACACATATGTGGATGTAATTTAATACAAAATTAAGACAACCGGATTTTTTTCAAAATTTAAAAAAATGAGAGAAAATAGTCATTTTTTGTCATTTTTACAAATTCACCCCTCTAGCGCCCCAGAGGGATTTCTCAGAATGTCTCCGGGCTTTATTATGTCCAGAGGGGTACAGGCTATAACATCCACATGAGTGCCAAACTCTACTCTTTAGGGAGAGCGAAAGTGTTTTCTAACGTAGATACAGATTTCGGCCCTAGCACTTTGTTTGAAAGACTATATCTGAGGATAGCAAAATTGATGTATAGCATTGCCGATTCAGCAATGCCAAAATACATTAATGAAATGTTTCATCAAGGAATAGCACAGGAAAATTTACCGTTGTTAAGATCCTCATAATCTATCAAATTTATTCACCCACCCATCCCCTAGGCCAAACTAAGAAATATTTAAGCAAACGTTTGCATATTCCGGATCAATTATTTGGAACAGCCTACCAGAAAGCTGTACTGTTAATTCATCTCATTGCAATTTTATTATATGGATAAAATGCCAATAAGTAATGCAATTTATATTTGTTTGAAAGGTTTTACAGTCACGTTGAAAGTAAGCGGTTAAAATGGGTTTTAGACTTGGGGCGTTTGTCAAAAATAATTTGGTTCTGTATTATGTAACTTTGTATCGTGGCGAAGCATGTTTGTAAAATATGTTCAGATTGTTAGCAGTAAGTTCTCATAATTTGGTTATAAGCACGAAGTCTCGTGATTTTCGCTGAAAAGCGAGTATGTGTTAAAGCGTGATTTAGTGATTTGTCATTCGAGCCAAAGACAGCGTTGAGTAAGGATAGACATTCCCCCCACCCACCCATTAAAATCACGAGTGATGCTGAAAATAAGTTGATCAGCGAGATTATGAAAAAAGATGAGTTATTTAGTTGAACCAGGCGTATGCTTGTTATCCATGTAAAACGTTTTCTAAGAAACGTAATTATGGTGCTCAGCATGTGTTTAAAGGTTGTTTAAATTCAGAAATTTCAATCTGTTTTCTGAGAGTTTATGCCTAAATATTGAAAAGTTTGCAAAGAAGAAAGCATTTTCTGAGGTATTTTTCGGGCTGTATATCATCTGATATGTAAAGACATTTTAGAATATCGTCATTCATTTTCAGTGAATACGGATTTGATATAGAGATTCTTAGATGAGAGGTCATCGAATGCTTCATTTGAATCCAGTCTTGTACGATGCCGCAGGGTAATGAAGGGATGATGGATGGAACAGTCATGGTATAGTTTGGCAGTTCGTTGGTTTGACAGATAAGTAAAATAATAATAATAATATATATCTATATATAATATAAGTCAATTTCCCGTATTGGTAATAATATAAATAAAAATAAATATATTTATAATAATGTATCGAATTGATCATGGAATAAAATAGGATTACGAATGAATAACCACATGACTATGGAAGCGAATAAATTGTTTTTTTAAATAGTGTGTTTAAAAGATATTCTACGTATGTTTAAATGCTTTTACATGAAGGATGATTTGTAGTATTTTATTTTTTCATATCTGAAATAATTCTCAAAGTTATAGATATCTTGTATGTGTCAGTATACTTACATGTATTTCCAAAGGTCAGAAATGTTACCAGCAGAAATAAAAGAAGTCTTTGTTTATGTCATTTTTCAGGACAGTATATGTGTGATACAGATTTCAGTGGTCAGTTTTGTCGACGGAAATATTAAATAAATGAGTATAATTGAAATATGTTTTAGTCTATTTTAGGTTGTATTATTTGTGAAAGAGAAAAAAACGTACAGTCTTAAACAAGTCATGGTTCTAAGACATGCTTTTAACTGTCGTTACTTGGTGGATCCACTTGGGTTTCTATGGTGCCGGAGATTTGACTTGCTCTCTGATATATCAGTTGTACAATACGTCGCTCGGAATAAAACGAACAATTGTCTGTTTAGTTGGCATTTCCTAAAATGATGTTTGTTATTTCTGGTGTGCAAGAGGTGTTAAGACTTTTTGCAGCTGAGTTGTTCTGTCATTCGTGTTGGGAATTTACGAAGCTGTATTAAATTTTGATACAGTAAAGTAGTAAGTCAGCAGAGTGCAGTGGCTGGGGTTGTTAAAATATTTCAATAAGAAATAAATGAGTTATGTTCGGTTGAGACATAGTCGAATTAGAACATAACCTCCTTTACTGTATTTTAAGTTTGTTTATATATAATTATATATATGTATATATATTATGCATAAGGGGTGAATATATATGATGTGTCCATGAATTTCCAAACAGAAATTGTGTTAAATGCTCTTAATACTTCTTGCTCTGCATTGTCTACAGACAGAGAGACAATGTAGAACAGAAAAAAATATACTGCCATTTTGTGTAAATAGTATAGTTGTCAACAACTTGATTGCTTTTTAAGTGGATATGAACTGCTTAAGGTTTTACTTGCTGATAGTGTAAGGTTGTTTACCAGTTGTTTGGTGTGTGTGTGTGTGTGCACAGCATGTCCTTACAAGTTTTTTTATAGTATGGCATTTCAGACATAGATTACATCACCATGGCATCCACCTTTCCTGTCTGTGTGTGTTGTGTATGCTGATAGGGTGCTTACTATGGCTGGTACGGTCGCTGGTAGGACTTACACAGTTGAAGAGGGAAGTTGTCTGAATGGCAATGTATACTTATTCAGGAATTGTTTTGGCTTTGTCAAATATATATTATAGCTGTTTGTATCATATGTTTAGAGTGTAGAAGAGGGTCTCATGGAAGATTAATTTGTTACTAAATGTGTTACTCTCTGTGAAAAAAGGCTATTATTAAAATTATCATTAAATGCATTTGTCAAAGTATGATTAGGTTCCATAGTAAACGAGATTGTCGCTTTAGCATTAAGTGGTTTATGCAGCATCATAAAATCTGGATATAAATGGTTAACATTTGAAAAAGGTTAGATATAGCTGAAAATGTACTCTCTAATCTAACAGTTTAAATATGGCGCAAAAACAATTTCGATGGATTTGTTTTTTTTATGCATTATATGACCACATTTAAGATAGCTCATACGTAAATAACTGTAGGCACTTTAAGCTCGTTTCTTGGCTGATTTTATGGTCAAAAGGGAGATAATTAGGCGAGAAAGCTAGAAAGCATGTGTTCTGCATAAAAGAGTGGTTTAATTGTGCAGATAGGTCTCTTGTTGAACTGACCCCTTCGATAGCCGAAAACAGGGGCCGAGTCTGGAAGAAAAGAAATTCGCCTGGATGCAACAACTGCCAATGCAAACTGCTTTCTTTATTCAGTAGAATGAGCAGTAGAAACTTGTTGTAGTCATCGACAGACCGCAGACTCTTTTTCAGATTATTAATACATCACAACCGGCAAGGTCTCGCAAAACATTATAAGCCAAAATAAAGCTTATATTTCCTCACTACCTGGTCGGAGTATATTCATCAATGGGACACGGTTATTGGTCTATGCCTGATGTTTTTGCTTATCCTGCGACCTCCCCTATCAAATGGCTGCCGTCCAAGGCAACCCTGGTAGACACACGGCAATAGAATAGCAGCCAACCTTTTTTCTGTGCATTACAGTTTTCTCAAGTAAAAACAATAATTATAAGACTAGTGGTAAGTCTACTTTACCTTGTACACTGTAGACAGCTAAAAACCCTGTACCATTCAAACAACATCCCGAATGAAACTCAACGCTCAAAACTCTCTCTGTTGTCGAAATGAGTGGTGGTCGATCTTTGCCACAGAAGACGCCATAACTTTCTACGTCATCATATATCTAAAATGATACAGAGCAATAGTGCTAGCGAGTGGTACTGTACATGAACTCTCCCCCCCCCCCCCCACACACACATTTTCTAAAGTGTAAGCAGCAAAGCCTCGGAGCAATTTGCATATTTGCAAAGGATTATACGAATATATATTGTGAAACATAGGACTGCAGGTAATGTATGGAATATATAACACCTGTATACATGTGTAAAGTAATTTACCCCCTGCAAAATGAGATATACTCTATATCATATAACCAAAAGCTACCAAGAACAATATAAATACTCAAATCCTGTAATATATTTTACTTAGTTTAAGATATATTCCCTCACCATTTCACTTTTATTCAAATAAAACTCTTACACTAAATTTCGTTAATCACACATGTTCCTTCTTCTGAATGAATTATCTGCTCTTGAAGGAACTATTTAAGATTTTAATTACATCTTTCCCCCAAATACCACCCAAAATCATGGTTTATCTACCATCTAATCTTTTTATAAACTCTCAAGTATTTAGAGGGAACAGACTGCCAATATACACGCAACTAAATGATAGTTAAAACAGATAACACTACATGCATTTTAAGGGTGTTTCTAGCCTTGCAGTATTTTGCCGGAGAACGGTTATAATTAGTCCAACAAAATCAACATTTAGGGGCACACATTTGAACTGCTTTAACAATGAAATTGTAAAAAAATAAGAAAAAAGTAAGCAAGTAATTGTAAGCAACATATATTATCTTGATCCCGGTTGAAATTTCACAAAATTAAGTTTGGATTAAGAAAATTATGAATTATAGATTTAAGTTAAACTCGTATGATATGCAAGAAACAAGATGGCCGTGAGGCCCCAGGAGGCTGTGTATGAAATTTGGTTACAAGAAGCCCAGTGGCTTTTGAGGAGATGTCTTAAATTGTCAAAATATGTGAGACACGGGTCAGAGGTCAAAGAATGACCTTGACCTTTTGTAGCCGCAAATCTTCTCTGTACTGATAAAAACGACTGTATATACCAATTTTTAGCCTTAAATCTTCTAAACTTGCCATGAAATCTAATGCTCTAGCATTTTCCCATACCTGACCTTGCCTTAGGAAAGGCTAAGGTCTGCCCAAGGTCATCATTTGAAAAATCTTGATAGTACTCAAGTGCCTGATGCTATATACCAAGTTTCAAGGCCGTCGGTCATTTGGTTCTTGAAAAGAAGATTTGTAAAGATTTTTGCCATACATGGGCATGGCGGCCATGTTGGTCATGTGACCTAGACTATTTTAACTATTTTAATTCCCTTAGCCCCTAGAGGCTCTACGTGAAATTTGGTTACAATTGGTCCAGTGGCTGTTGAGGAGAAGTGTGAACTTGTCACAATATGAGATACCAGGGTCAAAAAATGACCTTGACCTCTTGTACATATTAATTTTCATGTACTCATTAAGGTGACGGTATATACCAATTTTCATTAAGTGTACAGAATAAGTACTTTATTAAGAAAACAGAATTAGTACAGAATCACGTACAGAATAAGTACAGAATTAAGTACAGAATTAGCATGTTATTTACTACAGAATTAATGCACTATATATTCGTGAGTACCGTATTAGTTCATCTACATATGATTTTCTATACTAGCAAAGCACTAATAATATACTATAGTGAATTAGCACTCTGTTATAGTACAGTTAACCTTCTGGTCTTTTTTCTTTCGTATGGGCGGTAAAGTGGTAATAGCCAATTGTACTTACACAGAAAATCCTACCTAGAGTTTGTCTTCATTCCTTTACTGCAATATTCTATTTACCCAACGTTACTAATGAAAAATTAATCATCCCAACTTTATGCATTGGCCAGGGAAGATTTGACCCAAGTGCACACACGTATTCCTTTTATTCTTTTGTATACAGTATATTTCGAAGGCATGTACAGACGTTACGTCGTCCGTTTTTGAGCTTAAGAACTCTTACTCTACCTGCAAGTTATCCGCTAAACAACCAGCGCTTGATGGAATGTCAAACATTGCTAGGTAAACCTGTATTTTTCTGGAAGACAGAAAACTTCTTATAAACCAGATGCAGTCCATATTATGATCGTAAAATCCATCCGCATCGGTATCCACTGATCCGAATTGATTGATGTTGTAAGCTTCGTCTGAACCACATGGCCAGGCTGTGAAATGCATTAATATTTTTATCAAATGATGTCGATGTTATTCAGTGGATAACGTCGTGTCATAAATATCGTATGACCACACGTGTAATAACACTTTGGCGCGTACACATAACGCCATTGAAAACGTCCATGTCAACAATGCGTTATTTGCAGTTTGAAGGCGTTAAAATCGCATTTTAAAGGTCATATGATATAAAGAATCATCTAACACTCGTGGTCATTTTATATGAAATGAAACTCGCCGAACGCTTGTTTCATAATTTTCATATGAAATGACCACTTGTGTTAGCTCCTCTATATACCAATGCCTGATCTACAAAAAATGTACAAACTAAACCAATCGTGCAATTTTGTAATATATGTGTTATATATTTTTCATGAATCGCGCCTGCAGCATTCTAAATGTTAAATGTTAAAATGCCTAATTCAAATTGTTAAATGTTGTGTGTCACTGGCAAAGTGGTAATGTGATAAGCGGTAAATGTTCATTGCTATTTGATAAAAAATGAAAATGGTCACTGCAACATTTTTATTGTGAATTGCAAATTGCTAAGCTCTGTAAGTGCCAAATTGTAAAAAGACTGTAAGTGCTTATTTCAAAATGACTATAGATGAATTTGAAGTAGGGGTTCCGCTACAATGGATGTCTGTATTATTTGCAAGGTTGCTCTGCTACCATAAACTCTGCAAAGGGTTTTTATCATTTATCAATTACATTTAGTGGTTATCATTTAGCAATTAACATTTTGCAATTAGGATTAAGCAATTTGCATTTAGCAACTATCATTTTGCTATAACCATTTTCCAGCTAGAATTTTGCAATTATCATTTAGCAACAGACATTTATTAATTATATAATAATAATTTACCTAATTACATCTAGCATTTAACAATTATCATGTCGCCGGGGAGTTCAATTAAATGCATTTTTGTAAGAAAGTTTTCATAAGATATATTACGGAGTATAAGTACAACTGTAAGTGGAATGACATATACTTGGAACTAATTGGGAAACTATTTGCTGCACTGTTATATCCGAATGGTGGGGGTGGGTAGGGGATGGAATGGAGAAGCAATAAGGAAATAAGTCCCCAGACAGTTTATTCCTGACTGTTGGATATACGTCCAAAGACCTGTCACACATTTTTTAGAAGTTTTAAGTATACTTTAACCGTGTTATTCAGAAAACTCATCGATCGTAGTTACGCACTCTTGCAGGCACAGGAATTAGCATGCGCTTTTGTAAGTGGTGAAAAAAGTCAGGAGATAAAACAAGAAATACGGTGAAAGGACGCTATAGCGGAGGCATTGCTGTTTACTTTAAAAAGTCTCTTAAAAATATACAAATATTGTGTAGAAAGAACAATGTGGAATTTTATGGACTAAAATTTCTAAAGATTTGTTTTCCTTCGATCAGGATGTTTTCATTTGTCATACTTACGTACCACCTAGTGCCTCAAAAGTTTTTCAGTCTTCAAATACTTACATATTTGAGAAATTGGAAATAGACATTATTGAATATAATAATTTAGGTAAAGTTTTCATTTCGGGGGATTTAAATAGCCGCACTTCAGATTCATTAGAATTCTTCGAACTCGACAAATACCTAGATCAAAATTTAACAGTAGTAAATACACGTGACATTCCCACGCGCGTAAACAAAGATAGAGTCATTGACTGTAATGGGCGGTGCTTATTGGAGCTTTGCCAAGCAACCGGTCTGCTCTTAGCCAGTGGTTGCTTGTTAAATGACCGCGATAATGGTAAATTTACATTCTGCTCTCGCCAAGACCAAAGCACTGTGGACTATCTTTTGTTGAATTTTTCTGATTTTGATTCCTTGTCACATTTTGACATCCTAGATTTCAATGAGCATTCTGATCATGCCCCTGTCTCTTCTGATATTTACCTTAAAAGTCACATGGAAGAAACTCCCTTGGAGAAATTAACGGAAGATACTATTAGCAGGAAGATAGTTTGGGATAGTAATAAGGTTACCGAATTTAACTTGCAGCTAATGAATAATCATGACCATATTCAACAAATGACCTCTGATTTGTCCAATCAACCGATCGATCACGTGGTTAAGGAGTTCACACAATTTATGCATGACAAAGCGTTCGACGTATTTGGCACAACAAATCGTAGTAAAAGTTGTAGGTCACGGCCTATGGAAGGGTATCAGGGTCATAATTCAAATACGTAGTTGCATTTTCTATTCTGCAAGAACACAAAGTGTCTCTCAGAAATATCCATTCTATATTTTACAAAATGCCCTGATGCCCGATTCCATTTGCATGTTATGGATGCTTATTATGCTTTAACACAAAGGGCTTCTCAGTAATATGCATTTTACACTCTACAAAATCTATTTCCCATTAAATAAAATATAACAGTGAGTGTCTTTCTGTGATACGGAATCTGCTTTCTACAGAATGTCTTTCCGATTGGCTCTTTGATTATTCTATTACAATTCAATCGCTTTTCCTGAACTTGCGTTTTGTTATGTTGGCTTACGGTAAATCTGGTAACCGCTATATGGCATTTGCCTTATCGCTTTCCGCTTTAGCGTATTTCGACTACGCAACTAAATTTCTAGCTTCATAGTAAAATTAGAAGAAAAGAAAAGAAAAGTGGAAATAATTAAATATTTACCTTTACAATGATTGACCTTGATATATGCAATGATTACAATTTTGGTACCGGTGTCGAGGTAAAATGTATTCAGTATGAGAAGCCATGTTGACAACAGTTATGATTTATTTTCCATGCATTAACCTTAACATTCACTGTGAAACCACCGCAACTCGGAAGATGACAGACCGTCATACATGTCGGTGAAAGGTTATTATTCATATTTTTCACCATTCAATATTTGTTGCTGGTAAGCGCTAGCGAGCCTCGAACCCACACGGCAGAGGTTTGTCTCGAGGGAAGTGAGGTACTCAGAAAGTTTCTTATCACATAGGCAGGGATTATTTTTGGGGTTTGAAATTTCAAAATTTACTATTTTCATGGGTTTTGAAAAAATCATGCTATTTTTTATGGGTATTATGGTGCTTTGAGCGACCTTTTATTTTTGTGGTTGGGGGGGGGGAGGGGGCGGGGTGGCGGGGTCACCTCAAAAACAACTATTTTTATGAGATTGTCGGCGGGGTTGTCAAAAGTTCTGGGTATTTTTCTAGGACCTGTGCAGTTGTCTTGGGCCCAAATATAGGCTCGCATTAGCGTTTACAGACCTCCTGTAGTTCCATGTACTGATGAAGCACATTATTTTATTGTTAATGTCTCGTTCATAGCATTTAGGATGCATGAGTTAAAATAAATACAATCATATTTTAGACTGAAAAGGAATAGAATTTACGCTGGGAACAATTATTTGGGCAGGCTATATTGCCAACTTTTTCTGGGGTATATGGTATATAAAAATATCAGCTATTTTTTTTTTTTTTTTTTTTTTTTTTTTGTGGGGATGCTATTTTTTTAAGCACTAGAGGCTAGGTCCCAAACTATGTAGCGAAAAAAAAAGGGAATCCCCCTTCCCCGGAGGTTTTTAGCTAGACACGAGTCAAATATTCTATCATCTTTGGTATCGGGACGCCCAACCTTGTCTATTAATAAGAAAAAAACAAAAAAACAAAAAAAAACGATTGGCTCTTTGGATGTGACACCAGTAAATACTTCAGATTCAGAACTCTCACTCATGGAAGCTGCATTCTTAGAAATTGGGTGCATTGTTTGAAGTCCAGGAATTCCAACGACATGATCTATAAGCATCTTCAGTTGTTGTTGTTGTTTTTTGTCAGGAATTATATGATATTGATTTAATGCTGATCAAAAGTAGCCAGTGTAAGAATAATATCTATTGCAGCAGATACCCACAGGTAGTCAGAACTGGTACCTGGGTACAAATTTCTAACCGTCCAAACCCGGCAGTTAACTCAATTTATTATTGTTATTTGAATAATTATCATTTCAGACAGATAATGTTTTTCATACATTTAAGCGTAGTTTACCCATTACATTCTTCTTGTAATCAAACTAGGCATTTCAGTTATTCCAAGAAAAATATGATCGTGATTGCATGTTGATAAAAACAACCAGGTATAAGAATAAGATCCCGGGGATCGGGATGCTACATGTACCCATCTCAGTCCTATAGCGCACTCCATTAAATATTTTGAGATGGGTCTATTAATCATTTACGACAGCTAAGACTTCCCATACATTTGAGCCGTGAAGCTAGCCTTTATTTTTTCCGTAGTCGTAAAGCGGAATGCATTTAATCGTGAATCGATTCGCAACGAGGCGGTAAACAATGATCCGAAATACACGGGGAAATACGGAAAGCGTTTTGGAATAAAGCCAATAACAGTTATTGCGAAAGGGATAAAATTAATGTGATATTTTTTTAAAGATATTCTAATCATAAAACATTAACAACAAATCAATAAGCCCGATGGTCACAGATTTAGAAAATTCACAAAGCATAATGGATTCAAGCGTAAAGGCATTTTCTGTATTACCGAAAGACTCTCTGTGTTATCGCGGAATACAAAAACAAATTATGACCCTGAATCAAGCGTAAAGGCATTTTGTAGAATGCATAATGCTTATTATTGAAAAAGCACTTAACACAAAGGCATTTTTTAGAATGCATAACGCTTATTGTTGAAAAAGCACTCTGTGTTAAAACAAAATAGAAGTACACAAAACCTAAATGGAATTATGACCCCGATACCCTTCCATAACGGCCCGCTAATGTAAACAGAGAATGGTTTGATGAAAATTGCGTAAGGGCAAAACTCGATTTTACGACAGCCAGCAATCGCTTTATTCGAGATAAAAAAATGAGCAAACACGTTTGAATTTTACTCAAGCTCAAACATGCTATAATCGAGTTAAGAAAAAGGCACATCAAACATACAAAATGACGACGTATAAATAATTTAGCGAAACCTGATCCCCGCAAAATCTGGAAAACATTAAAAAATCATATAAAATCGACTTCAATTGCCGACTCTTTAACGGTTGATGATCTTTACAATCACTTTGAAATCGTTTTTTGCGAACAACCATTGAACGATGAAAATATTGAATCTGATATGAATCACAGTTACAGGGAAGAATAAGATGCGAAATTCACAGAATCAAAATTACAGTCTGCAATATTCTCTCAAAACAATAATAAAATGCCTGGCATCGATAGCATACCAAGTGAAATCTTCAAAGTGTCATATGATCTCATATCCCCATATTTACTATCGCTATGTAATAGAATATATACAACAGGAGAATATCAGAGATCCTGGGGTAACGGCATTATAAACCAAATCTTCAAGAAAGGGGGCCCGAATGAAGCCCACAGTTATCGTGGCATAACTTTAATAAACGTTTTAGCAAAAATTTACTCACAACGTCTATTGAACCTATTGACAAAATGGTCGGAAAAGTATGAAAAGATTTCTAATAACCAATTCGGATTTAAAAAGGGGAAGTCAATTCTTGACCGTATATATATTCTCCATTCTGTTATTTCGAAAGTGATTAACTCGGGAGAAAAACTATATTGTGTTTTCATTGATTATGAAAAATGTTTCGACAAGATAGACCGCTCATTTTTGTGGCATAAATGTTTGTTAGAAAATGCTAGTAGTAGGTTAGTAAAGGCAATTAAATCGATATATAATACCGTTAAACTATGCATTAGATATAAATCTTCATTTTCACAATTTTTTGACTCGAATATTGGCCTAAAGCAGGCCGATCTCAGCTCACTGTTGTTGTTTATGTTATTTGTAAACGATATCATAGATAATATAAATTCAGACTGAAGTAAAATTTTCTCCGTCAATGAACTGAAACTATTTCTCATTCTATATGCTGATGATCAGGTTGTTTTTTGCATCATCGCCACAAACATTGCAGTCACTACTGACGGACATTGAAAATTACTGTCGTATATGGGGATTAAAAATTAATACGTCAAAAACCAAGGCCTTGATCGTTGAAAAGGGAAAGCGCACACATCATGACTTTTTCGTATATAACAATGTACTAGAACTTGTCGACTCTTTTAAATATTTGAGCATCACACTTTTCAAGAACGGAAATTGGTATCGCAGCCAAAAATGTATCGCTCAGCATGCATCATTTGCACTGTAAATGTTTTCACCATTTTTCAAAAAGTGGAATTATCAGTTATTCAGAAATGCAAACTCTTCGACACCATAGTTGGGTCGATTTTGAACTTTGGATCGGAAGTATGGGGAATACACGGAGCGTCTGACGTAGAAATGATACATACGAAATTTTTGCGGCGCGTTCTAGGTATTAAAAAAAATCAACAAATTTGACAGCATTATATGGTGAATTAGGCGTAGTCCCACTCGCAGAATTCCGAAAAATTAATATGATAAAATATTTGATTAAAATACTGCGTCAGAACGATTCATCCTTGGTTAAACTGATATATTTACTGTTTAAAGAAGACGCTGATTTAAACTACAATTATAACGGACAAAACTAGACATTCTAGATCAAATCTATTTTACAACACCATGGATTCGAATATATATGGAATAATCAGGCTGATATAGAAATCCCGTTCCAGACGATCAAACAAAGAATTTTTGATAACTATTTTCAGAGATGGTATTGCGATTTTAATAATTCAAGCCGCCTAAAGTAATATTGTATCTTTAAACATAAGTTTGAATCAGAAAAATATCTTACGATTTTAAATGAAAATAATATAAAATCGCTCTGTCGCGCTTTGGAACATCGTCACACAATTTGTCCATTGAAACTGTAAGGTAAGACAGTACTCCCCGTGACCAGCGAATTTGTAAATCATGTAATGTGAATAAGATAGAAGACGAGTATCATTTTCTGCTTGTATGCCCTAACTATCGTCAACTAAGAATGAAATATTTTACACCCTACTTTTGTCATTGGCCGTCTTTATATAATTCGAAACTCTTATGTCTATAACTTCAAGAAAGAATATATGATACTTAGCAAAATTTATATACTTTGCCACAAAAAATCGTATATAATGAGCTAATAATACTTGTATCTATGTTTCTTGATACTGAAACGTATCTACTCGTTGTACTGAAAGTATCATGCTTACTTAGTATACCTCTGTACCTATTTACCAACCGGGTACATTTTTGCTCTTCTGTAAAATTATACATAACCATTGTTTTTCACTGTATGTTGATGTTTGTATGGCTATACACATTGTACAATATGTTTTATGCTGAATAAACTATTTGTATTGTGTTGTATTGAAAAAAGTCAGAGAACCGAAAAAAAACAACCGACCATGGATGGTGGACCACAATCCTAATACATGTCGACGGTGGGTATCAAACCCGGCCGTAGCAGTGACGACCAAGCTGCATATCTCCTATCATTCCAGGCCCCCCAAAACATGGGACTGCATGTTGATTTTTTTTCGGTGCACGTTCGGCATAATTTCTTTGCTAAAGCCGAGCAATACACAGTTATTTCTCAGGCTACTCGAGCTACTAGAACTTGCAGTTGATGCATGCGCAATCCTTGTCATATCCTTACTGGAATATTTGTTCTCTGAGTAGCAAAAGGGTAAAGTCCTGTAAATTCGGACGGCGGGTAAATTCGGAGAGTGACATTGTTTCCTTTATATGTTAGTTGTTGGAATCAAAACAAAATTCACTGGGCCAACAGTAAAAATCCTGATGATTTTCATTGTTTGCAATAGTATGTCCGAATTTATCCGCTGCCCGTAGTTATCCGACTCTTCCCTATTCCTTCTGACCAGATGTATAGATATTGATAAACTGTTTACATCTAAATGACTAACAGACATCACCGTTCAACATGAAACATGGGAAAACGTTGACGTCGTGACGTTATTCATTATGGCATCAAATGTTGTTATTTTTCAAGATGGCGCTGCCCATGGAAAAATGCCTGGACATCCTGCTACACCTGGTTACTGTGTCTCTGGTCTTATACACATCCGTACACCATAAATCTTGGCACTTCTCTATTAACTTGCAGCCTAGTCCAGGATAAAGTTTTCTAATCCTTCTTGTTACAGAAACGATGGATCGGGTTTCATAGTACAATTTAATAATGTTTTGGCACTTTTCTATGAACAGCGCTATCTTGAAAAATAAGAAATTTTATGACGTCATGTATGACGTCACGACGTCAACGTTGCCCCATTCTTTACATTGCATGTAAAATGGCGATGCCCTCGGCTTTATTTTAATGTAAACAGTGTATTGATATCTATATTATTAGAGAAGAGGTTATAATTTGAAAGTGCATCAGATATTATGAAACAACCTATTTAAATATTGGCATATAAAATTTACCATGTCTGTATTCTGCAGTAAATCCAGTGTCACCTTGTTCTGAGTCAGTATAAAACTGGACGTATAGGATACTCGATTTCGTTCTCACTATTGGGGGAGGGGTATACCCACACACCCAATAAATGGTTGCGGAGGCATTAAGTTCCCCGTCGTATATCTAAAATGTAAAATGAAGATAACTTTAGTGTTACCATTCTAGAACAAATCCTACAAATGCTATCAAAAGGAAACATTATCAAACTAGAACGCGTAAACCATGTACATGTATGAAATGGACGTAGCATAACTAGACAACCTGTCTCCCTTTCCCCAGCGAAAAAGCCACAAAGCTTAAATGACTATAGGAAAAAAATGATACACATTGTAAAGGTTAACAATGAAGGCTGAGATACACATTGTAAAGGTTAACAATGAAGGCTGAGAGACCGGAACAAACTTCAAACAAACATTCTGTAGTACAATGACTTTTGAGGGAGGGGTTAAATCTTTTTTTCATATGACGTCTCATCTGAGAGTGTTATAAAGCCATGCATTAAAAAACGATTATCCACCAGTGGATTACATATGCAAGTTACATCGTAACGTTACGCGTTGACGTCCATACAAACGTCGCGTTCCTTAATGGCGAAACCATGACGTTTTACTACAAATTTGCTGATAAATGCGATTTTAGTGTCGTATGATAAATAGAATCTTGCATTCGTGCTCCTGTATTATTGGATTAATTAAACTTGTTGGGGGAAAACCAATAAGATGCTCGGCATAGCCTCGCATCTTATTTTTCCCCATCTCGTTTAATAAATTCAATAATATATGAACACACATGTAAGATCCTCTATTGAACGGTATCAAATTAGATGAGGGACCGACACAAATAATTTCAACATCATACACTAAACACCCAACGGAAAACACATGCAAAAATTAGACACAAAAACATAGCGTTCACGAGTCTTAGCAAACAAGACTTCCATTTCCTTACCTACATCATGTAATTGCCATAAGGTGCCAGTTATAAAATCATTGGGCCAAGTGTTCGTGTTCCTTCTCTTGAATTTCACCACAGTGGGTAGATAGTTGAGCCGCAACACGAGCAAATCAACAAAGTTTGCTCAGCACAGACTCAGATCAACCTCGAAATCCGCCCGGTCTGATCAGAGTCTTTTCTAAGCGCTCAAAGGGTAACTTAGGTTCTAAGCTATCTTCATGCGGACAGCGGAGACTCTGATCAGACTGGGCGGATGCCCAGGCTGATCTGAGTCTGCACTGGGCACACAACTACTTTGTTGGTTTTCTCGTGTCGCGACTCAGTTGTGCAAGGTACTGGACTACTACCTGACAAAAACCCGCGTTCAATATTTGTTTCTGGCTGGCGTAAAACTTAAACTTAAAAGTCAAATTGAATGAAAATTTTGTGAAGACAATGAGTTTTAACTTTAAATTTTCCCGGATTCTGTAACTGATAGTTTCGTCCAGGTATAGATAACGAATTAGTTAATGTACAATAGGAGGATCAAACACTCTTTTCCGTGTTTTAACGTTTGCCAAGCCCACGTGTATTAACGTGTTGCAGCCCGAACCGCGCAGTGGTGAGGGCTGCAACAAGTTAATACACGAGGGCTTGGGCAAACGTTAAAACACAGGAAAAGAATGTTTTATTTTCATTGTTATATACCTTCTTACGGACGCCATCTTGATTCCAGAGCTCTGCAGACGACACGAAAGTGGGTTTTAATGGTGTTTAAGCCCTGGCGCACCCGTGTTTTAACAGGGTCGAAGCCCTGTTTCAGCGATTCTGTCGCATTGCGACACTTACAAATAGAAGGAAACCAACGTAAAATGCTGTCGATTACAACACGGCTGTTTTCTATAGTAAAGGGTCATTAGTTATATAACAAACACCATTAAAGCCCGCTTTTGTGTCATCTGCAGATCACTTGAACCAAGATGGCGTCAGTAAGAAGGTATATAACAATGGCGATAAAACATTCTTTTCCTGTGTTTAAACGTTTGTCCAAGCCCTCGTGTATTAACAAGATGCAGCCCTCACCGCCACGCGGTCCGAGCAGCAACACGTTAATACACTAGGGCTTTGCAAACGTTAAAACACGGTTAAGAATGTTTAATACACTTAATAATAGATAACGCAGGGGAGAACCTCAATAATTTATTGTCTTATAATTTGCAGCATCTGGACCCGGCAGCCCTTTTTGCCCAGGCAACCTGAAAGGTTACTCGAGGTCGAAAAAGATAAGACTTGAGTGCGCTATGGCAAGATAAGACCAGGAAAAAGAAACAACAAGATGTAAACTCTTTCTCAGCAGAAGGCCTCATGGCTGACATACATAATGAATGTATAGTGGATCTGCTGCAAAACTCGCCTGAAAACATGAGTATGATAACATGATGTGATATCATGTCCATATAGATCTGGACATGCGCGAATGTTATTAGGCGATGCCTGTGGAAGCGATCTCTGAAGACGATTGGCTATATACCGACGTTAGCCCTGATAACAACGTTCGATTGGTTAAATGGCGTCACCGACTTATGTCATAACGCATACGCGACGTCAGCAAGATCGAATACAACCGCGTTTGCTTTTCATTTGTTTGATACTCTTTACGCCTTAAAATATTCTTATGATGCAAGAAAATTTAGAAAACCATGTAAGTGTCTTTTGATATCAAGTTTATCAGGCTCGACCAGAAACACGTCGGACTGGCTCGGCAAGCCTCGCCATTCCTTCGCTGTTGCTGGTCTCTCCTGCTAAACTTGATATCAAAAATCTTTTGATATCAAGTTTATCAGGCTCGACCAGAAACACATCGGACTGGCTCGGCAAGCCTCGCCATTCCTTCGCTGTTTCTGGTCTCTCCTGATAAACTTGATATCAAAAAACACTAACATGGTTTTCGCCATAAGGCCGTCAAAGATTTGCAGAAAGCTGGTACAACAAAATCATGCTCTACAATCTTACCTGTATATAGTCATATTTACAGTTTTCGTCGAACTCTATTGCAATGTTTAGAAATTCAAACTCAATAATGCCATGGTCGGGAGCAACCATAGCCCACCAACAGTTCTGATAGTTATCATAGAGCCCATCGTTGTCACTGTCAGGAGGCCGTATCACACCTGTCTTGTTCACCAGTATTTGTCCACATGGTTCCTCTATTTATAGAAATGCAAGAAGAAAGATTACCCTGGCTGTATACTTTTTTCTATTAACTTGTATTGGTAAACCTCCACATTTTGTGTGTGTTTTTTCTAATCGAGAGAGAGACTTTTTATAAACATGTAATGTTATTTAATGAAAATACATGAGCCACGACACGACAAAACCAACAATATGGTTGTGCGCCCAGCGCCGACTCAGATCAGCCTGAGCATCCGCCCAGACTGATCAGAGTCTTTGCTGTCCGCATGGAGGTAGCTTAGACCCTTAGCTACCTTTCAAGCGCTTAGCAGAGAGTCTGATCGGACTGGATGGATGCCCAGGTTGGTCTGAGTCGGCGCTGGGCGCACAACCACACTGTTGGTTTTGTCGTGTTGTGGCTCAGTCATGTAACACGAACAGATTGACTGCCTCCCATTCCATGACGTATGTTGGCGATGAATATAGCAGTAATTTCTTTACAGGGTATAATCGATTCCGCCAAATTTATATTCCTGCAGAGACTGTACATCATATTCGGCTTCCGCCGAGACTGTACGCGAAATGTTGCTTCCTGCCGAGACTTTTGTACATGATAAATGGCTTCCTGCAGAGACTGTCCGCGTGATTCTTCTTCCTGCCGAGAGCCTCTGCAGAAAGCAGAATTACGCGGACAGTCTCTGCAGGAAGCCAATTTTTCGAGGACCTGCAGGAAGCAAGAGTTCGCTGACAGTCTCGGCGGAAGCCAAATATGATGTATAGCCTCTGCAAGAAGCGAAAATTGGCGGAATCGATTATACCCTGTGTTCTTTAGAACAAATGTTTGCCCCTGTGAAAGCAACATTTCAAAATACACCTCCATGGATCGATCTCCCCAAAGTGCACCAATTTATTTTAAGAAAAATAAATGTTTTGCTTTTTTATTATGATTTTTTAAATAACAAATTCTATCTCATTTATGAAAATAGTAAGATATATAGCAAACATATTGTTCCTGCTGTAAGTTTTGCATTTCAAAGGAGACAAAAGTAAATGTGCCGCGACAGGAGAAAACTAACAAATTGGCATGTGCGTCCAGCGAAGACTCAGATCATCCTTGGCATCCACCAAGTCTGATCAGAGTCTTCGCTGTTCGCATGGAGCTAGCGTCCACCCTAAGCTTCCCCTTAAGCGCATAGCGAAGACTCTGATCAGAATGGCGGATGCTCAGGCGGATCTGAGTCTTCGCTGGGCGCACGTACCACTTTGTTTGTTTTCTCGTGTCGCGGCTCAAATAGGAAAATTCTCAGGAACTGACACAGATCCCAGATCCAACCCAAAATACCATCCGGGAAAAAGACAACACTCATTTATGAATTAAATCATCAGGTTTAATTCCGTTAAGGTTAAACCTTACGTCTGTGTTCCGCTCGGAAAATAGAACTTTTTTATTGGTTCTCCGTTCGCGCCTTTTTATCAGAAAGGCATGAGGATTATCACTCTTTCAGTCGATGCAACAGCGAAATTATCAATCGCAAGCAAGTTCCTTTTTACTTGTTTACATTTCTCTTAAATGGTAGAAAATGATAGTTGAATGGAAGGTATAAATATTTACTAACTTCTATTTCTGTTAGACGAAATTCGGCGATATACGTTTGATATCTGTTCCACGAGAGACAACATTCATGTACAAACTTGTACGTGTCATGTATTTTATTTGCCTATTACACCAGATATACTTTTAGAGTATGTTTAAGTTTTTAAAATATGACAATTTTTCATATGACGTCGCATCTGAAAGTGTAATAAAGCCATGCATTAAAAACGATAATTCACTAGTGGATTAAATATGCAAATTACGTCGTAACGTTATGCGTTGACGTCCATAAAACGTCGCCTTTTTTAATGGTAAAAAAGTGACGTTTTAGTGCAAAATTTGCTTATAAAATGCGATTTTAGTGTCATATGATCAAAAGAATCTTGCATTCGTGCTCCTGTATTATTGAATTTATTAAACTCGTTGGGGAAAACCAATAAGATGCTCGGCAAGCCTCGCATCTTATCTTTTTCCCCAACTCGTTTGATAAATTCAATAATACATGAGCACTCATGTAAGATCCTCTATTTAATAAATCATGTGGATTGGTCTCTCATGAGCAGATAATCGAATTACTTACGAAATAAATTTTTAGAGTTTAATGCAAACAAACATATAACTGAAAACGATATTTATCATATGACGTCGCATCTGAAAGTGCAAAAAAAGCCATGCGTTAAAAACGATAATACACTAGTTGAGAAATATGAGCCGCGACACGAGAAAACCAACAAAGTGGTTGTGCGCCCAGCACAGACTCAGATCAGCCTGGGCACCCGCCTAGTCTGATAAGAATCTTTGCTAAGCACTTAAAGGGAGCTAAGGGTCTTAGCTACCTCCATGCGGACAGGGAAGACTCTGATCAGACTGGGCGGATGCCCAGGCTGATCTGAGTCTGCACTGGGCGCACAACCACATTGTTGGTTTTCTCGTGTCGCGGCTCAAATTATAAATGCCATAGGATGTAGAACAAGACTTATCACCATAAAAAATGGAACATTTACAATATCAAAATCAAAATCACTGCGTTTATCGTAAATTTTAGTTGTAACAAAACCATCCGATATAGATAAATGTTAATCCAAAAATGAGGTCTCGGTATCTGAGACTCTGGCCTTATTTAATTGACTTTCAGAAGGGAAAATCTGATTGACTGCCATGCTATCAAAGAAGTTATTGTCAATATATAATCTAGATACCGAGAAGTAGAACTGAAATCTTCAATAACTTCGGATTGCGTATCCTCTGAAAGAGACAGCATGAAGTCTCTCTCATAAACATAACAAAAACAGATCAATTACAAGAGGGGTGCAATAAGTGCCTATAGGAATACCTACAATATGTCTATATAATTTAGAGCCATATCTGATATAAATACTGTTCAAGAGAAAGGTGAAAGCTTCACACACCTTCTGACAAAACCATAAATCATAACTCATGGCCGCTTCAGAGGTGAAGAAAGCATGCCTATCATTGCATGTAAAATAAAGAGAGCCTTTCCCTTTGGGAAACTCTTTCAGCTAAATCCACTTGTTTACCCTTAAGATGGTGGGGCAAGGTAGTATATAATGTTGGAAAATCAAATGTAAAAAATCTGGACGCATGAAAACCTCGCGATTTCAGCTTGTTTAACACCTCACATTAATTATTTATTTGCCCAGAAAAGTTTTTACCTGTCCTTTTATAGACTTTTTCACACTATATAATAACATGATTTTGGATGACAGTAGGACTAGAAATTAGCAATTTAGAAAGCTCGGTAGTCGTACATGAGCTGGAGTTAGCAATAAATCGTTCCTTGTACGGTCGTTTATGAAGTTTAGGTAGCAAGTAGAATGTAGGAAGCCTATCTTCTTGTTCATCAACACTTACAGCAAATTTAGTGGCTGTATGACAGATGTGGTCATTGCTGGTATACTTCTTTTTGCGGAAGTTTTCTCATAAGCCTTAGTGCCTTTCAGCTCCTGCTTCACATTATTATCCCAGCAGACACTCAATATTGGTTCAACATTGGAATTCGCTTGACTTCCGCTTGAAAGTTGATCAGCCTTTATTCAATATTGATTCAACACAGACATTTTCAAGGGCGTAGCTACCTATAGCAACTATAGCAATGAATTTTCTTTTTTGGGATTTAGTCGATGTGTAAACGCCAGCGAATAAAGCCCAAATCGATTTACTAATTGGAGGGTTTGGTGAACACGGGTTGACAAATTCAGAGACATGAGCATTTCAAGCATAACACTCCAAAATAGTCAATGATTCAACCAAACACACTGTCGAGGGCACCGCCACTTTGAAAACGTTCACATTTGACGCTTGTTATGACGCCGACGTTACTAACATCATACATGCGCTTGCTTTGGTCATCTCAAAGCAAATTTAAATCTTCCGTCCGAATTACAATTCGGAAATGGAAAATTGCCGATTTGTTACGGAACAAGGTGAAAATCTTAATCGGAAGAGAATACCTCGTATGGATACAACGTCAACAGAATTTACCGATGTATAAACGCCTCTCTGCAGATGCTGTCAGCCAATCATTTGTTTGGAATTTGTGTCAAAGAGAGGCTGTTGGAATTATAACTGAAAAAAAAAGTTTGGCTTGCGTATTTGTGAATCCCTATAGAACGCAGGCCAAAGGGTGAGGTCAGGTGAATTTGATATATTTCTGACTTTTCCTAAGCGGTACTTCGGCTTGTGTGTTTTTTTATTGCCATTGCTTGTAGGAATTATAGTAGTCTTTGTAGTCAGGACGCTGAAGCCGAAAAAATGCAACTTTAATGCCCCGGCGATTCGAAAGGAAATTTTTACCAAATTTGATAAGCACAACATTTGGGCTTTATGATAGGGTATGATGTGGTCACTGAAATAGGATCCCGTGCTTTTAATTACCCTTTTTACCCCTACCCCCTTTAAACCTTAATTTGCTCAAAATGAAAAACGCTATGATTCTGTCCATTTGGAGGTGCACTAACGTTTTCTGATTAATTCATGGAATGACGTATTCGTGTGCAAAGTATCAGTTTCTGTAATAATTTACAAAATACATCCTTAAAATATTAAGAAACCGGTGTATACACATATTTACACAAGGATAATTCATCCTACCAATTGTTGGTGTTTGACGGTACTAAATTTCATTTTAAATCGCTGTCTTCCAGATTCTAATCAAACTGTGCATAGAATTATAGGGCAGTTGACTCACAGAATATTCAATGATAATGACATTGCACTCTGTACTTCATAAAACGTGTCTCTTTTGAGGTCTAACCACCACCGTGGATCCCGTTTTCCTCAGACGTTCATTTCAATTTGAACTCAGTTTGAATTTTTCCCCGTGCTGTGCAGTTTTAACAAGAAAACCAACCCAACAACTTCTGGGTCTGCAAAGACTTCCAACAACTTACGCATTCACATTATCACTGGCGTTTGTCTGTTACAGCTCGATCGTTACATACGTTACTTAATATAATTTTGTTAAAAACAATAATGAATGAAGACGATTCAGTAGATATATAAAGATGTAGAATACAAAAACAGGATCATATTTGGTTTACTGCATTAGAGTATAGTTACTATAATTTGTAAAAAAAAAGTTTCGAAAAGCTTTTCATAGCAAATAATACAAATTATATACATGTATGTTACCCATAAAACGAAAATAATATTGGCACAAATGTAATGATGGAAGTATCAAAATTGAAAAAGACAATGTACAAACGAATATTTGCACTTACTGACATGCGGAAAAATGAACGGCATTCAATTTTATGTTCAAACAATAACCAAACGTCATGGTTTGAAGAGAAATTACAACGTACACTACTTAGATATCAAAAGAAGGTATTCAGTAATATGCATATGGTAGATATTAGCAGAGTTGTGGAATCACTGTTTCCTCCAGTAGGTGGTTAAAACCATTGTGAATAGCGCTATTTTGCAAGTTCGTACGTCTCTCCAGAAAATAAAACTCGTTTACATGTTGACTATCTTAATTTGTTTCTTGCTATTTTGTTATAGTGTATTTATTAGATATGCATGCAGACCCAAGTTTTCGTATATGAGATGTGAAAAACGTACATAGAAAAATGTAAATAAAATTACCCAGGAAAGACCATAATTACAAAACACAGCCCACCCAAGACACCGAAAGAAGATGGGACACATGCATACGACAAAACGGAACAGCACATCTTTGGTAACAGACACTCCATTCCAACACTAAGGAACTGTACATAAGTAAGCACAAAAAAAATGAAAATACAAAATACATTTTAACATTTAATACATCTAAGTTCACCTACTTTCTATTTCAAACCACAAAACAAAATATAAAGCACATAGGACAGCTATACAGGCGATCACAAGGCAGGAAAACCAACCAATGGGATTCGCATGTGGAAGTTTTCATATTTGTATAGACAGTTGTACATAATCTACCAGGGGCTTTAACTAGTTTTATTCTCGCAAACTCACACTTCCATCTGAAGCAGCAACAACACGAAGGCGTTGCGTCATAAACATGGATGTTTTTAGATATTTGAATACGCAACGAAAAACGGAGTTTCAAACGGCTCAGTCAACAGTCATCATATGTATATCACGTATATAACAGAAGAAATAAAAGCATCAGCACAGAATTCAGTATCCGAATAAATAAGTAAAATGAAAGATTCTTACTAAACATCTAGTATAATTACTCAACGTAAAATCTTTCCTATCGTAGACTTAACTGCTTGAAACATTTTGAATCAGTGTGTGCTGCACTGGCTATACCAGGTGAATACTTAATAAAACTTATTTTCTAAGAAATCTAACATATGCCGGAAGACTTCGATATATGAAGAATAGATAGCCATAGATGCTACAGCCATTGATTATATTTAGAAGTAGTGGGTGCACATGCCACCATGAAAATAAATAAATAAGAAAACGAGATTGTTAGAGGTATTTAACTTCCATCTGTTTGGCATATATCTGATTTGACGTTATACTGCGTTACATAATTGTAATTTGAACATTGTTTCATTCAGTACCAAACGATAATATTCGTTTGTGAATAAGCTGCTTCCAAGACCTCAATGTCTACATGCCCCAAGCCTTCAATCTTTACAATTAACTTATCATGTGTATTTAAACTGTATACTTTTTATCATTATTGGCCATAAAATCGCAACAACGAAGCACGAAAGCTTTTATAGCTAAAATATTATGATACTTCATTCCATCTCAACTTAAATCTAAAACAAAGTCTCAAAATTGAACTTGAATAGCGTATTCGACCGTTAATAACGTATCCATTTAAAGGAACCGTTAGTGTTCAATTAAGTACCAATAATTACTTGCTGAAATGTTATCAACGTTACCGGTTGGTAGCCCTCTCATTAATTATAAGGCAAAATATTAAAAATATTGTTGTTGTGACGAGTTAACGAAAGACGGAAAATACCGTAACTTATAAGATTTCCCATCATCAGTCTATTCTGGAGTTTTGTCAGTGTTCATGGTAACGGGTCGGGTAATTCACAATATTTGCCACATTATTCCTACATGGTATTATCTGCACTCAAAATGTTATAAAATGATACATTTTACTTACAGTCGGACGGCGAGTAGTTGACCGGAGGCTGGAAGCTGTGAAAATGCATTATCTCAACGTGTACAGCATTTCGACAGTGAAAATTTTGACATTTTGACAGTACCATTAACTAATAGGAAGTTTACATGTTTCAGATGTTGTACTACCAAGTGCATAATGTATCACCGTCTTTAGGGACTTTAAAAATTGACCAAACAGGTCAACGAAATGAAATATCGTAATTTATTGACAAAATTGGGCTGTTTCTTGATTTTATTTGAAACTTTCACTTGAGCATTGTCGTTTTTATTGATAACGAAAAATACCTCCATGCAAGACTCATAAAAGAATGCGTACTTTGTTAGTAGATGCTTATTTTCGATTTGGCAGATACTTTCCTGTGCCTCATGTCATTAAATTCTAGTGTTATTTTAGTTTTCTCTCCTTTCTGAAGTCTTTCAATCTCTATGCTCTATGAACTGATTTTTTTTCTATAATCAATGTAACAGCAGGTTTTGTAGTGTAAATTACTAGTAATTCCCTAAGTTTATATTTATTTATATTAAAAAGAACGATGATGTTTGATTGTTACTTGACTGACACCACTTTAAATACATAACAATGTTCAGAGCATCAGTAGTTTTTTTTCCCTTGGGGAAATATCTTCTCTGTCTTTCAATTTATCTATTTGTTTCTTTTTTATTGCTTTGACTAAAAGTCACGTATGTTTGTGTCATGAGAAGCGTAGTAGGACAATTGAACCGTTGTATAATCATGTCAGCAAAAGTGTTGCTCGTTGCTACAAGAAGAAAGAAATAGCAAAAAAGACGGTTTGTTCAGTATTTGTCAAGTCTTTTAACATATAACAACTCTCTTTTCTGTTTCACGTATAAAACGCAGCTCGCGAGGGCCTTAAACTGCTTGGTGAAAATAGCGACAAACTTCTGTCAACAATATTTCTTAAAAAATGTCTGAATACCGTATTTATGAGACTTTTCCTGGGAGTTGGTGAAGGTTGCTGATCAGCTGTGATGTAATGGAATACAGTTTGTATAAATGTTATTTACGTTCATTCTTCGTTAATTCAAGTAGTAACATAGGAGAATTTCAAGGAATCAAGCAGGCTGTAATTCTTTTAATATTTAAAGATGATTTTAAAGGAGGATATACTAGCAAAAGAAAACAAAACGATTCTGCCTTCAATTTATTTACATTTTGGGAATATTCTCATATGTAACGTCTATAACCGAATGTTGCGGGCTAAAGCCAAAATGGATAGAAAGCTAATAAGTATCAGTCGTTAACAGTATAATAGGCTTCTTCTAAAACTTATGTTGTTTGCTTGAAACTCCGCTTCAAATGACATAAAAATAAGGAGAAAGGCAGTCGATCATTTTTAGCATTTCTTTGGTACCCAGTTATCTCCCCTTATTTTACATCCTGGATCCACTTTTCAGGACCACATCATACCCTAAGTTAAAGTTGGGATGATAAACTTTCATAATATACCAAATTCATCCTTTCGAATTGTCGGGGCATTAAACTCGAAAAATAGGCCCTTTTTGAATTTCAGCGTCCTGACTATTGACCTTTTGATAATTATTTAGAATAGCCTCGCGGCAGTTTGCCGGGAAAGCGCCGACCTCTTGACTTATCGCTTGCCATGTCTCTGTTTGCCGTCTTAATACATTTTTCTATCACATGACCCGCTGTTATTTAAATTGGTATGGAAACTTATTTATTAATGAATTACGTCGTGTCATAAAAATCATATGACCACACGTGCGAATTACACTTTGGCGCGTACACGTATCGTCATTGACAACGTCCATGTCAACAATGCGTTTTCTTGTTGAAACCATGTTTAGTTTGAAGGCGTTGAAATCCCATTTTGATGGATCATATGATAAACAGAATCTTATACTCGTGGTCATTTCATTTGAAATTTATGAAACTCGCAAAAGGCTCGCTTCATAAATTCCATATGAAATGACCGCTCACGTAAGATCCTCTATATATTTTGTTCTTTCCCATTTGGTATTTAGGATAGGATAAACTAAACAGTTATGTCCGTTCCTGATCATTAGCTTTTCATCTACTTTCTCTGATTAGTCAAAAACTTACTCTGTATTGTATATAAGGCCTTGAAGCCTGTTCCCTGTAAGCAGCACGTCGTGAAGAGAGTGGCGCTAAGTGACACCCACGTTGTTGTGAAAAGTGGAGGTCGATACACACCACAGTAGATTCCATACGCTTCGTCATCATCGTGTATCTAAAATAAGAAATATCTTTAAAAATGATATGATGAAAGGAGAAAGATTCATGGTGCCTTAATATATATGAGCCGCGACGCGAGAAAACCAACAATGTGGTTGTGCGCCCTGCGCAGACTCAGATCAGCCTGGACATCTGTCCAGTCTGATCAGACTTTTCGCTGAGGGCTTAAAGGATAGCTAAGGGTCTAAGCTACCTCCATGCGAACAGCGAAGACTCTGATCAGACTGGGCGGATGCCCAGGCTGATCTGAGTCTGCGCTGGACGCACGACCACATTGTTGGTTTTGTCACGTCGCGGCTCATATGTATGTATATAAAAATCATCATTTAACCGTGCAACATAAAATTATGACAACGTTGCATCTTCGTCGATGCAACGTCATAACATTGCATTGACGATGATGTGACGTTGCATAAACGTCATGTGATTGCAGAGATAAGTCCTACTCTTTGATCTTCCGTCATGTCTTTGCCTGGGCAATAAGTCTTTCAGCACCATAAGCATGGCGCTTTTATTTTGCCTGCAGTTATAATTAACTTTCTAGTCGTTAAATTGGTTCCCAGCGGGCACATGACGTCGAAATGACGTCATACTGACGTTAATGCGACGTCATGACGTCGCATCGACGTCAGTGCGACGTCATTCCGACGTCATGTGCCTGCTGGGTTGTTTCGACTGCAGTTGTAGTCATACTTCTAATCATAAATCAAGAGTTGTTCATAGTCACATGGAGATGAAAGCTTATTTTATAGCCGACAAATAAATATTCATTCATTTATCATACAACATCAAATATCATACGCATAGCTGAAAGAAGAACTTCTCGGAGCGGCATGTGAAAACCTTTTGACCCTCACGCGTTTATATTTAACCAAGTGTTACCTTTAATGTACTCAATATTGGGACTTAGCAAACAGTGCAGACCGAGGGTGATCTGGGGCCGTATTTATAAAACCACTCAAGCCGTTGCTATGCTGTTGCTAAGGCTAAATTTCTACAGAGGAGCTTCCCTACAACTATGAAATTTGCTCTGGAAGAACCGTCTTTTTCAGACTGCTCCTCCAGAGCAAATTTCATAGTTGTAGGAAATCTCCTCCAAACAAATTCTGCCTTAGCAACAGCATAGCAACCACTTAAGTCGTTTTATAAATACGGCCCCTGTTCCTGCAGGCCTTGTACATCTTTTGGAAGCATTACGTCATTGAAAAAAAAAACTTAATGTTCAAGCTTTGGATAGTGACAGTTATTATTTTAGGTGTCCAAATATTTAGACTTTTTACGGTAGTGGCTAAAATGATTGAAATCAAAGTAACTCAAAGTAATTAAACCTGACTGTTGCACATGATTCCTGGAGCCATATTTATAAAACGACCTAAGTAGTTGCTATGCTGTTGCTAAGGCTGAATTTCTACCAAGGAGATTCCCTACAACTATGAAATTTGCTCTGGAGGAACAGTCTTTTTAGTGATTTGAGTGATTCATGAATATATCCCACTGGGGACCCAGAGGGAGGCAATGGTTTCAGCTCTGCATTGTTTTATGACCCTTAATGCGGTGATTAGGAGGTGCTTTTGATTTTGTTATTACTTGTTTATTGGAGGGGATAAGATTGGAGGAGGGGAGTGGGGGGGGGGGGGGTCAAAACGATAAAGCAAAATCTAGGCGATTAAGTTTGCCTAAAGCTTTAAGTTCTTCAAATTACTTTTCATTAATGATGCTTATCAAACGATTAATGGTTTGTCTCTATATGGCTTTTTGCTGTAAATGAAAGTGCTCAAAGTACCCAAATCATAAGTCCGAACTCGTAAGTCATTTTAAAATTGACAATGCCGGAATATTCTAGATACACAAACATGGACCCTAAAATAGAGATATGATAAGGTTCTCACGAGTAGTAAGCATCGCCTGCCTATCATAATACACCCATCATATCTATATATCAGTGGAAAAAGTAACTGAAAATGAAAGTCCAGTATTAGAAAGCTTAACTAAGCTTCGGCTGAGGCCATCAAATCGGGAAATAAATTGGAAACGGCCACATTTTAGGGATCAACGAGGCCATGGTGTCTCTGATGAAACTTTTCAATTGTCGACACAAACTTTACTTCATGATAACCCTGTATCAACTGTTTCCGGGTAAGTAGCTTCCCTCTTTCAACAAAGTCTCGATATTTGAAACAGGCTCTGGCATAGCAGACTAGCTGAAAAACGTTAACTCCGTATGCAAGTGTCGAAGGATATCACTGTCAACAAGGTCACATTTCACATTCCATAATTCATGCCCAAGCAATATGAAATCCTTCAACGACTGTCACAGTTTGGGCTCTATACATGTTTATTGCACAGGTAAATGTCAACAAGATCCCTAACAGTCGTAATACGATTCATACCGGCCCTAGCCCAGCATGAATTGCGTTACTAATTGTCGGTTAAATACACTGGGCCCAGGCATGGATAGTTTCATTACAGGTATTAAATGGGTTTGTTCAAATTTCGAAACATACAAAAAAAATCAAATTTTGGGACAGATGAATACAGAATACCATGTTAGTGTCTTTTGATGTCAAGTTTATCAGGCGAGACCAGCAACAGAACTGGAATTGCGAGGTTTTCCGAGCCAGTCCGACGTATTTCTGGTCGAGCCCGATAAATAGAGAATACCATGTTAGTGTCGTTTGATATCAAGTTTATCAGGCGAGACCAGATGCAGCGTAGGAATGGCACGGCCTGTCGAGCCAGTCCGACGTGTTTCTGGTCGAGCCTGATAAATAGAGAATAGCATGTTAGTGTCTTTTGATATCAAGTTTATCAGGCGAGACCAGATGCAGCGTAGGAATGGCAAGGCCTGCCGAGCCAGTCCAACGTATTTCTGGTCGAGCCCGATAAATAGAGAATACCATGTTAGTGTCTTTTGATATCAAGTTTATCAGGCGAGACCAGATGCAGCGTAGGAATGGCAAGGCCTGCCGAGCCAGTCCGACGTGTTTCTGGTCGAGCCTGATAAATAGAGAATACCATGTTAGTGTCTTTTGATATCAAGTTTATCCGGCAAAACCAGAAACAGCTTAGGAATGGCAAAGCTTGCCGAGCCAGTCCGACGTGTATCTGGTCGAGACTGATAAATAGAGAACACCATGTTAGTGTCTTTTGATATCAAGTTTATCAGGCAAGGCCAAAAACAGCGTAGGAATGGCAAGGTTTTCCGAGCCAGTTCGACGTGTTTCTGGTCGAGCCTGATAAATAGAGAATACCATGTTAGTGTCCTTTGACATCAAGTTTATCAGGCGAGAACAGAAACAGCGTAGGAATGGCGAGGCTTGCCGAGCCAGTCCGACATGTTTCCGGTCGAGCCTGATGTACTTGATATCAAAGTCACTTTCATGGTTTTTATTTATCATGCATCTATAGAATATTTTGCGGCGTAAAGACAGCCAAAACCAAGGAAAAGCAATCACTGTTTTGTTCAAACTTGATTACGTCGCGAATGCGTTATGACGTTAATCGGCGATATCGATTAACCAATCGAACGTTGTTGTGACGGCCAACTCCGATTGTGGCCAATCATCTTCAGAGGCCGCTTCTAAAGGCATCGACTGAAAACATTTGCGCAAGCGCAGTTCTTAACTGACTTGATATCACATCATGTAATCATACCCCTGTTATCAGGAAAATTTTCCAGCAGATGCTTGATACATCTGAGTAATCTGAGCATAAATTTGCAAACCCAGCTCAAAGAGCAATCTGATCAGGGTTCACAATGTTTACCATTTAGTCACTTAGAAGCATAACTTCAGGAAATCAAAAACAAGCTCAGCTTAGATTTTAGGACAGTTATGGTAATTGTTTTATGGGTCTCAGTTTTAATAATATTTGCGGTCTTACGTAATACATACCAGAAGGAAATCCAACGTGCAGTTGGCACTTTCAGCAATGTCCCATTGTGAAAAGTACAGACGGATTGTAAGGTCGTTATTTACCGCTTTTATGTCCCAATTACAAAACAAATCATTGTCGTAAAATCCATCCGAATCGGCATCCAAAGGGGAGAAGGACCCGGGAGAATACAGTTCAGTGGAGCCACATTGCCAGCCTGCAAATTTTTGTTTGTGATAAGATCACTCAGTACTTTTGTTCTTAAGTATATATGCTAACACGACCTATCGTAAAAATCCTAAGTTTTGAGATAGAGCCTAAGCAAACAGTGCACTAGACCAGACTCCTTCTTCTTGAGCTTCTGATCAGACTCTGCACTATTATTTTCATTCCATTTGCATCTGTTGGAAGCAACAGCATTGATTAACCTAACTGTTCAATTTTAGGACAGTTACGATTATTATTTTAGATGCTGTGATATTATGCGGTAATTTCAAGTCGAAAAATAAAAGGACAAGATGCAATATTTAATGCATACGAAATAGATCTTTTTCACATAGCTTCTGCACGAAAATATATACCGCTCACGTGACGCGATACTACCCGATAGTAGGCGAGACTTTACACTGAGGGGGCAAACGAAATTCATGCCATTGATACTTCCTATGTAATGAGTGACAAATAATTGTTCGAATCGTCTATATTCGCATTTCTATTTGTCATAATAATGCACTATTTACTATTTTTATTTTCCACAATGATTTCAAGCAAATATTATAAATACTTGTATTTAAATCATCAATTGGAAAGAAATCACGTCAAATGATACACAGAAAACTCAGAAAAAGGTGTACGTCTTACACAAAAGTCAAGTACGACACGGATTATTTCGAAATTACGAGATCAAATACAGAGCATTTATTTATTTATATATTAACTTATTGAAATGTGTTTTCCGTTTTCTTTTAAAGAAGTCTAAATCAAAAGAAAATCATTCATATATGAGGTTGAAATTTTTCTATCGAAACCAAATAAATAAAACTAAATATTTAAGAGAGGAAATAATCGCCCATATACTGTAAGCTAAGTTTTGCTAGTTATCAGAAGGTTTGACATATGCTATCACTTAGCTATTGACAATAAACGCAATTAACGGAACATGTAACACGCTGACACCTCCAACAGTATTTCACACTTTAGTGGGTGATATTGATATCATATGATTAGCAGGTACTTGCCATCGGTTGATACCGACTGTCACCAAACACAAAGCAAATTGTTTTCTGCAATAAATTAAACTATAGAAATTTATAATAACGATAAAATAAATATACACCAAATACATTCAAATTAGTGAGCTAACAATTGTAGCTAGGCCCCCGTGTCCATGTGTGACGCTAATGGTCGGCTAAATTAATTACTTTTATTCAGTCGTCCGTAATACAAACCAAGCATGTTCATCTTCATGCATTTCTACAATTATAGAACGATACATTATATGTTTTGGCTTTATGATTTATTTTAGCACATTCCAGATACACCCACACATCTCACCATGCGAGGTTGATTTATAATAAAGATGCGGGCAGATTCGGTAACTGTTTTGTGACCAGTTTGGACGGTATACGGCTGTTTATTTTTGTTCCACTTTGTTCAGGTTTGAAGTCAAAATATATTTTCAAAAACATAAAACAAAAATATCAAATTGACGATCTAATTAATTCAAAACTGACGTATGGCTAGCAATTTTTCTGTCCCTGTTTTAATACAAATAGATTATTCTTGAACTAAATAGTTTGGTAAAAAATATTGTCCTGATTTTTTTATATTCCTTTTGCGAAAGGGTGGTGTTTTAATGATTTAACAAGTAATTTACCGTAGTATTTAAATGATTAAAAACTAATACCATTATAGTTTTGTATCGCGCAGCCGATATATGCCTCTGCTTTTTGTATTTTTTCTTTAACAAAAGCTATTTTTATCTATGATCAAATATTTATTATTGAACAAAGCTTCAAGGCTCAAGAAATTACAATACATATTGCATTTAAATGGCGGTTATTTCACAAGAAATATATTCAAAATTATGACACCAACACATCTCCTCCTGCAAGGCCAGAACAACACTGCCCCATATATGTTTACAGGAAAATATTCGCACCTCAATTGAAGAGAAGTCGGCAAAGGAGAAAACAATGTGAAAAAGGTCTATTGTGCATGCTAGTAGAGCTATATTCCTATTCGGTAGGAATTTAGAAAAATCCTATGATATTTTTTTTTCTCATTTCCTAATGAAAACATACGTTGTGAATGGCCACTTATCGGTACCGTCTCGTCGTTACGGTTCTAATTAGGGGTCACTACGTATGCTTTTTTTTAAGAAAGGTGGAAAGAATATCCCTCACATATCCATTTAACCCTTACTATCTCCAGCATAATGATTGCTTATTTATACAGAATAAACTGGAGATGGATTAGATATGCATAGAAACACATGAGGGAACAGACTCTGAAATAAAGGTAACTGAATAACAATTCGAAAAAAATCGCAGTTGTAAATCTAAACGCATCAATGCTTTCGTCATTTTTGAAGCAAGATAAACAACTTTTGCTTCTTCCTGGAAATACCTTATTTGATTTAACAGTTGGCCCTTTTGAGAAGGGCAGCAACGAAGTAAGTAACATAGTTGCTCTCCCTGCACGTGTTTCCATTGACCTTAAAAACACGTGACTTGCACTAACTAAAGCACGACTCCAAGTTCAATAGATAGCCAGTCGTATGATACTACGCTCGTACCTCAGCAAAGAAAGTACCTGAACCACGATAGACATTATGCAGTTAACCCGTTGATCGAAAAAATCTTATATGGAATTTCATAGACACCAAACTTAAGCCTTGGTCACACATGCATTAAATAACGTGGCTTAACATACTTAAAAACAACCAAAATGAATGTATTTTAACGTACTTACTGCTGTACTTTTCCCTACATTCTGTTAACTGTGACAACTACTACGTTATTGTACGTACCCACTACTCCGAAGTACGTTATAGAACCAGCTCAATAGAACAGCCTAGTTAACAAATGCGTGATAAAGCACTGAAAGTAAGTTTAATAACGTCACTGTACGTTACTGCAGTACCATAAAATAGGAACAGTACGTTCAAACATTTGCTACTTGCAGTAGTCATATTTTGAACATGTTCAAGATATAAATCGCCTCTCATGACTCTCCCAGTTTTTGTAAGAGTTATTTAGAAGTAAAAGCATCCGCCCAGTCTGATCAGAGTCTTCGCTGTCCGCATGGAGGTTAATTAGATCTTTAGCTGTCCTTTAAGTGCTTAGCGCAGAGTCTGATCGGACAAGGCGGATGCCCAGGCTGATCTGAGTCTGTGCTGGGCGCACAACCACTTTGTTGGTTTTCCCGTATCGCGGCTCGTTTCAATGTACGCTAAGCTGTGTTATTTAACGCATGTGACCAACATTTTACCATAAACTTGTCGGTAAGAAATATTAAACCCTCCTGCACTGACGTCTGAATCCGATCGAAAATGAAGAACCATTGATTTTGCCAGAATACTTGGGGCCCATGCTTCTTCACAGACCGAAAGTAAGTACTCTAAGTTTTCATCATAAATCTGAAAAAAACATCAGACCAGATTAATGGGAATTAGATCATTTAGTGAACTCTCTTTTTTCTATTTTTGCAGTTTGTCGGCAATTTCCCTACCACGTCGGCATTTATTTTTGTTTAATATAGTTTTAATGCTAATAATAACACTGAGAATTATAACAATAATAATGATAATTATTATTACTGTTATTATTATTATTATTATTAATATGAATTTGCGGGAAGAGTGCGGAATTTCAATTCAGAATTCACAGCAGCTCATTTAATCCATCTTGATTAAAAAGTGGCTAATTACCCGTAATTCCATGTGCAAAATGTGAGAGGTTAAAATGAGCTATCGTATGCATCTCACAAGAATGTTTTTTTTTTTTTTTGTTTTTTTTTTTGGTTCTATTTTTTTTAAAGGAATTGAATAATATATGAAATTTCTCTGACGGGGCGCGGTTATTTGTTACCAAAATCGCACGTTTGTGAAAACCAACAACAAATTTGCATCTTCTTTATCTACTGTTATACCACTGACACCAAGTTAAATGTTATCTGAAAAGGTTAGGCACTGACACTAATAACAAAGATCTTGGCAACATAATATGTAAAGTCGATTTTCCTGTTTACCCAAGTTATGCTTGAAGTTTTTGTACAATAAGACACTTTTCAGTTGCTACATTAAAAAACAATTTTACAAGCGTACGCTTTCGATGATAACTTTTGTACCACTTTTTTTCTAACATATGACTTGTGTCATAGCAGTCCAAATATCATCTTATTTTGAGCCACGACACGAGAAAAACAATAAAGTGGTTGTGCGCCCAGCGCAGATTCAGATCATCCTAGGCATCTGCCCAGTCTAATCAGACTCTTTGCTAAGGGCTTAAAGGGTAGCTAAGGGTCTCAGCTACCTCCATGCGGACAGCAAATACTCTGATCAGACTGGGCGGATGCCCAGGTTAATCTGAGTCTGCGCTGGGCGCACAACCATATTGTTGGTTTTCTCGTGTCGCGGCTCATTTCTGATTCACTTACGAAAAAGCTGACATATTTGCAACATATATTTGCAGCTGTTGCAGTTGTTTACCAGTTTACTATTCAAATTTATTTTACAAAAAAATACGTAATTGGTATCTCAGCTACGTGCACCGTTGTATCTCGGCGGCGGACATCTTGAATCTAGAATATCTTTAAAATGTTGAAACGGTTCTTAGCTGGATTTAAGCGTCCTGTGGAGATCCCCGGATTAACACTGGGTATAAAAATATTCTCCAGAGCAGATTCTTTATTTGTTACAATTAGCAACAGTGTTACAAATGCGCTCGCTTTCGTCGGTCACTTTTGTAACAAAGATATTTCTTAAATATCCATTATGACTTCTGTCGTAGGAGTCCAAATCTAAAGTTGTGGTTCACTTACCATAAATCCACATATAGGCAACATATCTTTTCAGTTGTAATAATTGTTAATAAACTTATCATTAACGTTTTGTTACAAAAAGATACGGAGTTGGTGCCTCAGTGACCGCAAACATAAAATAAATGATGACCCTGGATATAAATGATGACATTGACCTATCTTAGAGCAAGATCAAATTTGGTCATTTTGGCTTTAGAAAGGGAAAAGCTAAAAGCATGTTTTCCCTTTTTTTTTGTTGCTATTAGACTCTGTGATAAGGACATGCAGTCTACTTCAACCCCTATTAATTCAACAATTTCAATCTAGGGTCATTATTTATATTATGCCTTTAATACTAGAGTCCCAGATGCTACATACTAAGTGTCAACTCAATCTGCCCATTGGTTCTAGAGAAGAAGATTTTTTTAAAGTTTCTGGCATACATGGCCATTGGCGCTATCATGGTCATGCGATCTGAACCATTTGTCTTTTTTTCGCCCGTCCAATACAGGTGACATTTGAATTATAATTGCCATTAGCCTGTATGTTTCTGGGAGGAAGGACTTCAAACATTTAAGCCAAGTGACAATTAGACAAGAGCTAAGATTCTGTAGTTGTTACAATAAGCAACATTATTACAAAAACAAAATAAAAAACACCCGCTTTCGATGAAACTTTTGTTTGTAACACACGTTTTTTTTTCTTAGATATCTTTTGTGACTTCTATCGTAGCAGTCCAAATATCATTTAAAGGTCTTATTCATTTACCTTCAAACCAGATATATTTGCAAGATATCTTTGTAGCTGTTGTAGCTGTTAACCAGTTAACCATTTATAATTTGTTTCAAATTATATGTAGTTGTTATTTCGGCGACGTGAACATCTTGAATCTGATAATTTTAGTAAACTTATAAAATATACCCTGACGTGCAATTGTCATTTGGGCCTTTAGGTACACCATACGATAGTTTGCATGGTGTGTGACGGTCGAGGTGTTAATAATGGCATTTTAAAACGAGTTTATGTGAATCACAGGCATCCTCTGAAGATCACATACAACAGGAGTCACAAAAACTTGTCCCTCATTTTATATGTTCTATCACCACAGGCACCTCCATACCATCACAAACATCTCCAGAAATTTTGTAAATACAGCATAATTTGAGGATGGGTGTACATTTATGTTTGAGGCAGGATTTGAGGATGGGTGTACATTTATGTTTGAGGCAGGAAATTTACTGTTCGTCAGTGTATAGAGTCAAACGAATTCGAAAGCATAAAAACTACATCTAGGACAACAAACGACCACTTATGTGTAATGTTTGCTGCGTCTTAAGCCACTTAAAATGTCGTATATTTGTGTGTATAGAAATATCTTTGGGATATGACAGGATGCAAACTTAACACGTTTAAAAGTCTAATTGCACTCTTTGATTTTCAATAAACTACCCGGTTGTTATATTTTTTCTAGCGTAGTGCGTCTTTTGAAGCAATGGAAAGTTTCCGTGTTTTATTCTGCAACAATTCACTGTTTCGTAGTGCGAGTCTAATTGCTGATGCCACTAGCAATACTGATAACGTGTATTCTTAACATTTCTGTCAATTTTTTCAGTATTTTACAGTTTTTTTTTCAGGTATTATAGACAACGCCGGAGTTGAAATATGAGCCGCGACAAGAGAAAACCAACAATGTGGTTATGCGCCCAGCGTAGACTCAGATCAGACTGGGCATCCGCCCAGTCTGATCAGAGCCTTCGCTGACCGCATGGAGGTAGCTTAGACCCTTAGCTACCCTTTGAGCATTTAACGAAGAGTCTGATCAAACTAGGCGGATGCCCAGGCTGATCTTAGCCTGCGCTTGGCGCACAACAACATTGTTGGTTTTCTCGTGTCGCGGCTCATATTTAGTCTGATCCTATCATCAAAAGCATTTTGTGCAAGATAAGGTTCCTTATCGCAACTACTGCACTTAAAACTCGAATTTTCCCTGGAAATGACATGTCCTTATGTTGGAGGACATTTGATGTGAACCTTTTTTTACCCTTTCATTCATAGAAACTTCAGCGCAGCTATAGCGTCCAACATTTGTTTGTGAAGAAAAGCTTTGCTTACTACGTAGTCTGATAACATTCTTTGCTACTAATGTTTTCATTGCTCTTGAAGGAACTTATTTATGATTATTATTCAGAAGTATAATGCGGATTTCGGCGGTTAATTGTTAAAGTGGTTCCGTTTTACACGGACTTTCATTATGCTCTCCCATCGTCTTGATATGACTGAAATTCCGTTGAAAAGGACGTAACATCGCAAGTCATTTCTCCATCTATCCGAAATATAGTGCTAACCTTATTTGTAAATGCATATTTAAGTTCGGTCTATTTTTATGCCAAGAAAGTTTGTCAGTTTACCCATAGTATACGAGGTAGATGATACCAATCTTCCTTATGTGATACGACTAAACCAACAAAGTGGCATGTGGGCCCTCCGAAGAACCAGATCAGCCTGGGCATCCGCCCAGTCTAATCATAGGCTTCCCTGCCCGTACGAAGCTCGCTTAGACCCTAAACTACCCTTTAAGCGCACAGGCTCGTTTCATAAATTTCATATGAAATGATCACTCTTGTAAGATCCTTAATATGACCCATTCGAGATCTTTCTATGTTGGAATTCTAATTGTCAACAATTACTCAGTAATGGTTATCGAAAGGGTCGAGTCTGGTAACTTCGGACAGCAGGTAAATGACCACAGCATTACCTGTTGTTTAGAAATTAAATAAAAATAATTGGACAAACAGTAACAACTCTGACGAGACGGCTCATTATGGATTTTCACTGTTTGCATTGATATGCCCAAATTTACCAATCTGAGCCCATTATATTCAGTTATATTGTGCTTGAATACGTTTGCAATAACCATGGTAACATGGTGATAGCATCTAACAGCTGTTTTGATGGATGAATGACTTGCGATTTTACGTCCTTTTCAATCGTATTTCAATCATATCATGACAATGGGAGATTGATAAAAAAAGGCTGTGTACAATGGAACATCGTTTACGATGGATTTCCGTCTGCAGGACTCGATCTCGAGACCGCTAGATCAGCAGGCTACCGCTTATCCGACCGAGGCAATAGGGCTCCAACATCTATTTCAAAGTGTTCTAACTTGCCTCTCCGAGGCGATTCTAATGAGATGCCACAACATATATTTTGAATATTTAGACCTTACCACACTGGATATTTTTCTCAACATAGGGAACTTTATGCTTCAATACGGCGGAAATTACCGATATCGACTTACGGGTTTATCCGAGAGCTTACCTGTTGAAATCCTGTCCAGTGCTATATGCAATTACATTGGAATATAATGTAAAATGTTAAATTAAATACATAAATGATAGTACGACAATTTTTTATAAGTTATGAACATAAATTTCAGTCTTTGTCCGTTAATCTGGTGTAAAAATGTATAAAATAACTTCATGTTTTGATTCTTCCATCGGCTTTTGAAAATTGAAGCTTCAATCACTTGAAATTATATACGAATCATGTCGAAAATGCCCAAGAAGCTATGTTCAGCCTGAAATTTGAAAATGATCGAATTTTCTATAAAACTTTTATAAGTTATCACCATCGAGAGATTTTTATAAGGTTTACATTGATGTAATTCATTATAAAATAAGTACACTATTAGTATCTTCCATTGATCTCTAAACATACAAAAAGTCGTGTTTCGATAAAACCTCGCTCATAATTATGGCTCAAATAGTCTAAGTCCAAATCCGCCTATATTGCGTAAAGGCTAACACCACATCCTTTCTTGGTATTCGTGTTTTGATTATATATTTTATGTGTGCTTTTTATGATCTACATGTAATTAATAAAGGAGCAATATTATATAGTCTGATCAAGAAAGAAAGAAAGATCGAATGAAAGAAGAATGCAAGAAAGGAAAAATAGAGAAAGAAGTCAATTTACTCTTATACGTGAAAATCAAACGTGAAAAAAAAACACGGTAAATCCACTAATTTTTTTTTTTTTTTTTTTTTTTTTTTTAATTCTAAATAAGCTAAAAAATATCAAACATGAAAACAAATAATTACATATTTTATGGTAATGTTAATTTAATCTATTAGTTATTATATAATTCATTTCTAGTGTTTGTGCTACCAGTTTTGATTGAAATTCATTCGAGTGTGGTGGGGGTTATTTATCAAAGAAAACGAAAATATGTTTTGTCTATCACAGGGTAGGCTCTTAGAAGCCATAGAATCGTGTTTTTATTGACTAGCTTACTGGCAGATTTGCTCATTTATTATTAGGAGACATGAAGAGACATACACTGTATTGCTCTCTTTAGATATTACAGTATTGTCGAAAAACTGTTGACTGTAAGAAACTAAATCGTGGTGAAGATTTCCTCGTAATGTTGTGTAAGGAACGCTTACTATATAGCGTAGTCCGCATAGCTAAGGAAAAAATGCTATGAAACATTTTCTTGCAAGGCTATAGAAATATTTTTTTTTATGTTTCACTTTATTAGTAATATTTCTGTTCATAATGAAACTTTGTCCCTTTAATATATGACTGTTGTAAGTGAAGCTAGAAAGGATTATTTAAAGATAAAATTTTGGTGCTATTTTTGGTATTTCTGCTAAAATGAGTACTTACGATTATAAGCCTGTGCATCTGCGCAATGTTATCAGCCTCTGATATGTGCGAAATGATAAGACCAAACAGTGTCTGAACAGTTTGCGCAAGCTGATCGGAATACGTTGATAATACGCTATGTACACAGTATAAGTAACATGTTTATTACGCATGCATTAATAGATTATCGATCATAAAATCCGATATTACCTCATATCAGTTATAGTAATTGTCATCTTATTAAAGTTTGAAATGAACTCATCATGAAATAACCAAAGATAAATGCTAAAAATATAAATATCCAACATTCAATTTATGGAATTAGTTATTCACAGTTTGGGGCATGACTTACAATATATATTTTAATTTAAACAATATAAATTGATCAATATGCAAACTGAGTCTGACCAGCTTATGCAGTTGCGAAACACTGGTCTGAGGCTATGATCAGTTAATAATTTTTGTTTTTGTCAATTTTAGTATTAGTTTGTATAACCTAACACGTTTAACTGATCCGAATTTCTGATCAAAATATTTTAAACATGTGTGATCAAATCAGGCTGTGCCTGTGTGCAAACCATTTAAAATTGGCAAGCTGTTCTCGTGTTGTAATTTAATTTAGTTAGAATTAAAAACAGTTAGAAATACGAAGATACAAGGCACTAGTCAGCGGTCAAGGCCGGGCCACTTTTTACTGGTCATTGTTCATAATTTTCTTGATACGAGCCGCGACAAGATTAACCAGCAAAGTGGAATGTGCACCCAGCGAAGACGCAGATCAGCCTAAGCAGCCACCCAGTCTTTGCTGTGCGATTAAAGAGTAGTTAATACTCTGAGCTACCTCCATGCCGATATTGAAGCCTTTGATCAGATTAGGCGGATGCACAGGCTGTTCTGAGTCTTCGCTGGGCGTACATGCAGCTGTGTTTTGTCATGTCACGGCTCATTTAATTGTTTGCTAAAGTCATCGACTGAGAAGCCTACTGAGCCGCTGTTGTCTACACGCCATCTGTCTGAAGGTGTGAAATTCGGTCACATGTCTTGTCAAAACAATGCAATTTCGAAATCAACACTCGCTTAGGGCAATGAAAGTCAGAAATCGATATTCAATCCGATATGTATTAAAGATCGTCTTCTGATGATTTTTTAATCGTATAAAAATAGTAATTTTAGCTGCGTCGCAACAAAACGAACACAGTGCCATAGTGACCTGCGAAGTCTTAGATCAGCCTGGGCAGGATAACCAATGGGCTAAGCTACCTCTTTGCGGACAGTGAAGACTATCAGACTGGGCGGATACACACGCTGATCTGGGTGTTAGCAGGGCGCACATGCCATTTTGTTTGTTTTGTCGTGTCGCGACTCATTTTTTTTGTTCGCAGAAAAGGCAGCTTTTAAATACTAATCATAAATGTTTAAAATTAAATGTTCTAAATAACGCAGCTTAGCAGAAAGCCGAAAGACGGCATATGCATACAACTTTTGAACAGTTTTGTCAAAACAGAAAGTCAAAAGAAAAAAAAGTGGTCGTTGCTGTTGAGTTGTGGTTTAACGGCCCAGAAAATAATATTTCAGTCATGTCGAGATAATGCCTCTGAATTTGTAGGACTACTAGAAAAACTTGGCCTGCGATAAATGACATTCAGGTCTAGCAGCCGCTGCCGCAGAAGCATCAGGCAGCCAATATTTATTTCGCGATCCCCAATGGGCGGGGCAAAAGAAAAAAAAAGAAGCAAAAAAAAAAAAAAAAAAAACCTGGGTGGATGGATATCTGTATCAGGCTTAATGTGGGTGGATGGGTATCTGTATTAGGCTTAATCTTTCCATAAAGCTAAGACCGTCAAAGAGGGACCGAAATATCATAATTTATTATAAGTATTATTGTTTTATGTTTTTGTTGTCAGAAACTAAAACGACCAATGATCAGATCTATTTTGCTCGCCAATCCTTACGAAATTGACCTAAACATGTGGGAAAAAGAGACTTATTACAACAAAAGTGAGCAAGTGAGAAAAGTAAATTGATTTGATCTGAGAAAAAGAAAACCTACGGAGCCCGGGAGGGGACATAGCAATATATACACTGATTTTGTTACTACAAAATGCATTTCGTTCCCTCAATTTAATATTTCGTTCAATCAAAATAATATTCCGTTCCCATGCTTTCATTTTTCGTTCCTTCAATTTAATATTTCGTTCCCTCAAAGTAACATTCCGTTCCCACGCTTTACTTTTTCGTTTCCTCAAAATAGCATTTCGTTCCCTCAAAATAATATTTCGTTCCCCCACGTTACTATTTCGTTCCCTCAAAATAGCATTTCGTTCCCTCAAAATAATATTCCGTTCCCACGCTTTACAATTTTGTTCGCTCAAAATAACATTTTGTTCCCTCAAATTAATATTTCGTTCCCACGCATTACTTTGTCGTTCCCTCAGATTGAAATTTCGTTCCCTCAAGATAATATTCCGTGCCCACGGGTTACCATTTTTTTTCCTACGCAATACTATTTCATTTCCTTACCATCATATTTCGTTCACTCAAATTAACATTTCTTTCCTATGAAGTAGCTTTTCGTTTTCTCACAAAACTATTCGGTGGTGGTATAAGCAAAACCATAGTGTATTTTAGCAGCCTGGTTTCCAGGCTAAATGCTTTATTCTAAATGTTACAAGTCTTAATTTGACTCCGTTTGTATTGAAGGCCAACCATATTTTTTATTTTATTATTATTTTCTATTCAACATTGTCATTATTTTTATTATCATAATTTTGTATTACAATTATTATTATTATTGTCATTTTATCTATGTTCTTAACTGCAGCCAGTCTTCCCAATCTCTGTGCCCCCTCTAATTCGGGGCCAACTCCTAAGAAACGAATTTGCCCCCATCGAAGCAAATGCTATCGCTCCATAGCAGGCCTGCCAAAAACGGCACTGTCACCTAGGGAAGCAAGAAGGAAATCATAACAGTTGTCTCCCTGTGGAAACCTGGCGGAAAAATATGGAGATACACCACAGCTTTACCATAGCTCAAAGGTTATTATGCCAACTGTCACAATTAAATTACTGGAGTATTTCCGGGCCCTGAGTTAGCTGTCTTACCAAGTCCCTAAATGATAAGGTGAATGAGTACACTTTCAAGGGATGCAATTCAGCCATCCCCGTCTCTGCAAATCCAAAACTGGGGCCAATTCTCAAAGGAAAGAATTTGCTCGCCTTGGAGCAAATTCTTCCCTCCAGAGCAGGCCCCTCGAAATGGTCACACTGCCAAAGGAAATAAACAGGAAGTCACAAAAGCAGACTCCCCTTCACTGGAAGCAATTCAGCCATCACTATCACCATCTCTGCGCCCCTCCAGCCACCTCTCAAATGTAACAGATGTGGACAAAATCGTGGCTCTACTGATCACGAACCCAGAGCCCCTCGTGAACCATACAAGTACTCCGCGAACTGATGGTCGACACCGCCGAGTGAGCACGCGATGTTCGGACAACGCTGACCCAACGTTCAGAAACGCCAATAATGTTCGTCCAACGTTGGGTAGACGTTGTGCCAGCGTAAAATTTTTCTATTATGATTATAATGATGCTACATTTTCTCAGTTTCTTATTTTTAAATTGTTGGTAGAATCTGTACATGTAATTCAATTGCCATGTTCAAAGATTTAATATAATGTTGACCAAACTGATTATCATTATGAAATGCCCTTATTCAATACAGAGCTCTTGTCAACGCCCATGATACACTGATCTGTGTAAAGCTAAAATTAGATGTAGTTTTATTCATTGCGAGGCCTCATAATAGTAAATCGTGGGAACGAAATATCATTTCGTGTGAACGGAATGGTAATCTGTGCGCTCAAAATACTACTGTGATAGAACAAAATATTATTGCGAGATAACAAATTACTACTTTAAGGACACGAATTTATTTTGCAAGAGAAAGAAGTATTAGAACGTGCAAACGAAATAGTGATGCGTGGAAACGAAATGTTGTTTTGGAGGAACCAAATATTATTTTGAGGGAACGAATTATTAATTTGAGGCAACGATAAAGTAATGCATGGGAATGGTGTATTATTTTAAGGCAAAGAAAAAGTAATGCGTGGGAACGGTATATTATTTTGAGGCAAAGAAATCCTATTTTTGAGGGAACGGAAAAGTAAAGCGTGGGAACGGAAAGCTATTTTGAGGAAACGAAATACTTAATTGAGGGAATGAAAAAGGAATGCATGGAAACGAAAAAGTAAAGCGTAGGAACGGAATATTAATTTGAGGGAACGAAATACTAAACTGAGGGAACGAAAAAGTAATGCATGGGAACGAAATGCATTTCGTGGGAACGAAATCAGTATATGTATTGCCATGTCCCCTCCCGGGCTCCGTAAAAACCCATATTGTTAAAAAAATAAAAATGTTTCCATCCAGCTCCTTCGTATTGTTATTATGCTGATAAAATATTAAACACAGTGATGACAAAAAACCGGTTTCAGAGAAGTTCACACACCTGTACGGATCCGGGGATATGGACATCGATATGACATTCCTAATATCGATTAATACCTATCGCTTCGCGGGTCTAAGGGAAATAACTGCATTTACATCAATACTAGCTCCAGGTAACAGGTAACCGATTACACTATTTAGCGCGTCTTGAAGACTTAAGCTCCAGTTGACTGCCATCAGATACTTCTTATTATCTGGAGGCCTACATATCATACATAACATAGAGGTCAAATGGCAAACTGCAGCCCCAAAGCCCGTCCCCTAGATCCGGGGCAGAGTAGTTTCTCCTCAATTATTAAAAAAAAAATACCGAGGCAAATTTGAATAAACCTTATGAAAAGGTTAAAAGTAATGAGATGGTAAGTTGCAATCACAATTCAGGCTCATTTGCTCAAGGTCAGGGTCATAGTCGTGCCTCAGAAGTCAGACCATGTTTTTAAATTTGCTCAAATCTGCTATCATAATAATGGTGAATTTCATCAGACTTTAGAGAAACAGAACGTGTTATAAAATGATATGTATATACATTTGCAAGAATTAAGAGATCCCAAGCTCTAGGTCAAGGTCAAAATCAGGGATCAGACATAAATTATATATTCATTTATTAAAGACAACCTATGTTGTGTGCAAGACACAGGTTCCGCGTCTATGGTTAAGGCCAAAACCAGGGGCAAAGTTTAGTTTGAGAGGCCTTCAGAGTAATTTGTTACATACTGCTACATTTCTTGTTATACATACCTTCCAGTAGCCCGAGGAATGCCAGGGTATGGCTCGGGTTACCCTAGAAATTTTATCGAAAGTACTTTATGAAAAGTGCCGACTCGGTCGACCGCACAGGTAGGAAAATGTTATCACTTCGCGATTACACTGATTGCCTTACCGTTAAAACATCTTTTATACAATAAGGATCTTTCTGTAGGTCAACATCGTAAAAATATATTTCGACGGCGCTGTTGTTTTGAGGTAAGATGACCCAATAACAATCTGCATCGTTATCATAAAGACCATCACCGTCGGAGTCAGGGGCGGTTATCCATCCTGAAGCATCATTCAGAAACCCACCGCATTCTTGACACAACACTGAAACAAAAGTGCACACAGGAAATGAATAAACATAAGTTTTGTCACAGGGCATAACCGATTCCGCCAATTTTCGCTTCCTGCAGAGACTGTCCATCACATTTGGCTTCCGCTGAGTCTTTTCTGGCGGACTCTTGCTTCCTGCAGAGACTACTGTCCTCGTAAAATGGCTTCCTGCCGAGACTATCCGCGTGACTCTGCTTCCTGCCGAGAGCCTCGGCAGGAAGCAGAATCACGCGGAGAGTCTCTGCAGGAAGCCATTTATCATGTACAGAAGTCTCGACAGGAAGTAAGAGATCGCGGACAGTCTAGGCGGAAGCCAAATATGATGTACAGTCTCTGCAGGAAGCGAAAACTAGCGGAATCGATTATACCCTGTGTTTGTACTATAACTGGATGCTGTACAAATGGGTATTATATTTAAATTTTCCAAGCGTGTGAACTGCATCCCTAAGGACGATACTGCATGCGGTCGATAGATCAAGTACAGATCGCCTTCGGCATGGGTATTGTTATAACTGAGTTTTGTTTCAAATGACGGTCTTGGTCATGCCGTGAACTCGTGAATTCTTTAAAACATCAGCATGAAACCCTCGTTTTTTATAGACAGCATCTAATATTTCGATTTCTCTACGTTTTATTATTCAATAAAAATGACAAATTTAATTCAAATTTAAAAGGTTTCATAGACACTTGCTTATTTCACAAAAAGAAAATCGCTGTTACATGTATAACTACATTATTTTTAGGTATCTGGACACTGTGACATCATTTATAAAGAACTACCCTGAACTATCCTATGTTAATGTAAAATTAGTTGATGTCCTTGAAAAGCTGTGATCTCGTATCGACATTTATAAGAGGAGTTCAGTAGATAAGTTTTACAACGGACAGTTCGCATTCTACAGTGTGTTAAGGAAGTTCGAAGGCATTACAATATTGCCCATAACTGTAGAAATATCATTCATGAAATCTTTAACTTGACAGGTTTCAAGAACTATTCCACATTATAGGATCCACAATGTAACAACTTTTATGACCTCACTTTATCGTAATAAAATTAGCAGTTCCAATCCAAGGTGTCAAAGAGGCCTGCTATTTATTATAGATTTTACGCATATAGGTGTACCATATTAAACTGTTATGTATTCTTATTCCTTAGTAAATCATCATTTTAAAACTAACTTTAATGATAGAGATTTAGTCAAACAGTATTTTATTAGCTTGTAAGGAATCGTAGACATAATGCACATTTTGACAGATGATTCATCGACATAAAAAAGCAGATGAGGCATTAATATTTTTCAAAGGGTATGGGGTTAATGAATTAACATCTGAAATAAAACTTGAAATAAAAAAATGACATAAAATCATTTATATCATGAAGTGGGTCTTATTCAGAGAAGGGAGACAAGAATAAAATATCGAAATAGTTATTGTGTATCTGCAAATTATTATATATTTAACATTTTACCACCAAAAAGTCAAATTATGCAAATGTGTTGATAGAATAGCATTTCTACTTCAATGATGCATCTAATTGACATGAAAATTCGGCTCAAGTCAAATATAGGGGACACATGGCAAATTCTTGCTTCAAAGTGAGATGTCAAGAGTGAGGGGCGGGGAACACAAGAGGGAGGGGGCGGGGCCAATAATGACAGAACGTACGACAGTAAGACATGACACCACGACAGAGGAGAGATGTCTAAGTGCACACATTATGATCGACGTTGACGTCAAGAATAAAGGGCGGAGTCACAAGAGGAAGGGACAAAGAATCAACGAACGACCGACATGACGACGTGTGAACTAGGTAGACTGGACTGGGAGCTAATGTGAGAAAAGTAGGTAGACAGGTCGACAGGTCGACGGAAGTTAAGTAGTCGCAATGTATCATGATAGATAGTAAGGACAGATCGCTCCTACAGCCGAATCGAACAGATCTGCAGGATATGGAGGACACACCATGCTTCTGAACGGAGAGTGACGGGACGGCAGAGCGAAGGAAACTGTAAAACGCAAGGTATTATGGTGTGATACGACAGACGGTCACGACAGCTGGCGATATCAATGTTCACGCGGAAACCTTTGCAAGGTCGGTCATTCATGTGAAGATAGGGAGACAGGTCGACAGGTCGACGGAATTTGCTGAGATGCAATGAATTGTGGTACCAAATAACAGGAAGTGGAGTGACGGTAGTTAGTGATGAAAGTTCGAACCAACAGACGACCAGAACAGATCAGGAGTCTATGAAAGACTGGCCATACTCTTGGAGATGGGTAGACAGACCAACCGGCCGCCGAAAGTTGAATTGACGCAATGTAGTATGAATGATGGTAATGGCAGACCTAACCAACAGACCATTTGATCAGTACTGCAGGATATAAAGGACATAGCATACCACTGAAGGTAGGTAGACAGGTCGACAGGTCGACGGAAGTTGATGAATCGCAAGGTATCAGGGTGTGGAACAACACAGAGTCACAGCAGCTGACAGTGCAAACAAACGTACAGTGTATGAAAAAAAGGCCATATTACTGGACCTTGGTAGACAGGTATACAGGTCGACGGAAGTTGGACAGGCGCAATGTATTATGGCAGATAGTAATGACAGATCGCTGCCACAGGGCGACGGAAGGCGATTAGACACAATGCAGTATGGTTGACAGTAATGGCCGACAACAGAAACACATGAAACGAACAGATCTGCAGTATACGAAGAACATAACATACCTTAGGAGGTTGGTTGACAGGTCGACAGGTCGACGGAAGTTGCTAAGACGCAATGAATTATGGTACATGATAACAGGAAGTGAGGTGACGGAAGGTAATCAAAGAATACCGCACCAGGAGGCAACCGGAACACGTCTGGAGTCTATGAAAGGCAGACCGAACTCCAGCAGAGGGGTTGACAGGTCGACAGGTCGACGGAAGTTGAATAGACGCAATGTACTGTGGTTGATAGGAATGATCTTATGCACCAAGACACGATATGATCAGATCTCCAGGAGCAGAAGGACTTTCCACACCTGTGAATACGAAGAACACACCATTCCTGGGATGTTAGGGAGACAGGTCGACAGGTCGACAGATCGACGGAAGTTGCTAGGACGCTATGTATTATGGTACCTGAAAACAGTAAATGATATAATGGTAGTTAGCGCTGGAAGAACGCACCAGCAGTCGACCAGAACACATCCGGAGTGTATGAAAGAAAGACCAAACTCCAGAAGATGGGCAGACAGGTCGACAGGTCGACGGAAGTGGGTTAGGCACAATGTACCGTGGTTGGTAGTAATGATCGAGCCCACCAAGACACGATTTGATCAGATCTTCCGGAACAGAAGGCCATACGGAACCTGCTGAGGTAGGTAGACAGGCCGACAGGTGGACGGAAGTTAAGTAACCGCAAGGATTTATGGTACTTGATAACAGGAAGTCAGGTGACGATAGGTAATCGTGAAATACCGCACCAGAAGACGGCCAGAACACGTCTGAAGTCTATGAAAAACTGACCGTACTCCTGGAGATGGGTGGACAGGTCGACAGGTCGACGGAAGTTGAATAGACGCAACGTATTATGGTCGGTAGAACTGGCCGACCGCACTAACACACGGTTTGGCCGGATCTGCAGGAGCAGAAGGACTTACCACACCTGTGAATACGAAGAACAAACCATTCCTGTGATGTTAGGTAAACAGGTGGACGGAAGTTGCTAAGACGCTATGCATTATGGTTCCTGAAAACAGGAAATGATATAACGGGAGTTAGCGCTTGAAGAACGCTCCAGCAGACGACCAGAACACATCTGGAGTCTATGAAAGAAAGACCAAACTCATGAAGATGGGTAGGCAGATTGACAGACAGACGGAAGTGCATTAGGCACAATGTACTGTGGTTGGTAATAATGACCGAACGCACCAACACACGATCTGCAGGAAGCAGCAGGACATACCATAGCCTGGAAGGTCGGTAGACAGGTCGACAGGTCGACGGAAGTTGCTAAGACGCGATGAATTATGGTAGCTGAAACCAGGAAGTGAGGTGACTGGCGGTAGCGATGGAAACAGGCGGTCTGCAGCCTAAGAAAACACAGCCCATATTTACTGAGGATTTATAACAGAAGATAGCACCAGCAGACGAGGTGAACGGACCTGTTAAGAATGGCAATGGATTGTTGGCGGTAGCAAAGAATGTTATCACCCAAAATGCACTGCAACGCTACAACTTCCGTCAACCTGTCGACCTGTCTACCTCAGTTTCCTAGAATGTCGTCTCAAGTACTGGAGTGGACTCTATAGGCAGAGCACCAAACTGCTTGAGGAGATGGTCCAATAAACCGGAAAAGTAACAGCAGTGCAATGCACCATGGGTGTTTACATCTTTTACAACCACCCAAAATCCCTTCAGATAGATTTAACCTCCGTCGACCTGTTTGGTGTTTTAAATTGCCTTGTGTCCCCTATACTTTACCAACACACGATCTGCAGGAAGCAGCAGGACATACCATAGCCTGGAAGGTCGGTAGACAGGTCGACAGGTCGACGGAAGTTGCTAAGACGCGATGAATTATGGTAGAAGCTGAAATGTCACAACCGATGAGACCAGAGACGATGAGAAGAACAGAGATTTTACGTCCGTATCAACAGTTTTTGAGCCGTAACATGATGATGGTTGGATTGAAGTGAGAGGGTGTGCGCAAAGGAACATCGCATTCAAATGAGGCCTACTACGAATCGAACTTTAGTAACTGCTACTTTGTCTGAAGATACAAAGAAAGTGCGATGGTATCTACGGTAATGACGACATGAGCTTACTGAGGATCAACGTAAGATCGGGCAGGCGTTAGTCTTGCAGCAAGATGAAGAGCGGCGAAGACAATTTTTTTTCTTGCACATACTGGATATTTGGCCGTAAAATGATTTTGGGGGATATATCATCATTTTAACTGAAAATGATGATTCATAAGAAGTACACGCACCGAAAAAGGCGATGAAAATACACAGCATTTGGTTGAACCAACGCTAATGAAAAGCAAAACAAGAACTAACCCTAATGTCTGTCAAAATGAAGTCCTAAACCTAATGTCTTTATACATGACAACATAAGGCGAAAACATCGCCTAGACATCAGAATGCACGTGACCTTTTGTACACGAAAACACACACCGATGTACACTGGCGCCTGCTGTAAGCAAAAGGGTGTAACGGACAAACAGAACAAGATACACATACTCTCTTAGCCTTCGCAAGAGGAGGGCAAAACAATAACTAACCCTAATGTCTGACGAAATGGGTTAAACGAATCGTCGAGACAGTATTTCAGTCTACACCAGATCGCCTCCCAACGACAAAGGAGAAAGTAGACGAGAGAAAAATGTACAAACAACCCCACCCGCAACTGCTGGAAGCATTGTTGGCGCTTGTCCTGCTAGTAGCTAAATCAGTAGGACGAACCGCCACTAGAAGCGAAACCCAGAACCATTGCAGCACCTGACCACACCCGCCAGAGACAGAAAAGTACAGTGTAAGGGAACGGAGGTAAACACGTACATTGCCCAGTATGTACAGGCAGCCATTACTGGCATGTTTGCTGTTATGTGCTGGAAGAGCACGGCCGTCGACCAGCAGTCAGCAAAGGAAGCCCCGACCTCGATTTTTATCCTGTAACGACGGAAAGCCAAGGTGCGTACAACTTGCGGAAGTAGATGCAGGTGACTGCTGAGCAGAGATCAGCATTCGGCACAGCGCACGCTATGGCGAACCGTTATATGGAAGCCTATGTCGCCGTAATTGCAGCTCCTAAACACGTAGTGGGCTACGTAATGTAGTTCAACAATCCACTCAAGATCTCAGAGCAATCTTCATGAAAACAGAGGTAGACAGGTGTGCAGGGGTACGATAGTTGGGAAAAGGCATTGCTTAATGAGTGGAAGCAAGAAAAATGCTAACACTCACAATGCATTGCTACTCTTCAACTCCCGACGACCTGGCAACCTGTTGACCTATGTCTCCAGGAAGAGAACATAAAAATCAAGGTGTACAGGATGACAGGTCGACGGAAGTGCAAGGGAGGCGAGGGATTGTGGGCACTAACAATCTGTGCCCACACCTGAAATGCGTTACAACGCAGTAACTTCCGTCAACCTGTCAACCTGTCTACCTCCGATGCCCAAATTCGTGCTCCACGTCCGAGAGAGGGGTCCGTGCGCAGATGAACTGCCAACTCAAGAACAATGGGCAATAAACGGAAAAACAGAGATGGACAGGTTGACAGGGCGACGGCAGTCCAGAAGATGCATAGGATTGTGATGGATGCCAGAAATTGTGAACATATGGCATCGTTAGTGAAGCCCCTAATAACTGAGTGAACCGGATTTGAAGCTCCAAAATGGAATCCAGCACTTGAGGCAATGAGCGGAAGTTCAAGAGAGACAAGGGTTTGAGGGTGCTAACACTCTGTGCTTACACCCCAAAAGCGTTGCAACGCTGTCACTTCTACCAACCTGTCAACCTGGAGACTTACGGCTGATGAGAGGAAGTCCAAAGTCACGATGTGAACTCAAGATGCATGTCAAGAGCTCACTACTCGTGCACTTGGACCAATAAAGCGGCCGGGCCGGGTAGCGCAATCGGTAGGGCACCTGACTCGTAAGTCAGAGGTCCTGGGTTCGAATCCCGGTCTGGCCACATACTTTCGTTTCTCCTTCCGCTGATTCAAGAAGGGCAGTTGTCAGTTACTGGCGAAAGTATGTGCACTTAGTACTGGTTAACCGCTTAGAGGTCTAAGCCTGCCCAGGAATAGTGTGGTTAGGTTAACTGACCGTCCCGACATGACCTTAGTTGTTTACCGTGGACGTTAAGCATCAAATCAACTAACCAACCAACCAATAAAGCGGAGAACAGAGAGGGAAAGGTTGACAGGTTGACGGAAGTTAAACAGCCGCAATGTGTTGTGGGTGCTAACAAACTGTGGTTACACCGGATATTGCGTTGCAATGGTTTAATTAAACAGGAAGCGGGTAAAACGAAGGAGAAGAAGCTGACAGGATTGTGGAATTGACAGCGTTGCAACGCACGTTGGGTGTAAGCACGGACTGGTGGCACCCACAAGCCCTTGTCTCCCTGGAGCTTCCGTCGACCTGTCAACCAGGAGACCGATGTCTTCAGGGTTGACACGCCAAAGAGCGGTGCGGATTCCAGAAGCAATCCAACGACCGACTCATGTACCTGAACCAATAATTAAGAAAAAGGAGGCGGACAGGTTGACAGGTTGACGGAAGTTGAAGATTTGCATTTTGTTGTGGGTGCAACCAATCTGTGGTTACAGCGGAAATGCACTGCAATCGGCGAAAAGGAAGCTGGGAAGGCGGAGGAGAAGAGATAGACAGATTGGCGGTAGTAACAGCGTCGCAATGCTTTTTGGAGATTCACTTTTGTTTCCGCTACCACCCGCAATAGCGTGACCCTCTTCCACTTCGAACAGGAAACCGGAAGTCAGAGACGAAAACTGTACAAGTTTGACGGACGGTGAACCGATGCGATCCTTTGTGAGCGTTAGAGGGACAATGAAGGGGAAACTGACGGCAGGAATGATTGTAAACCCCCAAAGTGCATTGCAACGCTGCTACTTCCGTCAACCTGTCAACCTGTTCACAACCATAGATTCTACGCTGCCACACACAATGCATTACAAATCATGATGGGGCCGCTAGAAGCAATCCAACGACCGACGCCTGTACCTCAAAGAACGGAGGTGGAGAGGTTGACAGGTTGACGGAAGTTAAAGATTCGCATTGTGTTGTGGGTGCAAACAGTCTGTGCTGACGACGGAATTGCACTGCAGTGGGCGGAAAAGAAAATGGAACATGTAAGACTCGTGCACTGACGAGGGACAATTGGTGCAGTGTCGTTAATTCTTTATTTGTTGGCCCCGCCCCTGTTTCTAATGGACCCGCCTGACAAGGTAGGCGGCATCGCAAATGATAATTTGCATACGTTAAGACCGACCCACTGAGAAGAAGACATGACGCTTGGTCGGGCGTTCTGTGATTGTTGGCTCCGCCCATAAATCGTGATGGACCGCCCATTTGTATTGACACAAATGAAAAGCATAAAGGGTTTCCTGGAAAGGCTTGGAGGCACGAGGCAACACGGACTGTATTCTGTCCTCCTGAATCTGACGACCCCGCCCCTCCGTTTACTGACCCCGCCCATAACGGGCGTCGACCCGTAAAACTACCTTGTGTCCCCTATACTTTACTTGAACCAAAAATTCGTTAATTACAGGGGTTTTGCTCCAGTAAAGAGTATTTCAAGAATTTCCTAAACAATGTCATATGCTGACCTACTTTGTTTCAAAACAACGAGATTTTAGTGCAAAATTCAATGAAAAAAAAAGTGTAATCTGTCAAGAGTGATTTTGCAAAACAATATATAAACGAAATTCAGATCAAATGTTTATGCTCGATGTGAGAAGATATCTAATAACAAGACACTAAAAGAAATCTGCAAGATGCCTCTGTGTTTACAAATACTGAAATAGATTTTATCCCTACCCCCCTAAAATTTAAAGTTTCGATTAAATCAGAAATTCCGTAGTAACCGTCGGAAAATAATAAAAACTAAATGAAAAAATCCCGATAATATTTCCTGCAATACCAGTACTTTAACATCTCTTCTATTAGTTTTGGAAGACCAAGCTCTTAAGATGCTGATCTCTGATGCAAATCAAAATTTTGTCTTCTGTATTAGTCAGCCCTGAAGAGGGTGTGTCCATGGCAATTTAGATTTTCTCGTCGTTTATAAATCAAAACAGAATTTATATGTTGCATATCTTGGTAGTGCTTCCTATATCACACTTACAAAGTTTTGCCAAAATTATACCATTATTAAGTTTTCAGTGTAAGTTTAAATACTGTCTACGAACTTTCTTAACACCCTGTAGTCTGCAGTAATTGTGCCCCTTACTTGTCGACTTATTTCTTAATGGGTAATAGACAGAGTTCAAATGCAGGCAAAAATCGGATAAAGGTACATAGATGATGTTATGTCCTTGAATAATTACATTCCTTTTGAATTTCTTTATATGAACCTATTTCGGAGAAACAGTGTTCATACTTCCATGAACAACAGTCGGTCACGCGACGTCGTTGGTGCGCAATGTCACTTGTAAAGAAACGACGCCATTGGACGTTGTAACGTTCTACCGCGGTTAGGTCATGGTGACGGCCGTTTAAGGTCAGAGGCTTACCTAATGGTGAGAGACAGCTTGACGTCGTAAAATTTACAAAGGTGCTCTTAAAAATTCGGAAATGATGTTCAAAATGATTTTTTAAATTACATGTAGCTATTAGAGTAGATTATTTTTTCTGAAATTCATGGAAGTATGAACACAATGGGCTATGTGCAAAGTATGTGACGCCCGACTTCCATGAACATTAGATAAATGAAATTTAATTCTTAAATAATGCACCTTATTTCAGAGTTTATTGACTTCATTTGAGCCGCGACACGAGAAAATTAAAAAGTGGTTGTGCCCCTAGCGCAAACTGATCATCCTAAGCATTTGCTCAGTCTGATCAGAGTCTTTCCTTATCGCTTAAAGGGAAGCTAAGGGCCAAAGCTACCTTCATGCGGACAGCGAATACTCTGTTCAGACTGGGCGGATGCCCAGGCTGATCTGAGTCTGCGCTAGACGCACAACCACTTTGTTGGTACACTCGTGTCGCGGCTCATTTATCCATGTTAAATTGAATTAAGGACATTCTATTTCACCTGTCTCATACTAAGGTTGCTATCTCTATATTGTCAACGGAAAGCTAGTTACTTGGCTTTGTGACAAGAGAGACGATTTTCGCTTTTGTTTTTGAGAGCGGAATGAGGGATTTAATTCTATTAATTCTTAGTCACTGCCTGTCTTTTTACTTGAACTTTCCAAAAAAAAAAAATCATTCTAAGTAACAATATTCATTTGGCACCAGCATATGTAGATTATTTGGCACCAGCATATGTAGATTATCCTCAAGGCTACCCGGCAGGCACATGACGTAATACTGCCGTCAAATGGACGACCATGCGGCGTAACGGCGTAGCATCAATGTAAGTTTCGTACGTTCTTGCTGCACCGATGATCCCCTTCCTGATGCCCTTGTCTCGTTTTTTGAGAAACAAGTGTTGTGGTGGCTCGGTTGAGGAGCCTGTGCTCGCTATGGTAGGCGTCTCTTACCTGGTGTCTGCAGATTTTTTTCTCGCAGAATGCGTTATTAAGTGTGGCTCGAACGGGGCTGGTCGTTGTTTGCCGAGACCTTACTATCCCCTTTTTCTTTCAAGCATTATGGGTTTTGAGGTTTAACGACACTGATGAAGTTAAATACAGAAACGCGCGCCTGTCGCACTGAATTCGGTATTATTACGTTTATATAGAAACCACAAGGCTGACATCGCTGCTAGTGGACAATTTGTCCCTGCTGATACCATAAACTCACTCAGAGTTTGGGTGTGTATATTCTGGCTCTTTAGAAACGGTGTCACTACTTAAATACTGATTAGAAGAAGCCTTATGAACTTATATTACTACGTAATAGGTAATTTTCTAAACTATTCTATCACTTAGACCTTAGCGGAGGTTGACTACTTCCCTTTTGGATTTACTTATTCATTTATTTATTTATTTGCTTTATACATTCTTGTCTCATCGATTACCTCCTTCCTACTCGGTCGATGGCGATGCCTGCGCTCGCTCTGATAGGCGTCTCTTTCCTGATGTTTGAGGCTACTGGTTTTTCGCGGAATAAGTGTGGCTTTAAAGGGGCTGCTCCTTACTCGCCGAGACCTGCCCATCACTTCTTCTCTTTCGAACGTTTTGTGTTTAGCGTCTGCGTATTATCTGTTGTACTACTTTTGTTATAGTTACATTTAGATTACAATGTAAGTAGTCTTTGAGATTTAGCATTGGGGTCACTTAAATCAGATTCTTTCAGATTTTAACCTTAGTAGTGACCCAATACTAAAGAACAAAATAAACACTGAAACACCGAGTGGCTTGGTTGATAATATCCTTGGGGACAGTGATATCGGCCACATGGTTTAAATATTAATATAACTATACCGCATTAAGTACGACAGACCGCGTTTCTGTATTTTACGTTTTCAGTGTCACTGAACCCAAAATGTTTGAAATAAAATAAAAGTGATGTGCATGTCTCGGCGTGCAACGAGCAGCCCCTTCCAAGCCACACGTCATGACACAGTCCCCGAGAAACAGTAGCTTTAGACATCTGGTAAGAGACACCCACCAGTTCGAAAGCTGGCGTCGCCAGTCGAAACACCTCAGTAGGATTTAAAACTGATTTAATAACCTTATGAACTTATTTCTGGTAAAAGTTCTTAACGGTCCTAAAACTAAGACTCACTTGTCAAAGCGACATGAATCAGAGTGGAGGTTGACTTCCAGAACTTTCGGAAGTTCTGTTTTTATTTTTTGCTGTTTGTAGTTTCTTGCTGCAAAGATCATCTACTTTCTGATGCCTTGTCTGTGCTGTTTACCCAGACACAAGGGTTGAGGTTTATCGATTGGGGACGCCTGCGTTCGCTCTGAAAGGCGTCTCTTACCTCATGTCTCCAGCTTCTGTTTCTTGCGCAAGTTAGTATGGTACGGAGGGGGTTGCTTGTTGCCTGCCGTCACCTGCCCATTACATTTTTTTTTCTCACGTGGAAGTCCCTAATTAATGTTGTTAGAACTTGTGGTCCGACCCATTTGTCAGTTGTCTTTGGCAATAAAACATGTTTAAACTAAACCTTCTTCTTTCGAACATTAAGGATTTAACGACACTGAAGTAGTTCAATACGGAAACGAGTGCCCATCGCACTAAATTCGGTATGATTACGTTTAGAGTGAACCCACTGGGCCGATATTGCTGCTGGTGGTCAATTTGTCACCGAGCATATCATCTGACCAGTTAGTCAGTTGTTTAATTTTTGTCAGGTTCTTCAGCAAAGGGGCCACTACTTAAATACTGAGACAAAATAACCCAATGAACATACAGTCAAACCTGTCTTAAGGGGTCACCCAAGGGAAGCCCAAAAATTGGCTGCTTAAGACAGGTGACCCCTTAATACAGGTTCATTTGCACTGTATTTTGGTTCTAGGGACCCAAATAAGGTGGCTGCTTAAGGCAGGTGACCCCTTAATAGAGGTGACCACATAAGCAGGTTTGACTGTATATCGGGTAAAATTTCTAAACTAGGGTAGAGTAGGATAACTTCGGACATGGGGGTAAATTCGGACATACCATTGCAAACAGTGACTATCCAGATGAGACGGCTCATAATGAGCCGTCTCATCAAGATTTTCACTGTTTGGCCAGTTATTTTTGTTTTAGTTCCAAACAATTGACATATAAAAGAAACAATGTCACTAATTGAATTTACCCGCTGTCCGAAGTTACCCGACTCTCCCCTAGTCTAAGACTAAGACTGATTGTCATTGTGACAAGAATCTTAGCAGAGGTTTGCTTCCAGTCCGGTTGGTTGTATCGATGATGTCCTTTCTGATGTCCTTGTCTGTTCCGTTTCCCCAGACACAGGTGTTGAGGTGGCTCGGTGGAGGATGGCTGCATTCGCTTTGGTAGGCGTTTTCTATCTGATGTCTGCAGCTACAGTTTCTCAAAACAGACAGCAGCCATATCATGAACTATTTTCTTATAAAATTTGCATATATTTGAAACACGAGACTGTACTTGATAATTAAAATGTAAATGCAAATTGATACATGTAACTACGAGTATTTCAGTAGACTTTTATGCTCTCTCTATATATATATATTATAATTTGCAAAGAAAACAATAAATCTCACTGATAGCTGTGGGTTATTTTTGAAACAAATATAAACCGTCAGGAATTCCCTCGGCTGACATGGCTGCGGCACGATATCGGTGGGGTTTTTAAGTCAGAGAAGGTATCTTGATAGAGTCAACTGACTTATTTATCATGCATCTGCTGCAAAATACCACCTGATAACAGGGATAAGATGTGATTTCATGTCACTGTACAACTGCGCTTGAGCGAATGTTATCAGGCGATGCCTTTAGAAGCGATCTCTGAAGACGATTGGCTGTATACCGACGTTGGCCGTGTTATCAGCATTCGATTGGTTGAATGACGTCACTGACTCACGTCATAACGCATTCGTGACGTCAGCAACTTTGCTTTACACTTGTTCGAGTCTCTTTAAACCTTAAACCATCTAATGATGCATACCATGTTAGTGTCTTTTGATATCAAGTTAATCAGGCTCTGCCAAAAACACGTCGGACTGGCTCGGCAAGCCTCGCCATTCCTACGCTGATTCTGGTCTCGCCTGATAAACTTGATATTCTCAAACAGGAGAATCACTGGGTTTATTGTCACCTTTTGCTATATACGGTTCCGCTGACGCGGCGCCGCTGAACGAATTCTGCGATCATACATGTCAAACCGACGAGTTTTCGAGTTACCTCCTCAAATGACAATTTTGCGTTCGGTTATCTCTTTAATATACTGATGTATGTATGATGGCATTTTTTTTATGAGATACAGATTCCCAATTCAGAAATTTTTTGGCACCGGGGAAGAAATTGCCCGCAGCTGTATATAGACTGACTTTGCAACAATTACAATTGAATTTGAATTAAAAAAAAAAAAAAGGTTGTTTTGTCTGTCAAATGTCTGAATAAATTTAAAAACTGACTAAATAAATAAAGCTTTGGGACTTGTGAGACTGTAAATTGTTTAAATTGAGTACATTTATACCCCCAAAGCTACCTAGCAGTCTCCTCAGTCAAAGCATCGGCAGGCATTACAAATTTTGCCTACTGTAACTACGTTCTTTGAATGAAAGACGCTTGTATCCGTAATGCAAACACAAATCGTCCGCAGTCATGCCCCAGTCAGACAAACACAATACGAATTGGGCGGATAGTTGCGGACTTATAGTCCACATAATTTTTAGGCGTGGTCTCTCTCCGTATCGTATCCGTATTGTATCCGCATGGTCCGCATAATATGCCACCAAATTTGGAAAAGTTTAAATATTCAGGCATGGACGAGTTAGCCATAATGATCCGTAACTGCAGGCATTTATCCGCATTTATCCGTATCTAATCCGTATCTACTCCGCATCTCGACCTATCGTTCCGCGGTCCATTCAAAATTTGTGGACAAATACGGTTTCATGCGGATTGCAACGGTTAGTTACGGGTCTCTTTCTGCGTATTGTTAGGCGTAAAAATTACCTGTGTTTCCACTAACATGCTGAAAAAAATCTGGTCGGTAGGTAGGAAAAACTTTTTTATTATTTTTTTTTTTCTCCTGAAAAAAAAAAATAGAGTCGGGACTGTACTTTTTATGTTTTTTGTGTTTTTTTTTTTTTTTGGTACATATATTTTGTTGATTAAATTGTATTTTTGAGACTTGCACTGTATATGATAATTCATCTTAGATGCTCGAATGAGTCAAATCTGTATTTTGGAAGGTTCTAGATGCCAACAACTAGAAAAAGGTAGTCAATAATCGAAACTACTATGGGAAAATGCAAAGACGAAACTGGATAGGCTCGGAAATTGAAAATGGTAGGGTCGATGTTTTAATTTTCATTTTGTTCTTTTATTGCTAAAAATAGCAGAGTCGGGGGGTCTAAAGCAGGGTCGGTCGGGTTAGTGGAAACACGGCTATTTTTTTGTAGGCCTTGCGGGGTAATGCACCCGTCAGATTAGCTATTCGCAATTATCCTCACCAATACGTATCTATTAGTATTGGTATGTAAGTTATCCGTATAGAAACGTATTTGAAGGTAAAAGTCCTTAAAACACTCCGAACGAGACCCGTAGCTAACCGTAATTGGAGGTAACGATCTGCGTGTAACCGCAACAGTCCACACCTTGGGGTGGGCCATGGAATGATAGGTCTATATACGGATTAGATACGGATAACATACGGATTATATATGGATAAATGCGGATAAATGACTTCTGTTACGGATCAATACGGTCTACTCTTCCGCGCCTGAATTTTGAAAATTTGGAATCGGATCCTGCGGACCCTACTGATATGATATGGACAGTTACAGACTCTGTGGATGCGATACGGACCTTTACAAATGAAACCGTACAGAAACGGATGAGCCATCCGTAGATTCGATACGGACCATGACGAATAAAACCGGATATATACGAACGGGCCATCCGTAGCATCACCAACACCTTTCCGCATCTAGAAGCAACACAAGGTAATGGAAGGTACGTGGTACGTATATATTCCTATCATACCTTATCGTATCGATTCATAGGGAAAATATCTGACAGCCGACATCCGCATTTATCCTCAACCATACGCATCTATAGGTAACTGTATCCGTAAATTAATAAAGAACATAGGCCACGCCAACAAATTCTGCGGATTACTGTGGATTTTTATCCACAACTATCCGCCCAATCCGTAATGTGTGTGTGTGGCTGGGGCATTAAAGACCTCCGGACATTGCAATGAATACTATTGGATTTTTCCGGCATCGGTTACATGAGCCGTGACGCAACAGTACCAATAATATGACATGTGCACCCAGCGAAGACTCACATCAGCCTTAGCAACCGCCAAGAGTTATCAGAGTCTTCGCTATCGGCACAGAGGTAGCTACACCTTCAGCAAAGACTATGATCGGACTGGGCGGATACCGAAGCTGATCTGAATCTTTGGTCGGCGCACATGCCAATTTCAAATTGTTGGTTTTGTCGTGTCGCAGCCCTTTTAAGCTTTTAAGCTTGGCGAGAGCTTAATGCACCTGAACTTTCAAACATAATGCAAAATCTTACTTCGAATGTTTTTTCGTGATGTTTAAATTATTTAAATTTCGTATAGTGCAATTTCTTCGCTGACCAAAGACACCCTTTTTTCAATATTTTAGCAGAAATATGTATTTAGTTCAGAAAGTGACGGGCGTGGTCATTGATTAAAATTCACACTTTAAAAAGAAAACCAGAATATGACTTTCTAGCTGGCAAATACCAATAAGACATTTTCTTTTATTAATTTATCTATTTATTTATTTTATTCTGATTTAACACTATTATTGTACTTTTAATTATTTTTTTTTACTTTTTGTTCTTAAAAAGGCAAGTGCTCAGTTCATACTGTTGCGTTATTCTGCTGTTTTACATTGTATAGCAAATTTGATACCAGAATGTGCAAGTGAGAAAGGGGTATAACACAACCCAGTATATATAAAACTGCATAAAACATGTAAAAGGCTAATCAAGAAATCTAAACTGTAGACTGTAACTGTATGCCAAATATAATGATTGTGGCTTTAGGTGGTCTTTAGATATTTTGTTCGCAATCGTGTTCCTATTCAAAATGCCAAAGTGTAAAAAAGAGGAATAAATCAACATCAACATTTATGAAAATTTGCTGAAAATGTGATCAGATCATCTACACCGATATGTAACTGTATGCCGAATATAAACATGCTAGCTTAAGCTGTTTTTCAGATATTTCGTTCACACGTTTTTTTTTCCTATACAAAATGCCTATGTCTGGAAACGGGGAAAATTCATTCGAAAAGTTATGAAATAGGCTCAAAGTCAATCAGTTCATTTACGACTTAGTCCAAACCTGCATAGCAAATATAAAGATCCTAGCTCATGAGGCTCTACAGATATTTGGTTCACAAGCTTGTTCCTTTACAAAATGCCTACTCCGAACAAGGGGAATAACTCAACTGAAATGCATGCAATATGCTCAAATGCTAACAAGTGCATTTACACCGTAGTCTGTAACGTATGCCAAATAACATAATCATATTTTAAGCAGTTCTCCAGATATTTCGTTCACAAAATTATTCTTATGTAAAATGCCTATGTTTGAAAAAGGGAAATAACTCAACCAAAAATTTACGATATTTGCTCAAACGTTCACCATTTTATCTACACTTTAGTCAAATCATGAATGTTGTGTATAAGGATCCTAGCTTACGCGGTTCTTCAGATATTTCTTTTCCAACCTTGTCCCGATACAAAATGCTTATGCCCGAAAAAATGGGAATAATTCAATTGAATATTTACGAAATAGGCTCAAAAAGTAATCAGATATTTTCTCTTTAGTTTGTAACTGTATTCTAAAAATTAGGAACCTAGCTTTAGCGGTTTTCCAGATATTTTTTTCACAAGCTTGCTCCTGTATAAAATGACAAAGTCGAAAAACGGGCATAACTTCTGAAGGACTATACCGGCAGAGGATAACTAAATATGGATTCGCTTATTCTCCATGTACATGCCACATATAAAATTTCAAGTTCGTAGCATATGCGGTTCTTGAGTTTCCCAGCTGCAAAAAAAAGCATAACGGACAGACGCAAAGACAGGCGGACGGAAGGGCAGGCCCAAACCGTTATGCCTCTTCAACTTCCTCGAAGTTGTGAGAATAAAAAAGTAAACTTCGTGACACCTGCGTGTATTCAAAAACCCTTTTCTTACCTTTCCCAATGAATAACCCACTAAAGAAGAATACCAATTCTCTCATCCTAAAATGACTGTCATTTAAAGCATACTGTACACATACATCGACTGCGGTAATACTATGTCTGTCGTAGACAAAGAAATTCGAATCTATCTTATACTGAAATTCAAAGTTTTCCAATAATTAGAAATTCGCAAAATAGCTTATATATTGATGCACCTTAATCAAAAGCTGCAATTTACCTTCACAAAATTTAACTATACGCCGAAGAGTCAACAGTTGCTGACAAAGAAGAAAAAAAAATGCAGATGCTGGTTGGGCTGGGCAGGTGAACACTTGGTCTGGTTTTGATAATGTACATGGCCTTTAAGCCACAGTCTCACTCTCACGTTTTGAGGGCTAGGTTTTACTACGGTTCAAAACGTGGCAAAGCGGCAGTAAACGCTGTAAAACGTAGTGAATACGTATTAGATGTAGCTAAATACGTGGCCTAGTTACGTTTTATTTAAAAAATGTCATTTTGATATGCGTAGCGTATACCTACTGAAACGTAGCAACACGTAGTTAAACGTGGTAAAAACGCACTAAAACGTATCCAAAACGCATTAAATACGTACAAAAACGTAACAAGAATAACCTAGGGGTCCTCTAAGCCTCAGTCGCACTGTCACGTATTGAGGACTGGGTTTTTCTACGTATTCGAAACGTACCAAAACGGGAACATGCGTATAAAAACGTAGTGAACACGTATTACATGTATATATACAGCTACATACGAGACCTAGCTACGTTTGAATTGAAAATTCAACTTCAGCGTACAACATACTAGACACGTAGTAACACCTAAATACCTACAAAACGGAGTTCATTTGTTGCCAAACGAAAGTCGGGAAACGCAGTACAACCTAGCTCTTAAAACGTGACAGTGAGACTGGGCCCTTACTCACAACATTTAGCATAACCGTAAAAATGTAAGGTTTGAAAATGATAGGTCTGAGGAAATAGTGCAGACGAAGGTTAGACTGCTCCTTCCCGGAGTAGGTTTATCAGGGTATGCACTGATAACCTTTCCATCTGGATCTTTTGGACGCATTATTCCATTGCGAAAATCAATTTGTTCTATATAATGACAATTACCGTAACCTTTTTAGGTGTCCATTTTTTAAAATTTCCTATGTAGGAAACTAAATAAAATGGGACACCTAAAACGTAGGAAATAAACAAATGGGACACCTAAAATGTAGGAAATAAAAAAGGGACACATAAAGTGTAGGAAATTTAAAAAAAAAATGGGACACCAAAAATGTAGGAAATTTAATAAATGAGACACCTAAAATGATTACGGTAATTTCATTATCAATATCCAGAACCATGTTGGTTAAAGGATGGAAAACAACGCATGGCAGTACCTATGTATAATACACATGCGCATAATAACACCTCACACACGGCTTTTAAAGCCCCTGTCCCACTGTCACGTATTGAGAGATAGGTTTTAGTATGTTTGTAAAACGTAGCAAAAAGGCACTATACGTTGTAAAATGTACGGAATACGCATTACATACGGCTACATATGATGCCCAGTTACGTTTGTGTTGTACAGGAGATAACGGAAATCCCCGGAGTGACGTCATAGACTGGTCACGTGTGTAGATTGGTTGGCAAAAGATAGCGACAGACAGTGGTCTTCTATGGGATTTGGCTGAAAAATTAGCCCCTATAAAGCGTGTAAAATGTAATTTGAAAGGCTGCGAATAAATAACAACCGATGAAACAATTTCAAATATTGCCTTAATCGCCTGCCACACGTAAAAGAGAGTTATTTGATTACTAAAATTCATTTAATTACTCGGTTTGGACATAGACTGACTCGCTACGGATCTGATTGTTTCTCTTAATAAATACGACTGAAAAAAAAAAAAAAAAAAATAATAAAACAATAAAATGAAATGAAAATAAATCGGAAGTGCTGAAGATCAGTATTCTAACCATTTGGGCGACTAAGGCGATTAATAAGTATGATAGGGGTAATAGGAAATAAAACACAATAAAATATAGAAACTTGTTTCTAACGAGAATTAATTCTCAAGTAATAAAGACATATGGATCTGATCTATGGACAAGAACATTAAATAAAAACATAAAAAAATAATAGTTATGACTTCGTTTCAAAAGGGGATGTTTAAAACGCTACAAGTACAGAGAACCTTCTTTGTTTTGAAATGACTAGTAGTTAACACATTACTTACTTCGAGCTCATGACATCTAAACAAAAATTGTTGTAAACTGTAGCAATAATGAAGTCTGCACGTTTTTATTTCGATACTAGGGTCAAACAAAAAAAATTACATGAGTTTTAATTATTAGAAATAATATGTCTAGGAAACAGCTATGGAGCAATGGTTGTTTTGTTAAATTAGTAGCCTGATATAGATAAAAACTGAATTTCCATTTCTTTCTCTCTCTCTAATTACTTGCCCGTGATATTGTATGAAGGCATACGCGCATTAAAATAATCGAGTTTATTTGATGTATAAATAAGCCGCACCGCAAACATATTTGGTTTATTTTACACGCATGTAAATCTGAAATAGTCACTACAGGGCATCGGCGGCGTTTAATAAAAACATCCCTTATCAAAACATCCGCTAAATACCGGGTTCATTCATTTATAAGCAATAAACTACCGGTCTGAATTCAAAAAATGATGACGACAAAAATATTTTTTATTGGAGTATCCATGATAAAACGTACATCTTTAGGCACTTCGTGTGGTACCAATTTAGATGAATTATATGATTAAATGAAGTATATTAGACAATAAAACAATTTGTCATTGTAACTTTTTCAGCATCGTCATTAATATACAAATTCATCATAATGCGCAAAATACAAGGCATGATTAAATACATATTTTTTATAATCATCCCAGAAACGTTCAATATAGAGTGATTGACTATCGAACTTCTTGCCAACCAGCGCGGAAAATCCCCTTGAATTCCTTATCGATGACGTCAACGCGTTATCTTCTATTTTTCAACTCAAACGTTGAACTTTGATATATGAAGCATATATCTAGAAAAACGTAGTAAAACGTACTCAAAACGTACTAAAACGTAACCGAAACGCATTGACTGCGTGCAACGTGATAAGCGGGGCTATGAGGTCCGGTGTCACTGACACATAATGTGGGCTAGGATTTCTACGCCTTTGAAGCGTAGTAAAATGGCAATGCGCGTAATCAAACGTAGTGAAGACGTATTAAATACGGCTATATACAGCTACATACTCGGCTCAGGTAAGTTTTAGTTGGAATTTCAACTCAAACGTGGCATTTCGTTACGTTAAGCGAATATGGGCTGCAACTGTAGTAAAACGTAGTCTAAAAGTACTAACACGTAGACAAAATGTTTCAAATTCGTACCCATACCTAGAGGTGTTATGTTTACTAACAGGCGTTATCTACTTTTTCCTACGACTCACTACGTTTGGAGACGTTTTATTCTACGATTTATTAAGTTTTGGTAGGCTTTGCAATACCTACGTTACTTCGACAATAAAATTTAGGAAGCTAACTATTTGTTTCTTCTTCTCTTTTTTTCTGAAAAGGCAGAGAAAAGAAAGCTACTGAATAAAGGATAACACAATAATCAAAAACTTGGAAAAAATCTGATCCTGAGTCTTGATTATTGATACACGCCTTGCGCTTTTACGCCCTTTTCTATAGTATTTCTGTCGTATCAGGGCAACGAAAGCATACTAAAAACTGTGCTATATATGGAATCCCATTTAAGCTGGAAGACATTTCCGTCTCGAGCGGGAATCGAATGCAGAACTGCTAGATCAGCAGGCCAGCATTTAACCGACTGCCTAAGCTACTGGGGCTTCCTGCCGTTCTGAAAAGGTCATTTGAAACTTGATATTTTAATTATTGAAAGGAAGAAACAAAACTCACAACATGTTTGAACTGCTTCAAATCTTGTATTGTTAAAATATGGTGCATATCTTACATAAAATAGAAAGCACCTTAAATGCTTTTTTACCCCATCTTACAATCAAAGCTTATTTCTGAAAAGAAAAAAAAAAAAAGAAAAAAAAAAGGCTTTTCTTCATGACTATCGCTATAATTGATTTATATGTGTTTACGGGCCTTTCAAAAAAACTCTACTTATATCGAGCCGATTATGAATTAGAGGTGGGCAGCAATCGAAGCTCCTGCGGAAAATTGACCTTCCAAACCAACATCGGTGAGAGTCCTCATATCTAAGAGGCAGCGCTCTTATGCACTAGGCCATGGTAGCCCGCATATGGCTATGATCATATTACAGGACAGTCAGGGCAACAAACGACTTATTCTTACAAAAAAAAAAAAAAAAAAAAACATTCAATATCTACGGCGCAAATATATATATTTGTTTGCAATTTTATGTTTTTATGCCTTCCCCCTGGAAAAGTGTTTAAATTGACACATATATTTGTATAAACTTTTCAACGGAACTTCGGAAGGGACATTTTCGTACCGATATTTGTCAGAATAGAAACTGAAACAATAACATTAGAACGGAAATCAAAGCAACAAAAATCTCGTTCAAAGAACATATTGTATCGTTTAAACGACATATTTTGTCGTTTAAACGATATTAAACGGAATGGAAATTGAAACAAGAATTAAACCAGAAAAGAAATTAAATCAAGTAAAAAGAAAATGAATTTAACAAAAGTATGTCGTTTAAACGAAATTTTATCTACTTCTCATTTTTTCTATTAATCAGAACAGAAAATGAAAAAAAAGGTAAATAAAAAAATTTAAAATAAAATATATATATATGAGCCAGTCTCTGTGAAAACCGGGCTTAATGACATACAAACAGAAAAAAATAACTAACTGCATCTGTGAAAAGTATAAGCTTTTCTAAACTTTTCCTGAAAATTTAAGACGGTTACCATTATTCATTACTGAGATATAGACTTTAGAAGCACACAGGTAGTGCAGTTTCTTTATATGACGTTAGTAACGTCATGCAAGTATATTTTGACGTCAACGTCATAATGTTTGTTCGAATGCGCTTTCTTTGCTTGTTACACAAAATAACTCGAAAAAAAAGTGTGTTTGCTCATTTTCAAAGTGTATTTCATAGCTCACACATGACAATTTGCATGATTTAACATTCTTTCTCAAATGATAGGCTTTTGTGATGGTAAACTTTCTGTTTTCAGGGCTTTGGGGTTACCGTAGAATAAGCGTTGTCATGGCAACATATGTACGATTTCTGACTTGATTTTATCTGAATTCAGTGGCTTTCTGTTATATCTCAACTCCTAAGATATTTCCATGAAAATAAATAGAGGTCCGAAAAATCATTAATTTTGGTGTTTTTCATCCGTTCACAACGTAATTATTACGTATGTCATTAAGCCCGGGTTTCACAGAGAACGGCTCATATATATAAAGAAATATCTTTAAAAAAGATAATTGTCGAAGATGAAATTCGTTTTTAAACAACAACTTTTTAGTCATGTCAGGACGGATCCATCGCTTCCTGTGTATTATCAGTAATTTTGTAAAGTAAATGTGTCTTGTTCAAGGACAAACCATGAATTCCCGAGTGAGGATCTATGATGAATTTCTGTGGAAGAATTGGTTTGGACTAATATAAATAGGGAAACTGCAGGAGAAAAGTGAAGAAACACGAAAAGAGCTAACCATTTCTTCCAATTAAGCGAATGAGTGTAATCTTACACCATGAATAACTGATAGAAAAAGAATGCAAGATTTCTCTGGAAACATGTACAACCATCGTAAACTTTATACCCGAAATTACCAAAAGTACGAAAGCAAAGCGAAAGAATAATATTATCGTGGTCAGCCTTGGTCGAATCCGATTACAACTATTGTCTGACGATAGTATGTCATGGCAGAAGCGGGTCAACTCGGCCTGCTTTCTGTAAGCCTGGGGTCTTCACGGCTCCTGGGTCAACTCGGCCTCTATTCAACTCGTCTCTGACTCCCAGACTTCCACTAGTGGAAGCACTGTTTGTTTCCTTGTAATTTTAGTTAGAAATACATCAGTTGTTGATGAAAGAAAACTGATTTCTGGCGCGGCAGATCGGAAGCGCGGTGCGGTTATGGCTTTCATACTAGACCTTTAAATACTCGATTGGAAAACTCGAGTGCGCCTGATCTACGGCTGCTCAAACGGGTCATGAAATTTGCAAATACAGTTTTCGTCATTCGTTATTATTGAATAAAACACGTCTATCCGCAAATAACGGCGATTAAGTTAAAAAGGAAACGAGCCAGAATAAAGTTTATATTCGTAAAACGTCATTTTGAAACTGTTTCTTTTCACGAATGGTAGATTGTGTTTATTATCCCCCATACAATATAAAACCCGGATGCAGGTCATGCATGCTCTGATATGTCTACGACAAATAAATAAAGAAAATAAGAACGGAAATAAGAAGAACAAATATCTCGTTTAAACGACTATCACATCGTATAGGCGACAACTATGTCGTTTAAACGACTTATTATATCATTTAAACGCGATAATTGTTGTTTTGATATCTGTTCTAGTTTTATGTTTCTTTTCTGAAATATATTGTTTAAACGATATAATAAGTCATTTAAACGAGGTATTTACTGTTTACATTGGTGTTCGTAATTTCTTGTTTAAATTTCTATTCAGAAATATGCCGTTTAAACAATATAATAAGTCGTTTAAACGTGATATTTGCTGTTTTGTTTTCCGGATTCCGTACTTTTCTGTTTATAATTTTTTCTCTACAACTAATAACGATGTTTCACAGGAGGCTAAAGGAAACGAATCCGTAGCATGCACCTCCTGGCACCGAGCAAGTCCGTGGCAGCATGATGTCAAAGACATAAGTTAAACGGTAAGGTCAGGTGAAATTATACAACCGTAAAAATTCTATGTATCGGGCAGATAAATCTCAGCAAATGTGCTCACCCAAATCAGACTGATCCTAGATTAGTGTTTACTCTGCAATTCCATTTTCATCGTTTGGGCGCATTACTACACAAAATTCCCAAACTGTTCCATTTTTTGACACAATTAAGATAATTGTTTATGCGTCCCATTATAAGAAAGTGATGTTGGATTCACTAGCTTTGCCTTCTGCATTTTAGCTTGTCTCCTGCATATTTATTTGAGTCGCGACACGAGAAAACCAACAAAGTGGTTGTGCGCCCAGCGCTTAGATCAGCCAGGGCATCCGCCCAGTGTGATCAGACTCTTCGCTAAGCGCTTAAATGATAGCTAAGGGTCTAAGCTAGCTTCATGCGGACAGCGAAGACTCTGATCATACTGGGCGGATGCCCAGACTGACCTGAGTCTGCGCTGGGCGCACAACCACTTTATTGGTTTTCTCGCGTCACGGCTCAAATTTTGATTCAGCAGAGCCACACCCAGAATGTCACTCCCAAGTCAACATAATGCATATCTGGTCGAAGTAATGACAGCGGAGCCTGTGACATAGTTCCACAAACAAATCGCTAGGGTTTAATGACCCAAAGTAAGTATGTGATTTTACCTTGCAGTTAATGGAAGGATGCACAGCTGTTTATAAAGGCGTGGTTTACGGAACGGTGAATTCAAACTCTTTAGTTAGGCATCTGTGTTGCGCTTTATCTAACTTAAAAGCTATTCAATATTCATTTTCGTGAATAAATCACTCCTTGATATTTTGAGCTTGAAGGCTGAAGAGTGGATACCATTAGAAGCTCGCACAAATGTTAATTTTTAGAAAATGAAAGACAACTCTAGCATTTGAAAATAAGCATAAGGACACTGCTAAAATATTTAAAGGAGCACTATATCTCTCTATAACACTTTTTCAACATAACGAATAAATGAGGAAGGCACCGAAGTCTATTTATAGACATTGATGTCTAACATATTTAGAGGTTGTTGTCTTAAAAGAGACTCTCGGAAGTTCTGTACAGCACTCCTTTAAATATTTTGAGCAAATCCCTTCACCTTAAGAAATATTTTCTTTGTACTGTGCTTGCAATTTTGGTTACAATTAATAATAATTTGATACTATTAAACTGTTTAATCACTGTTCATTGTATCAAATCACATACTATATTAGAAATTCGAGAGCATAGAAACAGTATTTTCTGTTTCTATCTAAGTATATGTAGTATGGCCCGCATCTTGAAATAAGCTGTCATATTACGTTTATGCAAATACGCATGCCCAGAACGTCGTCTACAATTGCGCAGGCTAGTTACAGAATGCGTAGTTTGTTTCGAGATTTATATTATTTTTTTAGGATTTCACTGAAAAGATTGAATATGTCCTTAATGGACTGCAAATCAGCGGAGTCTCCTCTGAGCAGTGCTGTCTGTATATTTTTCCATGACAAAACTCATACTATGCTCATTGATTCATTTTTTTTGTGTGTGTGCGTCTTTGTCTTCTGCTCATTTAAAATAACGAAAGAGGCGCAGAGACAAACCGACACCAGTATAACCAAGCTTATAACCGTCCGCCGTGAAGACGCTTAGCACGCAGTCAAGAGGTACATGTAGATACACGATCAATGAAAGAAAAGAGTCGTGCTGACCTGACTTGTTATCGGAATTTTTAATATTTTATCTGTCAGTAAGCGTTTTATCCCGAGACCGATTTCAATACAGTAAATAACTCTAAACATTTCCACACTTTTACCCCTCAGGAATTCATGTAGTGCATGCATTTTACTTGTGCTGTTGGAAAATCTCATTTACCCAAGCAGGTAACGTTGAGTAATATTTGGAAACATGGGAAGTCTTTATAAAACGCCTCTCAGTTACATGATTGGGGCTACACTCATATATGTCCGACCAGTAACGAAAACTGTGGTACCGTAAAAAAATGGGACATCCGCAATAATTATTTTAAATATCCTAAAACTTTAACAGTTTGTTTTTTCATTGCAGAAATACGCCTAAAGGATGCAGTTGAATGACATATGATGTAGACCCTGACTCCTTTAGAAGCAGTCTGATCTAGATCGGCACTGTTTGTTCGGTTTTAACCTGTCTCAATATTTAGACTTTTATGGTAATTGCAATTCACCATGACAATTCAGTTTTCGTTAAATCATTAGGAATTAAGATGGATTGATACATCCCCATATGAGCCGCGACACGAGAAAACCAACAATGTGGTTGTGCGCCCAGCGCAGACTCTGATCAGTCTGGGCATCCGCCCAGACTGATCAGAGTCTTCGCTGTGCGCATGGAGGTTGCTTTGACCCTTAGCTACCCTTTAAGCGATTAGCGAAAGTCTAATCAGACTGGGTGGATGCCCAGGCTGATCTGAGTCTGCGCTGGGCGCACAACCACTTTGTTGGTTTTCTCGTGTCGCGGCTCATATCGTTCCGCCGGTTTTACGAAGCGAACCAACTTTTGTGTTTTTGCCTATGCTTGACTGTATGTAAAACGTCCTTCAAAACTGGATATGCTTTTAGAGGAAAGAACCTGCTCCTCTATGAGGACACTGGCGGTTTTACCTCTGACGTCACAAGTTGACACATTCTAGTTGCAGTTGATAATTTCCCATGTTTAAGGCAGTCCCATTTACACAGCACATATTATATCTGGGTAGTATAAATATAGTATCCGAACTCACTGTACCATCTCTTCCGGTTTTCATAGTGTTGAATCGAGAGTACTAAATTCGCTTATAACTAGTAGTCGGAAATCATTATGTTTTGAAATTTTATCCGGAATCTGCTGCGTCATTTATAGTTATTCAGCTTTGAAAATGTAAAGAGATAAGTTTAATATAATTTGTTCTTCGGTATTTTACTTTATTGCCCTGTACAATAAAAACCTCATGGCCGTCGCAGAAATTTTATTCCGAACAGCTAATTCAACATGAGTTTGTGTCGTGCAGAACCTAACTATCATCCTACTATCAAAACAAACAAACTGTAGATTGATAACACCTTCCATTTACTTTAAAGATTTTTATAATACATGTAAGAAAAGGCTCAAAATGGTTTTAGAATCATGCCAAGGGCAATTTGAATACTGTACACATTACTATCCCCCCATACACGACATTGTACAGGGCAATAAAGTAAAATACCTAAGAGCAACTTATTTTAAACTTATCTCTCTACATTTTCGAAGCTGAATAACTGTCATGGCTTATTAATATATCCAAACTTTGTCTTTGTACAAAATATGAAATGGAGGCTGGTCTCATACATTTTGAAAGTCCCAAAGGCTAACGATTTCGGCCTTTTTCATCGATAGCCGCTGGGTGTATGGGTATGCTTAACATAAATATATATATTCAGTGCAAGAACAGGTTAATTCTATGTTAACTGTTACATTATAGGTTTAGACTGTCCTATGAACATGTATATAGTTTTGTTATCTCAATAGAACTTTTAAATAATGAATTTTCTGGGGGCCAAATCTGGACTTTATCATATCAGGTCCTATAAGGCTTCCTGCACACGCAGTTCAGCTTACCAGAGCAATCCCTTTTGTTTTTACCTATGGGGATAACATTGTATATACTAAGTCTTGCAATATTATACAGTAACTGTTATAAGTAATATTTAGAGAATTGAACTCTACGAGTAATTGATATAACCTTCGAGGGGGTATCAATTACAGGTACAGTCAATTTTCTAAATGTTTTGTATCATGGTCCCATCAGAAACCAGAGTTTTCTTCCATGACTGTCTGTTCCAGAATGTTTATTGCTGTAGGTGCCATCGTTTAAATTAGCTCCTATAATCAAGTCTGGCATATTTATGTTTTTTGTAGCCCACTTCTTAACTTGGCTGATAGGCTAATTACGTCAGCCAAAAATTACAGGAAATTTCAACTTCAAATATGATGGTTTGGTACAGTCTACTTTGTCTGTTTTGTATTAAATGATGAATTCTAAGTCACTGTGCTTTAACACTGTACAAAATAATGTCTGATTGTGCATTGTTTAAATGGTAAATTAAACCTTGTTTATCCAACTAAGTTTCCCTGTTGTAGCAATCCAATAACATGTGTCTGAAAATTAAATCAATTTTAACAGCCTTTTTTGTCTTTAGTAGAATGAACTGTATGAACTGTGCGGTATTTTAAATACCGCACTATAGTTATTGCACGGCTTTGAATTAATCTCAGTGTAACTGAATGGAAATCTAAAGCTCTACCTACTCGATAGGATGCTGGTGTCTGGTGGTTATTAAAGTATTGCACACCAAATATCAAAGGAAAAAGTATAGGTCATGATACAATAGTAAATTCTGCATTCTTCACTTTGATAATATCTATACTAAATTCCAATTGTCCGTGAAAGGTAAAATCAGGTTGTCAGCAGAGAAAGGTAAAATCAGGCTGCACTTCTGTTTTGTTTTTTTTTAGTTGTTTCATGTGTTGTTTGTTGCTTTGTCTGTTTTGATACATGGTTTGATACGTTAAGGCTAGCCCTGACATAAGAAAATAAAATAGGTAAAAATATTATGTTTAACGCTTTTCTCATGATTTGTTTTTATTGTCTGAGTTGGTGTTTTTTAGTCTGTTGTGTGGGCGGTGGCAGTTTTTGTTGGGTGGAGCAACTAAGTATCTGATGATCCTAGACACAACAAAGGGCAAGGTTCATCGACCGCAAACCGGTTAAGCCCTCCAGTAATTTCGTCACTGGCCGTCCCAAGGCGGCAGTTCTGTTTTGGTTCTTCTTGGTTGTCTTATGTGTTGTTTTTTGGTATGTCTGCTGTTGATATTGTGTGTGATGTTAGGGCTAGCCTGTTGACAACCTACATTGGAAATGACTGTTCACATGACTGCCGCTGAGGATGTTTCTAGTTGTGACTAATTTTGTGTTGTCCTGTTCCTACATGGTGTCTTGGGTGATATCTGGGATTAAATTGTGTCAGTTTCAGAGAATTTTCGACTTGATTTAGTTAATTATTATCGCATTCGATTAATCAACTAAACATTCGGTAGAATGAGATTTTCCCGCTTTCATAAACGTCAGTATACAAGTTAACATGCTTGTATAACCTTAGAAACAACAGGATTTACCTTAGATACCCTTTAAGCCCACACCGAAGACTCTGATTAGACTGGGCGGATGCCCAGGCTGGTCAGTCTTCTCTGGGCGCACATGCCACTTTGTTTGATGTTGTCGTGTCGCGGCTCATTTTGTTTCCGCTGTTGACAGCATCCTATCTACCTGTAGGTGCGAGAACTATGTCAACTAAGGCCTGTTTTTGTTTTTTGGAGAACAACGCCGGAACACAGCCGTTACGAATAAATTCCTGTACACGATTCTAATTAGATGAATTTAACTTATTTTGCTGCTTCGTGGACCTAAAGGGGTCAAAACATAAACATCCAATCTACATCCAATATACATGTAGATATTTCAAAACAAACAAACGTTCTTGAATATCAAGTTAATTTGGTTTAATATTTTGTACTTGACACAAATATCCGCCATACTGTATACAGTTGTATTATATTAGGGAGAAGAACTCTATCAGCGCTAAGCGTTCGTTCTAATCCCAAGCCTGTATTTTATACTATATATATATATGTACGTTACAATTATTTCTAAAAAGAATGAAATATGTTTAAACCAAACGTAGTTCAACACTGGCATTGATTTATTCACTTCTTGATGTGAGGATTAAAGTATCCAAATATTTAAAGAAAAACAGTCATTATTTATATTACACTCAAAAGAAATACAAACGCTACAGTTTTTCAAAGCAAAATATATGGAAATACCGTTTGAAGTGTTAGATAGAGTCTATGGGTCCTCTTGTTCAACAGAAGTGCTAATCAGACCAACAGGGCATTGTTTGGAATGATCACCAATTAAAACAAGCACATGCCTGTAAGAAAAACATCAGTATCAACTTACTTTCACGTCAGTTACTTTTCAAGTTTCCGGCTTTTCTAAACGTACATGTAATGATTCTGCCCAGTCTTATCAGAGTCTTTGCTGTCCGCATGGATGTAGCTTAGACGCTTAGCTACCGTTTAAGTCCTTAGCGAAGAGTCATATCGGACTGGGTGGTTACCCAAGCTGATCTGAGTCTGTACTGGGCGCACAACCACTTTGCTGGTTTTCTCGTGTCGCGGCTCATATGTATTGACTGTGTGTGTGTCTGTTACCATAGACGTACCTTTCAATTGTAATGTTTGAGTTTCTACCGTTTTCTTCTTCCGACTTCCTAGGTGGGATGTGTTTTGTGAATTTACTTGCCATGGAAATCTATATTTATATATAAATTTATATGTACATGTATCCTGTTGTTGACAATGGCTTTTGCTTATTTCCTTCTTTCAAAAAAATAATAATAATGATAATAGTACAATAATAATAATAATAATAATAATAATAATAATAATAATAATTATTATTATTATTATTATTATTATTATTATTTTGATTTATTACTTGTTCAGATCCAATTATTTTTTAAATGAGTTTCAGTACTTTTTTTCATCTATTTATTTATCTATTTTTTTTTCATTTCATTATTGTTCTGTGCAGTTTCTTAAAAAAACTGATAGAAGACTATGCATTGACTTTACACCCCGCGACCTTTAATGGTTGATACATTTACACATATAAATGCAATATGCGGCAATTAACAATAAAAATATAAACACATACACGAAGGCACACTAAAAAAAAGGCTATAGTAACAAAGTACAAGCCATCGAAGACACTGAAAAAAACTCAAACGAAGAAACGGAGCAGTATATCCCCGACCACAGACAGACTCGGCTCAACACAGAGGCACCTTTCACCTGCACAATAAACATAACAAACGTACAAAATACAGAAAATAATCAAGACATATGTTTTCTATTTTTATTTTATTATACACGAACAAAAAAAGGGAAAAAAATAGGCAGATTCAGTTGACGTTCGTTATCTCAAACAATGATTCTAAAAGTAGCCTTTTTGATCAAAGATCATAAATTTGACGCATTTCCTATTTTTCTTAACACTTCCAATCCGGATATCTCAAACTACTGATATCTCGAAGCAAAAAATTTTCTGGAATCAGAAAATTTACTTTGAGATATCAGTAATTTGGGATGAGCTTCGACTTTGAGATATCACGAGTTGAATGTATAATGGTTTCCGCAGTGCTAGAACAGTAACAAACAGTATATGCATTAAAGGATTTCTTCATGGAACGGACAGTAGCCTAGATTACAGTCAACCCTCAATATCTCAAATTCGAATTTCATACAAAAATACTGATATCTCAAAGTAAATTTTCTGTATCTGCAGTGCTAGAACAGTGACAGACAGGATATGCATCAGAGGTTTCCTTCATAGAACGGACAGTAGCTTAAATTATAGGCACTTCCCGATATCTCAAATTCGAATTTCATACAAAAATACTGACATTTCAAAGTATATTTTCTGCTCTGGTGTGCAAGCAAAAGTATTAACAGGAAAAAAATACAATATCATTTCTTATACAAGACATTTTGGAGATGGTCGGTTGGTTGTTTGAGGTTTAACTGTTTAACGAGTCTTTGATTTAAACATATTTTATTCATATTAGAAATTGTAACATACATACATATATAGTATACAATACAGGCTTGGGATTAGAACGAAAGCTGGACGCTTATAGAGTTTTTCTCCCTAACGAAGAACGAGTCTTTATCGAGCCGTCTCCCAGAGAGAGGGAGAAAGAAAAAAGATATGCCAGGCGAGTGAAAAAATATCACAACAACCCCAACCCGAACTTAATGCAAGCACGGTAGGCCCTTGCGCTCCTACTGAACAAGCTAATGGGACGTCCTGGCACTGAAAATTGCACAGCGACATCGCCCGACGGCAACCAGTCCTAGACATTTTGACGTTACGATGGCGTTATTCGTGTGATGGTCCACAAAGAAAACATGCCAACAAGCATTACATCCATTTTACTTTGTAATGTCATGCATTGAATACGCAAATGATTATTCAATCTAAAACTAAACTGATTTGCATTGGTACAGAACGTGATCAATACCTTTTGATAAACTTGATTTCTACTGGCTTGGAGTCTTTCCCATGCGGCATAACTTTCTAAAATTAGATTTCCTGGGAAATTGGCAGATTTACGTCCGCAGTATTTTGCACTGTTATTGAACCGTTTTGTGGATCCGTTAACACCAAACTTTCATAACGTCAAACTCTCTGCAACCGTCACTGACGTCATATGAAGTAGCAAAGAGGCGGCAACATCCACACACAATTTGATGTATCTTAATGTCTATGGCGAAGTTCGTTTGCCCAAATAGGCAATACGAACTTTGTAGGATAATATAATAAAAAATGTTGACTATTGAGTCATTAGACATGATGTGATATCGACCAGGGAATATCAATACTGATCTTCACTGTCACGTCGGTCAATATTGTAATTCCCTAGTTGACATCAAATCATGTCTAATGCCTCAACAGTCAGTAATTGTATAATATGATATAAATCAAAAATGGTGAATACAAGTTGAGAAATATCACTAAAATAAATAATTAACATGTAAAATATAAAGTTGCTAAAAGTTATACAAATACTACCGTTTAACCACTAAAGCAATCATTCTCGAACAAAGTGTTCCTATACTATTCAAATCCTCTCCCCCCCCCCCCCCCTACCACCAGCAAATTATGATAAATTTGTTACACTTCGTGATCGAAAAAGTCATATAATTTTGTGTAGTCAAAGTATTCTAAAACAAAATATGAATGATGTTCCCCTCTGTTAGATGGTGAAAAACTGGAGATGTATACATACACCGTATACTCTATTAAAACTTTAAAATATCGCCGTTAGTGAATTTGACAATTTTATGCACGCGATAGCCTATTGTTTCGCACAGTATCTGAAAGATAATAATTGAGCCGCGACACGAGAAAAGCAACAATGTGGTTGTGCGCCCAGCACAGACTCAGATCAGCCTGGACATCCGCCCAGTCTGATCAGAGTCTTTGCTGTCCGCATGAAGGTAGCTTAGACCCTTAGCTACCCATTGAGCACTTAACAAAGGCTCTGATCAAACTCGGCGGTGGCCCAGGCTGATCTGAGTCAGCGCTGGGAGCACAACCATTTTGTTGGTTTTCTCGTGTCCCGGCTCAAATATACTTTACATAGACACAAATATTACCCAATCAGAAAAAAATACAAACTAAAACTTGACAGGATAATGCCAGTGTATTAACTTGAGCACTGCTTTGTTCTGTAGAAAACTCTGTTGGTAGGCTTGACAAAGATTCAGCTGTTGTTACTGACAGGTCTTTCGAAGGAGCAGCTGTTGACATGTATACGTGTGAAAGATCAGTTGTTGCTGAATTAACGTCTGTGGACAAAGATCTTGCAGTGTTCACGTCCATAACTTCAGGCGTTGTTGATATTGTATCTTGAGGACTAGGTGTTCCGTTATTTTCATATGGAGAGATATTCGTGGCTAATTGTATGTCCGTAACTGTGGAATCTGTCCTATATCCTGGTTGATAGTGATTTGTCAGGCTCCCAGTCGATACTTGATGTGGATTTCCGCTTGTCGGCTTAACAGGTGTTGGTTTATTAGTTGGTGTGGTGGTTATCTTTTCAGTTTCCTGAGTTGTTGTCGAGAAAGTCGAAGTTATGGATGCTGTATGTGATATCCCGTGATGGCCATTCCCAGTATTCAACGTGGCTGGCAAAGTAGGTTCTTTTGTGCTGGTTAGACGGGTCCCTAGAAAAAAGTTGCATGCTGTAAAGAGGTGGTGGTTAGGAGATAATCCGGTGATAAATACTAGGATATTTGTTTTCATTTCTCCATATGGGTGCATGAGAAGTTGAACAATTTAACCAGACATTATCACCAATTACCTTCTTATATCCAGACTTGCTATATGCAGTGAAACAATCTTTATTTGAAATACAAAGGAAAGTATACCAATAAACGAATAGCAGCATTTAGATATAACAATTTAGATATTACAATCTATATTTATATACTTTTCATACTATTTTTGCAGGGCGTGGCACTGTTACATTAATACAAACTCGAATATAACTTGCTGCACAACACACAAAAACAAACAAAATCGTTTTTCGCGCAATGTACTCGTTTTAGGCAGAAGTAATTATTGAACGGACCCTTGTTTGTCTATGCTTGTGTTCGTGTGTTTTAATGAGTCCGTTTGCCCTGTTGTTTTCCCGTGTAACCACTGATTTACAAATTATGCCGACTATCTTATTTTAGATACGGAGCTGTGTTTTTTTTTTTTTGTTGCCGTAACGACAATTTGGAATAGTCCTGGGTCCGGTTGTTTAAAACTAACGACCTCGTTAGTTAACGAGACGTTGAAAAGTTCAAACGTATTACATGTATACAACAAAATGTCACTTTAAAAAAATGTGAGGAGCTGTAGCAGTGCAAAAACTCCTCACAATTTGTCAGCAAAAGTAATGTCGCAATTGATTTTATGAGTAACGCACTTAACGATTCCTCGACTAACGACTTTGTTAAGCTAACGATGTTTTGTTAAACCGAGCCCTTGCCTTGGTAAGCGAAACCTTCGAACATAACATGCTTTCTCTTTACTTCAAACGTTTAAAAATAAACACGGCCGCTTATCTCCGTCAGCACAACACCGTGTTGTGTATACGAAAATGTGGAGGAGATTTCCGGTGGTTCTGCAGGCGATTCGAAAATAAAGGTCACGAAAGGTAGGTGTCTCGGTTTAAAAGGGATATATTCTTTTCCAGCGTAAAACAAAAGAAAAGGAAATGTCATGCAACCCTTCAATCGTTTTTCTATGAATACGAGTCTTGATCGAAGCCAGATTCTCAGTTATACAACAGATTTCCATTTTTTCCCGGAGCGAGGTCATGGAGGTGGCCGTTTTGTTGACATGCAAACATTTCAAATTTGCATTCCTGAAGTCGCCGAGTATTTATGTTTTCATCTATCACCTTTATATTAAAGGTCTCTCATATAAGTACCAGTTACGAGCCTAAACAGAATTTGCTACCTTCCTTCAGCCAAGATAATGAAAGTTGTTGTGGAATTCGTGATCCAGGAGATCGGTGGTGCTGAAGGCGATAGGTGGCGGTGCAGGAGATTGTTTTATGTTGTGCCACCAATGACCGTTTTTAACTGTTTTATAACGTAAATTATGTAGTAGCATGGCATGGTACAGATTCGCACAGCTTTCAGATTCGTACACTCGGTTGTACAATGCCTCTGCTGCATTAAGCATGCTAATTAAAATGAAAATAACGACTCCAGCAATCAGGGGATTGAATTATATACATCAAAAAAGGAGAATCTGCGTTGAAGTTGGAGAAAGTGCCCTTTTCTCCGCTACAAAGCATTTCAAACGGTCAAGCATAAAATTCTTTATAAACCAATACCTGTGTCTAAAATTCCAATGAATGTCCCATCGCATAGCATTGCCTGTTTTATCGAATTTTGGTCTTAAAAATAAGGAACAGAAAGTTTTGCCCCATTGGTATATGCGATGAATGAACTGGATTGGTGGCCGTGTGCACAATGTAATTAAACAAAGAAAGTGGGACGAATGTAAGTACCCAATTGACAAACTAGCATTGCTTTCGTACCATTTAGTTCTAACAGAAGCTTTGCAGTGCAAATGATTGACTGATAATTCAATCCCCTAATTGCTGGAGTCGTTATTTTCATTTTAATTAGCATGCTTAATTCAGCAGAGGCATTGTACAACCAAGTGTACGAATCTGAAAGCTGTGCGAATCTGTACCATGCCATGCTACTACATTATTTACGTTATAAAACAGTTAAAAACGGTCATTGGTGGCACAACATAAAACAATCTCCTGCACCGCCACCTATCGCCTTCAGCACCACCGATCTCCTGGATAATTCAATCCCCTGATTGCTGGAGTCGTTATTTTCATTTTAATTAGCATGCTTAATTCAGCAGAGGCATTGTACAACCAAGTGTACCAATCTGAAAGCTTTGCGAATCTGTACCATGCCATGCTACTACATTATTTACGTTATAAAACAGTTAAAAACGGTCATTGGTGGCACAACATAAAACAATCTCCTGCACCCCCACCTATCGCCTTCAGCACCACCGATCACCTGGATCACGAATTCCACAACAACTTTCATTATCTGGGCTGAAGGAAGGTAGCAAATTCTGTTTAGGCTCGTAACTGGTACTTATATGAGAAACCTTTAATATACAGGTGATAGATGAAAACATAAATACTCGGCGACTTCAGGAATGCAAATTTGAAATGTTTGCATGTCAACAAAACGGCCACCTCCATGACCTCGCTCCGGGGAAAAATGGAAATCTGTTGTATAACTGAGAATCTGGCTTCGATCAAGACTCGTATTCATAGAAAAACGATTGAAGGGTTGCATGACATTTTCCTTTTCTTTTGTTTTACGCTGGAAAAGAATATATCCCTTTTAAACCGAGACACCTACCTTTCGTGGCCTTTATTTTCGAATCGCCTGCAGAACCACCGGAAATCTCCTGCACATTTTCCTATACACAACACGGTGTTGTGCTGACGGAAATAAGCGGCCGTGATAAAGCACCAAAAGAAACAATAGTTGTACTGATGTTGTTTGATCAAACGCAAACACAACACATCTCATTAATCATTCAGGCACTAACACTGGCTCCAGCTGCAAAATATTAAGTTTCTTGGCTATTCTGATGGGGAAGATAATACAGTAATGAAGCAATTTTTCAACAATCGTACCATTTCTTAGATGTCTGTATTCTGCAGTCCATTTAGTGAATTCATATTCCGAATCTGTGTAAAAGTAAATCTGTAATAGGTTCTCATTTGATCGGAAAGTTTTGTTTTCAAAGGCACCACACAGTGCCTGGTCATTCACCTAGAAAGAAAACAATAAAAGCCTTGATTTCTTGTATTTATATACTTTTGAATCCGAGTCATAGGGTGGGGCAGCAGCTGCGTTTTTGAAATTTGAACCGCGACACGACAAAACCAACAATGTGGTTGTGGGCCCAGCGCAGACTCAGATCAGCCTGGGCATTCGCCCAGTCTGATCAGAGTCTTCGCTGTCCGCATGGAGGTAGCTTATACCCTAAGCTACCCTTTGAACACTTCACGAAAAGTTCAGTCAAACTGAGTGGATGCCCAGGCTAATCTGAGTCTGCACTTGGCGCACAACCACATTGTTGGTTTTCTCGTGTCGCGGCTCATTTAGTGTTTATTTCCCTCGTTTGCGAAAAAGACGTTCATCCTGGTTCATGGACAGTTCACTCGATTTCAACTGAGCCACGACACGAGAAAACCAACGAAGTGGTTGTAAGACCTGCGCAGACTCAGATCAGCCTGGGCATCCGCCAATTCTGGCAAGACTTCGCTAAACGCTTAAAGGGTAGCTTAAGGACTAAGCTACCTCCATGCGAACAGCAAAGAGTCTGATCAGACTGGGCGGAGGCTCAGGCTGATCTGAGTCTGCGCTTGGCGCACAACCACTTTGTTGGTTTTCTCGTGTCGCGGCTCTTATGTTTACCTAACTAAAACTAAAGATACAGCCAGAGACTGAGTCTGCTGAAAGAAGAAAAGCTAAAAATAAGGGTTTTGGATGCAGAGCACGGCCTGAGAAGAATAGCGTGAAAATTTATGCCATTTTTGACAGCCTGTTTAGTATATTTTTTTATCTAAATGAGAAAGAAATCTTTCCATGTCATTGGGTCTGACTTATTCCAGGATGTTTTGACCGGAGAACGCTCTGTCAAGACGCCCGTGCATTTATCAGGCAAAGCTCCATATCATTCATGAAAGCGTTTCTCTGTTGTGCTTCTTGGTTCTTTTGGACTTCATTTATAATATAGAATACCTGATTCAAAGCCTGAGAAGAATTATTGGTGTGGTGTAAACTTAAGTTCTATGTGCATATTGCATGTCATTACAAATCAGTCTTTTTATATTTTTCTCTTCAGGAGAATAAAGGAAAACAAGTCGCTTCAAATATAACCTTTTCTTCTGGTGATTTCGCGTTAATTGTGCTTGGCTCAGCGCGGTTAGTGGGTATAATATTGGGTGTAAACACAGTTTGCACCTAGATAATGGATTATAATGCCATTTTTATGAATGCATAAAAAAGAAATCAGGGATAAAAGAAAGCCGCTTGCAGATGCCTTTGCATTGACGTCGCGTGCAAAATAGCAATACGCCAGCTCAAAAAGGGACGTCAAAGCGTGATGTCATTACTTGCTTTGTCGTGCTAGAGTCCTAAGCATAATGTCTGACAAGAACGCTACATTTCAGACCTTTTCGGAAAGAAATAAAACCAAAATTTGCCAAAAACAGCCGTGGTTTGCTACGGTAAATAATGTAAATCGTATCAGTCACCAGAGGACCAATGGTCCTGTAGCTCACCTGACACCTTCTCTCAACAGACACAGTTTGTCATTTCGCTCATTTGTTACAAATTTGAAACCAGTGGCTTATAAGGAGTGAATATTTCAAGTTTAAAATCTCAGTGATCTTGAGCAAAGTTCAAAAAATGACCTTGACCTTTGACCTTTGATGACCTTATGTCTTCATTTATCTATTTAATTAACCATATTTTCTCATTATTATATCTAAGCTTAAAATGTTTCCACGAAAGCCTCTGTTTAAGCATTTTCCCATATAAAGGCCTAACGTACCAAAGTTACCTTTCCACGAATTAGGTCAAGGTCAAAGCACAGTCATGATTTGTATAAACTATGATGAGCCCGAGTCCCCAATGCTACATACCATGCCACAAGGTCAGAGTGCCTTTGGTTCTGGAGAAGAAGACATTTGAAGCGTTTGTACCATATAGGCATGACGGCCATCTTGGTCTGGTGTGCCTGGCTATACTTTAAGCTCACCCATGAGTCTAAAGGGTCAGGTGAGCTAGAAATAGGATGTGCATTGAATTCACTGCAAAGTATAAAATATATATGGTAGATATGACTGGGTGTTTGCTCGACTGATCGAGATTCAAATACATATCCAATAACCTTGTTACCTGTATCATATCAAAGATGCAGCCCTCGTCGTACTGCACTTTAATTGACAGAAAGGTTATTTCAATAATCTCGTCTTCTGGAGCCACCAAGGCCCAAACACAGTACTGATTAGCATCATATAATCCGTCATTATCCCGGTCGATCGGCTGTAATTCACCGGTTGGTTGTATAAAGATCCCTCCGCACTCCCAATCTGTTAAAAAGAACTACCGTAGAAATTCTAAAACTTGAAACTGAGCCGCGACACGACAACACCAAAAATGTGGTTGTGCGCCCTGTGCAGACTCAGATGAGCCTTGGCATCCGTCTATTCCGATCAGACTCTTTGCTAAGCGCTTAAAGGATAACTAAGGGTCTAAGCTACCTGCATGCGGACAGCGAAGACTCTGATCAAACTGGGTGGATGCCCAGGCTGATCTGAGTCTGCGTTGGGCGCACAACCACATTGTTGGTTTTGCCGTGTCGCGGCTAAACTGTTAAAGGTATTACCAAAACTGTCCTAATAATTAACCTTTTCGGTTTTAATGCTGTTAAGTATCTACAAGATGCAGATAGAACTACAGTGTACACCTTGACCAGACTGCACATGTCTAATCTGGGCCTGCACTGTTTGCTGAGGGTCGGACATGGAAAACAATCATATTTAAAATCGAAATGCAGTGATAAAACGAAGTTACTTGCTACCAACTTGCTACAGTACATACATCTGTCCACTGGCTGGCAGATGAAAGCTATTAAATGCTTAGGAAGAGTTTACAAACACCAAACAATTAAACTTTGACTCTTAACCAGTTAAACGAAAACGCTTCCTTGACATGTAATAATGTTTTGGCAAAAAATAAGGGAAAGAAAGAGAAAGATATTTTATTAACACTGGGTATCTATCACAAAAATATGTAGGATGTTCAAACAGAGATATGGACATGAACTTGTAAAATAGTAAGTGAGTGAGTGAACTCGGGTTTAACGTCCCACCAACAACGAGGTCATATGGAGACGGGGCCTCGGTTTAAAGTCTCATCCGAAAGATCGGAGAAGCGGGGGATCGAACCTGCGACCCCTGGATTGGAATTCTGGAGTGTTATGCACTACGACTTGTAAAATAAAGAAAATGATACGAAATCTGTTGAATCTGTTGCAACTGCGGCGTACGTCGATATGACATTCACTGATGCATCGTAACGTTTCTTTTTTAATGTAAAGAGTTTTCAGTTGTATGTGTCCATCTCCATGCTTTTTCCGCCCTTTTTACACAGGATGAGATTTTTTTTTTACTTTAAATTTAAAGAGTAACTACACTTCAAGAACTGACTGAATCAGATCCCAAACCCTATCCCCAACATCAAAGGGAAAGATTGACAAAGACATCACAACAAACAATGAATTACAAGTGATAAGACGAGTCAGCAGTTCTTTCCCAAATAGGTGGCAACTCAGCTGTCTTTACTGAACTAAATAATTTAGACCAACAGAACGGTTACAACAGAATAAGAAAATTATATGAAAAACATTTAACAACTAATTTTACCTATTTTATATTTTTATTATACAAGGGTTAAAATGAAAACACAATAAATTAAACAGCACCGAACACAAAACAAATGAAACCGCAACGAAAGTAACGCCTTGGGACGGTCAGTGATAACTACTTGGGGATTTAAACCGGTTTTACTGGGCCCAAACCTTCACCGTCACCCTCCACCGCGGAGCACACAATTAGTCAGTAGTTCGGTTCGAATGGAGATACCCTAAAGCCGCCAAATAATCTATCACTGACCGTTCCAAGGCGGTACTTTTGCTGTGTTTTCTCAATGGTAAATGTTTTTGCTTCCGCTTGCCTATTGTCTCCGCATAGCGGCCCATTCTGCCTTCTCTTTTTTTTTGTTCCTTATAATAGAAAATAGGCAAAAGCAGACGCTGCTGCAGTTTACAGTTAAGGTAGCTGAATGACCGCCTGTTTGGAAAGAGCTTTTCATTCGCTTAACCTTGCGTACCTTTCGTGAACGTATGCCAATTTTGCGGATGGTTCTTTCCCTTTTGATTTTAAGAGCGGGATGTGGGATTGCATTCTATAACTTTCTGATCATTGCCTATCTTACAAATTTTCTGTTTCTTTCCATGAACAATGATGCCTTCCGAATTTGAATCCTCTCTTTAGGGAAAAACAGTGCTTTTCAGGATAATATTATAGCAATCCATCATGAGTCTCCATGTAGGGTATGGAAATCACACCCAAGGGGTCTGAATTTCAACCAGGGACGAAGTGTCCCTGTTTGAAATTCCGACCCAGGGGTGAGATTTCCATATCCTACGGGTACTGCCTCATGATGGATTATTTTTCCTCCACTTTTAGTGAATTTTAAAAGTTTGACTCGGATTAAGCTTCAAGACAAGATTTTTTTTTTAACCAGAGACCGGAAGTATATCTTGAGCACCATTATGTTTATTGTGTTTTTACATGGGTGTAAGCACAGTTTGCACCTAAAAATAGCCAGAAAACACAATCGGTTGACTATTTTAACCTCAAGAGGAAAACAAAATGCAGCTTAGCTCTAACTTCATGCGCCAAGTTGCTAGCGACGTTTCATAACAGGTGTTAGTGACGTCATTAAATTTAAGTGACGTCATAACCCAATGATCTGCTGTCAAACACCGTCCTAGCTAGCATGCCCGTTTTACTCATTCACGTACAATTGAAATATTAGTCAAAAAATTAAAAATGTTTTGTTGCTAATATAAGAGAGATACTGGTCATAAAAGATTAAAACAATCCATCATGAGTGTCCATGTAGGATAAGGAAATCTCACCCGAGGGGTCGGAATTTCAACCAGGGACGAAGCTTGCTGAGTCCCTGGTTAAAATTCCGACCCCAAGGGTGAGATTTTCCTATCCTACATCGACCGGCTCATGATTGATTGTAAGCGGATTGTAAGCCACTAACAAGTCGGATTGGGCTTCAAAAAAGGAAAAAAAATAACTTTTAAACCAGTGATCTAAAGTAAATTTTGAGCAGCCCAGTGAGTTCATTAGGTCCTAAAATAGACGGAAAACACGATATGTGGACTAATTTATCTTCCAGAGGGCGGAAACAAAATGCAACTTAGCCTCTCACGTCACGCGCGTCAAGTTTGCTAGCGATGTTTTATAACCGGTTCTAATGACATCATTAAAATTGAGTGACGTCACAAACCTCTGATGTGCTATAAAACGTCATCCGACATGCTTGCATGTCCAATTTGTTTATTCAAAATTAAAATATAGGTCAAACAGTGAAAAAATCTGGTTGCTAATATAAGAAAGATGTTGCCAGGTGTAAGATAGAAGTGTCTTATATGAGCTGAGGGCCTATCTTATATATGCAAAGGTGGGAGAAAAATGATTCTTATATACGCTGACAGCCTATCTTGTATATGTGGAAGTGGGAGAACATTTTTTATTTAAATTAAATGAGAAGGGAGGCGAAAATAAGAATGACAAAACTGATTCTCATTAAAAACAGAGAATTCAGCCGCGACACGAGAAAACCAACAAAGTGGTTGTGCTCCCAGCACTGACATCATCTGTCTAGTCTGACCAGGCTCTTTGCTAAGCGCTTAAAGGATAGCTAAGGGTCTTAGCTACTTCCATGCGGACAGCGAAGACTCAGATCAGACTGGGCAGATGTCCAGGCTGATCTGAGTCTCCGCCGGGCGAACAACCACGTTGTTTGTAGTCTCGAGTCGCAGCTCAAATTATTTGAGAATGACTTACAGGTGTGAAACAATCAGATCTTTCCATTGTATAAATTCAGGTTGTGACCACTTATAATTCGAGGGGAGTATGGTATATACTGTATGCCGTGCTCCTATACCAAAGACGTCATAGATCTTTTACCATGGCAATTATGGAATAACAAACTGTTGTCCTTACTACCTTGGTCAAATGACGTCTCAACGACGTCACACTGACATCAAAATGCATTTTTGTTGATATGGTATCACATCTATGACGTCATTGGTGTCGGAGAATGGCAAACAGTGTTATGGTTCGCCATGATGTTTTAATGACATAACAAACTGAAATGCTTTCAACAGAAATTTCAAATTTTCTCAAAAGTAAAAAAAGATTATTCCAAAGACGTTTTTATTTGTATTAATGCGTAGCGGTCTATAAATGAGACAAAAAATAGTGCATACCCAGATAAGACGCCGAAATATCCATCGTCAGATCGGGTTGTACATTTTTGTGCGGGATAAATGAGTTTTTCTTTTTATGATAAACTATAGATGATGAAAATAAATTTAGCAAGACACCCCTTTATTGTCAAATTCATTTGATAACGATAACGTCCACTTGGCCTAAATGTGTTAAGAATAGATTAGTACTACCGTGCTGCACAAACACAGCCAAAAAGCCTTTTCCATTTATACAGCAATCTGACTGAAATTCTATATGTAAAACGATTTCTGTTGTCGTTATAAGTGGTGGCCTGTTTGTTCCACAGAATATTCCATACGACCGCTCTTCATCATATATCTGCAATCAAATTTATCAAATTAAATACACTGGCGCTCACGTATTTGTACACAATCAAAACGCGTCGGGTACGCAGTTGATGCGCGCGGGATACGCGGTAATTATGAACGCGAATATTTTAGTAGCCAATGAAAATTCGTTCTCAGTTTTGCGTATACCGCGAAGCGACGCGTGCAACGCGCATTTTATGCAAATTTCATGGACCCAATCAAAATTGCGCACATGATACGGGTAGTGACGTAGTCCTTAGCGTCTCAACGCGCGCGTACGGGAACCAATCAAAATCGCGTATTGAATGCGCATTTTAGGGAGGTCAACTTTAAGTAAATCATGTGAAAGAAAGAGCCATTAGTCTACATCAAGCTTGATGTCGAATGCTCATTTGGTCTTACTTGAACCATAACGGGAAAGAAAGAAAAAAAAAAGAAGCCTAGAAACTCGACCGGCAACTCAAAACTAAATGCGACTGGGACAGTCCCATGACACTTCGCCATTGAAGTGGAAATAGCCTAAATCGCACTCTTCAGCCATAAATTCCTTTCGTATCAGAAATTAAATCGTGGAATCTGAAATTATCATGGCCTTTATGGAAAATAAGTGCCAGGCGGCAGTCACTTTGAATCTTAAAGAATTCAAGTCAGGGTGGGGGGATAAAAACCTCTGATCAGTGACCTATAAATAGCAGTGACCTGGAGGGCTGATTGGAGTTTTACGAGAGCATGTTTGGGAGAGGAGTGGTAGGTCACTGCTCTGATCAACATGACTTGGAAACGGTTGTCTCCAGGGCAGTGTCCTCAGCCCTATCCTATTCATTGTAATAATAAATACCCTTGATGATGCTGGGTGGGGGTGGGGGGACCTCTCTCTTTCTCAGTTTGCAGATGACAGTCCTATCTGGACCTACCAATCCTCTCCCAAACATGCTGTCGTAAAACTCCAGTCAGCCCTCCAGATAATCGAGATATGGTCCACGCTCTGGGGCTTCAAAATACCCACTATTAAGACAAAGGCTATATAATTTTCCCTTAAAAAAAAGACTTAATATTGAATCACTTTAAAAACTCTCCCTTTTTGGGACAGAAATAGAATTTTGTGACCATATCACCTTCCTGGGGTTGATCCTAGATAGCAAACTAACATATGGGGTCAGCATATCAAAAATCTGATTGAAAAATGTAATAAAGACCTAAACCTCATGAGGATGGTTTCAGGCACCTCCTATGAAGCAGATGAAAAAATCCTATTGACATTATATAAGGCCCTAATCCTCAGTAAAAGTTGATTATGGTGCGCAAGCTTATAACTCGGCACCCAAACATCTACTCTCAAAGCTCAAGACCTCATCCAAAACAACTTAGCACTCCGTATTGCTACGAGTGCATACCACTCCGCCCCTATTAATGCTTTAGAAGTTGAATGTGGAATTAAACTGCTACAGCTGAAGGTGCCGGGCAGCGTAGCGCAATCGATAGGGCACCTGACTCATGCCAGAGGTCTTGGGTTCGAGAACCCGGTTGGGCCACATACTTCGTTTCTCCTTCCGCTGATTCAAGAAAGGCAGTTGTCAATTATTGACCATCGGCACTTACAAACATACCAAACCCTCAAAACTGGACGTTTATCCCCTAATAAATGAAGCAGTAACCAAAAAATGGCAATCCCAATGGACCAATAGCAACAAGGGCCACACCTTCCATTTTGTCAAACCAAAGGTTAAACTTCAATGTGACGTATATAGTCTCAATAGACATTTCGACATAGCCTATTCCGGACTAAGGCTAGGACACTGCGGGCAGGGCTGCCTTCACTACAGTAACCAGTCCGCCCTATGCCCCCACTGCAATGATGCAGAAGATCTCAACCATATCTTCTTTGACTGTGTGGCCCCATAACAATCAAAGGCGAGACTATAGAATCCACAATATTCAAGTTAGGCTATCACACAATAGACCTGAGACTGCTCCTGTCTCCCAAAAGGAAACATGCAAATACAATACAGAAGGTAGTCTTTGAATACCTAGACAAAACCAATATCATTGCCAGGATATAGATAGATTCCAATACAATAGGGAAAAGAATCCCCCTAATTTTCTCTAATTCGAGCCCCTGTTGCTAACCACCTACCAAACCCATTTCCCAAAATCCCTGGATCCACATTAATACCCTACTAAGTGCAATGCTCATGACAAAAACTCCCATCACCCAGTAAAAGCCCCAGAACCCATCTGTACGACTACAATCTGACTTTCCCTACGGTCGTATAAATAACGTTTGTCTATTGACAATAAAGGGTAAAATTAATGTGTATCCAACCTCCTTAAACTCACACCCAGGCTAAGTTACCTGGAAACTAAATGAACCATAATAAGGTTCAGCACATTTGCTTCACAGAAACAGCCAAAATAAACTGTCCTCTTTTCCCGTCAATCCGCAATAAGAGATAAGCTATAGTCCTCTGGTCCATTAATAATACTCTCCATTTCTTCCCCACCCCCAAATTAATGTGTATCCAACCTCCTTAATCTCACACCCAGGCTTAGTTACCTGGAAACTAAATAAACCATTATAAGGTTCAACTAATTTGCTCCCTAGAAACGGCCAAAAGAAACCGCCGTCCTTTCTGAACAACCCGCAATAAGAAATAAGCTAATGTCCCCGTGTCTATTAATAATATTCTCCATTTCCCCTCCAAAAATAATGTGTATCCAACCTCCTTAATCTGATACCCAGGCTTAGTTACCTGGAAACTAAATAAACCATTATAAGGTTCGACTAATTTGCTCCCTAGAAACAGCCAAAAGAAACCGCCATCCTTGTTGAACAACCCGCAATAAGAAATAAGCTACTGTCCCCGTGTCTATTAATAATATTCTCCATTTCCCCTCCAAAAAAATAATGTGTATCCAACCTCCTTAATCTCATACCCTGGCTTAGTTACCTGGAAACTAAATAAACCATTATAAGGTTCAACTAATTTGCTCCCTAGAAACAGCCAAAAGAAACTGCCGTCCTTTTTGAACTACCCGCAATTATAAGAAATAAGCTACTGTCCGCGTGTCTATTAATAATATTCTCCATTTCCCCTCCAAAAAATAATGTGTATCCAACCTCCTTAATCTCATACCCAGGCTTAGTTACCTGGAAACTAAATAAACCATTATAAGGTTCAACTAATTTGCTCCCTAGAAACAGCCAAAAGAAACCGCCGTCCTTTTTGAACAACCCGCAATAAGAAATAAGCTACTGTCCCCGTGTCTATTAATAATATTCTCCATTTCCCCTCCAAAAAATAATGTGTATCCAACCTCCTTAATCTCATACCCAGGCTTAGTTACCTGGAAACTAAATAAACCATTATAAGGTTCATCACATTTGCTCCCTAGAAACAGCAAAAAGAAACTGCTCTCTCCTCCCAACAATCCACAATAAGAAATTAGCTACAGTCCTGTTGTTGACTAATAATATTCTCCGTGCTTCTTCATGGTGTTGAAATTTGATTTATGTGTTTACCGTGATGATTCATTGACGAGTTAGAGGGTTATCATGCGAACCGAACAACCAACTAAATGTTTTGTACCACTTCATAAACTGAGGGTGAGGTTGGGCCTGTAAAATCGATTTAAGCCCCCCCAGTAATTCATTACTGACCGTTCCAAGGCGGTAGTTCTGTTGTGGTTCTCTGTTGCCTGTTTTTGGTGTCAGAGTTTCTGTGATGTTTTACCTTATGTATGTTCTTATTATTTTTGGTTCGGTTTGGGTTGCTGAGTGGCCACCTTTTGGGAACAAGCTGCTCACTCGGTTGGCCATATGTTCTCTGTATCTTGATTATTTGTAATCTTAGTTGTTTCCAACTATGGTTTGAGGGCTGGATTTGGATTTTGATTGTTTCAGTTCCTGGTCTTTGCATACTTTTTACTTCCATTTCCCAAAATATTAGAACACTAAAAAAACTCCCATGAAAATACAGGACCCTAAAAGTTTAAATATGCAATATATTTTGGAACCAACTAAACCAAGATAAGGTTTAGAGCAAATGCTACAGTCCTAGGTCCCAAAAGGAATTTTTACCCCACCTACCTCCCTCCCAACAGAGTTAAGCTACGGTCTTCTCTGAGACCAACGGTCGCAATTCATGATGTAACCGAGGCAGTCTCAATTACTCATGAGGGCCACAAAAACATGAGACAACTGCATTCCAGATCACCCTCAATTTCTTATCCCCCACTGCCTATTGCATTAGTTAATAAGGGAATTTGCTCCCCACCTAAGAATTTGCTCCCCATTTCCCCCCTAGACCTGCCCTGGGCCCAGCCAGGACAGGGGGCTTGTTCCGGCAGAACTAGCAAAGTGAAGTCTGATGGAGGCCTGCAGTTCAGGGAAGATGCATTATGGCTTGCCTCTCATGCCATGCGTTTCCAGAAGCCCTGAATTGTATTGCTAAAGCCAACCCACAGTGAGTCGCGAGGGCTGTGTGCATGGGAAGTGATTTAGGTGGATCTGTGCACAAGTCCATTTGGGTTCTATCCCATTGCTACTTAATGTTTCTGGAAGTTTTTGCTCCCCACCAAAGATTTTGCTTCTCCCTTTTTCTGAGACATCACCTGCCCAGGTCCACTTCGGTGCAACCCCACTAACACATGAATCTGGGCAGTCTTTTGCACCCGCCCCCTCCCCACCAAAGAATTTGCATCCCATCCAAGACTTTGCTCCTTGTTCCCTCCTCCTCCTCCCCCTTTTTTTTCCTCCATAGAACTGCCTTGGACCTAGCCAGGACAGGGGGGCTTGTTCCAGCTTGGATCTAACTTCGGTTAGAAAACCAAGTTCTTCTTGTAGAGAGTCAGGTGTTTTTTCTTGCCGGGGTTCTCGGTTTTCAGTCACCTTGATGATCATTCATCTCTGGCCCCATATGCTGAAAATTTTTGCAGCATTAAATTGCTTTCTGGAAATCAAGGTTTATCTTCGAATGTAGGTTACTATTCTGCCTTCAGCCAAAACTACATGCTACAAATGAAATATTCTTAAACTTTATTTTGTTTACTTTTACTCTGTGTAGAGGATATCTGTTTCAATTCGGCACAGATTGCTCTGCAATAAGGTAATCCGAGGAGAACCCACTTGTCTGTTCAGACTATACCATGTCCAATTTAATGCAAGTTACTTCGTAGTAAAATAATGTTTTTGATTGGGTGCAAGTTACTTTGCAGTAAAGTAAATGCAGCCTGCTCAAATGTTAACATGACCTAAACATGCCCGAGGACAGTTCAAAAATAAATTTTAATGCGGCTTTGCTTCGGTTTGCTGTTTAGACAGGATTTTTAATCCGAAGTAAAAGTTAATTCGGATTCGATCCAAGGTACTCTGTAGGATTAGTTTAATTACTCCGAATTAGTTTTTAATTCGAATAAGATTTGCTAGTCTAAACAGCTAATTCAAAGCAAAGTCTGATTTGATTCGGATTAAAACTCTAGTCTAAACAGGATTATTGAAGATATAGAAAATTCAGGCATGCGAATGTTTTTACATTGTCTCAAAGGCAAGGATAATTGCTTATTTGTGGCCTTGGTTGTGGAGAAAACTGGAGTACCTGACGAATACCACCAACCTTCCTGCAGAGACTGTCCGAGTGATTCTGCTTTCTGCCGAGGATCTCGGCAGGAAGCAGAGTCACGTGGACATTTTCGGCAGGAAGCCAATTTTTGAGGACAGAAGTCTCTGCAGGAAGCAAGAGATCGTGGACAGTCTCGGCAGAAGCCAAATATGATGTGAAGTCCGCCGAGACTGTCCGCGAGTTCTTGCTTCCTGCAGAGACTTCTGTACATGATAATTGGCTTCCTGTCGAGACTGTCCGCGTGACTCTGCTTCCTACCGAGAGGCTCGACAGGAAGCAGAATCACGCGGACAGTCTCTGCAGGAAGCCATTTATCATGTACAGAAGTCTCGGCAGGAAGCAAGAACTCGCGGACAGTCTCGGCGGAAGCCAAATATGATGTACAGTCTCTGCAGGAAGCGAAAATTAGAGGAATCGATTATACCCTGTGGTATTGTTTAACTCAATATAATAGTATGGGTCCAAAATTCACTGGTCAGTTTAATTCTTAGCGAGGGTTACCGTGTGTGTTCTGGCCCAGATAAGCTGTGACTTTTTTTTTTTTTTTTTTTTTTTTTTTTTTTTCTGGGCTTAGAAGTTAAGAAAAATAGAAGTTATGTATAGTTTCTAAGCCTAGAAGTTCTATTATAGAGTTAGTCTAAATAGTAGTTAATGAGTCTCATTGAATTCAGAAATCTAGACGTTACGAGTTGTTATGTAAAAATTGGCCCAGATAATGTGGGACTACTTTATGGTTCCCGTCTTCTGCGCATCGATTCGGTCAGATTCCCGGTAGAGAGATCGATACAATATTTAATTAACTTAGTAACTTATATTGTTTTAAGCTATCTTAAAACTATTTTAATTAGGCCAACGTACAATCTGCGGTTGTACGCGTATTGAACAAGTCATGAATATTCATTTTATCATCGTTTGCGTCTCCCGCGTCGAGACGCGTCAGGGCGCGTCTAGACGCGTCTGATGCGCGGTTCTAGGTGATACGCACGCAGCACGCACTTGCAACGCGGTACGAACGCGTTTTTGGTGTACAAATACGTGAGCGCCAGTGTATGCACTTGCGACATTTACAAGTCAGTTAATGTCAAATAGTTTACTTTCAAAAGCAATGCTCGTGTCACAAGTAGGCAATGTGGTGGCCGTAAAACATCTCCCCGTACATCATCATATTGCAGATTATATTTTCTAGTCCTTTAGGATCATGGAGCTCATTTGAGTAATGTTTAAAATAGAGTTCCGCTTAAACCGGTGCTAGGGGGCGTGGCTGGTGTCGCACATTTTATTATTAGTCATGAACAGTCTCAATTAAACCGGGTCTGCTTTTTTCTTTTCTTTGGTGTGTTTCTTGCTTCCAAAGAATCCTACTTTTCAGAACATATTGTTTTTAAAATTGTATGAATGTCGGTATGTAACGCTTAAAAAAGGAATTCCCAAAGATATGAAAATATTTTCAAACATTAAATAATTATGTTTGCGTTTCTGTAAAATTAAAATAACAGACAAGGAAGTTATAAAAAAACAGGTGTCTTCGTATCGGCGCATGTGCCAGATTTAAACGTCATATACTTTCACACAGAATAGATAAAAAAATCGAGTTTTTTATTTATTCTTTCTTAATTCCATCGAGATGGTAACCAAATATTGCATTGTGCCTATTTATCAGAAGCTTTCTGTAAGACTCCAGTCAAAGACTTACTACCATATCCTTGCACGACAATTACTTCTAGGTCATATCGCGCTCACAGGGTGATTTAACTATATACCATACTGGATTATGCACGTGGTACTATGAGAATATTTCACCGGTGTGTAGGTTAGACAGTCAAAAAGAAAAACAATCATCAAGAGGGGCACTGTTCGGCATCACGAGTTTTGTCGATGGATGCCGAATAGTGTTCCAAAGTGACGGATTTATTTTATTATCCAAACCTCATTCCGACGCTAGATACTAAGTCTTATTCTTGCATGCCTTTGAATTTCAATATTTTGACTATAATTTAGAACTTCTTGAATTGTTTTTTTTATTGTTTTCGAGAAGTTTCTATTTATTTTGACGCTATCAAAGAAGAATGTTTGGTCATTTGTGTTAACAACCGACGTAGCAAAAAGTGACGTCACTTTCCAATTACCTGGCCCAATCGTTTGATAACCCGACATCACTCAACGACGTTGATATGTGACCTCCATTTTAACCGATTCATTGTTTGAAAGTGATTTTATCCGGCCATTGTTGAGATTACATGGTTGAAATAGGGGTTATCAGTACAGGGGAACAAAAAGAAAAATCCGACCCTATGCTTAGTTCTTATATTAAAGACGACTACTTATGATGTTGCATACAATATCTGTTTTTAAAACAATACATATATTATCAAAATGCAACTGGCACTGATGGAAATACAGACAGTGTAGGAATAGTTTTGACATCAGAATTGAGCAACCGTAATAGATCCATTACAACCATATCTTAGCTACGCATTTTACAAATTAATAATTGAAAGCGCATCAATTCTTCTTCGTGAAAAACTGATGCGATTTGTATCGAATCTGTTTAACTGCCCTCCGCGCGGTGATAATTTGTCTTTATCTTTACAAAAAACGGTAATCCATTAAAGGCCCCTTTTATTACCTTAAGATAATCCAGCGAGCAACCATTGCTTGCCGGAATGTCAAATTCTGTCAGGTAAAAACTGGTTATTCGGGCAGGATTGAACGAATGAATTTCCCAGGCGCAGTTTAAGTTGTTGTCGTATAAACCGTCGTCGTCGGCATCTAACGGTGCGAAAGTCCCAAAAAACTGGTTTTCCGTTGTACCGCAAGGCATTGCTGCAAAAGAGAAATAAATTAATACAAAATAATAAAAAAATAAATTAATAAAGGACACTTTTTGTATCATACAACACTCTCATGACAGATTATTGGATTATGATAGGTCAGTAGAGGTCACAAAGAGAACCGCTTTTTTTCGAACAGGTTGAGGGTACTTTTAAATGAAGATTTTTCCTAGGGGTTTCGTTAGCCGCTGATAGATTTATCAGCCGGAGACTCCAATATCTGACCGAGGGTTTGCCCGAGGTTCGATATTGGACTAGGGCTTCTAAATCGGGTGATAACGAAAAACTCGTGTTATGTTGTGTTTATCATATAGATTCATGTTAAGAAAAAATATACAGAGATTGTCGCTCGAAGTCAACATTTATAGTTGTGAAAATCTGCTACCACCACTTAACACTATGAAGACACAACAGCGAAGACGTATTACTGTGAGGCCTAAAAAAAGCAGTGTTTCCACTAACATGCTGAAAAAAATCTGGTCGGTAGGTAGGAAAAACTTTTTTATTATTTTATTTTTTTTCTCCCGAAAACAAAACGGTCGGGCCTGCATTTTTTATGACTTTTTTTTTTCAAGTATTATGTCGATTGAATTGTATTTTTGAGACTTGTACTGTATATGATAATTCATCTTACTATAGATGCTCGAAAAAAGTCAAATCTGTATTTTGGAAGGCACTAAATGCCAAAAACTACAAAAAGATAGTGAAATATCAAAATTACTATGGGGAAGTGCAAAGACGAAACTGGGTAGGGTCGGAAATTGAAAATGGTAGGGTCGGTGTTTTAATTTTTATTCTGTTCTTTTATTGATAAAAATAGCACAGTCGGGGGTCTGAAGCAGGGTCGGTCGGGTTAGTGGAAACACGGCTATTTTTTATTTTAGGCCTGATGTATTTATTTATTTATCTATATTTCGAAACGAGTCAGGAGTCTTACAAATATAATGTGTCTTTGTCTAGCAAATGCATGCAGCACCACTTCACCAGCTGAAATATTTCTTGACCATCCAGTCCTGTAGCGCTAGGCGTTTTGAAGCGAAACGAAACAAGAGGTCCATGATGGACCTAAATCGCTCACCTGAGTAATGATGAAATAACATGGAAGATCATCTATTTGATGATGGTTCAATTGGAGCAGTTCTGCACTTTCTAATCCATATTCTGCCAAAGTTTCATGAAGATTGGATCAAAACTTTGCCCTCTAGAGTGTACACAACATTTTTCTAAGATCTGACCTGGCGATCTAGTTTTTGATAAGACATTATTCAGTTTCAAACTTGGCCTACATTTCATGAAGATAAACATTCTTCAAGTTTCATGAAGATTCAATGTAAAATAAAGCCACAACTGTGTACACAAGGCTTATCTATGATTTGACCTAGTGAGCTAGTTTGTGACCTGACAAGACCAAGTTTCAAACTTGGCCTAGATTTCATTAAGATAATCATTCTGACAAAGTTTTATGAAGATTGAACCAAAACTGTGCCCTCTGGAGTATCCACAATGTTTTTCTAAGGTTTGACCTAGTAACCTAGTTTTTGATCCAACATGACCCAGTTTCATCCTCGGTCTAGATTTGTTGGAGATAAACATTTTGACAAAGTTTCGTGAAGATTGGAACATAACTGTGCCCTCTAGAGTATACGCAAGGTTTTTCTAAGATTTGACCTAGTGACCTAGTTTTTGTCCCCACATGACCCAGTTTCAAATTTATTCTAGATTGTATAAGGATAAACATTCTGACAAAGTTTCATGAAGAGTGGATTATAACTGTGCCCTCTAGAGTGTACACAAGGTTTTTCTAAGATTTGACCTAGTGACCTAGTTTTTACCCCCACATGACCCAGCTTCAAACTTGGTCTAGACTGTGTAAGGATAAACATTCTGACAAAGTTTCATGAAGATTGGATCATAACTGTGCCCTCTAGAGTGTCTACAAGGTTTTTCTAAGATTTGACCTAGTGACCTAGTTTTTGAGCCAACATGACCCAGTTTTAAACTTGGTCTAGATTATATGAGGATAAACATTCTGACAAAGATTCATGAAAATTGGATCATAACTGTGCCCTCTAGAGTGTCTACAAGGTTTTTCTAAGATTTGACCTAGTGACCTAGTATTTGACCCCACATAACCCAGTTTCAAACTTGGTCTAGATTTTATTAAGATAAACATTCTGACAAAGTTTCATGACAATTGGATTAAAACTTTGCCCTCTGTGTCATTCTGAGATTTATTTCTATTTTTAGCTCTGGCGGCCATTTAGTTCAGCGGAGTGGAACCGTTTTAGCAATTTTGGTTAAGGGCCATAAGTCAAACATTTCTGTGAAATTATTTTGAAATCGAGCCATTGGCTTCGGAGGAGATGTCTTTTAAAGGTTTTTCTATTTTTAGATTTCTATTTTTAGCTTTGGCGGCCATTTTATTCAGCGAAGAGGAACCGTTTTAGCAATTTTGGTTCAGGGCAATGAGTCGAACATTTAGGTGATTTTTTTTTAAATTGAGCCATTGGCTTCAGAGGAGATGTCGTTTCAAGGTTTTTCTATTTTTAGCTCTGGCGGCCATTTTATTCAGCGGAGCGGAACCATTTCAGCAATTTTGGTTCAGGGCTATAACAGAAACATTTGTGTGAAATTATTTTGAAATTGGCCCACTGGTCTAGGAGGAGATGTCGTTTGAAGAAATTGTTGACGACGGACGGACGGACGACGGACAAATATCGATCACAATAGCTCACCTTGAGCACTTCGTGCTCAGGTGAGCTAAAAAGTCAGTAATATCATTTTGATCTAATTAAGAAAATGAGTGGTTACATTTTATATCTACGATGGGTATTAAGAGAGATATGATGTCTGAAAATCTGGACAATTTTCTGTTTTGGCACATAGTACATCGAAGCATCTTACGCAACAGACAAAGTTGACGTTAGTAACAGTCTGCCGGGCTGATAAATCCTTTATAAGGCCAGGAAATCCTTTATCGGACCGGCGGGTGGAATAAGGACTTTGAAGACTCAGCTTTATTAAATCTGATAGCTTCTTATCATCAGTAAAGTACAAAATTCTGTATCTATATGACTGTAAGGTATTTTATGACATACACAATCACTTAGATAAGACAATCCATTAATGTGAGCCATTGGGAAAAGATATGTATATTGGAGGTGATAATGAGTGGCAACTTTTCTCATATAGGCTGGAAACACAAGTTATATAAAATAAGATTCTGCGAAATCTGTAGTTTTTCGCCCTTCCAGCAGTATATTTTTATCATTTGATGAATGAAACGCTGATGAGGATACATTAAAATGAACTAGCGAATAATCGATTCACTACCTAAGCAGGACTAACTCGCAAGTTCTGCTGACAATGACTGTAGTTTTCTGATACAGAAAATAGTTTTCAAGATTACCATGAAGAAACGGAAGTTTGTGAACCAATATCATTAAAAATTCAAATTCAAGCAAGATTCGCGAATGTTTCAACTTGCAATACTAAAGTAAAAAAAATCGAAATTTATTGTTCATGCGAAAAATAAATATTTTGTTGTTATTATAGTAACAACGTAAGGTCCCTGGCATTGCGTAATAAAACCAGTGCCAATGCTCTTCATGCATTTATTTCATATGAATAGAAACATTAAAAAGAGGGAATAACTTCATCCAAAATGGACGTAAGCGTAACCTAATTTTCATCTGCCCAGTCTGGTCAGAGTGTTTGCTGTCAGCCTAGAGGTAGCTCTGAACCTAAGCTACCCTTTTAGCGCACACAGCGAGGACGATCCCCGGGCTGATCTGAGTCTTCGCTGTGCGCACATGTCACTTTATTGGTTTTGTCGTGTCGCGGCTATTTTATAGATACTTAGAAACCTGAAATGATTAAATCCATATCCTAGTAAGGTTGCGTGAATTCATAGATCGGTTTGTGTCTTCACTATTCGCAGAAAACTAAAACTCGTTCTTGTATAAAGCGACGCAAATAATCCTCAGTCAATCTCGATATCTCAAAGTCGAAGTTCATCCCAAATTACTGATATCTCAAAGTAAATGTTCTGGTCCCAGAAAGTTTACTTTGAGATATCAGTAGTTTGGGATTAAAGGAGTTGAAATGTAAATACAACCAGAAACGTATATTCTTTTATACAAGAGGGTACTTTGAAAATTCAGTGTTAGGGATATCGAGAGCTGACTATTTTAAGATTACTTGTAAATACAATCACCGCTTTTAGAGGGTTTGCGTTTCAACTGTAGTGAATTTCTTATTTGCCATTGCTGAATGACCACCTGTTTGGTTTACCATGCAAGGCTTACGTGAACTTTTGTCAATTTATGTTTATACGTCTTTCCCTTTTCGTTTTCCCTTTTAATTTTACCTTCATGTGGACAGTGAAATGACAATCTGAAAGAATTCCTTCAAGAGCAGAGAATACGTTCAGAAGGAACATGGACCAGACTATTTGGTTTCGGCTAATAAAACCTCTTAAGCGACCCTGACAATACCTGGTGACGAAACCAGAGAAAAGCGTATGCACAGGCTGGCCTGAGTCTGCGCTGGGCGCACAAACAGTTTGATGGGTTTGTCGTGTCGCGGCTCATGTACCTTCAGCGCTAATCTTATACTTACTTGTGATTCGAAACTACGTTAGCCTGTAGAAGCATATTGCATGGTCTTGCATATTCCTTTAGGTTCGTACAGTAGGCATTATGTACCTGAAAGCAAAAGAAAGGCATTTTGAGTATGACTATTTTCACTGCATTTCAATCCCCTGAGACCTAATGGAGCTCCGGTAGTTCAGTAGGTTGAGCGTTGGGCTGATGATCTAACGGTCCCGGGTTTGGGACTTGCTGGATACGGGAATCAATTTAATTGTAAACGGAGGTCCATTGCACATAGCCTTTCATTTTCACCCTATCATCGTCCTGATATGACTGAAATACTGTTGAAAAAGACGTAAAATTGCTCATCATCTGTCCATCAATCCTCAGACCTGCGATTGCACATTAAACAAAATGCTATCGTTTAAACGTCAAAACGCTTATGAAAATATTCAGCTTTGTGGAAAGAAATTCAGATCAAATCAGATTGACGTCAAGGAGCACATGCAGTATGAGCATATAGTTTTTAGCGCGTAGCTTACCTGATGTCTGCAGCTGCTATGACATGGCTCGAAGGGGAATGCCTGCTGCCTACGGAAAACTTTGGTAACCTTTTTCTTTCAAACATTAGGAGCTAATCGACACTGACTAATTTGAACACAGAAATGTCCGTCTAATTTGATAAAGGTACATTTGAGCCGCGACACGAGAAAACAAACAAAGTGGTTTTGCGCTCAGCGCAGACGCAGATTAGCCTTGGCTCAGTCCGATCAGACTCTTCGCTGAAAGTTTAAAGGATAGTTAAGGGTTTAAGCTACCTCCATGCGGACAGCGAAGACTCTGATCGGACTGGGCGGATGCCCAGGCTGATTTGAGTCTGCACTGGGCGCACAACCACTTTGTTGGTTTTCTCGAGTCGCGGCTCAATTTAATAGAAAAGCAGTGTAGGTATTGCGTGACTGCTGGGTATTTTGATTTCTAGCTGACCTACTTGTAGAAATGAAAAAAAAAAATGCTTGACTATTGTATACTGTTTAAAATTTCAGTTATTGTTCTTGAGATGCTTTTTATTCCTGATTTGTGTCGCATGAGGTAAAAATTAAGATCTCGTGTATGTAATACTTTGATAGGATTGATCTCCCGCACGGAATGTCTGATTTGTTTTGAAATTAGATTCCTTAGGGGCACACATGCGTCTTGTTGTGTGGAAGTTAAGAATAAAATTAGTTTGCGCGATTTCTCCTCATGTGACGACAATCACTTACATGCATAACCCATGCCATGTCTTACATGCTGTTTGAAACTAGTTTCTGTTTCCTCTCTAGCTCTCTGTGTTTTTTCTGACTGTACTTTTCTTATTTTCTTGTTTTTCTGCCCATGGCTGTGCTCCAGAGTAGATTGGGGCAATAGGGATAGTCCTGGGATGATTTTTTCCCTATTTCTCAACAAATGCATATGTTTGTACCCTTCATTGGAGCAGTCTCAATGAGACGGCTCTAATGATGGGTCACTTACGTGTGTATGTAAGTGCGTTTTTTTGTTGTTTTCTTCTATGGCTTAGTGTAGAGGGTTGCCCCGGATTTTCCCTTTAAGCCACTCTTGCCTGGAGCACTGTCACGGTATTTCATAGCAAATTGTATTTTTTATATTGTTGTGTTGTTGTCGCAATTAATGCTAATCACATCTAGTAGCTAAAGATTTCATAATACTTTTAATTCATTTAAAGGGAAATCACCCTATAAAATCTGCCATTGAGATTTTGTTGAAACTTCACATAGTGGTAGAATATCATATACTGAGTGAAAAATGGAAATAAAAAAATGGGTTCGCCGTACTACTTTTTGAGACAATGCAGCGCCATCTATGTGGCTGTGTGAAACATGGCTATGTCTATTTCGAAGACTTTATACGAGATAATAGATGACCAATCGTTTCGAAATAAAGATTAATGAACTCTTCTTTCTTGTCTCTTTGTTTGAATATCAAAATTCCCATCGTCGTTTGCCTCATTATATACGTTATTTACAATTTTTTATTTCCCGCCGTTTTCCGGTATTGGAAAAAACGTGGAATTCCTTCCATAAAAAAGTTCCACCATTGAAATTTTTATATATTTTTTATATGGTACAGGATTGCTCAACCCCGCGCAAATAAGCTAATAAAAATATAGGTCATCGGCCAAATATTCGAGTTATGGAAGGAAAACCACTTTTATTTGGCGCGGTTTTCATAAAAGCGCCTTGACGTCAATGTTTTTTGCGTTGACGTCGCTTTCTATTTCGCGCCATTAACGGCCATATGGATAACGCTCTTACCGTTCGAGGCTCGTTCATAGCAATGTAATTCTCTGTTCATTTTCAGCAAAGCCCTTACGTCTTGAAAAAATATAGTCTGTATTAAACTGTCGGCTCCAAAATTTTCTCGTATGCAGACAACGCAGTAATAAGAGAAATTCCAAGGACTGAAACTAGGCAGCATGGCCATTGTTATTTCTCATAGAATATTCGAACTTTTTTCAGGGACAGGAGTATATTCCATTTATATCTGATGAACAAGCTCATACATGAACATTGTATATTGGATCCGGCCACTGCCCTACATGTATTTTCACAGAAACATCATCAAAGCTTGGTCCGTGGTGCAAGATTTCATTTTATCATTAGTGCTAAGACCAATTTCCGAAGATGAGCAGCCTGATCAATTTTCCCTGCTCCCATTAACAATCTCTGAGTCCTGTGGAAAGTTCTGCTTGGCCTTTGTAAAATTATGTATAAATCTTAGCTGAACTTCTTGTTTGTATCACCTGCGTTAAATCTTGGAAGCAGATGGACGGATGATTTGCATTTTCATACCAGGAGGATGGGAGGGTGGTAGTGAAAGGCTGCGTGCAATGAAACCCTGTTTACGGTTAAAAGGATTTCTGCCTTGTGCGGAAATAGAACCCAGAACCGCTAGATCGGCAGACCGGCGCTTAACCTACTGAGCAACCCAGGCTCATCAACAAAATTGTTTTAATTCTTTAAATTATGCCTATTTTCTTTATTTCTAGTTGAGTATCAAAAGTTGCATAGCTCTTTTTGTTCTGAGGGTAAATGAACTGACACATATTTAACAACAATTAGATTTACCCTATACACAAAAATATTTTGGGCCAGTAATAACAATTTGCCTCCTTGTGCTGTCGACTGAATCGGTATTGTGCAAGATTGCTATCGACACAGACGTCAACTGTTTACTGAGCAGTAATTGTAATAGTCGACTGAGCTTATACTGCTGTCAGTTTTCTCGGTCGATAACCACTTTCGCTTGTAAAGATGGTGACAAAATGGCTCGGTCGATAACCACTTTTGCTTGTAAAGATGGTGACAAAATGGCTCGGTCGACAGCACAGGAGGGGGCAGACAGACAGACAGACAGACAAATGGTTTATTAAAGTCTCATTTTCATACATTTAAGACATTTTTAAAACAACATACTATAAACATTTTAATACGAAGGGGGGCAACTCCACACCTAAATTTAGCTATTGCACTTCTTTTTGCCCTAGACATAATATGGCTTTTCACATAATACTCCGTTTCATATGTTCTTTTGAATAATATTTTTTGTTATGCTACTGTTACTATCTATCTTATTTAGCCAGTCACGTTTAAAGACATTAAACATAGAAGCCTGTAATGAAGTAATTACTGAATGACGTTCACTTTTACTATAGATATAACCTATATTTAAGGAACATTGATCAAACTTTTTCATCATTCGTTCTATATGTAAACACCAATTTCTATATTTTTGCCTTGCACTGTATGACCACTGAAAAATCTGTTTATTTACTCTGTTGTCGTCCGTATGGTTTAGACGGAACCAGTGACATAATACGGTATTCCATTGCTTGAATATGAGGGGGTACCCATCCCATGTCGCCGTTCACTGCGGCGTTCGGCGTATATCGGCCTACTCCTAGGAAGAATCTACACGCTTTATGTTGTACCGCATTTATCGCTGAATATTCTTTAACTCCCCATATAGCTGCTCCATAACTGATTACTGACCATACTGTATTGTCAAATAGTTTAGTAAAGACGTCATATGGCATTCCGCCGGTTTGTTTGAACTTGGAAATAAGTAGGCCAAGAGCTCTAGTTGCTGACTGTGCAACAAATTTGGCCGTCACACTGTAATCTAAGTATTCATTTAAGACAAGTCCTAGATATTTGTATGTATCTGTATATTCAATAACCGAGTCGCAGCATTTAAACTGGAAAACTGATTTTTCCATAGATTGATTTCTAAAATGCATAACTTTAGTTTTACTCAGATTAATACGCATACAGTTTTTGTCACACCAACTTGACAAGATGTCTAGTAAGCACTGTAGATCATTTTCGTTCTCCGATATAATGACAAGGTCATCAGCATAGAAAAGATGATTTATATAACTATTTTCTATTAATATACCTTTATTTAACTTCGACAGAAGGTCACTGAGATCGTTTATGTATAGATTAAACATTAATGTTGATAGGACACAACCTTGTTTTAGACCTGAACGAACATGAAACCAATCGGTTTTAAGATCGTTGATTTTGACAGCACATTTCACATTGTCATATATAGAGTGTAGACCCCGGAACATTTTCCCGTCAATCCCGTACGACTTAAGTTTTCTCCAAAGCAGTTCCCTGTTTATCGTATCGTATGCCTTACTAAAATCGACGAAGGCTAGGAAAGTTGATTTTTTCATTGCTTTTCTGTTTTCTATTATCGACGTCACAGTTGTTAGGTGGTCTATCGTGCTGCGCTTTTCTCTAAATCCGTTTTGAAAATCCGTTAATTTGCCATTACTTTCAGCCCATAAAGTTAATCTGTGATTTAATATTGAACAGTACGCTTTATACGCAGATGAAGTAACTGTTATTCCTCTGTAATTCATAGGAATTCTTGGATCAGACGCAGAATCCTTCAAAAGCGTTGTTATGATACCGTATTCCCATGCTGCTGGAATTTTGCCTGTTCCGAAACATACACAGAAAAGCCTATGCAGGAAATGTATACATGTATCAGACTGAAGCACTTCCGCAGGTATACCGTCGTTGCCTGTAGCTTTATTCTTGTGTAGGGCGTTGACAGCTGTACGTACATCTAGTATTGTAATACCTCTATCAAGCGTATCGTTAGTTTCATTTACTTTCTACGTCCTCGTCTTGAGCGTTGTTTATATGTGCAGTATAAGATATATTATACAATTCTGAGAAGTCGGTTTTCCATTTTGACAGAATTTCTTCTTTCGTATTATTTATTTCTCCACTTTCTGTTATAATTTCCATAGGTATCTGCTTGTTTCTTTCATTTCCAATACCGGTTTTTCCAATCGTTTTCCAAAAAATATCCAAATTCTCGCAACTCTGCAGTAATTCGTTCTGCTTTTCAAGCCAATATTGCCTCTTCCTTCTCTGCACGCATCTGTCAAAAGCTTTTCTCTTTTCAACATATAAATGTTTACGTGTCGCTTTTTCTACACTACTTTTACACTTAAGCCAAGCTTTCTCATATGAACAGAGAGTATTCCATAGTGATTTCAGCTCTTCGTTCCACCATGGTCTTCTCATTCGTCTCTTTTTATTACTAATACCGTCAAAAATTATTGCCTAAAGCCTTTGGGTTTAAATGTTTATTCATTTCTCCCTCCATTACTTTGGTAAAACTGGTATAAACACTATCTACATACGCTTGGTTATTTTGATTATGTTCTAAAGTTACTATTAGATCGTTAACTTGCATCAAAATATCATAACTACTCATAAATTCTGCTGGTATATTTTTCCTGTCATATTTCATATGTGTTGTTCGAGTCTCGTCACAGCTCTCGGTCGATTCCTTCTGCAATGCTGTCTTTAGAGTTAGTTCCCAGTATAGAATGGAATGGTCTGGGATAGTAATATTGTCTATAGCTTGCACTCCAACACTTCTTTCGACAATATTTGAGGCCAAGATTACTTCAAAATTGCTATATCTATCAAGGCATTCGTATGGTACAAGTACATAATCTACAACTGCACAACCTTTTGTAGATACACTAGTGAAATTGTTATTTTTTAAATTTCTACCGTTCAGTATACACATATTCGTACTGATAAGAAAATCAATAAAGAGGTCACAGTGCTGATTTTTACTATAATCAACTACATTTCGCATTGGTATAATATCTACTCCAGTTATGAAATCTTCTTGGTCTCCAACTCGAACATTAAAATCTCCAAAAACTGTTATCAGTGCGTTACTTTGGTGCTCATATACATTATACATCAGGGTATGAAAGAATTCTTCTGCATTAACAGCTCTTGTTGAGTTACTTGGTGGCAAATAACATACACAAAATTTTAGACGTTCCTTAGTGAGGGGGAGGGGATGGGGCGTTTTGCTCCCCTATACGTACCTGTAACGGCCTTGGTATTTATATCAAATATCGGTTTGGGTTTCTTCTTTTCGCAATAAAAATGAACCGTGCCCGAGTTGATTTTATTAAGTACTCCACATTCACAAATTACGTAATATATTGAGCCCAGTCCACATTTGGTTTCAGCGACAACATTAAATTTTTTCAGGTTTAACGGGCACTTGCAATCTCCACAACCTCTGCTAAGTTGGTGAATAACCTCGGCAATATTTAAAAGTCGGTTTCCAACAATATTGGCATCTTTGTTTTCTGCAACAAAGTGCTCAGTCCCTTTTTCTTCCGTTTTGGTCCAATTCGAAATATTTAAACAAGCTTTTCGTCGCGATAATTCTTTCGGATTTATGAAGCGCCCGTTCAGGCGCGACGCCATGTTGTCTTCGAAAGTGACTTAAAATTTTTAATATAACGGCAAAACGACGTCATGATAACCGTGGCGGGAAAGAATGACGCTGCGTCAAAACGTATGCGCATGAACATTGAGGTTATTTCCCTGTAAATGTAATCTATAGCCCATGTGTTTGAATGCGAACAGGTCCGATCCTCACCAGCTTGAATGCCGTCCACGCTGGTCTATTTTGGGAGAGCTCCCATGTACGGTTTAAGCCTATCCGTCAAGCGGATAGTCATGGGCCGTACGTGGGACACCGACGTCTATTGAGCCGTTGCTGGTGTTTAGAGCACCTGCTCGCATTCAAATGTGGATAATGATTAAAGGAAGAAAAAAAATTTGCTCTATTCACCAACTTAGCAGAGGTTGTGGAGATTGCAAGTGCCCGTTAAACCTGAAAAAATTTAATGTTGTCGCTGAAACCAAATGTGGACTGGGCTCAATATATTACGTAATTTGTGAATGTGGAGTATTTAATAAAATCAACTCGGGCACGGTTCATTTTTATTGCGAAAAGAAGAAACCCAAACCGATATTTGATATAAATACCAAGGCCGTTACAGGTACGTATAGGGGAGCAAAACGCCCCATCCCCTCCCCCTCACTAAGGAACGTCTAAAATTTTGTGTATGTTATTTGCCACCAAGTAACTCAACAAGAGCTGTTAATGCAGAAGAATTCTTTCATACCCTGATGTATAATGTATATGAGCACCAAAGTAACGCACTGATAACAGTTTTTGGAGATTTTAATGTTCGAGTTGGAGACCAAGAAGATTTCATAACTGGAGTAGATATTATACCAATGCGAAATGTAGTTGATTATAGTAAAAATCAGCACTGTGACCTCTTTATTGATTTTCTTATCAGTACGAATATGTGTATACTGAACGGTAGAAATTTAAAAAATAACAATTTCACTAGTGTATCTACAAAAGGTTGTGCAGTTGTAGATTATGTACTTGTACCATACGAATGCCTTGATAGATATAACAATTTTGAAGTAATCTTGGCCTCAAATATTGTCGAAAGAAGTGTTGGAGTGCAAGCTATAGACAATATTACTATCCCAGACCATTTCATTCTATACTGGGAACTAACTCTAAAGACAGCATTGCAGAAGGAATCGACCGAGAGCTGTGACGAGACTCGAACAACACATATGAAATATGACAGGAAAAATATACCAGCAGAATTTATGAGTAGTTATGATATTTTGATGCAAGTTAACGATCTAATAGTAACTTTAGAACATAATCAAAATAACCAAGCGTATGTAGATAGTGTTTATACCAGTTTTACCAAAGTAATGGAGGGAGAAATGAATAAACATTTAAACCCAAAGGCAATAATTTTTGACGGTATTAGTAATAAAAAGAGACGAATGAGAAGACCATGGTGGAACGAAGAGCTGAAATCACTATGGAATACTCTCTGTTCATATGAGAAAGCTTGGCTTAAGTGTAAAAGTAGTGTAGAAAAAGCGACACGTAAACATTTATATGTTGAAAAGAGAAAAGCTTTTGACAGATGCGTGCAGAGAAGGAAGAGGCAATATTGGCTTGAAAAGCAGAACGAATTACTGCAGAGTTGCGAGAATTTGGATATTTTTTGGAAAACGATTGGAAAAACCGGTATTGGAAATGAAAGAAACAAGCAGATACCTATGGAAATTATAACAGAAAGTGGAGAAATAAATAATACGAAAGAAGAAATTCTGTCAAAATGGAAAACCGACTTCTCAGAATTGTATAATATATCTTATACTGCACATATAAACAACGCTCAAGACGAGGACGTAGTAACACAGAAAGTAAATGAAACTAACGATACGCTTGATAGAGGTATTACAATACTAGATGTACGTACAGCTGTCAACGCCCTACACAAGAATAAAGCTACAGGCAACGACGGTATACCTGCGGAAGTGCTTCAGTCTGATACATGTATACATTTCCTGCATAGGCTTTTCTGTGTATGTTTCGGAACAGGCAAAATTCCAGCAGCATGGGAATACGGTATCATAACAACGCTTTTGAAGGATTCTGCGTCTGATCCAAGAATTCCTATGAATTACAGAGGAATAACAGTTACTTCATCTGCGTATAAAGCGTACTGTTCAATATTAAATCACAGATTAACTTTATGGGCTGAAAGTAATGGCAAATTAACGGATTTTCAAAACGGATTTAGAGAAAAGCGCAGCACGATAGACCACCTAACAACTGTGACGTCGATAATAGAAAACAGAAAAGCAATGAAAAAATCAACTTTCCTAGCCTTCGTCGATTTTAGTAAGGCATACGATACGATAAACAGGGAACTGCTTTGGAGAAAACTTAAGTCGTACGGGATTGACGTGAAAATGTTCCGGGGTCTACACTCTATATATGACAATGTGAAATGTGCTGTCAAAATCAACGATCTTAAAACCGATTGGTTTCATGTTCGTTCAGGTCTAAAACAAGGTTGTGTCCTATCACCATTAATGTTTAATCTATATATAAACGATCTCAGTGACCTTCTGTCGAAGTTAAATAAAGGTATATTAATAGAAAATAGTTATATAAATCATCTTTTCTATGCTGATGACCTTGTCATTATATCGGAGAACGAAAATGATCTACAGTGCTTACTAGACATCTTGTCAAGTTGGTGTGACAAAAACTGTATGCGTATTAATCTGAGTAAAACTAAAGTTATGCATTTTAGAAATCAATCTATGGAAAAATCAGTTTTCCAGTTTAAATGCTGCGACTCGGTTATTGAATATACAGATACATACAAATATCTAGGACTTGTCTTAAATGAATACTTAGATTACAGTGTGACGGCCAAATTTGTTGCACAGTCAGCACCTAGAGCTCTTGGCCTACTTATTTCCAAGTTCAAACAAACCGGCGGAATGCCATATGACGTCTTTACTAAACTATTTGACAATACAGTATGGTCAGTAATCAGTTATGGAGCAGCTATATGGGGAGTTAAAGAATATTCAGCGATAAATGCGGTACAACATAAAGCGTGTAGATTCTTCCTAGGAGTAGGCCGATATACGCCGAACGCCGCAGTGAACGGCGACATGGGATGGGTACCCCCTCATATTCAAGCAATGGAATACCGTATTATGTCACTGGTTCCGTCTAAACCATATGGACGACAACAGAGTAAATAAACAGATTTTTCAGTGGTCATACAGTGCAAGGCAAAAATATAGAAATTGGTGTTTACATATAGAACGAATGATGAAAAAGTTTGATCAATGTTCCTTAAATATAGGTTATATCTATAGTAAAAGTGAACGTCATTCAGTAATTACTTCATTACAGGCTTCTATGTTTAATGTCTTTAAACGTGACTGGCTAAATAAGATAGATAGTAACAGTAGCATAACAAAAAATATTATTCAAAAGAACATATGAAACGGAGTATTATGTGAAAAGCCATATTATGTCTAGGGCAAAAAGAAGTGCAATAGCTAAATTTAGGTGTGGAGTTGCCCCCCTTCGTATTAAAATGTTTATAGTATGTTGTTTTAAAAATGTCTTAAATGTATGAAAATGAGACTTTAATAAACCATTTGTCTGTCTGTCTGTCTGTCTGCCCCCTCCTGTGCTGTCGACCGAGCCATTTTGTCACCATCTTTACAAGCAAAAGTGGTTATCGACCGAGCCATTTTGTCACCATCTTTACAAGCGAAAGTGGTTATCGACCGAGAAAACTGACAGCAGTATAAGCTCAGTCGACTATTACATTTACTGCTCAGTAAACAGTTGACGTCTGTGTCGATAGCAATCTTGCACAATACCGATTCAGTCGACAGCACAAGGAGGCAAATTGTTATTACTGGCCCAAAATATTTTTGTGTATAGGGTAAATCTAATTGTTGTTAAATATGTGTCAGTTCATTTACCCTCAGAACAAAAAGAGCTATGCAACTTTTGATACTCAACTAGAAATAAAGAAAATAGGCATAATTTAAAGAATTAAAACAATTTTGTTGATGAGCCTGGGTTGCTCAGTAGGTTAAGCGCCGGTCTGCCGATCTAGCGGTTCTGGGTTCTATTTCCGCACAAGGCAGAAATCCTTTTAACCGTAAACAGGGTTTCATTGCACGCAGCCTTTCACTACCACCCTCCCATCCTCCTGGTATGAAAATGCAAATCATCCGTCCATCTGCTTCCAAGATTTAACGCAGGTGATACAAACAAGAAGTTCAGCTAAGATTTATACATAATTTTACAAAGGCCAAGCAGAACTTTCCACAGGACTCAGAGATTGTTAATGGGAGCAGGGAAAATTGATCAGGCTGCTCATCTTCGGAAATTGGTTTTAGCACTAATGATAAAATGAAATCTTGCACCACGGACCAAGCTTTGATGATGTTTCTGTGAAAATACATGTAGGGCAGTGGCCGGATCCAATATACAATGTTCATGTATGAGCTTGTTCATCAGATATAAATGGAATATACTCCTGTCCCTGAAAAAAGTTCGAATATTCGATGAGAAATAACAATGGCCATGCTGCCTAGTTTCAGTCCTTGGAATTTCTCTTATTACTGCGTTGTCTGCATACGAGAAAATTTTGGAGCCGACAGTTTAATACAGACTATATTTTTTCAAGACGTAAGGGCTTTGCTGAAAATGAACAGAGAATTACATTGCTATGAACGAGCCTCGAACGGTAAGAGCGTTATCCATATGGCCGTTAATGGCGCGAAATAGAAAGCGACGTCAACGCAAAAAACATTGACGTCAAGGCGCTTTTATGAAAACCGCGCCAAATAAAAGTGGTTTTCCTTCCATAACTCGAATATTTGGCCGATGACCTATATTTTTATTAGCTTATTTGCGCGGGGTTGAGCAATCCTGTACCATATAAAAAATATATAAAAATTTCAATGGTGGAACTTTTTTATGGAAGGAATTCCACGTTTTTTCCAATACCGGAAAACGGCGGGAAATAAAAAATTGTAAATAACGTATATAATGAGGCAAACGACGATGGGAATTTTGATATTCAAACAAAGAGACAAGAAAGAAGAGTTCATTAATCTTTATTTCGAAACGATTGGTCATCTATTATCTCGTATAAAGTCTTCGAAATAGACATAGCCATGTTTCACACAGCCACATAGATGGCGCTGCATTGTCTCAAAAAGTAGTACGGTGAACCCATTTTTTTATTTCCATTTTTCACTCAGTATATGATATTCTACCACTATGTGAAGTTTCAACAAAATCTCAATGGCAGATTTTATAGGGTGATTTCCCTTTAAATGAATTACAAGTATTATGAAATCTTTAGCTACTAGATGTGATTAGCATTAATTGCGACAACAAAACAACAATATAAAAAATACAATTTGCTATGAAATACCGTGACAGTGTTCCAGGCAAGAGTGGCTAAAAGGGAAAATCCGGGGCAACCCTCTACACTAAGCCATAGAAGAAAACAACAAAAAAACGCACTTACATACACACGTAAGTGACCCATCATTAGAGCCGTCTCATTGAGACTGCTCCAATGAAGGGTACAAACATATGCATTTGTTGAGAAATAGGGAAAAAATCATCCCAGGACTATCCCTATTGCCCCAATCTACTCTGGAGCACAGCCATGGGCAGAAAAACAAGAAAATAAGAAAAGTACAGTCAGAAAAAACACAGAGAGCTAGAGAGGAAACAGAAACTAGTTTCAAACAGCATGTAAGACATGGCATGGGTTATGCATGTAAGTGATTGTCGTCACATGAGGAGAAATCGCGCAAACTAATTTTATTCTTAACTTCCACACAACAAGACGCATGTGTGCCCCTAAGGAATCTAATTTCAAAACAAATCAGACATTCCGTGCGGGAGATCAATCCTATCAAAGTATTACATACACGAGATCTTAATTTTTACCTCATGCGACACAAATCAGGAATAAAAAGCATCTCAAGAACAATAACTGAAATTTTAAACAGTATACAATAGTCAAGCATTTTTTTTTTTCATTTCTACAAGTAGGTCAGCTAGAAATCAAAATACCCAGCAGTCACGCAATACCTACACTGCTTTTCTATTAAATTGAGCCGCGACTCGAGAAAACCAACAAAGTGGTTGTGCGCCCAGTGCAGACTCAAATCAGCCTGGGCATCCGCCCAGTCCGATCAGAGTCTTCGCTGTCCGCATGGAGGTAGCTTAAACCCTTAACTATCCTTTAAACTTTCAGCGAAGAGTCTGATCGGACTGAGCCAAGGCTAATCTGCGTCTGCGCTGAGCGCACAACCACTTTGTTTGTTTTCTCGTGTCGCGGCTCAAATGTACCTTTATCAAATTAGACGGACATTTCTGTGTTCAAATTAGTCAGTGTCGATTAGCTCCTAATGTTTGAAAGAAAAAGGTTACCAAAGTTTTCCGTAGGCAGCAGGCATTCCCCTTCGAGCCATGTCATAGCAGCTGCAGACATCAGGTAAGCTACGCGCTAAAAACTATATGCTCATACTGCATGTGCTCCTTGACGTCAATCTGATTTGATCTGAATTTCTTTCCACAAAGCTGAATATTTTCATAAGCGTTTTGACGTTTAAACGATAGCATTTTGTTTAATGTGCAATCGCAGGTCTGAGGATTGATGGACAGATGATGAGCAATTTTACGTCTTTTTCAACAGTATTTCAGTCATATCAGGACGATGATAGGGTGAAAATGAAAGGCTATGTGCAATGGACCTCCGTTTACAATTAAATTGATTCCCGTATCCAGCAAGTCCCAAACCCGGGACCGTTAGATCATCAGCCCAACGCTCAACCTACTGAACTACCGGAGCTCCATTAGGTCTCAGGGGATTGAAATGCAGTGAAAATAGTCATACTCAAAATGCCTTTCTTTTGCTTTCAGGTACATAATGCCTACTGTACGAACCTAAAGGAATATGCAAGACCATGCAATATGCTTCTACAGGCTAACGTAGTTTCGAATCACAAGTAAGTATAAGATTAGCGCTGAAGGTACATGAGCCGCGACACGACAAACCCATCAAACTGTTTGTGCGCCCAGCGCAGACTCAGGCCAGCCTGTGCATACGCTTTTCTCTGGTTTCGTCACCAGGTATTGTCAGGGTCGCTTAAGAGGTTTTATTAGCCGAAACCAAATAGTCTGGTCCATGTTCCTTCTGAACGTATTCTCTGCTCTTGAAGGAATTCTTTCAGATTGTCATTTCACTGTCCACATGAAGGTAAAATTAAAAGGGAAAACGAAAAGGGAAAGACGTATAAACATAAATTGACAAAAGTTCACGTAAGCCTTGCATGGTAAACCAAACAGGTGGTCATTCAGCAACCCCAAATAAGAACATCACTACAGTTGGAACGCAAACCCTCTAAAAGCGGTGATTGTATTTACAACGATGGATCCTTCCACATAAAAAATAGGCCCTAAAAATGGCGAACATAGTTCTTGACGAAATTTCCCATTATTCTCAAATGTATATAGAGGCATTGATTATATTAAAATGATTAAACACATAAAAATGTTTTGCTAACTAGTATTAAGCAGGCTTTCTAAACAAAATTCAGGGCCAAAATTGCTCGAAATGCTAAAATATTCATCGTCAAAGTACTATACTCTATCTCGAGTCTACCGAAAACTTGCATCAACATAAAACATAATTTACAGAAAGCTGAGACTTTCTCCAATGCGCACACCCATGCCATCAAAAACTTTATTATTTCTTCTTTTTGCATGTGAAATTTCAAGCAATATCGTTTTGGAACATTTTTAAATTGCAAAATAAAAGATGGCATCTGTTGTTTTTACGCTCAGGAAACAGTGTTGCACGTGATATGAGCACCAGCAATACTTGCCGGACAGCCACAATTTAGACAGAAAATTGAGGTCGACAGCTTGTCAAACATTAGCTCAGATTTCTAAATACTTGAAGAGGAGAAAAATTACGGAGTTTAGTTAGCTAAAATAGACTACAAACTGGTGGAACGTTCCTTACCTGACTGCTGACCTGACTGGCATCGTACAAATCTGACATTCTGCCACTCAAATTTGTGAATAAAATATCCTTTCCTACTATTATTTATCTTTCAAACAGTCATCTGTTTTCTGTCAAATATGTTATTAGGTCACAGTTGTGACGTAATGAAAAAATGACGTATATTGTCTCGAGCTAGATTGCCAGTCCGCATGCCATGTAAACAGATTATACGTCGAACATGAGAAGTAAAGAGTTTCTTTCTTGTCGTTTTGTTTGAAATTTACGATCTGATTTTATAATTTGCTCAACAATAACAAAGAACATATGAGCCGCGACACGAGAAAATCAACAAAGTGGGTGTGCGCCCAGCGCAGACTCAGATCAGCCTCGGCATCCGCCTAGTCTGCACAGAGTCTTCCCTAAGCGCTTTAAGGGTAGCTAAGGGTCTAAGCTACATGCAGACAGTGAAGACTCTGATCAGACTGGGCAGATGCCCAGGACTATCTTAGTCTGCACTGGGCGCACAACCACATTGTTGGTTTTCTCGCGTCGCGGCATAAGTAACTTAACAAGCCAGGTGGGGATGGAAGGAGGCGGTTGGTTACGAGGGTGGGGGTGGGTGGGGGCCAAGGAAGTGGGGGGGGGGGGGGAATTCATCTTGACTGATGCCTGGAGTGATGTATAGGTCCCAAACATGACTTGAGCAGTCGTTGCTGTGACAGCGTATTCTCTCTCTCTCTCTCCCCCCGATTTGGCTTTATTGTTGTTACACACACTGAGATTTATTACAGTCATTTGAATCTTACCAACAGCTGAGCCGCAACAGGGGAAGAGGAATCTTGTCGGATATGATAACAGCAAAATTTGCTTAGTCTAACAAGACTGCTTCAAGATACAAAACTGTATATATAAACGAATAGCAAAACCCTGATTGGCTTGCAAGCAAACTCTTTCCGTTCTGATTTAAGTTACGAAGAGCATTTCGTGTGTTCGATGATGTGCCTGAAAATGTGTCGGGGTGTGCGGATACATGGGAGGTGTGGGGAAAATTTGGAGGCTTGCTACGTGCCATCCGACGTTTGGCACGTGGCACAAAAACAGACATTTATTCCGTGGAAGCAAAGTACTGTTGTACATGAACTTAAACTGATACGAATAGCTTCATATTGGCAAATTCCACATCCCGAATAAGCGTAAAGACCACTGACAGTATAGTGAGTATACTTAAACAATCTGCTTGAAAGTTGAAAATAGCGGGCGTGTGAGGAACTGTTGAAATACGCATGAACTTTGTATACTTATTCAAGCAACCCATCATTGCCTTCATTTAGCAAATGTGCACGAACAAAAAAGCTACCAGCCAAGATCCATAATAGAATGCACGCATGCAAGTTGTTCATCTTAACTTTTATAACATTTGTAGTGCAAGCTATCTTAGTCTTTGCTTGTTGCAGGTCACCCGTGTACTTACTGACCCTCAGAAAATACTACAGTAAGGGAAAAAGTGAAAACCTTCCCGCACGTCACCACATTTGGTAGCTTAGAGTGTTCAGATGAGAATCTGAAGGCCGCTAGCTCAATTCCTATCATTGCCTAATTAATGGAATCGACTGCCCAATTATTTAATTTCAGGACGCAGAGTGTGAAGAATAAGACCAGAGTTGAGTATAAAGTGTACTGGATTGCCCTTTACATGTGCCTTCGGGAATATCCGTAAATGCAAAAATATCAAATCTTCTGGTGACCTACAAGATACCCGGGCCTGCTAGTCAACCGGACAATTACAATGTTACAATTCTAGTCGGCATACAAATGAAGAACGAACACGTTAAGCATTGGAAGGAACTGAAAAGAAATTGAGAGTGTACATGTAAATGTGTGGGCCTAGGGCAACCCTGTACACTTTCAGGGGCGCATCTCGGCAATAATATTTTTGATTTATCCTACCTTTCCAATGGGAGTAAACTCTTTCAGGAAAGCATTTGCTCTTTTGGGAGCAAAGAATATTTGAAGAGTCTCCCAGTTCCATTAAAACGTGTTGCGGCTGTATATAGAACCGCCTCGCCAAGACTACTCTAATGTGAGGCAACATCAGTCATTTTAATAGAGAAATAGGAAAACACGATCTGAATTATTAGTAAATGTTTTATTGTTTGTTTATATGTGACTGCATAACCGAAAAGGGTTCGTAATTGGAGAAATAAATGTTCTATTCTATTCTATTATTTTATGTAGATCAACCCGTGTACCTGCAGATTTGAAAATGTTCCCCACCCCCCACCCCCCCCCCTACAAAAAAAAAAAAAAAAAAAAAAAAAAAAAACACTCAGATGCCTGACGAGTTTCTCAAACTTATACAGGCAATGCAAACAGTGCACTGCTAACCCTTCTCAAAGGCGTAACTGCCTTTACGCTAATAGCCAGGTGCGTATTGTAATTTTGTCAAATAGACAAAATTTCAACAGGTATCGCCATATGATGATGCTGGTATTTGTAAATTGAAGAAGATTTCAATAGTAGCGGCAAGCAGACACGACTAGGCTATATAAAGTATCTTTGGGGCCCACCTCTTATTCTTGCTCTCAAAGGATAAACATAATTGTGCGTATTAAAAGTGTAATAACCCCTACACTCCTGCTTCTAACCGTGCCACGAAGGGTGGGGTGGGGGGGGGGGCATTCCTCATCCCTCCCAGGTTACTCACATGCAACCGTTTATTTGACTTTTGAAAGGAAGCGCGTGATCTGCTAATTAAAAAAAGAAATATAACCGTTAAATTACCGTTCAGTTATGAGGGGAAAGGCTAATCCTGAACGATGTACTAGCATGAACTGTACCTAAATGAACATCAATTGCTGATTAAGTCCGTCTTTTAAGCCATGATTATACAAACTTCTAATCGATTCAAAATCACGTCATAAGCTTGTGTTTACGATTTGCTAGAGCATAGGAGGTAAGAGTGGACATTATTGTATCTGACAATAAAATATGAATAAAATGTATTTGCTTGACTGTTTTATTCGGTCTTGGTTGAAGATAAATCAGTGAGAAGTGTTACGTTTCTACAGACAGGCCGAATTGTGAGTTTGTTAATTTGGCAGTGAACATTTACTCTGAGTAGCGCGTAAGGCTGTCATGATTTCGACGCCATTTTCGGTTTGTTTTCAAACCGAGTGGTCATATATTATTTTGCAATTTTAAAATGTTCCAAAACCAAATTTTCTGAAATTTCACATAATGGTAGAATATATATCAATATTTATCATGGCATAGGTCTGCGGTTTGGAGAAAGTCGAATAAGCTGTAAATCGCGATTTTTTGTTCACATGTTTGACGCTGACGTAAAGGGCACTGTTTCGTCAATAATTACACAGGCGGAAAATGATGTCTTGGAATTATTTTAACAGAAATATTCAATAATGGAAGTCAAAAAAGTGCTCTTAAAATTTCAAGCGGTGGGGCGATTTGATTAGTCTGTATGGTGGCGTGAAAGTACAATGGGGTTCGTCGATAGCCATTTTGATGGCGACAATTTCGAACAAAAGTTCGTTGCTATGTGTTTGATTATATCCCTACTCCTTGGAGCTGCGTTCCAACTGCTAACATACCCATTTTCCATAATTGTAATTACAAAGCTAAACAGATACCTATATGGTGACCATATTGATAAAAGACCATGGAGAAGCAGAAGTAAAAGCATGAAACATTGAGGAACCACAACAGAAAGTGGTCTTGCTAGACGAGGCTAGAGAAAGTGCACAGAGGTACATTGGTATTATGGTTCCTATTGTTTTGTAATTTACAAAAAAAAACAGTGGAAAACAAATCACTGTATTAAATTACTTAATGCATCGACAAGATTTCCAGAGTTCAAATTTTGCGAGAATACGTGTTTTTGAAAAAAATAATCTATATGCCCAAATAAGAAAGTAAACGAGCGATGCAGTCTTAAAACAAATTTACAGTCCTAATAGTATGGCCTTGAATTACGAAGGGAAAATGCCATCAGGAAAACCTTTTCACACAAAAAAACAGCCGAGATATTATCCTTTATTAAAACCTTACTTTGTTGGATATTTAAATAAGCCTCAGTTGAAATTAATGAAGATGTACCATTCGAGCTTAGAATACTTTTTATCATATGATGTCGCTGTTATTCAGTGGATAACATCGTGTCATGAAAATCGTATGACCACACGTGTAATAACACTTTGGCGCGTACATGTAATTTTTTGACAACGTCCGTGTCATCAATGCGTTTTCTTATTAAAATAGTTGATGTTCCGTTTGAAGGCGGTAAAATCCCATCTTAAAGGCCTAGATTTTGTTCTATCATTTTGACCCCACGCCCCCCCCCCCCCCCCCCCAATCTAATCCCCTCCAATAAACAAGTGATAAGAAAATCAAAGGCACCTCCTAATCACCTCATTACAATGCTGTACTGAAACCACTGCCTGCCTGTGGGGCCCCATTGGGATAAATTCATGCATCAGTCAAGATGTAAGAGATCAGAACAGTATATTCTGTAATTTGTAAAATATAATTTGCTGATTAGCAATCAAAGAATACTCAAATATTAATTTAAATAAAGAAGAAGAAGAAGAAAAAAGGGGAAAAATGAAGAAAAAAAGAACTTCAGAAAAAAAAAGTAAAAAGTATGCAAAGACCAGGAACTGAAACAATCAAAATCCAAATCCAGTCCCCAAACCATAGTTGGAAACAACTAAGATCACAAATAATCAAGATACAGAGAACATATGGCCAACCGAGTGAGCAGCATGTTCCCAAAAGGTGGCCACTCAGCAACCCAAACCGAACCAAAAATTATATGAACATACATAAGGTAAAACATCACAGAAACTCTGACACCAAAAACAGGCAACAGAGAACCACAACAGAACTACCGCCTTGGAACGGTCAGTAATGAATTACTGGGGGGCTTAAATCGATTTTACAGGCCCAACCTCACCCTCAGTTTCTGAAGTGGTACAAAACATTTAGTCGGTTGTTCGGTTCGCATGATAACCCTCTAACTCGTCAATGAATCATCACGGTAAACACATAAATCAAATTTCAACACCATGAAGAAGCAAAGACGAGGACTCAACAGATACAACAAGACAGAAATAAATTATTTAATATTTATTATACAAATATTTTATTTGTATTATCATTTACTACTATATTTTTTTAGATATTTTTAATATGTTATTTTCAATTTTACTTTCTTAAATGTCATTTACTTTTTATAATTTGTATTTTTTTATTTTCTATTTATTTATTCATTCATTTATTATTTATGTTTGTGAAATAAGTCAAATGCTCTGAAAAATAATATATTAGCCATTATAATATTCTCAAGAGGATAAAAATATGCAGGATTTGAAGATGACATTTATTTCAAGGATCACTTCTGAGATCCAAAAGACTCCAATTTAATTAGATTGTGAAACCTGTGTTTCGAGTAGTTTGGTGGCATTAAACATGTTTTTGACACCTTTTGAAAACAGTGCATTGGTCAAAGTTCATTTGTTTTTACAAAAACTGGCACTTTGATTTGAGACTGCATTTTGTCAATTATGGATTTATCAAATATCAATATATTGTTTCAAGAGAGTATATTATTTTATTTTGGCTTCTCTCATAATAAATTTGATTGTGAAAAAGGACAGACGTGAACTTAAAGAGTTTGTAAACATTTCCAGAATATATATATATCTAAAATGTTTTTCTACAGCAAACATTGATGAATACTAATGCCAGATATCTCTGTTATTCATTTCCCCCAATTTGGGCCTCCGAAAGAAACTGCTGGGACACTGGTCTAGAGAAGATAGCTAGCCAGAGGAGGCTGTTTATTGGAATAGATAAGGATTACATAACTTACTAATGACAAAAATCCGGGTCTTTAAAGGGTCATATGATAAACAAAGCTTTACACTCGTGGTAATTTCATATAAAATTTATAAAACTCGCCAAAGGCTCTTTTCATCAATTTCATATAAAACGACCACTCGTGTCTATTCTATTCTATTCTATCCCATAATCTTACAAGATCGTTAGGCACCACAGATGACCTCGAAACGACCCCTTTCCACCTTGTCCTGTTTTCAGCTGTGCTAGTTGAGCTGGCAAAGTCCATTCCTGTTCACTCTTTGATATTGTCTTCCCACCTCTTCGTCTGTCTACCTCTTTTTCTACGCGCCACTCGTGTAACATCCTCTATAACTGTCATCTAATTTCAGGAATGAAACTGTTATCCAGTATCAGCGACGTGTAGCATCACAATGTTCCTGTATATGGTCAGCCGCTAAGAATTACCAACTTTAAAAAGACAAAACTAGTCGGCTTGGGAAGGTGTTGCTCAAATCCCGCTGACCAAAAGATGACAGCTTTGAAAAGAAAGGAACTATGAATTCAAACTTTCAAGAGATTGCAACTTAAGTCAAATATTATCATAAAACATCATCAGCCAGCATGGGAAGGTTGTCTCTCAAATCCGCCGACGATGAAGAAGGTAGTTATAAAAAGAAAACCACTGTAAACTCTATGGTTGACGAGGTTGTTACAGAAGCCTAAAATTGACATAACAAATCTGCAGTTAGCATGGGATCGTGTTTTAAAGCCTGCTGAAACAGAAGACGGTACGAAAATGTGTTGCCCAAAGCCCACAGACTACGAACAGTTCAGTCTTGAACAGAAAGACAAACTGAGCTCTATCTTAAAGGACGTTGTTACAAATGCTGCTGTTGACTTCGGGAATCCAGAAATTCAAGACATTCAGTGTGCGGTATCTGAAATGATTGAACGAATCAAAGCAAGGATAAATAAGCGTGGTGTCTTCAGTATATCTCGCATAGAGCCGTGTGGTAGTATGGCAGAAAAGACGGCTATCTGGAAATATGACCTTTTGCACACAAAGGAACTGTTTATAGAATTTGATTTTTTAGCTGTACTGCAGCCTGTTTGTGATATAAAATGTGAGGCAGATTGCTTGGAATGTTTCCATGTTAAAAACCCACCGATAAATTTAGAATTACTTCAAAATCATTATGAAAATGTTTCTACTTTTAACTTCAGAGATAGACGTATTTTAATAAAACAATTCAAAGAAGAAACTAACGATTGTGTAACTTCTTCTTGCAGTTGTCTAGACGTTGAATATATGCATGATAAATGGAAGAGTTTTTCATTTGAGCCGGCAAATGCATCTTCAAAGAACCAGCAAGATTGCGATAAGTGCACTGTCGATCGACCTACAGCTACATTGCGAGTTAAAACTTCAGTGAAAATAGGCGGCACATTTGGAGAAGAATGTTCCTTGATATTTTGTTGGACAAGTAAGGCTAAGATATTATGCACTCGTGACCGATGGTGTTTACCTAAAACTGAGAAAATGGACAATCTTACAATTCACATTGACTTTCTACCAGCTTTAGAGTTATTTCAGTCTAAACGACGGAGTGCAGATGTTGCAGTCTGTCCTTCTTCAGGTTTAGTATTGAACCCTACTAGCTCTGAATGTTTACACTACTGTTTCCTGGTACCAAAACAGTGTAAGGTATGTGGCGAATACTTGTCCTGGCGGAGGTCTGGCTGCCTTGCAGAAATTGACACTATTGTCAACAAAATGTCCGATAAGCACCGCAAATGCTACCAGGTGTTAAAACATTTAACGTTTTTCTTAAACAGCTATCACATAGAAATAGCTCTACTACATCATAACAGTTCATGTTCCGATGCCGGTGAGGATTGTGCTAAATGTGTGTTTGAAGTGCTTGATGAGCTTCGGTATGCTTATGAGACAAAACAACTGATATCTCTCCATTCACAAGCAAATATTTTGGAACGAGTCGACAGTGATGACTGTAACCGCTTCTCAGTGTATATTAGCAGGTCCATTGAAGCGGTGCATTCTATGTCTGAATCAGACTCAATGTCCTCATTGCTAGAAAAAAATGTTGAGAGATTTTTCGGATTAAGTGTATGATAAAAGCATAAAATCATACATTTGCTTCTCAAACACGTAGCTTCATGTACGCAAATACGCAGATACGCAGGTGCGTATTGAAATTTTTCAAATTGACAAAATTTCAAAATGCATTTGCGTATTTTGCCAACTGACAAAATTTCGAATCACAGCTACTTATTTACACGTTAAAATTGTGTAAAATTAGACAAGCTTTCAACAGGAACTGACGTCAGATTTCAACAGTATACTGTATATGACGATATGAAACTACATGCTTACCCTTTATAATTACCTCTGAAGGAACATAAAACATCGTTCATTTGTGTGTAGCATGAAGTTGCTTCCTTGATACGCCTATGCTTTTTTATTTAGACCATAGTTATAACAATATCATAATAGCCACCATCTACCGTTACTTGAAATATCAAAATGCGTGAAAATGACAAAATCTCTATAAACACTGAGCGGATTTGAGAAGTATTGTGTCAGAATGACTGTTGTGTAGAGTTAGATCAGACCTCCATATAACTAAACTAACCCAGATGGCTTTCCTTAATATAAAATAGCAAAAATGAAAATGAGAAACAGTGAGAATTGCTTAGTTTGTATCCGAATGATCCTTGCATGAAGCTATTTAGATTTATCGCAAGTTGACTATCCAAGAAGGCGGTCATCAGCCGTTACCAAAAAAAAATAATAATAAAAAAAAATAAAAAAAAACATGAAAATTATGATATCTCAAGAACCGCTGAATGGATTTAGACTAAAGGAGAAGAGTTGAAAAGAGGGTGTTAAGGCTTGAATTTTCCAGAAAAATCGTTTTTTTTTACTTGATTTTAAACTCACGTAATCAAAACGTCGTCCCGTCGTTTGCTTCTAGAAAATACTTCCGATCGTACACGTGTCATTGCTATAGCGACATCACAGGCTAATGCCCTTTTCCGACATTCTCTTGCTGTTTTTTCACATGTTCATGTCAAAATTTAAATACCGCACTACCCCTCGACCAATATGAAAATGAAATGACGCGTAAAGAATAACTATCTATAGTCTGGTCAGCTTATCACCGAAGATTTGTGTTGATCGAGGGATGAAACGGTTTTCATGGCAATAAACCACAACTAGCCCAGACTAAAAAAAAACGTCCTTAAATCTTTTGACTTGAATTTGAGAAATATATTCATTTTTATCAGCCGTATAATTTACATATGTCACCGGAACATACTCGCTACATACAGCGACATAATTTGTGTTGGACCAGCGAGTTAGAGGTTGAAGAAAGTTTTATATTTTATATCCCTTTGCAGTATGTGGTTTCTATTTTAAACCCCACCCCATCTGGATAGTGGTTATATATAGTGCAATATATCCCAAGTTTTTATTATTATTATCATTATTATTATTTTATTATTATCTTTTAATTTTTATCCTGGGTTCGCTGTCTGGCCACATACTTTCGTTTCTCCTTCCGCTGATTCAAGAAGGGCAGTTGTTAGTTACTGGCGAAAATATGTGCACCTAGTACTGGTTAACCGCTTAGGACTTCTAAGCCTGCCCAGGAATAGTGTGGTTAGCTTAACTGATAGTCCCGACATGACCACAGCTTTTAAGCGTGGATGTAAAGCAACAAATCAATCAATCAATCAATATTTTTTTTAATTTCTTGTCTGTGATGTATATACTCCGTGATATTTTATCGTTGCTAGTTGGTAGACAAAGCTCCGTTGACATGTTGGAATCACACCGACACTAAATAAATTTTACTTGACTTGACCCGACTTGAGTGTGCTCCGGTGACATTTGCAAATTATACGGCTAATTGAAATAGATGTCTCAAATGAGCCAAGAGATTTAAACATTGTTTTCGGGGTGTGGGACCGAATTGAATTGGGTATAGTATTTTATATAAATATACATAGAGAGAGAGTGAGAAACAGAGAGAATAAATCAGGTATGCCAGTAAATGCTGATAAATATTTTTAGTCCCGTACGGGATTCGAACTCACGACTCGACAACTCCGCCTAGCACTGCACTATCCGTCATCGCTACCACTGCGCCACCGAGACATATATAAACAAGCAAAATATATGTAAATGACGTTTTAAAGAAAATCAAGACAATACTTGGGTCGTCATTGAAAATTAAACTGAAAAATAATGATATGTGGAAATATGCCGATCCAGGCGAATACGGACATAACTGCCAGTTTGTTTCAATCCAGCCTTGATAGGCTCACTGACTAAGATATGGTACCTTAGGCACTAAAGACTGAGAAAATTCGAGGAAGGATAACTCGTTTAATAAATTCAATAATACACGAGCACGAATGCACGATTCTATTTATCATATGACACTAAAATCGCTTTTTACTAGCAAATTTTGCACTTAAACGTCACGATTTCGCCATTAGAAAACGCAACGTTTTTATGGACGTCAACGCCTAAACGTTACGACGTAATTTGCATATTTAATCCACTTGTGGATTATCGTTTTTAATGCATGACTTTATTACACTCTAGATGCAACGTCATAGGATAAACAAGGGTCTTCGTCAAAAGTCGGGCGAAAGTGTTATTGTTTCCTGTCCAGAAATGAACAAATATTTTCTTTAGCAACATGAAGGAAAAATCGTTGTCACTCGTGTTGAAAAAGACGTCCTGTTTGTTTAATTTTACCGCAGCTGTCGCATACACCTTTGCTTTCAAAAGCCTCCACCTGTCCACATATATGACTTTTAGAAAATATTTGTGTATAACGCGTGCTCTGTTCATGGTATAGTTTGATTAGCCCAGCTCGATTATTAAAAAAGGTATGACCGGGTTTACAAGACTTCTTAGATGAACCTTGTACGCCAGAAATTATATTTTGCAGATGGTCTAATGAATATTTGTTCATTTATGGACAGGAAACAATAACACTTTCGCCCGACTTTTGACGAAGACCCTTGTTTATCCTATGACGTTGCATCTAGAGTGTAATAAAGTCATGCAATAAAAAAGAATATTAACAAGTGGATTAAATATGCAAATTACGTCGTAACGTTTAGGCGTTGACGTCCAAAAAAACGTTGCGTTTCCTAATGGCGAAATCGTGACGTTGAAGTGCAAAATTTGCTAGTAAAAAGCGATTTTAGTGTCATATGATAAATAGAATCTTGCATTCGTGCTCGTGTATTATTGAATTTATTAAACTCGTTGGGGAAACCGATAAGATGCTCGGCACAGCCTCGCATCGCATCTTTTCCCCAACTCGTTAAATAAATTCAATAATTCACGAGCACTCATGTAAGATCCTCTAGTTTCCCTTGCTCGAGTGATCTACTTTTATAAATGTCTCAGTGATAGGGTAAACTTATGATCTGGTTCAAACTGACCAACACTGCTATACATCCTTGTGCGTCTGTTACGGACATTCAAATTTAAAATGCCAGCAGCGTATGCTTTTGAATACGTAAGAATCATAGAAATATTATTTTTAAACAAAAAATAGAAAATTATGCCAGTTTTATTATTTTCTTTTTTGTTAAGTACCTACAGTATGCTGGATCTAGTGAGAAAAGAATAAAATGTGTCCCACTTACCCCAGTGTCCCATTACCCCAATTTACCCTAATTGTATTTCAAATTTGTAGATTTTCTTCCAAATAATCTCTGGTTTCATGGTTGAGAAAAAAAAATGAAACATATAAATAAGTAAAATTTGATCCGATGGAAAAAAGCAGTAGAAAAGGCGGAATCATCGGAATAAGAAAGTATCTAAAGAAACAGTTTTAACAGAACACTATCACATTTGGGGTGCTGGGGTGGGGTGGGGCGGGGAGGGGGGGGGGGGGGCAGGAGAGAGAGAGTCGGGCAGAGAAAATAGAGACAGGCAAATTTACTTGGAAAAAAACAATGCTAACATTATTTGGGATGGGGGCGGGAGATAGATAGATAGATAGATAGATAGATTCGTGCTATGAACCTACTCAAATATACCGTATAGACAGTTATTACTGTAGGTGTTTAATTTCTGTGTATTTCTGCGGTTTTATAAACAGCGCAGACATTTAAGTCGCAGAATAATCTAACTTACTACGATTTTTCGTGTTGAATATTGCTCCTCTTCAGTTTTTTATTATCTTCTAAAATAAAGATATTTTATAAATGTGTCTGTTATAAATCTAAATTCACATGTTGTAAACCTGACGTGTCGTCTCAAATATTTGATTGGAAAGCTTATGATTGTTTAATTTTAAGAAGACTAATCAAACGAAGATGCTTTATGGATTGATGGTCAGAATCATTGAAACTATGATTTATTATTATTTAACTAATCATGTTATATGATTCCGCATTAATAAAGTAAGCCACTTTTTTCTTATTCTTAATCATAGTTTGTCCCATTTATTCATATTTGTTCATTATTTGGTAGTAACTCTTATTTGAAACCCGCAGAAATTAAAACCGCAGATTATATTCGTATACTTTCGTAGATGAAAAACGCAAAAAATACACACACAGAAATAACCCGTTTTACAGTGCGTGGAATGAGACAGTCACATTTTTTTTTTCACATTATTCCTATTATTTGTGGAGAGAGAGAGAGAGAGAAAGAGACAGAGAGAGAGACAGATGGGACAATCGTTCGTAAAAGAGAGAGGTCAAAATACATGAAATGTAACAATGATCACATCATTTGATATGGGTCGGGGAAGAGTCAAAATACACAAAATTTGAACACAACAAGATATGATACGCTAAAAAAAATTTAAAGGGTAACTACACTTCAGGCACTGACTGAATCAGATCCCAAACCCTATCCCCAACATCAAAGGGAAAGATTGACAAAGACATCCCAACAAACAATAAATTACAAGTGATAAGCCGAGTCAGCAGTACATATATTATCGATATGGCGGATGTAAATTCCGCAGGCGGAGCTACGCGAGAGGCGATATTTCCCACTCGTAGTACCCTGTTTTATGATATATCCAAGAAATATCTTTAAAAAAAAAGATATAAGACGAAGTGAAAGAAGACATATTTGAAACAAATAATATATTTTTTTTTATTTCTGTTGAGATAAGAAATTGGCTGCAAGCAAGGTTTCAGAATACGTCCCGCAAAATAATCTGCACTCAATGTTTTAAATACACTATACGCCTTTAAAGGTTGGTTCCTGGAGTATGGAATGCATCATAATTTTCATGATTTTTTTTCTAAATTATCGGAAAGCACTTATAACAAGGAAATAAATAAGATTCACTAAAAAGTGTAAAGCCAAAAGTATTTGATACGTCGTTTTGCGAGGGGTTCCCTAACTCTGCTTCGCACACCAGTTAGTGCTATTTTTAGTTCATGCCAAAAATAGATAACCCGGCTCACACCATGCTGCATTGCATTTTGGGCTAGTATTAAACCAATCGCCATGCCGGGACCTCTAGGAGATCTCACAACAAGAGAAAACATGACCTTTTGGAGAATGATGCTAGAAATTACGCACTTGTAGGCATATGACAAAATTATTTTTAGAACTGGAATTCCAAGGCATTGCTTAAACCAAAGAAAGTAAACCTGAGATAAACGACAATTTTCAACAAAATCCAACGGTTTTCTCAGTAGCAACAGTTTCAGAAAAATAAGAGTATTCAATACCATACAGAAAAAGACAAAATTATTTTGTGAACAGAATTGGTATCCTTAGTTCAGGAACGTACCTTTAATAATTAAAATGTAAAAAAGGACCAAAATCTAATGGGGTATGTATGAGAAATTTTTATTGTGATTGAAAAAATTCCAAGTGCAAAACCCTGTCGCTATGTCATAATAACAAAATAAAACTTGGCTAAGTGCAAAATGCTGTAAATATGTCTGATATTATTATTGAATTGCTATCCTATAAAATTTCCTGCAGCCACTATTGCGAGAAACCAGACTGGTCCGTAAATTATTGACATTCTTCGGTACATTCCGATATGCTTCCGATGATACGGTACTGTATTTTACCCGGTTCAGTACAGCCGGGTGCGTAAATTTACCGGAATGGACCGGAATGGACTGAATTACCGGAACGGACACCGGAACGGACCCGTTTTCCCCTATCTTCAGTAGATATTTGTAATATTTTTATTAAATAACTTTTATTTAATATTAATACATATTCTGTATGCCATCTAGCGCAAATCAATTAGAGATATTAGTCAAAATACTCTTTGAGTATTTTGCGCCATGGGTAGGCCTCTTAATACCCCACGCATATGCGTCTCATCTTAAAATCATATAATCTTATACAAAAATCTGGTTATCTTTCTTCCAAGACTTGGAGCGAATGAAAACACAAAAATTCCCGAATTTTTGTTCCATAGTATCATGACCAACATTTCAGCCATAGATAATATGTAGAGCTATTGTGTTTCAGCTTTAAATTGAAACATTACAGTGGTCTAAATGTATAAAGGGAAACTTTGTATATCGATTGTACAGTTAGCACCATTATCATGTTTCAATAAGTCGTCAATTTGTCTGACGGACAGACATTTGTTTCTAGCCTGGCCCCAGTCGAATCTGTATATTATTATGGTGGTCAGATTCGCCTGGTAACTTTCAGAAGAGGCTCTGCAATTTGATACTCTTCTCACAAATTCTTGAGTTAATAATAGCACCATTACAAGTGCCATAAAGTGCCCATTAGACTAACAAAGATCTCAATCTCCATCACTCTAAGAAATCAATTAGTTTTGGTTTCTCCAAATAGCCTCTCAACCTGTATATGAATTTTAGAGCATAGTTTAAAACCTGGAATGGAACGGATGTTATAATCTACGGTGAATTTGTTACAAGTTGCTCCAAGAGCGTGGGACAGTGGTTTTCTTACAGGAAGAAATTGCTCCCTCAGAGGGAGCATATTCTTTCCTGTAAGAGACTAAGAGTGCCATTCCAAATCAATGGAAAAAGGCAGACAAGACCATTCCATTCCACTCCTTTCCATTTCACAATTAAAAGCATGCCAAATTATATTGTTTAACAGTCGGCACATTAGGACAAACTGTCTTGAACCAATAACAGGCAATCAGCTGTATTGCATTGCTCATTCCAATTTAAACAAATTTTATCCTCACTAGTCATGATATGATTCATGGCAGACTATTTTTTAACAATCCGCTACATAGTAAATCTGATTAGTGCCAGTCCAATCATTGCACTGGCATCAAGTGTATAAAGGACATTTCTTAAAACATACTTGTATGCATTGAATCTTGACTGGTGCTGATCAAATCAAATATGCTTTTATACATTTGAATGTAAATGTATTACATGTAAAAAGCCAGTGTGTCTAATAATTCTTTAAAGACTTATTTTGCATTCTCTAGAGGTCTTTCTGATTTAAATTATTTTAAATTCTTTGACCAACAGTTATCTAAGTGCAATGAAATCTTCCTCAAAACACATTTAAATTTGAACAAATCAATTATATATATTGAATATTAAGGGACGCGGTTTCGTTAACATGCTAATGGATTGCACAACACTCTTAAATCGGACAAAGCTGTTTCTGTGAACAGTGGAGACCCAGATCAGACTGCTCTGGAAAAGTGTGACCACCCTTTTGCTTTTACTTATTTTTTTCTGCATTACTTATTAAATACCCCCTCAGCTATAAAATGGACCAGTCCAAAATCAAAAGGTACAAACTACCCATTACAGAAAATCAGTAGGTTCAGGGTTTATTGTATTTAGTTTCCTGTTCACAAAACCTACAGAGTTATAAAAACAAATTGCCACAGAACATTTGTTTTATCAGATTGACCAGCTGTGTTTACGTCTTCAAATTGCTTCTTACATAAAATTCTGCCACTGCAGCATCATAAAGGGCTGGACAAAAGGTCAGTAAAGGTTGCTAACCAAGATTTAGGAAAATCTCAAATGTAAGTGACCAGACCCTATGTTCCTTTGCAAGAGATATATTGAACATAGGGTCTGTAGCCAGACTAATTTTTTTCGCCAATAGTCCTTATCAGATATTGTCACATCAAAATCAGGGGTTGCAAGTTAAGATAATACATGTTAGTCATAGGTAGGGCCTTGAATTAATCTGCGCGTGTAGATTTTATCAAAATATCTCAAAAATCGGCTGGGAATATGAATAATAAGGGTCCGTTCCGGTCCGACCCGGTAATCAGGTCCGTTCCGGTAAATTTACGCACCGAGTACAGCCTTTGGAAGGAAAAGAACTACTTTTTTACTTCGAAAGACTTTTCGCACCATAGAATCTTTTTTTTTCTCAAGCCATCGACATTTGCGTTTCTCGCGTTCTGCTTAACTCTATCAATCATTACAGCGTTAAAGTGAAAAACATATTTAAAACTAAATGCAAAGTGCAAATAATAACATTTTTAATGTAACTAAATCTTCTGACAGGTGAATAACAATTCCATGACACATGCGCTCTTCCATACAGAGATCAAGTCAAGTTTTGGCGCCAACGATGATTTTATTAGACTTCGTCTAAAAACATATTTTTCTGATGCCGATCCCCTCCGGCGCTGTTACGCCCACGCCTTTTAGGCTCAGATTTTCAACTCTTCCCTCGGGGCCACAGAGATGTTAATGCATAGAAAGTTAAGTTTGACCTCTTTAGCAACAGAATAGTTGATATGGAATGTACTTCCAAATTCATGGTAACCGGGAGCCCCTTTAAAAGACAGTTGAACCGTGAAACATTGGGGCAATCATCCCAACAAATTTCCTCTTGCATTTTATGTAACTGGACTAGATTCAAGACTGGGAAATGGGGTGGTGGTTATAACTTCCTGTGCCGGGGCGTCCTACTTATTGGATTAAAGTAGGGCAAGGGCCTACTGTGCTTGCAGTAGGTGCGGGCGGGGGTTGTTTGGATATTTTTTCTCTCACCTATCGTTTCTTGTTTCTTTTTCCTCTCTGTCTGGAAGACAGCCGGATAGAGACTGAAATACTGTTTCAAAGGGCTGTTAAACCGAAAGCAACCAGCCAAAAGAGACTGGGAAAACAATAATCTTATCTTTCCGAAGAGGCAGAACTGCCTAGATGATGTCGATACAGTGAGTTTACAGTGAGCTCTCAACTCTGTAATTGTTTCATTAACTGTTTTGTATTAGCCTTATAGTTTAAACATATTTTATTGCCACAAAAGTACAAGCAATTGGGTTGGACCACAAGTTCTATCAACATTAGCTACGGTCCTCCCCACACGTAGCCTTATGGATAGGCGAAATGTACCGACCAATCGTAAATGTATCCAGCTATGACGCGAAGATGTTTCCAATAGGCGTAAATCAGTCTTCATTAATTCAGTGATAAAATGGGGATTTCTCTTCCAAAAAAATCCAAAAAATCTAGATCCATCTTATAAGACGGATCTAGATATTTGGATTTATTTTGAAGAGGAAATCCCCGTCTCATAACGGAATAGATACGATGATACTAAGTTGTCTTTCCTGCGTGTTATTTGAAACTGATTTAGTGAAGTTAGAACTACTAGTGGCAGACACTGAAAATGCAAAAAAGTGCAGTTTCAAACTGCAGTTGCAATTATACTTTCAGTTTCGCAAAGCTGGAGTTACTGAGAACTATTTGTTTTAAAAAAAGATAGCCTAGTTCAATATCATATTTTTATAGTAAAGTCACGGACAAAGGAGTTTCAAAGTAGGTCTATCTGTATCTGTAAATACTGCAAGTGTTACTTACTCTTACTTAGCAGGTTTAGTAATATTACAAGAAGTGATAAGTTTAGTAGGATGAAAGAGATATTGTGTGGAAGTGTGAGAAATGCTAGCTATGTAGGCTAATGACGATCAAACTTGAAAGCTTAGTAAAGTAGAGCTTATTTTCTGACGCCTTGTGATGGTTTGCCTTGCTCATGTCCAGAGTCAAGATCTCTCGAGAGAAAACGACCTATGGCTAGTCCAGCTCCGGACCGAAATTATTTCAGAAACAAAAGTTTCTAATCGTGAAAATTGAAACTTGTTTCTAGGTATTTTCCGGCCTAGAGCTGGGCTAGAGCTATGGCGAGCCTTCTTCTTTCTTTTGACGCGCCAAACCGGTGAAACCAGCATTGTCGCACTGACTTACTTTTCATTTATAGATCTGTCTTATATACACTACAAAAGATATCATGTCTTAATTTAGACATCTTATATACTTGTATCCTACAAAATCCAAAGCATGTCATCTCAAAGAGTTATTCAGTGTCTGGATCGAGATCCGGAACATCCTTTTTAGGAAACGGAACAGACCACCATGAAAGATGGCGGACCGGTTTACACACGCGAGGTAGGTGCTTCGTTTTATCAAACTTGCTCACTTTATACGGTACGCATCGGTCTAACAAGCCATATCACCGAAAGTAGAATACATATCTCCATATAAAACAGGCAGTAATGTGGCGGGAAATATACCCAATTCGCTTGTATTTGCATCTTTTCAAGTCTGTTAACGTTATTGTGCAGTTTAAATTTTGGGGGGTGACCCAAATATTTTTTTGACTTTCCTTTGAAATGTCATTATATTTTCTTATCAATTTTATAAAATACGATGCCAAGTTCAAGTCGGACCTAGGCCCCGAAAACCGTTTTTAAATCTCCTGACTTGTTTTTGAGAAATATTCATTTATATCAGCCGTGTAATTTGCATTTGTCACCGGAACATACTCGCTGGTTCAACACAAAATGTCAACGGAACATCTCGAAGTATAGTGACAAATGCAAATTACACGGCTAATAAAAATGAATATTTCTCATAAACCAGCCAAGAGATTTATACACGATTTTTGGGATCTGGGACTGAATTGGACTGGGCATCGTATTTTATAAAAATTGTAAGAAAATATTTATGGCGTTTTATAGGAAAGCCAAGAATATATTTGTGTCACCACTAAAACTTGAAACCTCACAATAACAAATTTGAAAACATGCCGATACAAGCGAAAGTGTATATTTTTCGCAACATCGCTGCCTGTTTTACATGGAGATATGTATTTTCTGTTCGCTGATATAGCTCATTTGAACGATGCGTAAGATATATAGTCAGAATATTCGATAAAACAAAGCACCTACCGGTCTGCCATCTTTGGTGATCTGTTCCATTTCCTAAAAAGGATGTTCTGGATCTCGATCCAGACAGTATCATTGCCCGTTTTGTTTCCATATCTGTTAGTCAAACATTGACGAGTTGTACATAGCTGTTGAAAATTTACTGCCTAATTACTGCCTAATTTAGTGTTAGAATCGTAATGAAATGTGCTTAAATAAGAGTTAACGTTTTTGTGAATAATTATTGTGATGACTGTGATTGGAAGGTGCTGCCTGTTAGTCATTCCAACTTGTTAGAAATTGTCGAGGTCACACTCCATGCCATTCACAAATACGTTGACTCTTATCCAAGCGCGTATTTCATAACGATTCTAACACTGAATTATGCAGTTAATTTTCAAAAACTATGTGTAATTCGTCAATGTTTGACTGACAGAAGCGGACACAAAATGGGCAATAACTCTTCGAGATAGTGTTTCAGGAATTTTAACGTGGGATTACATGATATACGCATTGTGGTAGCTTATTGGGACGTTGAATGAACGATTCTCTAGAGAAGAAGTATGTCAATATTTCCAGCTGCAGTAACTATTCAGATTCTCATTATACTTTCTTACATCACAGGCATCTCCACGCCATTGCGTGTAATATGAAAAGTTCTGGGGGATATGACGTGTGACAAAACTTTACGCCTATAAGGGTCGAATAGCACTTTTTGATATTTGATAAACTCCCTGGTTATTTTGTATTTTATCAAAAAAGAGGAATACCTACTGTTTGTTGTCGTTTATTTGACAGTCACAGGCAGCTCCAAATGCCTGTCATTACTGATAATCAGTACCTCCGCCGGAGGTACCTGTGATAGTTTAGCAGGCGCGAATATTTTCATTTCCGGATTCAAAAAATGTAAAGTTGTTCCCCAATACACATGTACGTTATTTCGGCGATTTTTCTCGTGGCATAGTCCGGCATCGAATATATCGATATATACTCTCTTGTTCTCTCTTCAGGCCCCATGGAACAACCTCCACCCTCTTATGATGAGGCCTTGGGGATGGTGGCAGGGCCTGGGCAGCGTTCTCAACACTATTCTCCACAACACGACTCTTGCCGAGCGGAAAAGCCATGTGATGTAAACACCATTTGAGCCGCGACACGAGAAAATCAACAAAGTGATTGTGCGCCCAGCGCAGACTCAGATTAGTCTGGGCGTACAACCACTTTGTTGGTTTTCTCGTGTCGCGGCTCATTTTATAGCAGTTTAAACGCTTAGGCTGACTAAAATGGGCAAAAGTTTTTGGCTTAAGCACTATTTTATTCGTACAACAAATACAAATACAAGCAACAAATGGGATTCAGAAGATAGTCCAGGGACTAATTGAATCTGTATCCCAGTATTCAAATCTGTATCCCAAAAGTTTTTGAAAGAGAGCTTATAAACAGAGAGAGAGAGAGAGAGAGAGAGAGAGAGAGAGAGAGAGAGAGAGAGATAAACCATGCAGATTAATTCAACAACTAATTATCTAATTGGGACCCTTGCCCGGCAGCTGCACTCCTTCCAATTATACTAACTGAATACAAAAAGGGTTCCGGTCAGCGGACCCGAAGTATTGCCACCGCGACCGGCGGCCATCTGTGGCTCTACACTCGTTATTGCTTCTCCTTTTGAACTATCGGAGAATATTTCGACCGAGAATGTGCTTTTTTAGTTTCAGAGCTATTTGTAGTAATCCAACATACCCCACCTAGGCTGGTCATCCACTGGCAGGTATTCACTATCAGCCGGATTACTTTTGGAACAGAAGTGTAGAACTCTTCTAATAAGGTGACTGGACACTCTTTCAAAGGAAGCAACTCTGCCATTTTCTATTTTGCCTCCCTTTCTCAGTTGGGATAAATCTTAGAGGAAAGAGTTCGCTCCACTGGGAGCAGATTCCGTTCTTTGTCCTCCATGGAAGCAAACAGGAAGTCACGAAATTTGTTCCCCTTTGTAAAATTGACGAAAACATGGAGGTGTATTAAAAAAACAACTTTGATATTTTTGGCGGAATTTACCGAAGTTTACCGACTTGCTTATGCATGTATTTGGTATTTGCCATTATGGCTCTAATACCTCAAAACCGTAAAATTCTAAATGGTCCGAGCAAAAAGTGCAGACCCTGCTGGAGCAGTCTGATCAGGGTCTTCCCTGTTTGTTAATCGGCATCGATTAGACGCATTACTGCATAATACAAACAAACTGTTGCATTTTATTATTATTTTAGGTGTCCCAATATTTAGAATTATTATAGGTGTCCCAATATTTAGAATTTTTACGGCAATACAGCTATTGTTTAAGGTTGCATCAGAAGTAGCAGAAACCATTGTTATACACGAGGAAGGAAATCTGACACGTAAACACGAGTGGGAGACAGTTTTGAAGAAAGCGGTTAACAGGTATGATGGTTTCTTCCTAGCAGGCACATGACGTCGTAATGACCAGATGACGTCGATGCGACGTGATCACGTCGTACCGACGTCAGTAAGACGTCACGTGCCCGCTGGGTTAGAACTGCACATTTCACCTTTTTCTGAAGCCCTGGTAGCTCAGATGCTTAAGCACTCGCCTGCTTACCTAGGGGTACCGAGTTCGATTTCCGCTGGAGGTGAAAAACTTTTCAACACCTTTAAGGTGGTGATAATCACTGATTTGCGACAAGACATAAATATGCATAAAATACTCAAAATAGCACTGATCTTTCCAAAACTTAGCAGATGCCTTCTTATATTGTTTCTCATAAGTTAGAATCCCAAAATGCAGCATTTGTTAATGTTAAAAAGTGTTTTTATAAGAGAAGATGAAAGGGTAATCTTCTGCGAATAAATCTGAAAAAATAATATCATTATTGAAAATATACTTAGCGCTTAGAGTACCTTGTTGCGTAATGGAGAGCGTCCTAGCAATTATTTTTCAAACTCTTTCATACATTATCAGGCTGAGCAGATGAAAAAAGATGCAGTCTGTGTCCAAATTTTTTTTGTCAAAACACACAGGTGAGACAGGTGATACTATTTTAACAAGGTTGAACAATTTCATCTACACACCACTGATCATGCCAGTAGTGTATTATTTATATTGAAGGTGTTAACATAGGTATGCTTGCCTACCCTATATTTAATAAATGCGTCCAGTGTACATTTACTTTGTACATGGTTGAACATTGAGAAAAAGCTACCGTTTTCATCTGGTCTACATTACAATTTGAGAAAGAGTTGGAATAAATAATTGCTAGGACGCTCTTCATTATGCAGTAATGCACCTTCAGCGCTACGTAAATTTTCAATAACGTTATTATTTTTTCAGATTTATTCGCACAAAATTACCCTTTGATCTTTCCTTATAAAAACACTTTTTAAGCAGCATGTACATCTATTTTGTATTCTAGACTTAAAGAACAACAAAAATAAGAAGTCTGCTAACTTTCAGGGAGATACGTTACTTTTTTATGGTTTTATGCAGATTTTTACATTTATCATAAATGACCACCTTAAAGGGTTTCCATTGCATGCAACGTTCATTATCTCTCTCCTTTTTGAATAGTATGTGAAATTGCAAGTCATCAATCCATTTCACTATCACTCTAGTCTTCTATGGCGTGTTACTGTGTATCTATTTTTCTTCTTTATTTTTTCCATTTGAGCCGCGACACGAGAAAACCAACAAAGTGGTTGTGCGCCCAGCGCAGACTCAGATTAGCCTGGGCATCCGCCTAGTCCGATCAGACTCTTCGCAATGCGCTTAAAGGGTAGCTTAGGGTCTAAGCTACCACCATGCGGACAGCGAAGACTCTGATCAGACTGGGCGGATGCCCAGGCTGATCTGAGTCTGCGCTGGGCGCCCAACCACTTTGTTGGTTTTCTCGTGTCGTGGCTCATTTCCTTTTCAGAATTGAGCGAAATAAAAAAGAGAAGAAAAAAAAAACAGGAACGTTTTTGCGTGAGACCAAGAGCTTGAGATCTTTTAGGCGTATTTGTAACAGAAAAACAAACAAACAAAAGAAACAGATATTTTGTGTGTCTATACGTGTTGGTTATGATTTGGGAAATAATATTGGGATTACAAGCCTTCTTTTTTTTATTACTTGTTGTGTACATTTTGTGTTAAAACGCGTAGGCCTACGTACAGCAAGGGCGTAGCTACGTATACGGCAAATACGCAAGTGCGTATTGAAATTTTGTCAAAATTGACAAAATTTCAAAACGCACCTGCATATTTGCATGCTGAAATTTTATAAATTAGACAAGATTTCATTACCAGTTACCAAAGTGGCTGAAATACTAGCTTTCCTTTCAAGAAGTAGAGCATAAAACATGGTTGTGCGTATCATGAAATTGCCCCTAAGTACGCCCCTGTACAGTGTCCCCGCCTGCTTGAGTAAGCTTTGTTGTAATCATCTCCTGCGGACTTTGTTTTAGAGCTCACCTGAGCCGAAGGCTCCAGCTGAGCTTATAAGATATGCAGGCTCCGTCGCCCTTCAATCCTTCGACACTACTGAACAGATTGGAGCCAAATTTCGTATGGAGATACAAGGCATACAAGGTAAAAACTGGATGACGTTTTACAAAAACTGAATCTTTAAAACTTAAGGTTGCCTTGTGTGAGCCATATGCAGTGAATGTAAATTTTGACACCATCTGGTTTGAAGACTCAGATGAGCGAATTTGAGTCCAGGCCCCGAGGTTATAAAACTTTTTTCATGCTCAACTCAGCTGAGCATGAAATTTAAAATGCCCATTAATATAAAAATACCAAGAAATTCAGCATTTTTCAGGCTCAGATAAGCCAAGAAGGCTATTTTTTCTACTCATAAATATTAAAATGCCAACAATTGTTGGCATTTTAAAATTTATGAGCAGACAAAATTTCATGCTCAGCTGAGTTGAGCATGAAAAAAGTTTTATAACCTCGGGGCCTGGGTTGCCACGGTCAGGGAAAAATATCTGGAAAATGAATTTTCATCTAGGTCAGAGAAAAGTCAGGGACTTCTGCGGTTAGTCAGTGAAAGGACAAGGTTCACGAAGAGACAAAATCGGCCCTGTCTCAGAAATTGATGAAATTTTACTATATCATATTTATATGTTTTCTGTGATTGAAAATGGATTTTTTTTAAGTCTCGCGTGTTATTTACGCAATTGTGACGTCATTAAAATACCCTACCCCACGCGACGTACTTAATGATTTTATGACGTTAACGACGTTATTCAACTAAGTTTGCTGTGTAGCGTTTTTCCGTTTGCTCTGTGTTGCCACTCTTTAACGAGGTCGATTAGATGTTGCTTTATGTTTTTTCTTTTCTGTGGGAGCTCATATGTATATGTTAATCTTTATAATTAACCTCGACCCCCCCCCCCCAACAAACACACACACCACCACCACCACCCTCCCCCCTCCTGCCACCCGCGTTTGTCCTGCTTGAAGGTATTACATGTTATACTGACAGTTGAAGAGCTTGGAATGTCTGTGGATTTCAATTTCTGGTGTACTATCATATTTGATAAGGCACTTTTATTTCTGAGTCAGGTGTAAGTTTTTGTTAAGAATTTTGTCCGCAAAAAAAAATGTTACATGTACGTACGTTTTATTTTGCGGACGAAATGCGAAGCGCAAACTAATTCCGAGCAAAACTGCTGTTTGTCATTCGTGACAATTTGTTTATGTCTTTATCAGATTAGTTTTGCAGTTCTGATGTTCTGAGAAGAAATAATAATAATAATAATAAACAGAGATGATATTCTTTTCTATGTCGTTATCCGTCAAAATTCGGCACATACCTAAGTGCTTGTGGACGGACGATGGTGCCGGGTAGTTTTCAGTGTAAAGGAGTCCAATTATTTGGTAAACAGTGGAGCAAGGGCCTACTGTGCATGAAGTAGGTGCGGGTGCGGATTTTTCGGACATTTTATTCTCCTCTAGCATGTCTTTTCTTTCTCCATCTCCCTGGATGACGGCTCTATGTATACAATGTAGACTGAAATATTTCAGGAAGCGGAAATCCTTGGGGTTCCACTACACACAATCTATCAATATCATTCTCCATACATGCTGATTTGACTTAAATACTGTTGAAACGGACATAAAATCAAATGTTATCCATCCATCTCATGCGAAACTAAATTCTGACCTGATGCACAGTAACCACCCCACAAAAATTTATCAAAAAAAAAAAAAAAAAAAAAAAAAAAAAAAAAAATTATCACTAGCAATTCAACGAGGGATCACAGATTTAAGAGCATTTTATTTTTTCCCCACTAAAATAATTGCTTAAATATTCTTTTATAGTAAAATGTGAAGTGCACTTTTTTCATTTGAAGTTTTTGTCATCTGTAAATAAATAAATAAATTATATCGAACTCAAAGTCTCTTCTTTGAATACGAGAGAACAAGGACAGACTCGGTGCCAGGATGCGCATATGGTGGATCTGGGGAGCGAGGAGGCGGGGGGGGGGGGGGGGGGGGGGGGGGGGGGGGGGTATGAAAGGATAGATGATTGCGATTTTAAATCCTTTTTAACCGTATTTCTGTCATATCAGGACGATGGGAGGGTGATAATGAAAGACTGTGTGCAATACAACCCCGTTTACGGTTGTAAAGATTTCCGCATCCAGCGGACCTCAAATCTGTCATCGCTAAATCATCAGGCCAGGCGCTTAACATACTGGGCTACTTGTTCGGGGTGGGAGCTGTTTTTCGGGGCGAGAGGTATTTAAGGGGCGGGGAGGCGGATTGTCACTGTTTATGCGTGTATACAAAAAAACTTCTTTTCAGCTCACTACTTGTATAAATTGCTGTTTATTTTATTGATCACTTTCCTTTTTTTTTTTGTCCTCTGTTTTTACAAAGAACAGCGAGTGGACACAGTATTAACCTTTCCGGTAGTTCCATATCCCCCCCCCCCCAATCCACTCCCCCCCCCCCCCCCCCCCTTTTTGACAGACGGTACTTAAATACACCTCCTGCAGCTTGTCATGAATCGGTCTGAAATTTTGTAGGCTTCTGGTCTGCAAATTCCCATGTGAGTTTGGCTTTATGGTTACAACTTTTTTACTTTTATTGCTTTTGCAAACGGGCATCAGAAGACCAACCTAGCAGGTGCCTTATTTACGACATTTCTTTTACCGATTTCCGATTTGCATTTATCAATCTGGAACTCACTTCACATACTTTTACATGCGAAAAGGAGCCCCGGTAGCTCAGTGGGTTAAGCTCTGGCCTACTGATCTAGCGGACTGGGTTCGAATCCCGTTTGAGGCGACAATCTTTCTTACCTTAAACGGGGTTCCATTGAACATAGTCTTTCATTATCATAATCCCATCGTCTTGATACAACTGAAATACTGTTGAAAAGGATGTAAAATCACAAGTCGTCCATTCATCTATCCATTTACGTGCACAGTAAATATGCATATTATGGTTAGTGGAATAATGGTTGGAGATTTTTATCACTTTTTTCCGTTTGCAAATTTAATTGCTTTCTCACCCGCAACATTGCTTCTTTTTCTATTCAGTGGACCCCGTTACACCCTACTCATACTTCTGAACAAATGCTATATTTGGGTCAGTAAAACAGACCCGCAAATCCTTCTAGCTTATTTCAGACATGCGTGCCAAGCTGTATGATATGTGCTCCCATCTTCCCGCTCGTCCAGAGGATTTGGAAGTGGAAGCCGTTTTCCCCGTAGATCAATGTTTCTCGTCGAATTCGCTGAGTTTAGTTTAGGCGGAGCAAAGCTAGAATACCGTATAAATCTTAATAAACACCCCTGTTCTAATAAACGCCCCCTTCAATAATGTTATATTTTCTTGCATGAAAACCATGTTTGCTTCTCTAGATTAGGTAGAGCTTTGATATGGGGTCCACTCTTGAAGGAAAGAATTGCTCCTAGAAGAGCAAATTCTTTCTTTTAATAGTTGAACCCCACCCCTATGAGAAGGGAGCCAAAAATTTAGAGAATACCCTTTAACCAAACTTCTTTTTATTAGAGGTATTTTGCTCATTAATTACAATTTCGCACCCCCCCCCCCCCCCCCGCTTCCCGCCACTTTCGTAAATTGCAACGGCCCCGGGACGTTAATATGATTTATACGACCAATTAACATTGAATAATCAGCTGTCTCTCACGGCACGGTACTCTCTGCCAATGACGTCACCCAACGCTACATTGTGACGTAAGAAGCCGTGACGTTACAACTTGGCGCGTCTTTCACAGTTATTTGTCATTGTCGCGTAATTTTCGGAAGCAGTGGTTTCTCTCTACTGAAAACAGCGATTTCATCGGCGTTTGGAATGAAATGTCGTATCCATTTCTTTTCTGCTGATTACTTTTTATATTGTCTTGATGGAATCAGTTCCTGTCTGATTATATTCACCCCAAAACCAAACGAACATCGACAGCGTTAGTAGAAAAGAACGAAGAGGCACATTTACATTTTGTTTTCATTAAACCATGAAGTCCCAACTTCGACACCTTCAAATTTTTACGAGATATTCTTCATTCATTTATGATTCTTTCTGCCAAATATTAAGGTGTCGCATGAGGGCCTTCATATTTTGTAACTGCATTTTACATTAGCAAATATGAAAAAATGACAAATTTCAGGCGTTAGGGGGTCCGATTGGATAGAGCTCTATCACACCCAAGGCAATTCTGGTAAATGTTTCATGGGTAGTTGTGGAGACAAACTATTGTAGAATATAAAAACGTACAAAACGAAACAAATTTCACGTATTGCTAAAATGGGAATTTACAGGGCCAAAATGTACGATTCGTGAATTCAGCCCTTTGGAGAGGACTTTAAAAGTGAGGAAAAAGTCAGGAAATTTGAAAATTAGTGGCTATGACAATGTTCAGAAAGTATACTTATTCTGTGCAAGGGGAAAAGATTTACTTTCTAGAGAGATATCTATAATACCAGATAAACGAAGTAACGCATAAACTGCAAAATTGGTGGCATTTGGTTTAAACAATATTTTATTCATCAAAATTTCAACTAAGGTACAGAGACAATAGATCAGGATTTCATCGAAAGCCCCAGGCTTGTGAGGACCATCTCTCGGTTCTGCTTCGTTATATCGGCGCGCTGCTTAAGGTTCTAATGCAAAAATCCGACCCATGAACGGTACGTCATTCCCCATAAATAACGATTTATTTTTGTATTTTTGCTCATATGTCTAAACGGATGAAGAACTAAATGGTCATAGTCCCGACGGCCCTGGCTCGAAACGACCCATTTTCTTCCAGAACGATAGTCAATACGAGTAGCCAATCGAACTCGACCATTGAAGAACATGGTCTTTCGAAAAGTTGGACGGACACACGGCGCCAAGTGTGTGCGACTATGGTTACGTACCGCTGAGCCACTTGGGGAACGTCGTTAGGAGAATTCAAACTGAACTGAACTTTCGAAAAGACAAAAATTAAAAATGTCTAAGGTTAACACACATGCGCCAGGTAAGAAAGGGCATTTTTTCCGGCGAAGCAGACAAATCAATTTCAATGATTCAACGAAGCTAAATAAGCCTTTAGTCTTCAGAGGGCTTGAATATTTTCCCCCAAAACGTTCCAGGACCCAATTTTTCCTGAAAAAAAAAATACCCTGGACAGGTCACATAACCAAGATGGCAAACATTTATTATGGTAAAAAAAATCAAAAATCTTCTTCCCCAGAACCACGCCGGGCCGCGTAGCGCAATCGGTAGGGCACCTGACTCATAGCTGTTTACCGTGGACGTTAAGCATCAAATCAACCAATTCTCCCCCAGAACCACAAATCCTATGATCTTGAAACTTAGCATGTCGCATCAAGGATTCAAAAGCTCAACAAAATTTATATAAATGATGACCCTGGGATGACATTGGTCTGTTTTACGGCAAGGTCAACTTTTGAGTCACTTAGGTTTTTCTATAGAAAAAAGTGAAAAAAGTTGATTTTTTTAGAAACAATGCAGTCTGCTACCTGAAAGTTTGTAGATGCAAACAACTAATTAGGTAAATGAAGCTTTAGTGAGTATTCATGGTAAAGGTCATATCTTCACCTGGGCCTAAGGCCATTTACATTGAAAAATTAAAACTCGTTTTTTTTTTATATAAACTTGACCATCATGAAATATTTCCGCGCTTGCGCGGACTCTTTTCTAGTAGTTCAGATATATCTGCAATCTCTTTGGGAGCTAAAAGTAGAGAGTAAAATCAACCTCCAAAGAAAGGGTTTGAACAACTGCAAAATATCAGGGAAAAGTCAGGGACTTTTGAAGTGAATAATGAGTGGCAACCCTGGGATAATCTTGAACGTTGCGTTTCTGTTCGTCTTCCAGGGAATGGGAAAAGGTGTTTGTTGTGCTAGATGGACATTCATTGTCCTGTTACAAAGATGAGAAACATGCTAAACAGGCCAGTATTATTAGTCTCTCTCTCTCTCTCCTTTGTCTGATTGTAATTATGGGGACAAACCTCTCTCTCTCTTTCTCTCTCTCTCTCACTCTCTCTCTCTCTCTCTCTGATTGTAATTATTGGGACATACCTCTCTCTCTTTCTGATTGTAATTATGGGGACATACCTCTCTCTCTATCTGATTGTAATTATGGGGACATACCTCTTTCTCTCTCTTTCGTATTGTAATTATGGAGACATACCTCTCTCTCTCTCTCTCTCTCTCTCTCTCTATCTGATTGTAATTATGGGGACATACCTCTCACTCTCTCTTTCTGATTGTAATTATGGGGACATACCTCTCTCTCTCATTCTCTCTCTCTCTCTCTCTGATTGTAATTATGAGGACATACCTCTCTCTCTCTCCGATTGTTATTATGGGGACATACCTCTCTCTCTCTCGCTCTGTTTGTAATTATTGGGACCTACCTCTCTCTCTGATAGTAATTATGGGGACATACCTCTCTCTCTCTCTCTTTCTGATTGTAATTATGGGAACATACCTCTCTCTCTCGTTCTGATTGTAATTAAAGAGACATACCTCTCTCTCTCTCTGATTGTAATTATTGGGACATACCTCTCTCTCTCTACCTCTTTCTGTAATATGGGGACGTACCTCTCTCTTTCTGATTGTAATTATGGGGACATACCCCTCTCTCTCCCTTTCTGATTGTAATTATGGGGACGTACCTCTCTCTCTTTCTGATTGTAATTATGAAGACATACCTCTCTCTCTCTCTTTCTGATTGTAATTATGGGGACATACCTCTCTCTCTTTCTGATTGTAATTTTGGGGACATACCTCTCTCTCTTTCTGATTGTAATTTTGGGGACATACCTCTCTCTCTTTTTCTGATTGTTATTAAGGGGATATACATCTCCCTCTCTTTCTCTCTGATTGTAATTATGGGGACATACCTCTCTCTCTTTCTGATTGTAATTTCGGGACATACCTCTCTCTCTCTTTCTGATTGTAATTATGGGGACATACCTCTCTCTCCTTTGTCTGATTGTAATTATGGGGACATACCTCTCTCTCTTTCTGATTGTAATTATGGGGACATACCTCTCTCTCTCTTTCTGGTTGTAATTATGGGGACATACCTCTCTCTCTCTTTCTGATTGTAGTTATGGGGACATACCTCTCTCTCTTTCTGATTGTAATTTCGGGACATACCTCTCTCTCTTTCTGATTGTAATTATGTGGACATACCTCTCTCTCCTTTGTCTGATTGTAATTATGGGGACATACCTCTCTCTCTTTCTGATTGTAACTCTGGGGACATACCTCTCTCTCTGATTGTAATTATGGGGACATACCTCTCTCTCTCTCTCTCTGATTGTAATTATGGGGACATACCTCTCTCTCTCCCTTTCTGATTGTAATTACCGGGACATACCTCTCCCTCTCTCTCTCTGATTGTAATTATGGGGACATATCTCTCTCTCTCTCTCTCTCTCTCTCTCTTTCTGATTGTAATTATGGGGGCATTGTGAGATTGTGAAAGAAATATGTCTGAGTTGAATTTAAATAAGTTGGCTTTCTCAGAAATACCTATATTTAAAAGTCAGAATATGTTTTTTTGTAGTATTATTATTATTTATTATTATTATTACTTTTTTGTCATCATTATTATCATTATTATTATTACTTTTTTTGTCATTAAAATAATGAAAGCATTTAAAAAATATTTTTTTTCTCCTTTACCTTTAGAGACATGACCATAGCTGTTTACCGTGGACGTTAAAACATAACACAACATTTAGAACTGAAATTTGATTTTTCAGCTTTCATCGTGTGATGAAGCCAGTGGGCGGAGCTAAATTCCTTGAAGCGCGAAGCGTTTCGTATGGAATTTTAGCGACGACCACTGGCTTCTTCACACGAGGAACGCTGAAATATCAAATTTTTATTCTTATATTTACACTTTATTTTTAGACCCTTCTTGTGCTACTTTTATGGTAATTTAAAGTAGAATATGCCAAATATGCGTCGAAGAAAAGATCGAAACGACGTGTTCGGCCGTTAAGTTAAACAGCCGTCGCCATAACGTGACGTCAATCGAACGTTACGTGGACCAATTAATACGTTTGTTTACCTTAGACGTCGCTTGACGACGTCACACGATAATCTGTTGTCCATCGGTGTATGAAGCCAGTTGCTCTGAACGGTTTACTCATAGGAAGTCAGTGGCAAGTGTAAATATATCAACACAAGGTCGTATTGACGTCGATGCGACGTGATGACGTCGCATCGATGTCAGTACGACGTCATGGTCCCGCTGGATAAGGCGTGTTGTGTGAATAGGAACCTTGCCGCATGTGAGAATAGAATACTCAGATCAGCCGGCGCATCTGCGCATTCTAATCAGAGTCTTTTTTTTTTGCAAAAGAAATTATTTGCTCCTGATTCTGGCAAATTGTGAAATATAAATATGAAAATTCTGGTCATTATGCGCAGCTGCGCAAGCTGATTTGAGTGTTTAAATTTAGGGTCTTTTTGTCGCACCTGCTTTAGCGAGGTAGGATATAGGAGTTCACTTTTCCGTCCGTCCGTCGGTCATTCCGTTCGTCCGTCCGTCAGTCCGTCCACAATTACGTCGACCCTAATGTTCGTGTCCATTATTCTCAATCAATGATCCCTACACTCAGCAAAGCTGCTATAAAGTTTCCTCTAAGAATGGTCTCGAGAAACTTTGCACTTATTTTGACCTTTGACCTATTTTTCATGCTCTAATATATCGTAAAATTTTACGTCAAAAATTCTGTCGACCGTAGTGTTTAATTCCATTTCTCTCCATATATGATACCTGCGATCATCAAATCTGGTATAAAGTTTTTTCTTAGAATGGTCTAGAGGATTGTTGCCTTTATTTTGACCTTTGATCTATATTTTATGCTCTGCTGATTTTGTAAAATTTTATGTGAAAAATTGCGTCAACCCTAGTATAGTGGTCCATTTCTCTAAGTCTATGATACCGACAGTCATCAGACCTGGTATATAGTTTCTGCTTAGTTTGATCTAGAGAATTGTTATACGCCCGTTTTGAAAAAACGGACGTATTATGTCGTGGCGTTGTCCGTCCGTCCGTCCGTCTGTCCGTCCGTCCGTCCGTAAACATTCTTGTGCGCGCCATAACTCAGTAACCATTAGGGATATCTTCATGAAATTTTATAGGCATATGTATTAGGTTGGGGGAACGTGTCGCGTACAAGAATGGTTGCTCCCCCTTTCTTAGTTTTGAAGTTATGCCCCTTTGATCAATTTTTTCCCTGCAAGTCTTGTGCGCGCCATAACTAGATAACCGTTTGGGATATCTTTATAAAACTTCATAGCAATGTGTATGAAGTCCTAACGATGTGTCGCGTACAATAATGGCTGCTCTCCCTTTCTTCGTTTTAGAGCTACGTCCGTTTCATTAGTACTTTTAGCCTATTTTTGTGTATACCTATCTTGTGCATGCCATAACTTGGTAACCGTTTGGAATATCATGATGAAACTGTATAGCAATGTGCATGATCACAAGACAATGTGTCATATATAAAAATGGTTGCTCCCTCTTTCCTAATTTTGGAGTAACCTCCATTTGATTAGTATTTTCAGGTGTTTCTCATTCACTCCATATCTCCTGAATCTTTGGAAATATTAGAATGAAGCTTTGTAGGAATGTGTATAATAATGGGGCAATCATGCGGCAGTGAATCCTGAACAAGAACCACAACTCTGGCTTACTTACTGAATTATCTGCCCTTGCATAAATTTCCTGTTTACTCTAACTCCATAACCATTCAAATAAATGGTATGTATATATTATAAAAAAATCATTTCAAGGGAAAATAGTAGAACCAAAAAAGGTACATCTTGTATATTTAGGTTACCTCCCTTATTCCACTTTGGCAAAGCAACTTACCTTGGCACCTGATTTTTGGTATGATGTGTTAATATTTAAATAATGTTGCAGTCATTAATTATAGAGTGGCTGCCCCTGTTTGTTTGCCTTTCTATCCTCTTGTAAGCAATCTTGTTCATTCTGTTACTGCTTTATGACATTTTAACGGGCGTATTATGCGCCGCTTGCGAAGCCCTTGTTGCACTTATTTGGACCTTTGACCCATATTTCACGCTCTGCTGACTTTGTAAAATTTTACTTAAAAATTACATCGACCCTATCGTTTAAGTCCATTTCTCTCCATCTATGATATGTAGAATCATCAAACCTGGTGTAAAATTTCATATTAGAATGGACTCGATGATTAATGCACTTGTTTCAACCCTTGACCTATATTTCATGTGCTACTGGCAGGCGACCAGTGGTGGCCGTTTTTTGTTACACTTTGTATCTTGTAACGGACATATAGTGATTAGTGATTCTATATTTTGGTTTAATAAACTAGGGGTAACTGTCGTTATAATACTGATTTATTTTTTAAATAGACTATAACATGTGCCTGTGACAGATCCTCAAACTAGGTCACCAAAACGCATTGAAATACGAGCGTAGCGTACCAGTGATGGCCGTCACGATTGCCATGCGCTGAATGATGCATTTTTCAGAACCTTGTTGTGGATTTGAACTTTGATAATAAGCCATTGTAAGTCTGTGGCCTTTGTCAGAATTTAATAGTTTTAGCGCGTTCAGCACAGATAGAATGTAAGCAACAGTCAGAAACGGACTTTGAAACTCTAACGTAGTCATTTCGTAGGCACACGCTACACTACGTCGAAAGCAAACATAAATAATGGTTACGCGTTTGCTGTGTTTTACAAGAATTTAGATGCTTTTTTTGCAGGCTGGTTGCAGCTTATACCTTTTTCGACATAGGTAAACATTTATAAAGCAATTTGTTTATGTTTATTTCTGTATTTAATTATGTCTGTATCAAAGGTTGTGATCCCCGGCAAGGCAATAATGTTGGCATGAGGGTAGCTTGGGGAAATGGTTAACCTTTTGCCTTCCAAAGAGTTAATTTAACCAGTCTTTATTGTGGGAGTTTCTTTTGTTTTCTTTTACGAAATGGCCAAATCTGAAACGGATCAAATACGTAATTGCGCGTGCAAATCGCAAACGGCCACCACTGATACGCGGCCAACACTGGTCGCACGCCAGTACTGATTTTGTAAAATTTGGCATCCAAAATTGTGTTGACCTTAGAGTTTGAGTCCATTTCTTTTTAAATACAATGGGTGTAATCATTAAACCTGGCTTGAAGACTTTTCTGGGATGCTATTATTTGTACCCTTGACCTATATATCATGCACTGTTGACTTTGTAGATTTTATGTCAACCTGGCATCCATGACAAGTTGGACCAGAGCATTCAAGTCCATTTCTCACTAACTATACCATCTACTACAACCATCAGACATGGCATAAATGTTCTCTTAAGCTGGTGTCTTCGATTGTTTGACTACTTAATACCTTCAACCTATATTTTTATATAACTGCACCTTTTCAAGTCTGTAAATCCAATTTGCTCAAATTTCTACATAAAGTCATCAGACCTAGTGTACACTGGTATCTACTACTGAGAAAGCATTAGGCAGGTGCGACATAGCATTCCGCGGAATTCTTGTTTCATGAACCTATACCACGAACGTACACTAAACACTCAATTCAGCCTGTCATATTTTTATTAGCCTATCATACAGCGTGTTAGCCATTCGGCTTGTGTATCAATTTTAGAAGCCACCGTTTCGTATTCATCGGGAATCTGCTTTGGAATTGAAAGCTGCAGAATGCGCATGCGCGACAGATTATACCAAGAGGCAGTCTGTGTTCCGACTAAAACTTGCTTCCGGTGCTGAGTACCTCTTCATGGCTAAGGACAAGGTAATTGACATGAAAGTTCATGAGTATCGGGTCTGACAGATGGAACCAGCCTAAAGGATGGCTGGCTGATCGGAATCGAGGCTTTGCCTATGTTCGAAACTGTCAACTACCCTTCGTGGTGGGCCAGCCTGTTTTACCCCGGTATCCATAATGGATTAATGAATACCCATTGTATATAAGGTGCTTTAAAGAATATTTTATGTTAGAACCATATATTGACCTTGTAACAGTGTACTAATATCGCGTCTCTTCTACTGATTGTAAATATAATAATAACGTTTGTCTGTATAAATGTAAATATTGTTTTGAAAAGAGGACCTCAGGGAAGATAGGACTTTGTGCAACTGAGCCTCCTCTATAAATGAAGTCATTATAATTATACTAAGATACCACTCGTAGAATAGAACAGAATCACATGATCTTTTATCTGCCACAGTGATATACCATTTGCAGCCATCGAGAACCTTGTCTAGTATAGGCCTACAAGAAATAATGTTCTGTCCAGCTTTGTTTTTGGTAAATTACTGATGACTAATGGCAGTGCCAAAAATTTGCATATTCCGTCCAGAATAACACACGGCCGTGTAAAGTGTTGTGTAAAGAAAACTACTGCAGGCAAACAGTGTAGATCCAGATGAGGCGGCTCATAATGAGCCGCCTCATCTGAATATACGCTGCTTGCAAATTGAACTGTTTTCATTTGTTGGCGCTTTTAGTGATAATACATAACATCATTTATTCCCAGGCTGATATGGAACACTGGATAAATTGTATCAGCTCGGCATGTGGACCCACAGACTCCGACAAACACTGAACGTAACCTGTAGTGAACCATATGGATATGCTTCCTGGTGTGCCAAATACGACCATTCTTAGTTAATATAGGGACGCGGGCAGTGATAATGCAGCGCTTTTACAACAAGTTCATAAGCTCGACTTTATTTGAAGGACTAGCCATTAATCGTTCATGTAACTAGCTGAGCGTGATTTTACATCCGAACTACAATACCTGTATCAATGCATGACTAGTAGAGTAGCGCTATGAACTCCTGACCTCGGATCGCCGGGTTATGGATTCGAGTCCCGCTGGAGGCGAGATTCCGTCCGAGCCTGAACGGCGCTACATTGCACACAGCCCTTAATAATCATCCTCCCATCATCCTTATATGAATGAAATATGGTTGAAATGGACGTTAAACTTCCAAGTCCATCAACTATATCAGTGTCAGACTTCGTTTTCCTTTTATTGCCTGCACTGAGGTTGTGTTTGATTTGTTGTTATGTGTTTTTATTATGCCTCCGCATTTTTCAATCACCCCTGTCCGTACGTACGAAAAATGGTTTCCATTCGATATCGTTTGAAAAGATCGGTGTTTTGGATGAAAAGATCGGTGTATTTGATTCATGTTTTGATACACAGGTATATACAGTCAAACCTGTCTTAAGGGGTCACTGGTTTAAGGGGTCACCTGTCTTTAGCAGCCACTTTTTGGGGGATACAGTACAAATGAACATGTATTAAAGGGTCACCTGTCTTAAGCAGCCAATTTTTGTGGGTCCCATGGGGTGACCCCTTAAGGCATAAAGCATTTTGAAACTTTGTAGCTTCTTCTTCATTGTCTTTAGATGTGCATTTAAGATTACAGTCTGATAATTTTGTCACTTTTTAAATTCCACAGAACCCCAAATCCCCACCGACCCACCCATCCTCCTTGCTCTGGATCCACACATGATTCATCTGCCAAAGGAAAACAATAAACCATGTCTCCGCATGCTAATTCCTCATATTATATAAGTCTGTCTATGTGAATCTAGTTATCCTACAAGTGTCAGTACCTTAAACAAGGCGCCATCATACTCAAGGCACTAGGCGGGGGCATCCGTGTACTGTGGACACATTTCTAGTTTATACTATGTAACAATTGTACCATGGCAAGCAATAGGCAATAAACAGTGTAAAAGAATCAACAATAAATTTACAGAATTTACAAGTTTTGTCTTCATTTAACATTTAAGACATTTGCTAGCTGGCAAACAACAGTGAACCACAACTTAATTAAGGTTGATTTAACGGCATGAACAGGGGCCAATCAGGGAAGACGGGGTCGGGGATTATGTAACAACCATTTTCAGTTTTACTGACAAACAAACCATAAATGCGAGCCTTAAAATACCTTTGATAATCAGCGGCTTATATGTAACATGCACACAGCGTTGAAACACCGTTTATTCCATGTCATAACTTTGGTTCAACGTTGATTCAGCGTTATTTACTGTGCGCTTCATGTTGAATCACGGTAGAAACAACATTGTTTCAACATTCTGTTTAAACAGAGTAAACAGCAGGCACACAACGTTGAAATAACATTGAATCAATGTTGACTCAGTGTGGATTCAATGTTTATTCAGCATTGTGTACCCAGTAGGACGTAACTACTGTCCAGTTAGGATACTCAGAATGTAAACAGATCGAACCATTATTTTGCTATAGGTGAAACCGTAGCGTGTCATAAAATGTTCAGTCTGTTAATTTAACAAGGTATTAAATTGACTAACTTCTATCAGGCAATGTGATGTAGTGTAGAGGTACCGTGGCGACTTTGAGACAGACAGTATCAGGTTCGAATCCCTGTTATTTTGAAAACATCATTTTTTTCTATCTGTTATTTAAAATGAAACATTATAATTTGATGCCTGCAGTTCCCCAGTATTATATTTTAATCTTTTATCTGCCTCTTCTTTTAATTTTGATCTGTTTTATGTTGTATTCCAAACATGCTATATCTATGGTCGGTTGTTTTGGGTTAAACGACTCCTGGAGACAGTATTTCACAAGGGCGTAGCTACGTATACGGCAAATACGCAAGTGCGTATTGAAATTTTGTCAAAATTGACAAAATTTCAAAACGCACCTGCATATTTGCATGCTGAAATTTTATAAATTAGACAAGATTTCAATACCAATTACCAAAGTGGCTGAAATACTCGCTTTCCTTTCAAGAAGTAGAGCATAAAACATGGTTGTGCGTATCATGAAATTGCCCCTAGTTACGCCCCTGTTTCAGTCTATAACGAGTCGTCCAAAAGATAATGAGAAAGAATAGAGATATGATAATGTCCAAATAGACCACATCCGCACCTACTGCAAGTACAGTAAGACCTTGACTTACTATTATCCAAATTTGTAGGACGCCCCGGCACTGAAAGTTACCCATCGCCCGACCACGACCTCCCCGTCATATTCAGTCAATATCTGTTCGTTTTGTCTAACATATCTGATATAACTGGTTTGTACATTTATTTTGGCAAAGCAGTGGGGACCTTAGCCACCATGTGCTGAAACCAACATACCTAGAAATAAAAAAAAGTAATTAAAAATAAATGAGGACAAAAAAAAAAAAAAAAAAAAAAAAACGATGTCAAGGTTCGAACCTTCTCTATCTTGTCTTATCTTCTACACTGCTACCTCTATTTCACCACTAGGCCACAATTTCTGATATCCGAAAGTTGTTGTAAATAGCACCTATATCGCTTAATCCCCGTCTTGAACAATAGGCATAATCCAAAATAGTAAACAAACAGTGACGTCACTGTCACAATAGCCTAACTTGACAGTGTATAGCATAATATAGCCCAGTCTGAACAGAGTCTTCGCTGTCCGCATGGATGTAGCTTAGACCCTTAGCTACCATTTTACCCCTTAGCAAAGAGTCTGATTAGACTGGGAGGGTGCAAAGGATGATCTGAGTTTGCGCTGGGTGCATGTGCCACTTAGTTGGTTTTCTCGTGGCGCGGCTCTGAAAATGATGAGAAGATATTCCTGGTTTTACAGTGTCTGTCACTCATTCCAGCTGCCCCTGAAAAAGAAACAATAAAAGAGCTATCTTATCGCTATCAAGTTCCTGATAATATGATTAATGTATATGGGTACACATTCAAAGGGGAGCATGTGTGTCATTTTATATTTGCCTCGCCAACTCTTTAAATCAAGAGCCTGCTCCTCGGGAAGAATTCTTTCATTTGTGAGAAGATATTTTGGAGAAGCAAACTCTTGCTTCTCCATCCTTTATAAGACTTGGTTCCGTTTTGGAAGGATATCATTATACAGGGAAGCAAGCAGGAAATAATAAGAGTTGTCTCTCTTCAGAAATATGGTGGGGAAGCACGGCAGTGTTTCAATACACCGTAACTGAAAAGCATGACAATATAGACCTATACTCCTGAAGTACTGATATACAGAATACAAGGTTAGCGTCTTTTGATATCAACTTTAGCAGGCGAGATCAGAAACGGCGCGGGAATGGCGAGCCTAGCAAGTCCGACATGTTTCTGGTCGAGTCTGATAAACTTGATCAAAAGACATTTACATGGTTTTCTGATTAACATGAATTATTCGAAGATTTTACGGCGTAAAGAGCGTCAATCAAATGAAAAGCAAACGCAGATATGTTCGAACTTGCTGACCTCGTAAATGCGTTATGACGCGAGTCGGTGACGTCATTTAGTCAATCGAATGTTGCCACCACGGCCAACGTCAGTAGCCTATGCAGCCAGTCGTCTTCAGAGATTGCTTCTAAAGATACTGCCCGATATCATTCGCGCAAACCCAGTCCTAAAATGACAGGTCACATTATGTTATCATACCCCTATTATCAGGTGGAATTTGCAAGAGATGTATCATAAATAGAAGTAAAAAGTATGCAAAGACCAGGAACTGAAACAATCAAAATCCAAATCCAGCCCTCAAACCATAGTTGGAAACAACTAAGATTACAAATAATCAAGATACAGAGAACATATGGCCAACCGAGTGAGCAGCTTGTTCCCAAAAGGTGGCCACTCAGCAACCCAAACCGAACCAAAAATAATAATAACATACATAAGGTAAAACATCACAGAAACTCTGACACCAAAAACAGGCAACAACGAACCACAACAGAACTACCGCCTTGGAACGGTCAGTAATGAATTACTGGGGGGCTTAAATCGATTTTACAGGCCCAACCTCACCCTCAGTTTCTGAAGTGGTACAAAACATTTAGTTGGTTGCTCGGTTCGCATGATAACCCTCTAACTCGTCAGTGAATCATCACGGTAAACACACAAATCAAATTTCAACACCATGAAGAAGCAAAGACGAGGACTCAACAGATACAACGGGCCGTCTGACAGGTGGAGATCCCTGTCCTGCCAAATAACCCCACTGGAAATCTGAAGCAAAAGAAGGTCACCAGTTGAGCCCCGGTGGACCAAGCAACAGACAAAAAGGCTCCGGTCCCAACCAACTAAAATATATAGCTTTAGGTCGGGGCCATCATAGAGTCTGACGACCGATCCCCCGGTGTGCAATTAAAGAGTGCAGCAAAGCTATCAACCGTGATTGGGTTAATCACTAAGCATGCAGACTGTCGCATAACATTTAAATTATAGCCAATACGTTTGTGACGTATTATTATTTTTCTGAATTGATCAGAAAAATTAGTCTTACCCTTAATCTTTTTGAATTTGTATACTAAGTCACCATAAAATTCTGGTTCCGATAGGCCTTGGTGTAAAAGAAATTTTAATCCGACATCAAATTTTGAAACCAATTCATGGTGTCTGCGATAGAATTTAGAAAAAGCCTTTCTAAGCTTAAGATACCGATAGCCCTGTTGAAGAAGTTTAGCAGTTAAACATTTATTACGAGCATTAAAGTCATCTACATGACTACACACTCTAGCAAATCTTATAAGTTGAGAAATATACACTCCATAAGAGGGACGACGTGGAACGTCACCATCCAAAAATGGAAAATTAACTATATCAAAGTCAAAGTCATCACGTTTATCATAAATTTTAGAAGATACAAAACCGTTAGAAATAGATAGATGTAAATCCAAAAAGGGGGCCTCGGTATCTGAAGTATAAGCTTTATTCAATTTAAGAGACTGCCATGTTAGTGCCTTTTGATATCAAGTTTAGCAGGCGAGACCAGAAATGCGTAGGAATGACGAGGCTTGTCGAGCCAGTACGACATGTTTCTGGTAGAGCCTAAAAAAACGTGATATCAAAGGAAACTTACATGGTTTTCTATTTATTATGCACCTCAAGAAGATTTTAAGGCATAAAGACGGCCAAACAAATGAAAAACAAGCGCAGTTATGTTCGAACTTGCTGTCCGTTTGTCCATGAATCTGTGACGCTTGTCCGTCTGTCCCATGAACATTTGCTTTACATTTTTATCCCCCGACCGAAAGGTTCGGGGGATATAGCGATGAGCCTGGCGTCCGTCCGTCCGACCGGCTGTAAACATTTTCTTGTCCACTCTTTATCTTGAATACCCTTTGGAATATTTTCATACTACTTCACAGTTATGTAGAACAGGTCATGACAATGTGTCGCGTACAAGAATGGTAACTCTTGCTATTGTACTTTTTGAGTTATTTCTCCTTTGGTGAGTTTTTTGGCAGATTCGTGTCCGCTCTGTAACTTGAATACCCTGTGGAATATTTTCATGATACTTCACAGGTATGTAGAACAGGTCATGACGATGTGTGGCGAACACGAATGACAACTCTTGCATTCTTACTTTTTGAGTTATTTCCCCTTGATGGTTTTAGGTGTGATTTTTTGGCAGATTTGTGTCCGCTCTATAACTTGAATACCCTTTAGAATATTTTCATGATACTTCACGGATATGTAGAACAGGCCATGACGATGTGTCGCGAACAAGAGTAATAACTCTTGCTTTCTTACTTGTTGAGTTATTTTCCCTTGATCGATTTAGGTGTGATTTCCTGTCCGCTCTATAACTTAAATACCTTTCAGAATATTTTCATGATACTTCACAGATATGTAGAAAAGGTCATCACAATGTGTCGCAAACAAGAATGGCAACTCTTGCTTTCTTACTTTTTGAGTTATTTCCCCTTAATTATTTTAGGTGTGGTTTCATGTCCGCTCTATAACTCATATACCTTTTGAAATATTTTCATGATACTTCACAGATATGTAGAACAGGTCATGATGATGTATCGCGAACAAGAATGACAACTCTTGCCTTCTTACTTTTTTAGTTATTCCCCTTGATGGTTTTAGGTATGATTTCGTGTCTGCTCTATAACTTGAATACCGTTTGAAATATTTTCATGATACTTCACAAATATGTAGAATAGGTCATTACAATGTGTTGCGAACAAGAATGACAACTCTTGCTGTCTTACTTTTTGAGTTATTTCCCTTTGATGATTTTAGGTGTCCGCTCCATAGCTTGAATACCTTTTGAAATATTTTCATGATACTTCAAAGATATGAAGAACAGGTCATAACGATTTGTCTCATAGATGAATGAAAACTCTTGCATTCATACTTTGTGAGTTATTTCCCTTTGGTATTTTGAGCTGCTGTTTGAGTCTTTGCTCCATATCTGTATAACCGTGGCCTGCTACACAATTTTAATAATCTTATACCTTTTGGAATATTGATGAACATGCTGTGATATCTTATCAGTGTTCCTAACTCTCTGACCCCTCCACATTCCCCCCACGCCCCCCCCCCCACCCACTCACCCCACCCCACCAAAATTTTTTTTTCCAGATTTGGATTCTTTGTCCAAATTCACTTACTAGAGAGCTCAAAATTAGGTTTGTAGGGCTTGTAGTTTAGAAGTTATTCACACATTTTGAAAGTTTAATGTATCATGATCATATGCTATATATTTATGTATATGACGGCTGTTTGAGATGTTACTTCTTTTTAGCAGGCAAGCATACTATTTTAGTCTAAGTCTTAGATGATCATGCATCTGTTAAACAGATAATGTCAATCAGAAGCATAAAATAATGACAATATATTACTTATATTTGTTTTGAAGTGCACCCTTTTTACCAAGGCCCATGGGGGTCTTCGGTCGAGGGATTTGCCATCTCCTCTGATGGCTATTTTTGTTTTACGCTACGTTTGTATTCTTATGCATATATTTATAAAACACCTGAATGAAATATTTTAATATATATGGTGATTTCAAACAGTCAACATCTTCGTGTAAAGGTTTGCGTTCTATTGCAACTCAGCTCGACTCAACATATCTGTATTATAGGCTACTCCCAGGTCATTATAGGCTACTCCCAGGTCACATAAAGTGACATATCAGAAACAATTTATACAGTTCAAGCATAAAGTGACATATCAGAAACAATTCATAACAGTTCATGCATATCCAGACTGTCTGAATGTAACTTTTTTTTATTTATGACAAATATTGTTCTGATGTAATAGATCAATAAACATAACCTTAAATAGCGTTGCTGCTGATTTAAGGTCAATGCCTTAGACTTAGATACTTAGATATTTGAACACCGTTTTCGTTAAAGTTTTGCGTTAACTTTGTAGTTTGCTTATCCTAAACGTCTGTCAGAAACTGGGTGTATGCTACTATGTGTACTCTTCTGTTGCTAGAGATGCGTGGACATCATCTGGATGCTGTTGCTGACCTCTGATCAAGGTCACAGACGTAAGGTTGGTGTAACATATGCATTAATTTTGTATTCATTTGCTTAGAATAAAAATTTTCTTTGATGGAACATTTTGATTTGTGGGCTATTGGTATTTTGCGGAACGGAACGGACATGGACTTTTTACGGAATAAAACGCATTGTTAATTTATACGATTGACAATGGAGGCTATTCCGAAAATTAATATGTAAATTTAGCAACCAATTTTTAGCTCACCTGAGCCAGCGGCTCCGGGGGAGCTTATAGGATGGTAAGGCTCCGTCGTCCGTCCACAATTTCAAATGACTTCTCTTCTGAAACCGCTGGGCCAATTGTAACCAAATTTCATATAGAGCCTCCTGGGACCCTAGGAACGAAAAATTGTTCAAACGGTCCTGGTCACATGATCAACATGGCCGCCATGCCCATATATGGTAAAAAATTAAAAAAATCTTCTTCTCCAGAACCAATATGCCAATGGCCTTGAAACTTGGTATGTAGCATTGGGTACGCGAGGACTACCAAGATTATTCAAATTATGACCTTGGATTGACCTTGATTTTTTTTACGGTAAGGTCAAATTTGCTTCCTGATGCTTTTATATGGCAAAATGATACAGCATAAGATATCTTGGAAACTGTTGAAGATTTTGGGCTAAAAATTGGTATCTACAGCCATCTTAATGAGTACATGAAGATTTATGAGTACAAGAGGTGAAGGTCATTCTTTGACCTTTGACCCCTGAACTCTCATATTTTGACAAGTTCTAACAATCTCTCAAAAGCCACTGGGCCAATTGAAACCAAATTTCATATAGAGCCCTTAGGGGTTGAGTGAACAAAAATTATAATCATACCACCCAGGTCACATGACCAACATGGCCACCACGTCCATATATGGTAAAAACCTTTAAAAATCTTCTTCTCCAGAACCAGTTGACCAATGGCCTTGAAACTTGGTATGTAGCATTGGGTACTCAAGTACTATCAAGATTGTTCAAATTATGATCCTGGGTTGACCTTGACCTTTTTTACGGCAAGGTCAAATATGGGAAAATGCTAGAACATGAGATTAAATGGGAAGTTTTGAAGATTTTGGCCCAAAATTATTATATACAGTCATCTTAATAAGTACATGAAGATTTGTGAGTACAAGAAGTCAAGGTCATTCTTTGACCTTTGACCCAGAACTCTCATATTTTGACAATTTCAAACAATCTCCTCAAAACCCACTGGGCCAATTGTGTTCAAATTTCATTTAGAGCCTCCAGAGGTTGAGGGAATCAAAAAAATTTCTAACAGTCCTGGTCACATGACCAACATGGCCGCCACACCCATATATGGTAAAAACCTTTAAAAATCTTCTTCTCCAGAACCAATTGACCGATGGACTTGAGACTTGGTATGTAGCATTGGGTACTTGAGTACTATCAAGAGTGTTCAAATCATGACCTTGGGTTGACCTTGACTTTTTTTTACAGCAAGGTCAAATATGGGAAAATGCTAGAACATAAGATTTCATGGAAAGTTTTCAAGATTTTGGCCTAAAAATTGGTATATTCAGTTGTCTTAATGAGGTCATGAAGAATAATGAGTACAAGAGGTCAAGGTCATTTCTTGACCTTTGACCCAGATCTCTCATATTTTGACATTTTAAAACATTTTCTCAAAAGCCAAAGGGCCAGTTGTAAACACATTTCATATAGAGCCTCCAGGGGTTGATTGAATAAGAATTTGTTAAAACGGTCAAGGTCCCATGACCAACATGGCCACCATTACCACTTATGATATAAATCTTTAATATTTTTCTTCTCCAGAACCAATACACCTATGGCCTTGAAACTTGGTAAGTAGCATGCAGTACTAGAATACCACCACGACTGTTCAAATGATGACCTTGGGTTTACCTTGACCTTTTTTGCAGCATGGTCAAATATGGGAAAAAGCTAGAACATAGGATTTCATAGAAAGTTTTGAAGATTTTGGCCTCAAAATGATATATGTGGTTGTCTTAATGAGTACATGAAGATTTATGAGTACAAGTGGTCATGGTCATTCTTTGACTTTTGACCAAAGACTCATATTTTGACAATTTCAGACAAGATAAGAAAAAGCCACCTTGCCAATTGCTCAGGTGAGCGATTCAGGGCCTCATGGCCCTCTTGTTTATAATAATCAAGAAGCGGTTCCGTTCCGCAAAATACCAATAGCCGATTTGTGGATTGGTTTACTTCTACATGTTCTAGCTTAGTAATGACTGATTGATGACATCTGGATGTTGCTGCTGATATAAAGTCAATGTCACAGACTTAGAAATTTGTCTAATGTTGCATTCAAGTTGTGTTTTAAGTTAGTTTTCTTTTTTAAATATTTCCGAAATTCTTGAATGTTATAGCTTGCGAAGGCCTACAACTTGGATGGATTATCTCTCTCTCTGGCCAGGGAAATAAAGCTCATATGTTTTATTTCATTATATGGTGACGCTGGTCGGGGGTATACATGAGCATCTGCTCACTTGCTCTAGTTTAAGATCTGTGTTAAAAAATCATGGTGTCCCTGCCTGCTTTAATAATTTCTGCTGGTATACCATCAACTCCTGCGAACTTCCTCTTTTTAGCTCACCTGAGCCTTTAGGCTCATAGGTGAGCTTATAGTATAGCCAGGCATCCGTCCGTCCGTCCGTCCGTCCGTCGTCCGTCCGTCCGTCGTCAACATTTTCAAACATCTTCTCCTCTGAAACCACTGGGCCGATTGAAGCCATATTTCATGCGGAGCCTACCTAGGTCGGGGGAACGAAAGTTTGTTCCGGGTATCTGAGTCACATGACCAAGATGGCCGCCTCGCCCATATATGGTAAAAACCCTTCAAAAATCTTCTTCTCCAGAACCAAAAGGCCTATGACTTTGAAACTTGGTATGTAGCATCGGGCATACGGGCCCATCATAGTTTGTACAAATCATGACCTTGCGTTGACCTTGACCTAATTTACGGCATGGTCAACTTTGGTACGTTAGGCTTTTATATGGGAAAACGCTTAAACAGTGGATTTCTCAAAAACTATTTAAGTTTTAGGAACAATACTTGGTATACATGGTGGAGTAAATGACCAGATGAAGATATATGTCACTAAAGGTCAAGGTCATTCCGTTGGACCATCCGTCGTCAAGATTTTCAAACATCTTCTCCTCTGAAACCACTGGGCCGATTTAAGCCAAATTTCATATTGAGTCTCAGTGGGATGGGGGAACGAAAGTTAATACCCGGGGTCTGGGTCACATGACCAAGATGGCCGCCATGGCCATATATGGTAAAAACCCTTCAAAAATCTTCTACTCCAGAACCAAAAGGCCTATGACCTTGAAACTTGGTATGTAGCATCGGGCATGACGGCCCATCATAGTTTGTACAAATCATGACCTTGCGTTGACCTTGACCTAATTTTCGGCATTGTCAACTTTGGTACGTTAGGCTTTTATATTGGAAAACGCTTAAACAGTGGATTTCTCAGAAACTATTTAAGTCTAAGGTACAATGCTTGGTATACATGGTCAACTAAATGACCAGATAAAGATATTATGTTACTCAAGGTCAAGATCATTCCGTCGGACCATCCGTCGTCACGATTTTCAAACATCTTCTCCTCTGAAACCACTGGGCGGATTGAAGCCAAATTTCATATGGAGTCTCAGTGGGATGGGGGAACGAAAGTTTATACCCGGGGTCTGGGTCACATGACCAAGATGGCCGCCATGGCCATATTTGGTAAAAACCCTTCAAAAATCTTCTCCAGAACCAAAAGGCCTATGACCTTGAAACTTGGCATGTAGCATCGGGCATGCCGGCCCATCAAAGTGTGTACAAATCATGACCTTGCATTGACCTTGACCTAATTTACAGCATGGTCAACTTTGGTACGTTAGGCTTTTATATTGGAAAACGCTTAAACAGTGGATTTCTCAGAAACTATTTAAGTCGAAGGTACAATACTTGGTATACATGGTCGACTAAATGAAGATATATGTCACTAAAGGTCAAGGTCATCAGTCGGACCATCCGTCGTCAAGATTTTCAAACATGTACTCCTCTGAAACCACTGGGCGGATTAAAGTAAAATTTCATATGGAGTCTCAGTGGGATGGGGGGAACGAAAGTCTATACCCGGGGTCTGGGTCACATGACCAAGATGGCCGCCATGGCCATATATGATAAAAACCCTTCAAAAATCTTCTTCTCCAGAACCAAAAGGCCTATGACCTTGAAACTGGGTATGTAGCATCGGGCATGACGGCCCATCATAGTTTATACAAATCATGACCTTGCGTTGACTTTGACCTAATTTACGGCATTGTCAACTTTGGTACGTTAGGCTTTTATATTGGAAAACGCTTAAACAGTGGATTTCTCAGAAACTATTTAAGTCTAAGGTACAATACTTGGTATACATGGTCAACTAAATGACCAGAGGAAGATATTATGTCACTAAAGGTCAAGGTCATTCCGTCGGACCATCCGCCGTCAAGATTTTCAAACATCTTCTCCTCTGAAACCACTGGGCGGATTGAAGCCAAATTTCATATGGAGTCTCAGTGGGATGGGGGAACGAAAGTTTTTCCCAGGGGTATGGGTCACATGACCAAGATGGCCGCCATGGCCATATATGGTAAAAACCCTTCAAAAATCTTTTTCTCCAGAACCAAAAGGCCTATGACCTTGAAACTTTGTATGTAGCATCGGGCATGCGGGCCCATCAAAGTTTGTACAAATCATGACCTTGCGTTGACCTTGACCTAATTTACAGCATGGTCAACTTTGGTACGTTAGGCTTTTATATTGGAAAACGCTTAAACAGTGGATTTCTCAGAAACTATTTAAGTCGAAGGTACAATACTAGGTATACATGGTCGACTAAATGACCAGATGAAGATATTATGTCACTAAAGGTCAAGGTCATCAGTCGGACCATCCGTCGTCAAGATTTTCGAACATCTTCTTCCCTGAAACCACTGGGCGGATTAAAGCCAAATTTCATATGGAGTCTCAGTGGGATGGGGGGAACGAAAGTTTATACAGGGGTCTGGGTCACATGACCAAGATGGCCGCCATACCCATATATGGTAAAAACCCTTCACAAATCTTTTACTCCAGAACCAAAAGGCCTATGACCTTGAAACTTGGTATGTAGCATCAGGCATGCGGGCCCATCATAGTTTATGCAAATCATGACCTTGCGTTGACTTTGACCTAATTTACGGCATAGGCAACTTTGGTACGTTAGGCTTTTGTATTGGAAAACGCTTAAACAGTGGATTTCTCAGAAACTATTTAAGTCTAAGGTACAATATGTGGTATATATGGTCAACTAAATGACCAGAGGAAGATATTATGTCACTGAAGGTCAAAGTCATTTTGTTGGTCTGTCTGTCATCAAGATTTTCAAACATCTCCTCTGAAACCACTGGGCGGATTGAAGCCAAATTTCATATGGAGTCTCAGTGGGATGGGGGGAACGAAAAGTTATACCCGGGGTCTGGGTCACATGACCAAGATGGCCGCCATACCCATATATGGTAAAAACCCTTCAAAAATCTTCTACTCCAGAACCAAAAGGCCTATGACCTTGAAACTTGGTATGTAGCATCAGGCATGCGGGCCCATCATAGTTTATGCAAATCATGACCTTGCGTTGACTTTGACCTAATTTACAGCATGGTCAACTTTGGTACGTTAGGCTTTTATATGGGAAAACGCTTATATTGTGGATTTTTCAGAAACTATTTAAGTCTAAGGTACAATATGTGGTATATATGGTCAACTAAATGACCAGAGGAAGATATTATGTCACTGAAGGTCAAAGTCATTTTGTCATCAAGATTTTCAAACATCTCCTCTGAAACCACTGGGGAGATTGAAGCCAAATTTCATATGGTGTCTCAGTGGGATAGGGGAACTAAAGTTTATACCGGGGGGCTGGGCTACATGACCAAGATGGCCACCATGCCCATATATGGTAAAAACCCTTCAAAAATCTTCTTCTCTAGAACCAAAAGGCCTATGACCTTGAAACTTGGTATGTAGCATCGGGCATGCTGGCCCATCTTAGTTTATACAAATCATGACCATACGTTGACTTTGAATTAATTTACGACATGGTCAACTTTGGTACGTTAGGCTTTTATATGGGAAAACGCTTTTACAGTGGATTTCTCAGAAACTATTTAAGTCTAAGGTACAATACATGGTATATATGGTCAACTAAATGACCAGATGAAGCTTTTATGTCACTGAAGGTTAAGGTCATTTTGTCGGTCTGTCCGTCATCAAGATTTTCAAAACATCTACTCGTCTGAAACCACTGGGGAGATTGAAGCAAAATTTCATATGGAGTCTAAGTGTGATCAGGGAATAAAAGTTTGTTCTCAGGGTCTTGACCAAATGGGCCGCCATGCCCGTATATGGTAAAAACCCTTCAAAATCTTCTTCTCCAGAACCAAAAGGTGTATGACCTTGAAACTTGGTATGTAGCTTTGGGCACTCAAGCCCATCATAGTTTATACAAATGATCATGCGTTGACCTTGACCTTATTTATGACACTGTCAACTTTGGTACATTATGTAGTCTTTTATATGGGAAAATGCTTAAACAGTGGATTTTTTTTTAGAAACTATTTAAGTCTAAGGTGCAAAATTTGGTATATATGGTTGACTAAATGACCAGATGAAGATATTTTGTCGTTAAAGGTCAAGGTCATTCTTTGACTTTTGTACAAGGTCATTGAGATTCAGTCAACCGTCAACATTTTCAAACATCTTCTCAGAGGCCACTAGGGTCAATTGAAGCCATATTTCATATGGAGCTTCACCGGCTTAAAGGAACCATAGTTTGTTCAGATGGTCTTGGTCACTTGACCAAGATGGCCACCATGCCCATATATGGTAAAAACTCTTCAAACGTCTTTTTCTCGAGAACCGAAAGGCCTATAACCTTGAAACTTGGTACCGGTATGTAGCATTGGGCACTCAGGCCCATCATAGTTTATACAAATGATTACTGTATTTCATATGGAGCTTTAATACTGGGTCAAAGGAATCAAAGTTTGTTCAGATGGTCATGGTCGTATTAACATGGTGGCCGCCACACCCATTTATGATAAAAACCCTTCAGAAATCTTTGTCCAGAAACAAAGGCCCAGTGACCTTGTGGCTTGGTATATAGAATTGGGACTCAACATTAATCTCCAAGGGAGGGGGCCCCTGCCCTGGTGCTATATACATGTATAAAAGCATGAAAATATATACCAGGACCAAGTGTCAGGTGAGCTACAGGACCATTGGTCCTCTGGTTTATTGCTGCTACTGTAACTTCAACTTCCTCACGAAGGATCGGGTGTAGGTCTACTTTAAAAGCTACTTGCAGTTCTAGCTCTGTTTTCTCCTTCAGTTGATAATTCTCGTTCCAGTGCAGAGAACAGACGAAAGCGTAAACTCTGTTCTTCTACAACACCATGCTGCCTCGTAAACGCGCTATTCAATTTCGACCTGAAGGGGGGAAGCGGGGGAGGGGGTGGGGTTGAAGGGGTAGATGCGATGGTGCTGGCTACCTTTCAGGGCCGGGGCGTCCTACTGATTTGAAAAACAGTAGGGCAAGGGCCTACCGTGCTTGTAGTAGGTAAGGTTGGGGGTTGTTTTGACACTTTTTCTCTCGTCTTTCACTCCCTCACTCAGGGAGACGACCCGGCATAGACTGAAATACTGTCTCAAAGGGCCGTTAAACTCAAAATAACCAACCAACCAACCTGGGGTCAAGTCACAATCAGCGCGCCTGATTCAAGAGCCAGAGGTCCCTGGTTTGATACCCGGTCCGGTCACATGCTTTCGCTTTTCCTTCCGCTGATTCAAGAAAGGTATCGCAGTTGTCAGTTACTGGCAAAAGTATAGGCAATTAGTACTGGTTAACCGCTTAGGATGTCTAAGCCTGCAAAATAACAGTGTGGTTAGATAAACTGACTGACCGTGGATGTAAAACACTTAAGGTGGAACCATACTTTAACTCGATTTTTGAAATATTCCGGTTTTTATCATGAACAAAGCATTTTATAATTTTTCAAACATATCTGCATACGAAACTGAACTTATATTTTGGAAATGTTGTAATGCGTTGTCAGGTGTGACGTCTGAAAACGTAACGGTTTTGCAGTTTTGACGCCAGAAGCAGGGTGCAGGAAACGCATCATTTTTAACGATTCAGACATTAATACTTTAGAGAGAAAATTAAATTTTATTTAAAATGTACAAGCAGCCTGAGCTCTTTAAAGCTGTATGAAAGAAGCCTAACTTTGCTTCAATGTTACTATTTTATTACAGCAAAACACTTATTTTTCAAATTTCAAAAAATACTAAAAATCTTGGTTTGACATCGAATTTCGAAAAATCGGCTCGTTAAAAAGTGACAAAGTTTTAATATTGTGTTCTGTAAATAACCTTTTGTGGAACAATACAAAGACAGTTGGGGGTTTACCGTTTCGTTTTTTAGATAATGACGTTAACTTTACCCCACCCCCATGAAATACAGTAACGCAAGACTGGTGATGGTACGTCTTATTTGACGTCATTGGTGTTTAAAGTTAACGTCTACTGTTCCAAAATTATTGCACAGAAGTTTATAATGCATCAATAAATGTAGACGTGGATACTTCATAGTTCCTAACTAACATTTATGCCAGAAATGAACAATATAAACATCTCAAGTGAAAAAAAATCATTTTGTAGCTGCATTGCAATTAATTCAATCATATAAATTTCACGAAAAGGAGCAAAATTCCGATAAAACATTAGTGTGTTTTTCTACAACTTGAACATACATGAATAAAATTCTCATTTATTTAGGCACTTAACTATACAGCCTCTTATTCTTGTACAAAATAATTTGGCATCGAGATAATTCTTAATTACGGTGCACTATTCTGAATGACACCTGACGCGCTCTCTAAATAATCTGGAAAGACAACGTTTGGAAACGGATCAGTCGAAGTCTGAAAATAGCAGACTCGGTTTAGTTGCATATACTCATGACAGATAGGACATCAGTTCAGTTTGGCTGTTATGTGAAGAAATAATTGATTGATTCGATGGTTCGCGATCTTTTGGTAACTTTGATTCCGGCCTGACGTTAACCACTCACCAACAATTTGATTCCATTGTCCCTGTGCTGAGAAAACCAAGCTAATGACAAATAGCGCCAGGGAAATCCAGAGGGAGATTATGGTAAAAGGACAGAAGCTTGGAACAGTTACAAGCTTCAAGTAGCTTGGAGCAATTGTACCAGATGAAGGCTCAAAACGGGAGGCTCTCTCAAGGATTGCACAAGCCACTTCAGCTCTGACAAAGCTGAAGCCAATATGGAGAGATAGCAACATACACTGTATCTCTTGGATCAAAGGTGAAACTGATGCGCTCTCTTGTCATATCCATTTTTTATGTATGCCTGTGAGGCATGGACCTTGAAAGAAGGGTTAGAGAAAAGAACGCAGGCCTTTGAGATGAGATGCCACCGAACGGTTACTGGTCATTTTGTACAAGGACCATATAACCAATTAGGAGGTTCGCAGAAAGATCCAAGCACCCATTGGAAATTATGGCTAACTCCTGACCTTGGTCAAGAAACGGAAACTGTGGTGGTTTGGCCATGTCTCAAGGTCTTCTGGTTTAGCGAAGACAATTCTGCAGGGCACAGTGAAAGGAAAGAGAAGGAGAGGTAGACAGAAGAAGAGGTGGGAAAACAATAATAAGCAGTGGACAGAGATGGAGTTTGCTAGTTCAACTAGGGCAGCTGAAGACAGGACTAAGTGGAAATGGATTGTTGTAGAGTCATCTGTGGTGCCTCAACGACCTCATAAGGTCATGGGATAGACTAGACTAGGTTAGAGTAGTCCCCGTCTCGGTGAAGTTAGGTCCAATGTCGGTATTGGACATCCATGAGCCTGCTAATATGCATGGTTCATCCTAAAATCTGCTGGCATATTTTAGAGGTCCGAGCCCATTTACATGTTGCAACCGGTAACACAATGGGATTGACGGCGGCTTGTTATGCTAGCGATCTTGGTTTGTATCCAGCTACCGTTTACAAGGTTCCACTGCACATAGCCTGTGACTATCAGCCCTCTATATGATCAATACGCCTGAAATTACATGTATATTGAAGGGGCCATAAAACGCAAGTTTGTTTACGTTTTACACCACATTCGCTATCTTTTCATCTCATCTGCAACTATTAGCTAGCATGCATTACCCAGCGCATATCTAGCGGTAAGCTGTTTTTCAGCTACACCGAATATCTCTGCATAAGTGGATGGAGCTTCGAAAAATAAATCTTTATAAATAAGAATAATAATAAGAATTATAACAAAAAAAAGAAAAGAAAAGAAAACAGAAATGTACGTACTCCGAACGAACGAGCAGCTTCATGAAAATGAGGCCAGAAATCGTTATAAAGCAGTCAGATCAGGCTTTTGATCGAACATTTCTGGCGGATTATTTGGGTTCACACGGTAGTGTCCACAGACAGGTCGCACAAACAATCCTTTGTTGTTTTCTTTGAATAAAAGAACGGAAAACAGAAGAAACGCCAAAATGAGTTTCAGATGCTTTAAAGTTTCTTCATTTTCACCACACGTACGGATGCTCGCAAAGTCATTTTTCCCGAGGGTAGGGCGAATCCCTGAACCACTCTTGTAGTCCAGTCAAATTGTGGGGCAACCTAAAACAAATTGCAACAAAAGGTTTTTTGCAGTAATAAGCTCCTAAGACCTACATTTTTAACATACTAAAAGTAGGACAAAATCGGAGAATGCGAAACTTGATTTTTTTATATGTCTTGTTTTCGAAGGATTTAAACCACTGCACAGCTACTTTTGGTCGGAAAGCCACTTCTAAAATCATTACTAAACAAGTTAAAGCCTTAGAAGTCGTTGATAAAACAGTTATATACTGTTCTTTAGCTTTTTTCTACCATTAAATTAGCTGATTATGCATAACCTGTCGATCATATAGTATATTACTATTGGTTTACCCCACCCACCAGTGCAAATTTTGCTTTTACCATAACCTCTACTCAGTTGGACAATATGGATGGTAATGAAGATAGTAAACACAATCAATGTTTTTAAATGAAGACTGTGACAGAACAATAGAAGAAAACAGCTTGATGTAACTACTATCTATCAAATGATGGGACATCTGAGAGTGTTGTTTTGTTGCTTCAAGTCAACGATATACAGCCATAGTCATGTTGGGACGGTCAATTAACCTTACGACACTATTCTTTGGCCGGCTTAGACCTCCTATGCAGTTAAGCAGTACTAAGTGCCCATACTTTCGGCAGTAACTGACAACTGTCCTTCCTGAATCAGCGGAAGGAGAAACGGAAGTAAGTAGTTGGACCGGGTATCGAATACAGGGCCTCTGGCTCTTGAGTCAGACGCGCTACCGACTGCACTATGTGGCCCGGCTAAATACTTCATGTGTTGAAAGGATAATCCACTAGAGGGTTAAATATGCAGATAACTTGGACATGCTTTGGGATATTAGGTGATGGCCTCCATGACATTTTTGCATTCACAAATGGTAAAATGTTTACTTTTCTGGTTCAAAATTTACAAATTATACCTCCTTCCCGCCTAACAGCCACCTCCCCACCCCGCCCACACCTCTGTAAAGAAGTCATTGTTTTAGCTCGCCTGAACGACCTTCAGGAAGAGCTATTGTTGTCACCCCGGTGTCGGCCTCCACGTTTGCACCCGGTTCATGTCCACCTTTTGGGTGTTATAGGTTATTTAAACACCCATATCTCTTCAATCCAGTGATCGCTTAAGTTGATACTTCACTTATGCTAGATAATGGTCTTACGTTTTACACCCTTGTCCCTCAGTGACCTTGAGATCTAGGTCATGGAATTGGAAATTTCATGTTAAAATATGGAATGTTCTTGAAGGTTTTAGCTCACCCGTCAAGGTGAGCGTATAGTATAGCCTTGGTCCGTAGTCTGTCGTCATCTTCCACACTTTAAACATACCTCCTAAACCATCTGCCCAATCTTGATCAAATTTTATGTGTAGCATTGTTGGGGTGGGGAATTGACTGCATAAGGTAAAAGAGCAGATCAGATTGGAACTCTGGTTGCCATGGCAACATAAAACTCCCATAGAATTATAACGAGAAAAACTTAAAAATCTTCTTCTCTGAACCATGAGACCCAGAGCTTATATATTTAGTATGTAGCAATGTTTAGTGGTCCACTACATCACTCCTGCCGATCCATCCCCTGGGGTCCAAACTGCCGGGCCGCGTAGCGCAATCGGTAGGGCACCTGACTCATAAGTCAGAGGTCCTGGGTTCGAAACCCAGTCTGGCCACATACTTTCGTTTCTCCTTCCGCTGATTCATGAAGGGCATTTATCAGTTACTGGCGGAAGTATGTGCATTTAGTACTGGTTAACCGCTTAGGAGGTCTAAGCCTGCCCAGGAATAGTGTGGTTAGGTTAACTCACCGTCCCGACATGACCATAGCTGTTTACCGTGGACGTTTAGCATCAAATCAATCAATCCTAGGGGCTCATTTGTTTATATAGGGCTATATAGCTAAACAGCCTTCAAAAATTTTCCACTCTGAAACCATGAGGTCCAGAGCTTGCATGTTGAGTATGTAGCAATGGTTAGTGGTCATGTACATAAATCCTGCCAACCATGCATCTGGGGTCCAAACTGGCCATCCCCAGGGGCATTAGCTCCCATAGACCAATAATGATAAAAACTTTAAAAAAATCTTCTTCTCTGAAACCGTGAGGCCCAGAGCTGATATATTTAGTATGTAGCAGTGTTTAGTGGTCCCCCACATAAACCCTGCTAACCATGCCCATGGGGTCCAAACTGGCCCCATCCCAGGGGGTCATTTGTTTATATAGGGCTATATAGCTAAAGAACCTTCAAACATTTGCCTCTCTGAAACCATGAGGCCCAGAGATTACATATTTAGTATGTAGCAATGGTCACGTACATAAATCCTGCCAACCATGCCCCTAAGGTCCAAATTGACCATGCCCAAAGGGCATTAGCTCCCATTGTCTTATGAAGTGAAAAAAAATCTTCTCTGACACCATGAGGCCCAGAGCTTAAACATTTAGTATGTAGCAATGTTTAGTGGTCCCCTGCATAAATCCTGCCAACCATGCCCATTTGGTCCAAACTGGCTCCACCCAAGGGGCCATTTGTTAATATAGGGCTATATAGCTGAGAACCTTCAAAAATCTTTTCTCTGAAACCATGAGGCCCAGAGCTCACATATTTAGTATGTAGCAATGGTTAGCAATGGTTAGTGGTCACGTACATAAATCCTGCCAACCACGCCCCTAAGAATCCAAATTGCCCCCCCCTCCCCCACCCCCGGATTAATCATCGGCTCCCATAGACTTATAATGGGAAAAACTTAAAAAAAAATCTTCTTCTCTGTAACCATGAGACCCAGAGCTTATATATTTATTTAGTATGTAGCAATGTTTAGAGGCCCCCTACATAACTCCTGCCAATCAAGCCCCAGGGGTCCAAACTGGCCCCTCCCCAGAGGGCCATTTTTTATAGAGCTATATCGCTAAAGAACCTTCAAAAATCTTCTTCTCTGATACCATGAGGCCCAGAGCTTACATATTTAGTATTTAGCAATGTTTAGTTGCCACGTACATAAATTCTGCCAACCATGCCCCCTGGGGCCCAAATTGGCCATGTCCCAGGGGTCATTAGCTCCCATAGACTTATAATGGGAAAAATCATAAAAAAAATCATCTTCCCTGAAACCATGAGGCTCAGAGCTTAAATATTTAGTACTTAGCAAGGTTTAGTGGTCCCATTCATAAATCCTGCTGAGGAGATTTACAAAGACTATTCATTAGTATTTTGCACGGTTTGTGTTATTATGCATGTAGTATTCTGCTCTTTGTGCCTTTGTTTCGGGCTTCTCATGCCTTCAGGGATCAGTATTCTAAATTGAAGCCTGTTTATGCTAAGCAAAGTCATCAGTAAGATATATTTCTTGTGGCAGTTCAGTTACTGACCTTCAAAAATTCACTTCAGAAGTTCAGATTTTAAGGTAGAATAAAGTGGGTGGGGTAATTTATACAATTTTTTAGACCTAGATGGCTTTACTTTCAACAAGAAAATGTGCCAAATTCAATCTTAAGCTTCTAGATTCAGTTCTGGCAGAGGCAGAAAAGGTTTTTAGAAATAAAACTCACAGCAATAATGTAATGTCATATAAAACATCACAAATAATTGGTATATTTAAGACACAAATAGGTGCTTGTAAAAATGCAGAAAAAATATATTTTGCATTATCCGATTTTATCCTACTTTTGATATGTCATATGTGAATGTTAGTTCTCAATAAAAATGCAAAAAAAGCTTTTGTTGCAATTTGTTTTGGGTTTAGGGGAAAAAATCACCAGTTTGCCTGGACTATTGCTCCATTTAGATTCTTGATTGATTGTATTGGGTTTAACGGCCCTTTGAGACAGTATTTCAGTCAATATCGGGCCATCTACCAGAGAGAGGGAGAAAGACGAGAAATAATGGACGAGAGAAAAAGATGTCCAAACAACCCCTACCCGCACCTACTGCAAGCACAGTAGGCCCTTGCCGCACAATGTTCCAAATCAGTATGACGACACGGCACCATCGCACCACTCGACCACCCCTCTATTTTTTTTTTAAATTCTTCAAAAAATTTGAGAATAGTAGGCTGGGGAAGACGCCATGACAAACGTATTTTTTCAGTTTGGACATGGGCCGTCTGTTCTTTCAGTAGGTGCATAAATGCCTTGTTTGGATATTTTGCACTCTCTTCTGTTATTATTCCTCTCTCTGGAGGACGACTCGATATAAACTGAAATACTGCCGTATAGGGTCATTAAACTCAACCAAAACCACAAACATATCATAAAGGTTAAAATGAGACCAACGTGAAAGACAGGGATTTTTAAGGAGTCCAGAAATTAATGAGGCAATATTAAGGATGAGCATACAAGAGAGAAACATTTCAAGTAAGTCCATAAACTAAAGTAAGGTATAGGCCGTTTGCTGTCTATAAAACAGGTCATTTTGCTAAATATCTCTAAAACTACCACAGCTATCACTGTGAAGTAAAGCGCATCCTTAATGTCTATCTTATACCTAACTAATCTATAATTTTCCTCAAAATTATATTTTGAAACTGAAAAGTTTCTTTTGAAAACTGCCCATTTTTAGAAGATATTTTAACTGTATTTTACAAGGGAGTAAGTTTATTTATGGAATGGCCAATATTTACCTATGTCAACTGTTAGTTTATTGTACAGAGTTACTCAATGGCACCCATATACCTGTTAATCTTTTCATCTGAGTAAAAATGAAATTCACTTAATAATTTGTTGCGAGGATAATTGATTGGTGATGAATAGGAATAATTTATCTATAGAAACATGTCTTGTTTGTGATGCATATATGGGCATTGCTTATAGCCATTACATTTAATGATTGTACTCCCCTCTACTTAAGCTGAAAATTTTGTAACGTTTTGTACAGGATTGAATAGACAAAAGCAAAAAATTGACATGATAAAATTCTGAAAGTCAGTTTCCCAGTTATGTATTAGTTTGACAATACCAATGGAGAAGAAAAATCAATTTTATTACCAATAATAAAATAGCAAATCTGCAAAATGACCTGTTTTATAGACAGCAAATGGCCTATAGCGCTTATAAAGCCATTGTTAGATCGTGGCACGCAAAGCAGTTAGAATTGTCGTCATTAGCAACGTCAGCATTTCTGTCGAAATTGTGGACTAATTCCGTTGTTAGGTGTACTGTGGTATGCAAACTTAGTCGGTGACCTACTAAGTTTTGTATCGAGTCACACTGTGTAGTTTTTTAAGAAAAAAAAAGCTTTGTTTTCTCATAATGAATGGTCTTATCTCAGACAGACGTGCAAAAAGTGAGTTTACTACCAATGAATGCCTTAATAACGTCGGGAGCAAAATGAGACAAAATCGACGTTTTTTGAAGTCACATATTTTGAAAACGACATCTATGAGCCCCCTATTATTACATTTCCTGGAAGAGGGACTAAAAATGCTCAATATAGGGGAGTATGATTAAAATCGTGTGTTTTGTAAATTCTTCCAATTCCTCCCACTTCAACCTCGCTGAAAATACGGCTAAAAGAGCATTTTTTCTGCTGAGATCTAATCTGAATTGTTTTATTTCAAGCATTGATGTAGGTTTAGAACTACAAAATATCCTTATCTACATCCTTTTATGCAATATAAACTTCTTTGTAATAATTTTGGAATAGAAGTCGTTAACTTTAATCACCAATGACGTAACATTAGACGTACCATCACCAGTCATGCGTTACTGTATTTCATGGGGGTGGGGTAAAGTTAGCGTCAATATCTAAAAAGCGAAACGGTAAACCCCCAACTGTCTTTGTATTGTTCCACAAAAGGTTATTTACAGAACACAATATTAAAACTTTGTCACTTTTTAACGAGCCGATTTTTCGAAATTCGATGTCAAACCAAGATTTTTTGAAATTTGAAAAATAAGTGTTTTGCTGTAATAAAATAATAACATTAAAGCAAAGTTAGACTTCTTTCATACAGCTTTAAAGAGCTCAGGCTGCTTGTACGTTTTAAATAAAATTTGATTTTCTCTCTAAAATATTAATGTCTGAATCGTTAAAAATGATGCGTTTTCTGAACCCTGCTTCTGGCGTCAAAACTGCAAAACCGTTACGTTTTCAGACGTCACACCTGACAACGCATTACAACATTTCCAAAATATAATTTCAGTTTAGCATGCAGAGATGTTTGAAAAATTATAAAATGCTTAATTCATGATAAAAAACCGGAATATTTAAAAAATCGAGTTAAAGTATGGTTCCACCTTAAAACAACAACAACAACCTTAAGTTTACGAATGGCCTTGAATTTAAAGTATAAAATTCAAACTTTGTACTAACTTCTAAGAAAAAAATATGTTTAAATCATATTGCGATTTTTTAAAAAAAAAATGCAAGCTTTTATTTACACATGAAAGTTTTCGACATTAAATTTAAAGTCGTCCTTAAGCCTAGTTTAAGAAATGGTTGTGAACCTGTGCCATGGAACTTATTGTAAATCAACGTATCATAAATCAAACTTCTGCAAATAGGTAGCCTCGATATAACGATGCTATTCGACACCGTAAATTTGAGCCGCGACACGACAAAACCAACAAAGTGGTATGTGCGCCAAGCGAAGACTCAGATCAGCCAGGGCATCCGCCCGATCTGATCAGAATCTTCGCTGTCCGCATGGAGCTAGCTTAGACTCTTTAACTACTTTTAAAGCACACAGCGAAGACTGATCAGAGTACGCGGATTTTTTTTTTTTTTTTTTTTATTTGCAATTGTTATTTCTTTTCATGTAACGATATATATCTTTGATAAATTCTAGAAACTCGCATCCAATGGCAGACTGTTCTGGATCCAAAGTCTATGTTGTAATGTTACAGGTGTCAATAATGTGCTTACTCATGTTAAATACGTGTAAACCTATCATAACTATATAAAGTATTTAAGGCGTGACACGACGAAATCAACAAAAAGACATGTGCAACCTGCAAAGCCTCAAATCGGCCTTGTCCGCATGGAGCTAGCTCAACCCTTAGTGACCCTTAAAGCGCACAGGAAACATTGTGATCACACTAGGTGGATGCCAAGACAGATTTGAGTCTTCGCTAATGCACATGCCATTTTGTTTGTTCTGTAGTGTCGCGGCTGATTAATCAGTTCACCTGAGCCGAAGGCTCACAGGTGAGCTTATAGTATAGGCAGGCATCCGTCGTCCGTCCGACCGTCAACATTTTCAAACGACATCTCCTCTGAAACTACAAGGCCCATTGTTACCAAATTTCATGTGCAGCATCTATAGGCAGGGGGAGCCAATAATGCTGTTTATTATCCAAATCGCTTTGGAACTTTGGTTGCTATGGCAAGTTAAAATTGCCATTGACTTGCATGGGAAAAATTGAAAATTTGCATTTATTGCTATGTCACTGCAGATATTTTGACAAAACTTTTATAGAAATGTTCCACTAGTTGACCTCTATCAACCACATGAAATTTATGTAAATTGTACAATTTGGCTGGTTGCCATGGCAACCGAATGGTTAAAAATAGAAAAAATATTCAAAAATCATCTCCTCAGAAACAATGCAAACAATAAAGCTCAAACTTCACACAAAGGATCTTGGTACTAGCCTCTATAAAAGTATTGTTTTTCTTGGCAATTGCTTTAGCACTTTGGTTGCTATGGGAACTTAAAGTTGCCATTGACTTACAATGGCAAAATGGAAAAGGGGGGGGGGGGGGGTATCAATAAGGTGGGTTCTCTGCATCCTACCAAAGTTTTATTTTTTTAACTGATGGTATACTCCAGTGTGTCTAGTTTATTGAACCATATGTGACTTGGCGCGGAAAGCCCTGGTTACTGAGCTATGGGTCTACAGAAGTGGGTGGGGTAATTCAACATGGTTTTAGCTGGTCTTGTAAAAATGTCCTCATTTGGTAGAAGAGTACAGCAGACAGACAGGATTTGATAAAATGATTAACAGAACATCTAAACTATATTTCCATATCATTTTATTTGGTTTAATTTGAACATATGTTGTCAAAAAAGACTTCCTTTGACATTCAACATTTTTTGATATTTTTGACCTCAATTTTCAATATTTCTTGGCCTTATGGTTAAATAAACAGACCAGTTGTCATCAAACTAATGTCAAGGAAGCACCCTGACCAGGGCATTCGGATAATGTGACCAGAATTTCACAATGACCTAGTTTTCATGGTCGACTGAACACATAAACTTGCTCAGAAGATGTTTTTTCATTTAATTTTGACCTAGAATTACGAACCTTTGGCCAAATTACTATTTTAACTGCTATATTATGCCCTACACCCCCGTCACTAAAGGTGAAAGAATACATATTGGCTTCAGGTCGGATCTCCTTGGCGTCTGCATCTGTGTCTGGGTCACATACTTTGACCTTGGAAACAAGGTCAAGGTCAGATTTTGATGACCTTGACCTTGTTTCCAAGGTCACAGAAGGACTTAATATGTGACACATACACAATTGCAGATGCCAACGAGATCCGCACTGAAGCCAATATGTATTCCCTCACCGTTAGTGGCAGGGGGCGTGGGGCATAATATAGCAGTTAAAATAGTAATTTGACCAAAGGTTCGTAATTCTAGGTCAAAATAGAAAGAAAACCATCTTCCAAGCAAGTTTATGTGTTCAGTCGACCATGAAAACTATGCTATTGTGATATTCTGGTCACATCATCTGAATGTCCTTCTCAAGGTACTTCCTTGACATGAGTTTGATGATAACATGTCTGTTCATTTAACAATAAGGCCAAGAAATATTGAAAATTGAGGTCAAAAATATCAAAAAATGCTAAATGTCAAAGGAAGTCTTTTTTGACAACATATGTTCAAATAGACCAAATAAAATTATATGGAAATATAGTTTACATGTTCTGTTAATCATTTTATCAAATCCTGTCTGTCTGCTGTATTCTTCTACCAAATGAGAATGTTTTTACAAGACAGGCTAAAACCATATTGAATTACCCCACCCACTTCTTTGGACCCATAGCTCAATAACTAGGGCTTTCCGCGCAAAGTCACATATGGTTCAATAAACTAGACACACTGGAGTATACCATCAGTCAAGAAAATAAAACTTTGGTAGGATGCAGAAAACCCACCTTATTGATACCCCCCCCCCCCTTTGCATTTATTGCTATGTCACTGCAGATATTTTGACAGAACTTTCATTGAAATGTCCCTTGAGTCATCCCAAAACCAGCCGTATTAAATTACGGCAAATTGTTCAATTAGACTGGTTGCCATAGCAACCAAATAGTTAAAAATAGAAACATATTAGAAAATCATCTCCGCAGAAACAGTGTGGCCAATAAAGCTCAAACTTTACAGAAATGATCTTAGTACTAGCCTCTATAGAATTACTGTTTTTCATGGCAATTGCTCTAGCAGTTTGGTTGCTATGGCAACTTATAATTTCCATTGACTTATAATGGGAAAATGGAAATTGCCAATTTTTGCTATCTCACTGCAGTTATTTGGATTTTTTTCCACAGAAATGTTTCTTGAGTAGTCTTCTACGATTCGTTTGAATTTTGACCAAATCGCTGAATTTGATTGGTTGCAATGGCAAAATATAGGGTAAATTTTAGAAAAAAATAATCAAAAATCTTCTCCTCAAAAGGCGTAAGAGGTATGAGGCTGATACTTTGCATACATGTAAATGACATTAGCCTCTACATAAATTATGTTTTTTCTTCCAATCCCTTAAGAACTCTGGTTGCTATGGCAACTTATATTTTCCATTGACTTATAATGGGGAAAGAGAAAATTGGCAATTTTTGCTGTCTCACTCTTTATTTAGAATTTTTTCTATAAAAATGTTCCTTGGGTAGTCCTCTATGAATTATATGAATTTTGCTAAATTTGATTGGTCGCCATGGCAAAATAAAGGGTAAATTTTTTAAAAATATTACAAAATCTTCTCCTCAGAAGCCATAAAAGGGATGAAGGTGATACTTTGCATACATGTCAATTACGTTAGCCTGTCTCTAACTTATGTTTTATTTTACCGTTGCTGTTGTGAATTTGTTGCTATGGCAACTTAGAGTTTCCACAGACTTACAATGGGGAAATTGGAAATATTGCATTTGTTTCTGTGTTACTGCAGATATTTTGATAAAAGCTTTACAGAAATGTTTCTGGAGTAGTCCTCTACCAGCCATATGAATTTTGCCTAAATCCCTGATTTTGATTGGTTGCCATGGCAACCGAAAGGCCAGATTTTCATTTTTATATTGCTGTTGGGCATGTGGTTTTGATGCTTTTTTCCAACATAACCTCAGTGCTCAGGTGAGCGATATAGGGCCATTGGCCCTCTGGTTTAGTTTTCTGATCCAACTGACACAGTGTAGCGACGGAGCTGACGGGTTTATGCAAAAGAATTCGGTGTTTGTCATATGGCATAAGGCAACTTTTTACCGAGGCATGTGCCAATTGTAAACTATCTATTCATGCTTTGAAACTTATTCATTACCAGGAAGAAATGAATAACAAGAGATCACATTACCGGCTGGCAATATAGAATGTGAAACGTCTACTGATATCCAGAACTTTCTTTCAGTGTGATACAAGACCCTTGTTTTAAAAATAAAAAACACATATAGCAAAGTTCCATCAAATAATGTAACAACCCTCACAACACAGCAGGCACTTGACTTCGAACAGACTACGCGGATGCTCATGCTTATCTGAGTGTGCGCTGGGCACACATGCCACTTTGTTGGTTTTGTCACATAGTGGCTCATTTACGCACACTCTTTGCTTTGAAGTAAAAGACATGGGCCGTATTCACAAAACAACTTAAGTGGTTGCTATGCTGTTGCTAAGGCTAAATTTTTTCGAAGGAGATTCCCTACTACTATGAAATCTGCTCTGGAGGAACAGTCTTACAAAGACTGTTCCTCCAGATCAAATTTCATAGTTGTAGGGCATCTCCTTTATAGATATTTAGCCTTAGCAACAGCATAGCAACGACTTAAGTGGCTTTATGAATACGGCCCCTGGTGGAGCTATCACAAAACTTCTGATTACTTTCAGCACCACTTTGCAAGGAAGGCGGATGAGGCAGACGGTTCTGTAGTTCTGTTAGCATTATAGTTATTCAGCTTCGAAAATGTAAACTTACCTCTAACAGAACTACAGAACCGTCTGCCTCATCCGCCTTCCTTGTAAAGTGGTGCTGAAAGTAATCTTGGTCAGGCCTACACCCCAAACTTAAGCACAATGGCATAAGGGCAGGCTGGGTTAAAGATAGAGGGATGGAGTAGGTAGAAACTCATGAAAGTGGCACAACCGAAATTTTGGTTTGCTTACTTTCAGAAGTTTTGTGATAGCTCCACCAGGGGCCGTATTCATAAAGCCACTTAAGTCGTTGCTATGCTGTTGCTAAGGCTAAATATATATAAAGGAGATTCCCTACAACTATGAAATTTGATCTGGAGGAACAGTCTTTGTAAGACTGTTCCTCCAGAGCAGATTTCATAGTAGTAGGGAATCTCCTTCGAAAAAATTTAGCCTTAGCAACAGCATAGCAACCACTTAAGTTGTTTTGTGAATACGGCCCATGTCTTTTACTTCAAAGCAAAGAGTGTGCGTAAATGAGCCACTATGTGACAAAACCAACAAAGTGGCATGTGTGCCCAGCGCACACTCAGATAAGCCTGAGTATCCGCGTAGTCTGTTCGAAGTCAAGTGCCTGCTGTGTTGTGAGGGTTGTTACATTCTTTGATGGAACTTTGCTATATGTGTTTTTTTTATTTTTAAAACAAGGGTCTTGTATCACACTGAAAGAAAGTTCTGGATATCAGTAGACGTTTCACATTCTATATTGCCAGCCGGTAATGTGATCTCTTGTTATTCATTTCTTCCTGGTAATGAATAAGTTGCAAAACATGAATAGATAGTTTACAATTGGCACATGCCTCGGTAAAAAGTTGCCTTATGTCATATGACAAACACCGAATTCTTTTATAAGCCTCTACAGTTGCATAAACCCGTCAGCTCCGTCGCTACACTGTGTCAGTTGGACCAGAAAACTAAACCAGAGGGCCAATGGCCCTATATCGCTCACCTGAGCACTGAGGTTATGTTGGAAAAACAGCAACAAAACCACATGCCCAACAGCAATATAAAAAATAAAAATCTGGCCTTTCGGTTGCCATGGCAACCAATCAAAATCAGGGATTTAGGCAAAATTCATATGACTGGTAGAGGACTACTCCAGAAACATTTCTGTAAAGCTTTTATCAAAATATCTGCAGTAACACAGAAACAAATGCAATATTTCCAATTTCCCCATTGTAAGTCTGTGGAAACTCTAAGTTGCCATAGCAACAAATTCACATCAGCAACGGTAAAATAAAACATAAGTTAGAGAGAGGCTAATGTAATTGACATGTATGCAAAGTATCACCTTCATCCCTTTTATGGCTTGTGAGGAAAAGATTTTGTAATATTTTTCAAAAATTTACCCTTTATTTTGCCATGGCGACCAATCAAATTCAGCAAAATTCATATAATTCATAGAGGACTACCCAAGGAACATATTTATAGAAAAAATTCTAAATAACGAGTGAGACAGCAAAAATTGCCAATTTTCTCTTTCCCCATTATAAGTCAATGGAAAATATAAGTTGCCATAGCAACCAGAGTTCTTATGGGATTGGAAGAAAAAACATAATTTATGTAGAGGCTAATGTCATTTACATGTATGCAAAGTATCAGCCTCATACCTCTTATGCCTTCTGAGGAGAAGATTTTTGATTATTTTTTTCTAAAATTTGCCCTACATTTTGCCATTGCAACCAATCAAATTCAGCGATTTGGTCAAAATTCAAACGAATCGTAGAAGACTACTCAAGAAACATTTCTGTGGAAAAAAATCCAAATAACTGCAGTGAGATAGCAAAAAATTGGCAATTTCCATTTCCCCATTATAAGTCAATGGAAATTATAAGTTGCCATAGCAACCAAACTGCTAGAGCAATCGCCATGAAAACCAGTAATTTTATAGAGGCTAGTACTAAGATCATTTCTGTAAAGTTTGAGCTTTATTGGCCACACAGTTTCTGCGGAGATGATTTTCTAATATTTTTCTATTTTTAACTATTCGGTTGCTATGGCAACCAGTCAAATTGAACAATTTGCCGTAATTTAATACGGCTGGTTTTGGGATGACTCAGGGGACATTTCAATGAAAGTTCTGTCAAAATATCTGCAGCGACATAGCAATAAATGCAAATTTTCCATTTTGCCATTGTAAGTCAATGGCAACTTTAAGTTCAAATAGCAACCAAAGTGCTTAAGCAATTGCCAAGAAAAACAGTACTTTTATAGAGGCTAGTACCAAGATCCTTTGTGTGAAGTTTGAGCTTTATTGTTTGCATTGTTTCTGAGGAGATGATTTTTGAATATTTTTTTCTATTTTTAACCATTCGGAGGCCATGCCAACCAGCCAAATTGTACAATTTACATAAATTTCATGTGGGTGATAGAGGACTACTAATGGAACATTTCTATAAAAGTTTTGTCACAATATCTGCAGTGACATAGCAATAAATGCAAATTTTCAATTTTTCCCATACAAGTCAATGGCAACTTTAACTTGCCATAGCAACCAAAGTTCCAAAGCGATTTGGATAATAAACAGTATTATTGGTTCCGCCTGCCTGTAGATGCTACACATGAAATTTGGTAACAATGAGCCTTGTAGTTTCAGAGGAGATGTCGTTTGAAAATGTTGACGGACGGACGAACGACGGATGCCTGCCTATACTATAAGCTCACCTGTGAGCCTTCGGCTCAGGTGAGCTAATTAATCAGCCGCGACACTACAGAACAAACAAAATGGCATGTGCATTAGCGAAGACTCAAATATGTCTTGGCATCCGCCTAGTGTGATCACAATGTTTCCTGTGCGCTTTAAGGGTCACTAAGGGTTGAGCTAGCTCCATGCGGACAAGGCCGATTTGAGGCTTTGCAGGTTGCACATGTCTTTTTGTTGATTTCGTCGTGTCACGCCTCAAATACTTTATATAGTTATGATAGGTTTACATGTATTTAACATGAGTAAGCACATTATTGACACCTGTAACATTACAACATAGACTTTGGATCCAGAACAGTATGCCATTGGATGCGAGTTTCTAGAATTTATCAAAGATATATATCGTTACATGAAAAGAAATAACATAATTGCAAATAAAAAAAAATCAAAAAAAAAAAAAAAATCCGCGTACTCTGATCAGTCTTCGCTGTGTGCTTAAAACGTAGTTAAAGAGTCTAAGCTAGCTCCATGCGGACAGCGAAGATTCTGATCAGATCGGGCGGATGCCCTGGCTGATCTGAGTCTTCGCTTGGCGCACATACCACTTTGTTGGTTTTGTCGTGTCGCGGCTCAAATTTACGGTGTCGAATAGCATCGTTATATCGAGGCTACCTATTCGCAGAAGTTTGATTTATTATACGTTGATTTACAATAAGTTCCATGGCACAGGTTCACAACCATTTCTTAAACTTAAGGACGACTTTAAATTTAATGTCGAAAACTTTCATGTGTTAATAAAAGCTTGCATTTTTTTAAAAAAAAAATCGCAATATGATTTAAACATATTTATTTTAAGAAGTTAGTACAAAGTTTGAATTTTATACTTTAAATTCAAGGCCTTTCGTAAACTTAAGGTTGTTGTTGTTGTTTTAAGTGTTTTACATCCACGGTCAGTCAGTTTATCTAACCACACTGTTATTTTGCAGGCTTAGACATCCTAAGCGGTTAACCAGTACTAATTGCCTATACTTTTGCCAGTAACTGACAACTGCGATACCTTTCTTGAATCAGCGGAAGGAAAAGCGAAAGTATGTGACCGGACCGGGTATCAAACCCGGGACCTCTGGCTCTTGAATCAGATGCGCTGATTGTGACTTGACCCCAGGTTGGTTGGTTGGTTATTTTGAGTTAAACGGCCCTTTGAGACAGTATTTCAGTCTATGCCGGGTCGTCTCCCTGAGTGAGGGAGTGAAAGACGAGAGATAAAGTGTCAAAACAACCCCCAACCTTACCTACTACAAGCACGGTAGGCCCTTGCCCTACTGTTTTTCAAATCAGTAGGACGCCCCGGCACTGAAAGGTAGCCAGCACCATCGCATCTACCCCTTCAACCCCCTCCCCTCCCCCGCTTCCCCCCTTCAGGTCGAAATTGAATAGCGCGTTTACGAGGCAGCATGGTGTTGTAGAAGAACAGAGTTTACGCTTTGGTCTGTTCTCTGCACTGGAACGAGAATTATCAACTGAAGGAGAAAACAGAGCTAGAACTGCAAGTAGCTTTTAAAGTAGACCTACACCCGATCCTTCGTGAGGAAGTTGAAGTTACAGTAGCAGCAATAAAAAAGAGGAAGTTCGCAGGAGTTGATGGTATACCAGCAGAAATTATTAAAGCAGGCAGGGACACCATGATTTTTTAACAAAGATCTTTAACTAGAGCAAGTGAGCAGAGGCTCAAGTATACCCCCCGACCAGCGTCACCACATAATGAAATAAAACATATGAGCTTTATTTCCCTGGCCAGAGAGAGAGATAATCCATCCCAGTTGTAGGCCTTCGCAAACTATAACATTCAAGAATTTTGGAAATATTTAAACAAGGGCTTCGCAAGCGGCGCATAATACACCCGTTTAAATGTCATAAAGCAGTAACAGAATGAACAAGATTGCTTACAAGAGGATAGAAAGGCAAACAAACAGGGGCAGCCACTCTATAATAAATGACTGCAACATTATTTAAATATTTAACACATCATACCAAAAATCAGGTGCCAAGGTAAGTTCCTTTGCCAAAGTGGAATAAGGGAGGTAACCTAAATATACAAGATGTACCTTTTTTGGTTCTACTATTTTCCCTTGAAATGATTTTTTTTATAATATACATACCATTTATTTGAATGGTTATGGAGTTAGAGTAAACAGGAAATTTATGCAAGGGCAGATAATTCAGTAAGTAAGCCAGAGTTGTGGTTCTTGTTCAGGATACATTGCCATGATTGCCCTATTATTATACACATTCCTACAAAGCTTCATTCTAATATTTCAAAAGATTCAGGAGATATGGAGTGAATGAGAAACACCTGAAAATACTAATCAAATGGAAGTTACTCCAAAATTAAGAAAGAGGGAGCAACCATTCTTATATATGACACATTGTCTTGTGATCATGCACATCATGATATTCCAAACGGTTACCAAGTTATGGCATGCACAAGATAGGTATACACAAAAATAGGCTAAAAGTACTAATGAAACGGACGTAGCTCTAAAACGAAGAAAGGGAGAGCAGCCATTATTGTACGCGACACATCGTTAGGACTTCATACACATTGCTATGAAGTTTTATAAAGATATCCCAAACGGTTATCTAGTTATGGCGCGCACAAGACTTGCAGGGAAAAAAATGATCAAAGGGGCATAACTTCAAAACTAAGAAAGGGGGAGCAACCATTCTTGTACGCGACACGTTCCCCCAACCTAATACATATGCCTATAAAATTTCATGAAGATATCCCTAATGGTTACTGAGTTATGGCACGCACAAGAATGTTTACGGACGGACGGACGGACGGACAGCGCCACGACATAATACGTCCGTTTTTTCAAAACGGGCGTATAAAAAGAAAACGAACTTAAAACACAACTTGAATGCAACATTAGACGAATTTCTAAGTCTGTGACATTGACTTTCTATCAGCAGCAACATCCAGATGTCATCAATCATTCATTACTAAGCTAGAACATGTAGAAGTAAACCAATCCACAAATCGGCTATTGGTATTTTGCGGAACGGAACCGCTTCGTGACTATCATGAAAAATTGGTTGCTAAATTTGCATATTAATTTACGGAATAAAACGCAATGATAACCTCCCTTTTCAATTGTATAAATTGACAATGCGTTTTATTCCGTAAAAAAGTCCATGTTTCGTTCCGTTCCGAAAAATACCAATAGCCCACAAATCAAAATGTTCCATCAAAGATTTTTTTTATTCTAAGCAAATGAATACAAACTTAATGCAAGTGTTGCACAAACCTTAAGTCTGTGACCTTGACCTGAGGTCAGGAAGGGCATCCAGATGATGTCAACGAATCTCTAGCAACAGAAGAGTACACCTAGTATTATACACACAGTTCCTGACAGACGTTAAGGATATATAAGCACACTACAAAGTTAACGCAAAACTTTAACACAAACGGTGTTCAAATATTTAAGTACCTAAGTCTAAGGCATTGACCTTAAATCAGCAGCAACGCTAATGTTATGTTAATTGATATATTACAACTTCAGAACAATATTTGTCTTAAATAAAAAAAGTTACATTCAGACAGTCTGAATATGCATGAACTGTTTGATCTGCTGTGTTTAAATTGTTTCTCATTTGTCACTTTATATGACCTGGGAGTATATAATACAGATATGTTGAGTCGAGCTGAGTTGCAAAAGAACGCAAACCTTTACACGATTTTTTTTCGGCTTTAGCCGTATAACCTTACTATTAACCTACATTTTACGTATCTCATTGGCCAATATAAATACACCTGGGATTTTGATGTAAGTACATGTAGCTTACTTTTGCTTTCTCTTTCTACTTTCATTTTCATTTGACTGTTGGCCTATAAACCGTGTCGTGATGAATCTAGTTATTTCGGTCCAAATCGCTTTTTGCCAAAGAACATTCCACCTGTTGTGACGCTTATGTAAAATATAAAACCTACAAAATAAAATTTCCTTTTAAAAGGAAGGCTTGCACAGCTAAAACAGTTAATTTTTCATGAGTTGTTATTGAAGTGAACCCGATTGTTAGTGCACTTTCTGTTGCTTACTTTTATTTAGCAACGTATTTAATTTCTAACTTCTTGAATGGTGGCATTATCCACGGGTGTAAGGTATAAACAAGTGTAGAATTTATTTGAAAACCTAATTGAGGAAATACACACACACACACACACACACACAACAAAAACAATTTTCCAACATTTTGGTCGGCCGTTAGTCATGTCTCAAGGACAATAACTATATGCACCTATTTCAAGACTTTTATTTACGGCCGTTGAGTCACATTTAGTCTGAATCAAAATTTTAGGAAAGTCTGTTTCAAACCCATGTCTATGGAATCTTGGCACATCTGAACTTGGCATCAAAAGAAGAAATAAATTAATATTTACTGAAGTTTATTTTTGGTTTATGTGGCATCAGTGGCAGTGACTGGAACAAATTTTTGACACTCTGAGAAGAAAATGCATGCTGTTATTGTTTGGATTTCCATGAACTCCCAACAAATGAAATTTATCTTTTATATTTATGCTATGTTTTTACTCATTCGTGAAGTTCTGACTAATTTAACGCCAAGCAAAGGACGAAGAATAGTTATTAACCAACGTGCTTTGTAATATAGTACAGCAGCCGTCACTATGACATGACGTATATCAAACGTTACGTCGGCCAATCATCTATTTGAATTATCCGTGACGTTGCTTACGCGTAAGATTGCATGAATGTGTGTTGTTCGTGGATGTATGAACATCGTCAGCCCAGTATAGGTTCATCTAAGGAAATTCTCGACGAGTGTAAATATTTCTCTGTACATTTGTATAGCTGAACTAAGAAGGCAACATTAGAGAGTGTTATAAAAGCAAGAAAAATGTCCACACACCCCAACCCGCACCTACTGCAAGCACAGCCTTGTTCTACTATAACTCAAATAAGTAGGACGCACCCGGCACTGGAAGTTATACACAGCATCATCGCACCAACCAACCAACCCCTCGGTTGTCATAAAGCTGTCAATGAATCCTTAACAGTTTCAAATTTTAACAATTCTGAGGTTCAAATGTTAACAATTCTGAATTGTCCCCTTTTTCTGTATCATTGTTCAGGCTATTCATGAGCATGTTGATGGCCAAAATATATGTACATAATATATCGCTTTGTGCCATGGAAAGGCCTGTTGCAATGCGTAAGCCTTAAGTACTCACCGACATTACCGACTTTTACATACATAACACGGTTGGTTGGTTGGTTGATTTGATGCTTAACGTCCACGGTAAACAACTAAGGTCATGTCGGGACGGTCAGTTAACCTAACCACACTATTCCTGGGCAGGTTAAGACCTCCTAAGCGGTTAACCAGTACTAAGTGCACATACTTTCGCCAGTAACTGACAACTGCCCTTCTTGAATCAGCGGAAGGAGAAATGAAAGTATGTGGCCAGACCGGGTTTCGAACCCAGGACCTCTGACTTATGAGTCAGGTGCCCTACCGATTGCGCTACGCGGCCCGGCCCCTTTGTTGAATTTTTCAGTTCAGTTCAAATCTCTTATCGACGTTACCCAAGTGGCTCAACGATACGTAACCATAGTTGCACACACTTGGCGCCGTCTTTGTTGAATTCGAAATTTTTCCAACTTTTAAACCGCTTGACATAGAACCTAAATTTTTGGTATGCTAATAGTATTTGATGAGTTGATCATTCTGATTTGGCTGCATTATGATGCATTCATTATTGACACGAGTTATTCCCCTTTTCTCATCTGTATAAAACATAATAATGTGTGGTCTATTTCTCAAGAACAATAACTGCTGAGGCCTTGATATTTACAAAAAGTAGAAAAAAAATGGGTTTAGAATAACATTTCAATTAATTATGCAAATTTTGTTCTAGGGATAGCATACATTGGTCACATGCTCTAACACGTAAAACTAAACGGGAATTCCAACAGCCAACTTGTACTCCCTTGTAATTAAGAGGAGAAAATGACATATTTTAGGTCTTGTTTTTGTATAGAAACTTTTTTATGCAAAACCTCACATTTCTGCAAAATTATGATTTTGTTATGTATAGGATGAAAATTAAGAATGAGCGATTCGAAAATCTTTTACCTCTCGCGAATTTTGAGAAAATATTGGGGATGCCGTTTGCATTTGGGAGCAAACAGGACTATACCTTTGAAATACTAAGGCCCCAGCGGTTACGGTCCTTGAGTAAATGAAGCGTTACGTATGGTGGGACGGTCAGTCCTAAACCAATATGCCGCCTCAACTTCTTCGAAGGTGGGGACATAATGAAACTTGCTGAAAGTAATTTGGACCTATATCTATCATCATACCAAATATAAACCAGATCCATCAAATGGTTTAGAAAATATAAGCTATTTAATTAATAAAAACTTTAACGGACGCCGACGCCGGGGGTAGTGCAATAGCTCTTCCTGGACTTCGTCCAGGCGAGCTAAAAATGGAAAAGTTTGGTTTTACAAATCAGAAGGCGTCCAAAAGATACAGATCTGGGTCTGCACTGATTGCTCAGACCTTTCTGTCCCAATGGCTTGTTTGTTGAACGGCCTGAATATTTCAGTTCGTCTGTCATAATAATGTCACGGACCCTTTAAAAATCTCAATCACTTCGGTCCGGAATCAAACCCGGGTCTCCTGTGTGAAAGGTGAACACATTACCACGTCGCTATAAAAGCCGGCTTGTACCGCAAGGCAGTACCAGTGGTATGATGATACACCCAACCTATACCGTGTGACAGTAAGAACCCCTGAATCTATCTATTCTATTCTATCCCATAAATGGGGCGCCACAGATGACTTTGCAACAATCCCTTTTCATCTGGTCCTACGTTCAGCTGCTCTTGTCGTGTTGGCAAAGTCCGTCCCTGTCCACTCTTTAATATTGTCCTCATCTCTAATTCTGTCCATCTCTTCGTTTTCCTTTCACTGTGCCCTGTAGAATCGTGTATGCTAAGCCAGAGGACATTAAGATGTGACCAAACCAACTTAGTTCCCGTTTCTTGGCAATGGTCAGGAGTTCATTATATTCTCCGATGGCTGCATGAATCTTTCAGTGAACATCCTCGTTAGTTAAGTGGTCCATGTACAAGATAGCCTTCAGTAGCATCTCAAAGGCATGTGTTCTTTTCTCCAAATCCAAGATTTACATGCATATATGACAAGGGAGCGCGTCAGTTTCGCCTTTGATTCAAGAGATATGTCGTTCCCTATCTCTACAAATTGGCTTCATCTGTGTTAGAATTGCAGGGGCTGTGCAATCCTTGAGAGAACTGGTTTTGAGTCAGCATCTGGGGCAATTGCTCCAAGTATAATTTGAAGCTTGTCACAGCACCCAACCTCAGAATGGCGGCTAACACGCTGGACTACCAATCCAGGGGTTGCAAGATCGCTCCCCCGCTTTTCCGGTCTTTCTGGTGAGTCTTTAAACCGAAGATAGTCTCTGTATGACCTAGTTGGTGGTGGGACGTTAAACCAGAGTTCACTCTCTCACTCACCATTAGACTACACGCAGTACTCTATCGAAGGCTTTTCTAAGTTCACCTGAGCCGATGGCTCACTGGTGAGCTTTAAGTATACCAATGTCTCCGTCGTCCGTCCGTCGTTCAGCATTTTCAAAGGTTTTCTTCTCCAAAACTGCTGGGACAACCAAAGACAAATTTCATATGGAGCCTCAGTAGGATGGGGGAACGAAATTTTGTTCGCGGACTCTGTGTCATATGACCAAGATGGCCGCCACGCCCAAATATGGTAGAACCCTTCAAAATCTCCTCCAGAATCGTAAGGCAAACGACCTTGAAATTTGGTATGTGGCATTAGGGACCCGGCCCGTCGTAGTTTGTTCAAATGATGACCGTAGGTTGACCTTGACCTAATCTATGGCTAGGTCAACTTTTAAATTCTTAAACATAAACAATTTAAATCTAAGGTGTAATATTTGGTACATGTATATGATTAACTAAATGCCCAAAAGAGGCTGTTATGTTGCTAAAGGTCAAGGTCATTCTCTGACCTTTGTTCAAGGTCACTGAGATTTTGCTGCCCTGCAACATTTTCAAACACCTCCTGCGAAGCCACTGGGCCGATTGAAGCCATATTTCATGAAGAGTCTTCCATTGTCAGGGGAACAAAAGTTTGTTCATGAGGTCTGAGTCATATGACCAAGATGGCCGCCATGACATGGCATGGTGTATGGTAAAAATCTTTTTAAAATCGTTTTCTCCAAAACCGAAAGGCAAATTACCTTGAAACTTGGTGCTCCAAAGTTGTTCTGCGGCGGTTCTCTCTTCAGATTGGGGTCCTCTTCAAGATGACTTTCGGCATGAGTAGTAAAGGGTGACACTATGGCCCCCCTCGTCCGGAGATTAAGTCCGCAGCCTGGGGCAGTCTCCGGCCGGGAGGTAGACTAGAAATATAGTCCCATTCATTTTTTCTTGTTCATTCATAATATACACCATAACATTTTCTTTCTCAGTATAAAAGAATTTTCTTCTAATAGATATAAATGAATGAAAAGATTCTATCTGGAGATAAATTAAAGTATCTGAGAGGGTTGGAATTTATAAATGAATGAATATATATTTTTTGGACTGACTCCAGTCTAGCCGGGAGGGGGGCATAGATGACACCGCTTAAGTAAGCTTGAAAATGCTAGTTTGAAATAACTTAGTCTTTTTCAGGGGGAAAGTCTATGTAAAATGGCATAGGAGATGTCGTAAGAGGCTATACAGCAATATGCGTCTGCTATGAGTCTCTTGCCCCTGTAGCTCAAGACCTCACTACTGTAAAACACTTATATTTGGCGGTCACTTTATTTTGGCGATATTGGCGGAAAAGAAGGAAATCGCCAAATTAAAATGCCGCCAATATAAACTCATGATACTGAAAGAAGAAAAATATTATTGAGCATATAATCCTATTTCCTTTACCAAATATCAAAGCTAATACACATCACATATATTAGCGCTAAGGAAAATGCCTCGCAAACAACAAGTGGGAGGAAACAGAGTATGAAAATGTTCTCACCATACTAATTAGTGTTTCAATTAAGTTGATTAAATCAGAAAGAACACAAAATCTGTTTGTGTATTAATTTGCATTTGTTGACTTTAAACAATTATATACGCAAAATGTAACATGATTATGATAATAATTGTTATTATTTTAATCAACATGACAATACAGAGCTCAACTCAAGAGCCAAATACGATGTCAGCAGGAATATTTTGTTCTTGAGAAATAACAAAACCGCCAAAATAAAAATCCGCCAAAAGGTCCATTTTATAAAACCGCCAAATTTTGCTGCCGCCAAATATAAGTGTTTTACAGTATCCAGAGGCATAACTCTATAGCGTCAGTTGATGGTGTGAGTTGCTGTGGCATACTCTTGTTCATTCGGTTCAATTTCTGAGGCTTTACAGTTATATGCGTCTGCTATCAGTCTCTTGACCCTGTATCTCAGGGCCTCATCATACCAGAGGCATAACTCTATAGCGTCAGTACTTGTTCTTGGGGATTAATAAAAGCTTGTATCTCAAGATTTTAATGTTCTGGACTGAAATTTTTCTTACTAGCCTTCTAAAGCCTGACTACTTCATTTGATGACGAGAAGATCTCTGCTCCCAGTGTGATTGAACTTGTGGGTATCTAGTGGAAGGTCCACATATCCACATTGAAATTGTGCAGCTGATGTGGATGTCAAGTGGAAGGTCCACATATCCACATTGAAATTGTGCAGCTGATGTGGATGATGTGGACTTGAAGTGTTTGCAATGTGGAGGTTATGTGGATGATGTGGATCCACAATGTGGAGTTTCCACATGTCCACATCTAAGGGACCATAGTTTCACCCTTTACTACTGGCATGGCTTTGCTTGTATGACTAAGGAGGCTCGCTGTTCTGTAGTTCGGGCACAGCCATAGGCTGATCTTTTTTAGGGAGTGTAATAATCAGTGACTAAGAATAGGATGTGGTCGGCCATTCTCCTGTTCTCCGTATCTTGTTACAGATCTTTGAAAAACTCCCCACCTGCTCAATTCCGGCGGAATCTTCTTGTTTCAGTGTGGCTAGGCCGGCAACCCGTCCAAGCTGAACGGTGTTCTCGCGTAAAGGTCATACATAAAACCAAAGAAATGGAACAGCCGAAGGTTCCGGGGTTACAGTGCTGTTATTGCAAACTCTACTTACTCACGAAGGATCGGTTGTAGATATTCTTCTGGGTGCTGAGTCTACTTGAGCCCAGTACTGCATTGTCATCACAAGTCTCATGGCTGTATAGCTCTGAGTAATATTCTGTCCATCTGCTGAGAATCTCTTGTTCTTCTGTTAGAGCTCCGGTAGCTCGGTAGGTTAAGCGCTGGCCTGCTGATGAAGCGGTCCCGAGTTCGATTCCCGGAGGCGAAAATCTTTTCAATCGTAAACTGGGCTCCATTGCACACAGCCTTTCATTATCACACTCATATCGTTTTGATATGGCTGAAACAATATTGAAAAGGACGTACGATCGCCAAGGGCGTAGCTAGAGGAAATCACATGATACGCACAATAAGGTTTCCATACTCCTTTATGGTAAATTCAGGGTTTTGCCCCTTAGTTTTTAGCTCGCCTGAACGAAGTTCAGGAAGAGCTATTGCACTACCCCCGGCGTCGGCGTCAGCGGCGGCATTGGCGTTGGCGGCGTCGGCGTTAGCAAAATGTTAAAATTTTACGTTAAAGTTTTTTTATGTGATGGGCAAGGCGCTGTCAGGCGAGCTATCCTGTCCCTGTGACAGGTCTTGTTTTCTTTTACGATCAGTTGGCAGTTTGTATTAAAATCTTGTCCAATTTGCCTTATTTTAAAATGAAAATACGCCGGTGCGTTTTGCAATTTTGTAAATTTGACAAAACTTCAATATGCACCTGCGTATTTGCGTACACGTAGCTACGCCCTTAATCGCAAGTCATCCATCCATCCATGTTCTTCTGTTAGACATTTCCCAGACTTGTCCTGGGTAGTTGGGGTTCTAGCCTGTTGCTCTGAAGTTAGATCTTTCACCAGCTGATTCGTCCTCTGAATGTGGAACAGTCTTTTACAAGTACACTCAATGCCAGTCCGTGTTCAGTTGGTTGGTTGATATGATGGTAAACAGCTAAGGTCATGTCGGGACGGTCAGTTAACCTTACCACACTATTCATGGGCAGGCTTAGACCTCCTAAGCGGTTAACCAGTACTAAGTGCACATACTTCCGCCAGTAACTGACAACTACCTTTCTTGAATCAGCGGAAGGAGAAACGAAAGTATGTGGCCAGACCGGGTTTCGAACCCAGGACCTCTGACTTATGAGTCAGGTGCCCTACCGTGCGTGTTCAGAACTATTACCACCTTCGAATATAGAGTAGGGCCACATCATTTCAGAAATATTAGCACCCTGTATATTCGCATAAAAGATCTGATCAGTGCCAGTCATGAACGAGTCGAACCAATGTAAGTTCAGACTATTACCATCCTACACATTCGAATAAAATCAGATCTGATTAAAGCTAGCCATGGTACGAGACATTCCAGTCCGTTTTCAGACTTATATAAACACCACCATGCATCGTAAATATCTAATTATTGGGACAGATAGGTCTAATCAAACATTGCCGACCAAGATCAGACTGCTCCTTTATGAGCAGTCTGATCGGGTTCTACACTGACATTCCATCTGCGTCTTTTTGAAGCATTGCTGCATTGTAAAACCAAACTGTTCCATTTTTAGGATAATTACGGTTTTCATTTTAGATGTCCCAGTTTTGAGCATTTTACCGTATACCTTCGAATATAAACATATTTGAGCCACGACACGAGAAAAACCGACATAATGGTTGTGCGTCCAGCGCAGACTCAGATCAGCCAGGGCATCCTCCCAGTCTGATCAGAGTCTTCGCAGTCCGCATGGAGCTAGCTTAGACCCTTAGCTACCCTTTAAGCGTACAGCGAAGACACTGATCAGACTGGGCGGATGCCCGGGCTGATCTGAGTGCGCTGGGCGCAAAACCACTTTGTTGGTTTTCTCGTGTCGCGGCTCATATCTGATCAACGACAGTCATAGTGATCCCAGTCTATGTTACCAGTCATTCCAGTCTGTTTCCAGAATCATCTTGTACCAGCGCGTTTTTAGTACTATTATATCGCCCTGTACAATCGAAAATCAGCCAAACTGGTCCATGCCAGCCATGAAACGAGTCGTTTTCCGATCTACAACCACTCTCTACTGTAAAATATAAGTAGATATGGTCAAAACCAGTCAGAATAGAATCATGTCAACATACCGTAAAATTAAAAAAACAACATGGGACATCCACAATAACAACCGTGATTCTTGAACATGGAACAGTCTCTTTACAATGCAGTAACACGTCCAAAAGATGCAGATGGACGGCATACCGTGTAGACCCTGATCAGACTGCTCCTCAACAGACAACTCCTTAGCCTGATCTGTGTCCTCACTGTTTGCTCAGACCTACATTGTGTCTTTCCCAATATTAAGAGTAATACGGGTAAGCAGATATTGGTAATGCCAGTCGTTGTGACAGTTATGCCGATTCTTTTGCAGAGCCACAAGCATACCCATACCACGTCGAACTGACATCGATGCGACGTCAGTGCGACGTCATGTGCTTGCTAGGTATCATGTATACATGGTTGCTCGGTTGGTTGTTTAGAGTTTAACGGTTGAGACAGTATTTCAGTCTACATCGAGCCGTCTCCCAGAAAGAGCGGAAGAAAGAAAAGAAAGAAAAGAGATATGATAGGTGAGCGAAAAAATGTTCAAACAACCCCACCCGCACCTACTGCAAGGACAAAAGGCCCGTGCCCTTCTACTATCCAAACAGGAGTAGAAAATGAAATTTACTCAGCACCATCGCCCGACCCCTCCCTGGGAAATACTATAGATCATCATTTTAGATAATCATTTATACATTCAAATATAAACATATCTGGTCAATGTCAGTCATGATATAAATCATGCCAGTCTGTTCTACAAGTCATGCCATTTTTTCAAAAGCCTAACTTTAGAACACTCCGATTGATTGATTGATTGATTGATTGATTGATTGACTGATTGATTGATTGATATTTATTCGGTAAAAACAACATACAACAATAATACAACAATTACATAATACAGTGATTCTTGAAAAAAGGGTACAATTGTGAAAAAACCATGTCGCCAATGTTAAACAGAGACACACACGAACATGCTTTAGCCTAAATAGGCGATGTATTGCTATTTTTGCAGTGTAATATATATATGAAAACCCTGTGGTATTCCCAGTTGGATTTAAGACGCTAAGCCTTGATTTTTTACGATGCTTTTGTGTTGGGGTATGCTATTTTCGACTGTCGCAAGCAGAGTAGCTATAATAAACACCTTTAATAAACAAGGTTATTGCTACAAACAAGAACACATTTCTTTACCACGTAGAAATCCCAAGTTGACCGATGTCTCGTGTAGTTCTGTTCAGTTTCTAATCCATTCATTTACAAAAATAATTGAAAAAATTCCTTGTCGCCAAAATGCTACTCACCTACAGTAACGGTTTCTATGCCCCACCTATAAACAACAGTGAATGGATATCATGATGGAAAATGAGTCTATTTTAGTACCAGGATATCCTTTGAAATGAAAATGGTAAGAACCAATTCATTTGTTACACTAAAATCGGAGTAAGAAGCTTTAAGTTTACATTTTCATTTGTCACTTTTCACAGCCTCCCATCCGTAACGGCCCTTTTCTGAAACATTAGTTCTTTTGCAAAATTCTTTCTATTAGTTTGCGAATGTTTAACATGGATGTGGTTTATAAAAAACAATTTCATGCCTCTGTGATTTATAACTTGTTCTGTTATAGCTGATTTGTCCTATGTCCTCTCCCCTCCGTAACGGCTCCCCTCCATAACTAAATCTTTGACCCAAAGCAACGTGGTGATTTAGAAGTAAGTATCACAGTCACATGAAATATACGTTTCTTTGAAACAACAGAAAGGAGAAAAGAACGATTTTTGTCATCAGGGTTTCAGAATTTTTCAGATATTTAATGGACTCCAGGTGATATATTTTGTACAATATATCAACTTAACGTGTGATCAACGCTAAAACACACATTTACTTACCGATTTTTGTATATTCTGGTAAGTATAAATAGGGGGCAGGGATAAACAACATAACATGTGAACTTGCAGTCATTCAGTGCAGGTCTGACCGACCAAATTGTGTCGTTATGGAGGGGAGAAAAACTCCATAAACTGACAGTTCACAAACATAATGCATTCTTATGGTAGCTGATAGGTGGAAAGTCCAAGTGGACACGTTCTAGTATTGAACCTTCTATGCTTAAATAGATAAAACAGTTTTTTTAATAAATATGTACGAAATTTATTTTGGCTGCTCCGTTACGGAGGGGAGCTGGAAAATTCGATCGTTCGATATGCGAGAAAAACAGAATTTGATAAATGGTACTGGAATAAGCTGGTAGAATACATCCGGCCTCCTGTAACATAAGCGTCTTAAATAAACTGTACAGATCGGGCATAGACACTTTGCAATAAAGAAGTATGTTACGGAGGGGAGAAAACGTTACGGAGGGGAACTCAGGCGCTTAGAACAGCAGTCATACGAGTCCAGTTGCACGAGCAGTTATAATCACGTGCTGTCTGAGTGTTTACTATGAAACTGTAATTTTATTCTTAAAAATGGGCCACTATGTTAAAAAAAAACCCTTCCACTTTCATGGTGGAAAAGGTGCGAATTTTGATAAAAGGCAGCTAAATGCTATCAAAGTATCATGTATCCCAAAACTTACCTCGGGAATGTCACTCTAAGATCCATAAATTGTAGCATCACGGGCAGTTTATAAGAATGAAAATAAAGCCGATTCGTGACAAAACCAAGAGCGTTGTCTTTTGCGCTAACAAAGACACCGATCAGCTTCATAAGGGCTGAAGAAAGTGATTTTATGTCCTTTATAACAGTATTTCACTCATATCAGGACGATGGAAGGGTGGTATTGAAAGGCTGTGAGCAATCGGACCCCAACTACAGTTGGGAAGATTTCCGCCTCCAGCGGGTCTCGAACCAGCTCCACTAGAACAACAGGTCAGCATTTAACCTACTGAGCTATCGGGATTCCTCTCTTGACCCAACCCCCTCGCCGTCCCCTCCTCCCCCCGCCCGCCACTACATACCCCCCCCCCCCCCCATAAAAAAAAGAAAAAAAAAGAAACAACAACAAAAAACAAGAACGATAAAAGAGAACAGGTCTAAGGGAAGCAAGCTAGAGATAGCAACAATGCAATATTGCACATAAAGCCAGACAAAATAAGGCTTTTTCTGCATAAATACAGGGCAAACCAGTGCAACACCTAGACTTTCCAGGGACCACCCGAGGATATACGTGTATGTATACATATCCCCGAGTAGCCCAGGGAGTATCCGAACACCACCCGAGTTCACACTTAAGCGGTCATGCCGAAAGTGCTCATACTAAATCCATATGATGTTTGTAAAAATGCCATATTTCAGTAGACTATCTGAACCACATATTTCCGAACATTATCACTGTGATACCCCCAAAACAGGAATTACTACATGTACATGACAACTCCAAGAATGCGTATCAAAAATGACCTTTCAAAAAGTCCGAAATTTACGAAGTCAGGGAAGATACTGGAATTACAACGTGTCTTGTTACCGGTAATGAATAAGATATTGTATGACGCACCTTAAACTTTCTACCCTCCGTAACGAGAATCATTGTCAGAGAAAATGACAACAGAATGGTAGACAGTGCAGATTATGATTAGGTGCTATCTGTAGGTGTTCAAAATGTGGACAGCACTGACAAGTTCTAGATTTGATTTGCTTTTCATGATTTTTTTACCCATGATGGAGGGTCATATTTCGAATTCATTGCTCTTAATGATATTTTTGCTTGAAATACAAGTAACAGTGTCATTGTATTAATATTGACTGTGCGTCTCAACTGATATGTATTTAGAAGTGAAAAGGTTGCTATTAAGAAGATACGTCCCAGTTCTACGGAATTTTTGTGAAAATAAAAATGCATATTTTGCATATGCTAAACGCACTCCCCTCCGTAACGAAAACGGTAGTTTGAGAAAATGTTCACAATACACTTCCAAATACCATATATCACTAAAAGTGTCATATAAAGTTACCATTGATAGGTTCGTGAGCTCTTTCATTCATTGGCTATTTTAATTGCTTGGCTAATTAGCTCATTGCTAGCAAAGCAAATTGGATAGTTTTATTTAATAGTTCGTTTAAAGAAAGCCTTCTTTTTTCATTTTAATGAACTATTTATATAGAATACTCAAAGTGATCAATGTCATATAGAAAATACGGTTTTAGGTCAACACTGCGAAAAGAGCAACTATTCTGCAAACTACACACAATTTAGACCTGCCAAACCTGCGGCTATATGCATTATATGGTTATATCTCACCTCCGTAACGACGATTTTAACGCCATATTTTGACATTAAAACCATTTTTGTACCATTTACTTGGTGTGGGTAATATTTTGTATACATGGACAAGGGACTGTCTACTATCAAAAATTCATATCTTCGAAACAATGCAAGGAACTTCATTTTTTAGATTTTTTTATTCCACAATTGTACCCTTTTTTCAAGAATCACTGAATAATGATTGAAATTTAAACGTCTAAAAGATATATGAATAGATTTATAAAAAGATGCACTTTATAAAATGATTTTTTAGAAAATAATACATATGTAAATCTGTAAAATAGGAAAATACGTATTTACTGATTTTTATAATTTAAAGTATTTTAAAATATCACAATTCTGGATTTTATATTATCACAGCTCTGTTGATAATCACAGTCCAACCGAGTGGGCACATGACGTCGAAATGACGTCACACTGATGTCGGTGTTACGTCATTACGTCGAATCGACCAACATGCGACGTTATGTAGACGGCATGTGCTTGCTGGGCCACATGAGAACTACTAGCTGATACCTTATAGCGTACAACAATCTAAAGTTTTGTAGGATATATCTAATCCTCCATCAAATTTTCCTGACTTTTCCCTGGCAGAACAAAAACAGAACAAAACTTTATTTTGAAAGTAAACTCTCAGGCCACACGCAGGTGGCATATGAGGTTACAGTCATATGAGGCAGTTTACAGTCTTTCATGCCCTTTTGCGGATCCGAATGTTGGGGGTTTACTCTTAAAGGAAAAGAATTTGCTCCCCCAGGGCTAATTCTTTTCTTAAAAAGTGCCCCCATGAGGCGTTCTGACGTCAGCGCGACGTAATGACATCGCATCGACTTCAGTACAATGTCATTTCGCTGAGAGAACTGGGAGAACACTTGCTTAATTGGGAAAACACACACGTACATACATTAACAAATATATTTTCTGTTAATTTTCCATTACCAAGTCACAAAATGATAAAAATACTGATTTCACGATGTTTCAGCCTAAAGGCAACATTAAAGAAAAACACCCTCGTTCATGTACCCATTGTACTTTTAAAGGCAATACACATTCCATAAACCCAATACACATTTAATTTGTCATTGATAATTTACTACGCCAGCCCCTGGCTTGCTTGATATATGTAGCTGTTTATTAATGAAATTAGCATATCATTTTCAAAGACAGAATGCCTCTATTTCCGATGTTTATTTCATCATTTGTCCTTTTATACGTTTTTGGTACATTCTCTCTATCCAAACTGACCTAATTCCATGACATTTTCGCGGGAAAATGTACATCATGGCACTGACCTTACATTCTATCGGCTATTCCAACATACAATCATCCTCCAGTGGCTTGTTTGAAATTGTGAGTCAAGATCTTCTTTACTATTGTAAAATTATTGCTGTTTCAGTCAACGTCTATTGCATATAATTTATTTTAACAAAAACATTTTAATCAATCAATATTGTTCATAAAATATAACATATATAGTTGTTTGTTATTAGAAATTGAGTGGAGTATGCATGTGCCCTCAATCTGGCGTAAAGGCCCTAGATTACGGTTCGGATCAAGAAATTCATACGCAAAGGGTATTTTTATGTCCAGATTTTCTACACGTACCTCGGCCCAATGACAAATAATAAATGGATACGTTTCTTTTTTGCCTACTGGCTACATATTCGGTAGCTTGGGGAATAATATTCGCCAACGGTAAGTGGGTTTTGTTTTGATTTTTTTTTCTTTCAGTATTGCTACTCAAAACAACATGGCGCAAATGTCGATTTCACCTCTTGCTCGTAAATGACCATTTGTTTACGCACGCGCTTACCAATTAGCGAGTCTTAATTGGCCATGAATTGGGCGCCTAAATGACACTTACATAAGAAAGAACAGACTGCTTGTTGTCAAGAGTTAGGTAGTTCTTCCGATTCCATTTTGAACTCATTTTTTACGAGTTGAGTCCAGAAAAAGTATCAATGTTGAACAAAAAAATGAGGGGCGCCTTGGGGGAAATTATAAGAGCATTATTGGTGTGGTTTAAGCTAATCTGTTTATCTTTCAGCAATGTTTGTGAATTGTGCGGACATTATTGCGATTAGTGTAGCAACAGTGATAGCATGAATACTTCTGAGGTCTTAAATGCAATTATCTTGATAAATGAGGTAGATTTTGAATGTTGGAATGTTAAAAGGACCTGACACATTTATTTGACAGCAAAAGTCAAGTTAATTTTGGTCATCCAAAATATAGATGTACAACTTACCCTTGGCTAAATACATTATCGGATCGTTTGATTAGGATTTTTTAAAAGGTGCTGATTAAAGTTGTATTGCAAAATGAAGTTAATTCACTTCATGTATCTAAATTACTAATACTTTTTGACAGCAATAGGAACTGTCACAGTTTAAGAAAACAGAAAAATCTAGCAAAAGATTCAATCAAACCTTGTAATTTTTCACCAGTCATTTTACAACAAAGGCTACCTCAGGACTGAGGAGCTGCTGGGATAAGAAGATTAAGTACATTGTTTTTATCATTGTCCTTGCAGTGCCATGCACATGCAGGGCTTTTGATTAGCTGTCAGAATAAAGATCAATAAACAGCTGGAACAAAATGATAGCGGCCCAAGCTATGGAACATAGTCCCCAGGGGCGGGAGCTTATGACAGGGATTTCATCAGGCATTTTTCCCCACAGAGCAGGGCATCTACATGTACTCTGCTGAGAGAGAAGTTAAAGACCCAGCTATTCCCTGTCCCTGAGGTAGCCGGAGTTGCAAATGACTGGTGCATTCCGAATTATTTATACCTACATGCACATCATTACTTCCATATATAACAAAGCCCGGGTCCAGACCACCACATATCGGTGGGGCTGTTGATAACTGGTGGGGCTGGGAAGTGCCAAGATGTATGTGTGTGTGTGTGTGGGGGGGGTAATATGTGACGGGTCAATTTGATGAGAATTTTTTATATCTTTTTGCCTTGAAATATATGTTGTTATATCTAATTGAATCGCCTTGCTGAGGCGATTCTAAATTCTGATGAGATGTCACAACATATATTTTAATCTAACCAGGCCCCGGTTACCAGGCTGAAGCCTCGGAGGGGGGGGGGGGGGGGGGGGGGGGGGGGGGGGGGGGGGGGGCTTGAAAATATGTGACCTAATTAGGGGTCTGTTTGATCAGAATTTTTTTATATATAATTTTGCCGGGTGCACGACATTTCGTCTAAAGACGTTTCGTCTAAAGGACATTTCATCTAAAGGACATTTCGTCTAAAGGACATTTCGTCTAATGGACAATAGGGGTGACTATTGCAGGCCAAAATGACTATTGTAATGCTATTACTATTGCAGAAGTCCCTATTGCAATAACTATTGGAGGCTGCATTCTTATCCAGAAATTCTGCTTTTATGTATAAAATCGTGTTTTTTCACATAAGTGTGTGGCTAAAAAGCATTATTTAATGACTGTCATTTCACAATGTGCACAACATGACAACAAAATACAAGAAAATGTTATATTTTCCATTCTTTGAAATCCAATACAAGCTAAAACACATCCTTTCCTATTATTCTTTTAGTTAAAAATACTTCTTTCAAGAAAAAGGTGCATGTCTAGAAACTATTGAAACTATTGCGATACTAGAAACACTATTGCCGATTGTATTGACATTGCAGCTTTCCCTATCGATAGTGACTATTGCCTGTGTCACTATTGTGATATATCGATAGTCCAATGTATTGTTACACCCCTAATGGACAAGTCGCCGAATGCGACATTTGGTCTAAAAAAATCTTAGGGTGCGACATTTCGTCTAAACATTTTATGGAAAATATTTAGACGAAGTGTGGTATCTGACATATCGCTCAAGCTCATTGGTGGAAAATACAGGATCTTGGGCTACGTCAGCTATATATTGAAGAGCCTGCCTTTGCCATGAGCTGTAAAATGATGACTGCATTGGCGTTTGTGCCTACCGAAGATGTGGCAAACGTCTTTTTGGAATAAAAGGCAGAAGTAACAGAGGCAAATGCTGAGCTCCTTGAGAATAGGGAACGTGTCTTACCGTCCGTTTGACTTAGGAAATAATTTTCCTTACCCATGAAAAATCACTGATTAACACATAGGAAGTGGCTAGTGACAACCGGTTGTCGCCTAACACATATTAACACAGAGCAGAGATTTACCCTGCTTATGGTACCAAAAAATAAACGTGGGCTTGCTGTATACATTAATTCAGAAAATTTGAAAAAGAATGTTGAATTCTGATTTTGTTTTCTAATTTCCTATTTTAGGCGAAATTTAGACGAATTTTAAACGAAATTTAGACGAGACGTCGCATTAGACGAATTGTCATTTTAATTTTAGACAAAATGTCATTTAGACAAAATGTCGTTTAGACAAAATGTCTTTTAGACGTAATGTCGTTTAGACAAAATGTCTTTTAGACGAAATGTCTTTGACGAAATGTCATGGATCCATTTTTGCCTTGAAATATATGTTGTGATATCTAATTGAATCGCCTTGCCGAGGCAATTCTAATGAGATGTCACAACATATATTTTAATCTAACCCAGGTGGCCAGGCTGAAGCCTCAAAGCCCATCCCTGGATCCAGGGCTGTAGCAGAGCCAAACCATCCTTGAGGATGGCTGGGTTGGGCAGTGGTGCTGTGTTACATGCAGGGACATGTCTCAAATTTGAATAATAGTAGAGCAAGGGCCAGCTGTGCTTGCAGCAGGTGCGAGATTGAGGTGTTTCGGAATATTGGTCCTTCGGGCTCAGTTAGTCCATCTTCCTTTTCTATTGCCTTCTTACTGGGGAGACGTTTAGATATGGACCCAGGGCTTCCGTTTACGGGCGTATGGCCGTATATTACGCCCAGGATTTGCACCCGTACGTCGAGAAATGGGACCTCTGGCGTCTGGCATACGCCCGATAATTGTCACATACGGCTGTTTGTTCTTGTCCCGACGTATAAAATATCGCCACTGTCTTTAAAAAATTAGCACGTGTCATAAGAAATCGGATTAACGCAGGTGTCAGCCAGACGAAAAGACCGCCTACGGGCCAATCGAGATTGTCCGTATGAAGCACTGAACCAGGTAACACACATGTCGGACCGCCTACCTGTCAAAAACGATTATTAAAATAACGCCCACTCGTAGATTCATCCTTTTACGGCAGTCTGCAAAACAACTTATCAAATCACGAGGACTGAGCTTTTGGATGAAATTTTTACGATCGCGAGAATGTAACTGTCAGACCCGTATGTGTAGGGCGTATGCCGACTTCAAAAGTTTGTGAATGTATCCATAACATACGAATACTGAAGCATGTATTGACAAACTCTATCCGAAGTTTTTACGAACACAACATTCATATTAAGGCTTGCCCTTACAGCGGAAGGTCTTAACATGATCCATACTGTCGTCAATGGACTTCGTCTTCCGCGAAAAGTGTTGATTCAAAGCGAAGATACACTGTTAATATTAATAGTCGCTATTTCCGACGTGTTATGGTCTACGCTCTGGTAATGTACATTGTTTTGATTAATAGTACTATTAAAAACAAAAACAAAAAAAAAACGAATACTGAAACGTCCATTTCACCGATTTCCTAGTTGTATCGTCAAATCGTCATGCAACCCAGTGCGAAAATAATGCCGTACAGTATGCACAGAAATAGCGCATTCTGATCAGGGTCTACGCGATTATATATTCGGTTTAATACTAACGGTAGCGTTGATATGCAATTACCTGCTCGTTTTTGGGTCAATCACGTTTTCTCTTTGATGTAAAGATCAAAGACGCTGCTGCGAGTATATATACGCATGCCGTACGCAGTGTCATTTTAACAGTGAGACGGCTAAAGGTACCTCAGTACACACACCGATAACTAACAATCGTATCAGCAGCGCAACTAGGCAGTCAAACCGGTCTTTCTTGTTCGCATCTAACATGAATAATAATAAACATCGACATAGCGACAACCGAGTTCTTCGGTGGAAGCGTGTCATTATACGTTCCGTAAGTCACCGTATTCCCGACGCGGCCCATTCGGCGGCAATGAAAGGGAATATTATGCAACAGCAGACAGTGCTACCGTTGTAACTTAGGCGAGTCTTCAGTTTTTAGGGTGCTCAGGATTTGCGTATTGTTCACAAACAAACAGGAATGACTCTGGTCAGACTGCGCAAATGCTCAGGCTTCCCTTCGTAGAAAAAAAAGTTCACTACAGTATGGGAGAGAGAGGGATGTGTAGGGGGTGGGGGAGGTAAAAATAACCATGCATAAGTCATTCCTAAAAACTTGGGACTTCCAAAAAATTCTCTCAATACATCCAAATCTGACACCATGGAAGTCTGGACTTCCAAATTTTGAAAGTTAGTGGAAGCCCTGTGGACCCAGAACCCTAGATAAGAGGGAGTATTTGGTGATAATTTTTGTCGCACCTGCTTTAGCAAGGTGCGATATAGGCGTCCGGTTTTCCGTCTGTCAGTCCGTCCGTCCGTCCGTTCACAATTTACGTCGACCCTAGCATTTTTGTCCATTCAAAAGACTTATTCTCTGAAGCCACTTCAGCCATGGTTCTCAAATTCCACATGCAGCATGATCAGACAGCAGGGCTTCAGAATGATAAAATTCAGGCGGGTTGAGAATCCAAGATGGCCGCCGTTACTAAAAATAGCAAAACCAATAAAATCAAGTTTTTCTTCAGAACCGCTTGGTATATTTGGCTGAAATTTTGTATGAAGCATAAGTGGGACCTTGGTATTCAGGATTATCAAAATGAAAAAAATCTGTAGCGGAATTAGGTCACAGTGACCTTACGTTGACCCTAGAATAATTTACTTCGACCCTAGCTTTTAAGTCCATTCAAATGACTTATTCTCTGAAACCACTGCATCCATGGTTCTCAAATTTCACATGCAGCATGATCAGACTGCAGGGCTTCAGAATGATAAAATTCACGTGGGTCAAGAATCCAAGATGGTCGCCGTTACTAAAAATAGCAAAACCAATAAAATCAAGTTTTTCTCCAGAACCACTTTGTATATTAGGCTGAAATTTTGTATGAAGCATATGTGGGACCTTGGTTTTCAGAATTATCAAAATGAAAAAAATCTGTAGTGGAATTCGGTCACAGTGATCTTACGTCGACCCTAGAATAATTTACGTCGACCCTAGCATTTAAGTCCATTCAAATGACTTTTTCTGTGAAACCACTGCATCCATGGTTCTCAAATTTCACATGCAGCATGATCAGACTGCAGAGCTTCAGAATAGTAAAAGTTGAGAATGGTCGAGAATCCAAGATGGTCGCCGTTACTAAAAATTGCAAAGTCAATAAAATCAACTTTTTTGACCAGAACCACTTGGTATTTTCATTGAGTTCTTAATGTGAAGGCATACAGCAGGTGCGACATAGCCTTCCGCGGAATTCTTGTTGTTATTTCTACATAGAAAATTACGTTGAGACCACGTTCATCTGAACCATCTCGACGCGGTTCAGATGAGGGGTCACAATATATGGTTTCAATGAGAAATAAAAAAAAGGAAGTGGCTATTGACAACTGGTTGTCACTAGCCTTACAGGCTGCTGGCAACCGGTTGTCACTAGCCTCACAGGCTGCTGACACCCAGTTACTAGAAATCTTATTATTTTCAAATAATAAAACTCAAAATATTTTAAGAATATTAGTTTCATGGTATTATTATATCATGATATTTGTTGATATTTGTTTTCACTCTGATCAAGTTTTAAGTTGATTGTAGAAAGCAAGGAACTGTTTTAACAAACCAGATGTAAATTTCTGTGTGTTTTTTATCTACACTATTATTTAGGGGTGCGCGATATTACCGGTATACCGGTAAATCGCGATTCAAAATTCCAACGATACGAATCACGATACGTTTTGGCCATACCGGTATGCTCGGTAAATTTCGGGTGTTTCCGGACATTCTCGGGAAAACGTTTTATATGCTTTTAATTAACAGTTTCCTTTTCATTTTGTTAGTATTTTGCCCCAAATATTCTTTTTTTTTTATAAAACGGATCTAGGTAGTAAAGTCAATTAAAGCCAATAGTCTTTAAAAACAGGTTATGATTGTTTACTTTTGCCAGAGGCTCGCTTCCTCTTTTGTCTTTTATCTCCGTAATTATCACCCACAAAGAAGATGTAAACAAAAATTACCGTGATTGTAGATAATAGTGTCCAGTTTAATCCTTTTGTCAGTATCCAATTGATCCTATCACTCCAACGGTATGATCATTTTGACACATATTCCCATTCATAACTTACGTAAATATTCGAACATCTTTGAGAACATTTTTTTTTTGTGTGTGTATATCACATTTTCACTTACGGGAAGTTTCATTATTTTGTTGACAGATACTAGACTGCAGATCCTGATCACACTGCTCCAATGCGCAGTCTGATCTGGGTCTACAACATTTGCTCAGCAATTACTGTCCGATTATTTAGTGTATTTCCTTTTCATGTCACCGATAAAGTAATTCACCTAGACTTCAGACATGTTTCAATTCCTTTGAACTTTGATGACAACTGGTGTTGAAAATCTGCATGCTTTTTTCATTCTCGCCTTGGGGCAAAACTGGCTCAGGGCAGAATAACAAATAAAAAAGTCATGCATCAGATGCATGGTCACCAGGGTCACGTCAGTAAGTAAGTCAATTAGTTAAATAAAATGAGATCGCAGACCAGTAACAATTGCATTTTAATAAAGTACATGAGCTGGTTATAATTTGTTTTGGTGTTAAAATAAACAGGTAAAGAATGGGATGTTCATTTTTATTACAATCATTTAATAATGTCATACTTTTGAGGTTAATTATTAGATGTAGGCCGAACAACGTAAGTAACATTGCCTCTCCAGATGCCTTTCGCCGCGCTAAAAGTGCCCTTTTTTCCAGCAGCACCCTGCCCCTTTTTCAGTCTGGGGGAAACACTGAATTATAAAAGACAGAAGCAACAACACAGTAAAAGCATGTAACATGGAAGTACATACTTAAAAAGAAGTCACGATATATCGTGATACGTATCCCGATACGGACCAGTGTATTGTGATATATCGCGATACGGTTTTCAGTGGCGATACCCATCCCTACTATTATTGTCTGAAAGTCATTGAGTTATTCAGAGAGATAGCTAAAAGAATCTATGCATCACATGCACACAAATTATATATTTACCTTGATGGAAAAAAGTTTTTACATAAATTTTCCTGTTACCATTGCATGCTCTGCCCTATAGTTATATTCTTGCTGTTCAGTCAAGCAAATTTCTTTATTTACTGATTCTATCCACTAGGAAAAATAAACTACAAATTCATAATATGAATACAAATATAACTACTATAATCATGGAGGCAATTGTGCAAACAGAATTAGCACATAAAACCTCAGGGAAAATTTAAGTGGTATTTTGAGTTAGTTCCCTTACAAAGTATGATTTGAGTTACTTCCCTTAGAAAATCTATTTTTAGAAGATATCTCTTCTCCATAATTTTTTTTTTATTTGCAGATATATTGTTGTGATTTATATGTAGCTTGATTTAAAGCATAAACCTGTTGAGAATTGTGTTGTTTTTACAGTGAACCAATGCTTCCTGTCCTTTAAAATGTATATTAATTTATTAGACGGTTGTCAGCAGCCTCACAGGCTAGTGACAACCGGTTGTCTCTAGCCTGTGAGGCTGCTGACAACCGGTTGTCACTAGCCGTCGCCTATGAAAAAAGAGAAATAAATATGTTTAAACCAATAATTTTCCTTAATTTTTTCACTTCAGAGACAGCTCTAATTGGGGTCAAAACACGTTTATTGACACTTTGTTTAGAAAAGGTGATGATTGGGCGTTTATAAGGGAGGAGGCATTGATTTGAAAAATACGGTAAGAGAGAAATAAATGTTTGTCTGACATCTGTTTCTGTTTTCACAGGTGACGGGGACGTTTTGTCCCCGGGGCTGGCCGTTCGACAGGGGGAACCAACTGCGGTCATTGCTCAGAAGAATGGTGAACTCCTTCTAAATTGTTCAGTGGAGCATGAACCAAGTCTTGGAACCTTGAACATTACTTGGCAGCAGAATGGAGGGCCTGTTGAACTAGGGAAACGTATTCAGTTGTTGAATAATGGGTCGTTATACTTCCGCCGCATCATTCACCGACCGAAAAAGTCACGTTCTGATGTAGGATTATTTGACTGCATAGCCTCACTCCCGAATATTGGCAGCATTATAGCAAGAAGAGTCAGGGTACAGGTGGCAGGTAAATAAACAAAATTATAAAATATTTATCAGAGCTCTTGATAAGAAGGAGTAGTTGTTGATAATTACAGATAATTTTTGTTAGTTCTGCATAAAAACGTGTTGTGACACCTCATCTGAACCGTCTCAGTGACAGTTCAGATGAGGGGTCACAACATTTGGTTTAATTGAAAAATAAAAAAAGTATCCAGTGATACAGACTAGCGGTCGCCCACTGGCCCACTGCGAGTAATAAATCGGCTAGGCGCCTAAAATTAAAATGACAGTCGCCCAGTTTGCGATCGTGAGCTGTCGGTGAGTGTCTGGCATGTTTTCGGCTTGGAGTAAAATCTGTCACTTCAAAGGCTAAGTTCCGCGCCGATATCTCCTAAGAATATTCGGTGTTCCGTCATACTTGTGTGTTGGATTTTACTCACTATCGAGAAAAACAACATGGCCACCTACCTGTAATGTACGATAGACAGACAGATAGATTTGGCAGCTAAAAATCTTAGCCGTTTATGCATTTTTTGAGAGCAATGTGGCGATACATAGCTAGTGTTTCACACCCAATTGCTTAAAGGAAGCAAAACCCTGAGAAAGGAGGGTTTACTACAAAGCCTAGAAACAATGCAATTCTCGCGCAGATTCTGAATAAAAGATTCTCAGGTTTTAAATGTGGGTCCCTAAATTTCTGGCTGGGCGACTAGTTTTCAGTTTTTAGGGGCCCAGCTTGCTCATGAAAAATGAGTTAGTCTGTATCCATGGTATCCCTAATTATCACCAAATACTCCCTCATAATTATCTGCTCTGATTTATCATTATCAATTTGTCCAGTCTCCAGACCCAGAGCTGTAGACAAGAGGGGTATTAGATGATAATTGAGGGATAATTTTTCTTATTTCTCAATGAGACCATATGTTGTGACCCCTCATCTGAACCGTCTCATCAAGACGGTTCAGATGAGGGGTCACAACATATTTTTTTATGCAGAATTAACAAAAATTATCCCTAATTATCACCAAATACTCCATCTTATCTAGAGCTCTGAGACCATTGCTTGGCCTGCAGTTTAACCCTTTTTAGACTGGAAACCCATTTGGGGGATGTGCATGCAGTGCAGACTCAGTTCAAAAGCCGCAGAACACAACCTCTGATCAGGGATGACATTGTTTGTTTACAGGAATTTCTATATGGAAAATGCAATTAATATGAAAACGTTCACCAGAAAATCCTAAAACTAGAAATGGAGTCTTCCAAATAACAAGGATGGACAAGTCTACTAGTCAAAAAACAGTAAATAGGAAGCCGGACATACAAGGAGCGATTGGAAAGTTACAAAAAGAAGAGGGATAATTTTTCATACTTCTCCATAAAATCTTATGTTGTGACTCATCATTAGAACCATCTCGGTGAGACGGTTCTAACGTCAAATGAGATTTTATTGAAAAAAATAGAAATGACTTCCGAATTATCCTCATTACACGTCCTCATCTGGGGCCAAGAATGGAACATGGCAGGCATTGATGAAACCAATAGAACTTAAGAGCAAGCATTTGGTAATAATTTTGGGGCTAATTTTCTCTCGTTTTCCACAAAAACAAGATTTAAGTACTAGTATACACAATGGCTGTTGACAGTTGGCTTGCAATAGCTAATGTTCCCTATTGACAACCAGCTTGCAATAGGGAATGTTCTGTTCGCTATTGACAGCCAGCTGGCAATAGAGAATGGTAGCTTTCGACAGCAGGTTGCAATTTTTGTCTTGCCTGCAAAGCAGAGGCAAGACATATATTGCTTTTCCGGTGTCAGCGGCGGCATCAAATGTTTCATTGAGTTTTTGCGTTTAGCTCATTTTCACAGAATTTATAGGGATTGGAGCCATAAAACTTGGGTTATGCAAACATCTGGAAGAGAAGAGCTAAATCTATCATCAATGTTGAGTCCGGACCTACATTTTACGGTCCACCGACTTGGCAATTTTTTTGTCAAGTTTTCGCATTTAGGTCTGTTCTTCAAGAACTATAAGGGCTAGAGACATGAAAGTTGGATCATGCATATCTCAGAGAGAGCAAAGCTGAAAACCATCATTGATATTGAGTCTTGAACTACATTTTACAGTTCAACTGGCACCTGACTCATAAGTCAGAGGTCCTAGGTTCGAAACCCTGTCTGGCCACATACTTTAGTATCTCCTTCCGCTGATTCAAGAAGGGCAGTTATCAGTTTCAGGCGAAAGTATGTGCACTTAGTACTGGTTAACCGCTTAGGAGTCTAAGCCTGCCCAGGAATAGTGTGGTTAGGTTAACTGACAGTCCCGACATGACCATAGCTGTTTACCGTGGAAGTTAAGCATCAAATCAATCAGTCAATCACTGAATTTGTTGAATTTTTGCGTTTAATTCATTTTTAGCTCACCTGAGCCATAGGCTCAGGGTGAGCTATTGTGATCACTCAGTGTCTGTCGTCCGTCGTGTGTCGTCAACAATTTGCTTTAAATGACATCTTCTCTGAAACCGCTACGCCTAGGTCTTCGATATTTGGTATGAAGCATTGTCTAGTGGACCTCTACCAAGTTTGTTCAAATGGTGGCCCCAGGGTCCAAAATGGCCCTGGGGCAGGGGGTCTTGGGTTCGAAACTGAAAAATATTTTAAAATCTTCTTCTCCAGAACTGCTTGGCTCAGATGCTTGAAATTTGGTATGTAGCATTGCCTAGTGGTCCTCTACCAAGTTTGTTCAAATGGTGGCCCCAGGGTCCAAATTGGCCCTGGGGCAGGGGGTCTGGGGTTCCAAACTAAAATAAATTTAAAAATCTTCTTCTCCAGAACTGCTTGGCTCAGATGCTTGAAATTTGGTATGTAGCATTGCCTAGTGGTCCTCTACCAAGTATGTTTAAATGGTGGCTCCAGGGTCCAAATTGGCCCTGGGGCAAGGGGTCTTGGGTTTGAAACTAAAATATACTTAAAAATCTTCTTCTCCAGAACTGCTTGGCTCAGATGCTTGAAATTTGGTATGTAGCACTGCCTTGTGGTCCTCTACCAAGTTTGTTCAAATGGTGGCCCCAGGGTCCAAAACGGCCCTGGGGCAGGGGTCTTGGGTTCGAAACTAAAATATACTTAAAGATCTTCTTCTCCAGAACTGCTTGGCTCAGTTGCTTGAAATTTGGTATGTAGCATTGCCTAGTGGTCCTCTACCAAGTTTGTTCAATTGGTGGCCCCAGGGTTCAAAATGGCCCCGGGGCAGGGAGTCCAAGGTTTGAACCATAGAAATACATAGAAAAAATATTGAAATTTGGTATGTAGCATTGCCTAGTGGTCCTTCACCAAGTTTGTTCAAATGATGGCCCCAGGGTCCAAACTTGCCCTGCCCCAGGGGGTCTTGAGTTTGAACTATACAAATACATGGATTAATATTAAAAAATCTTCTTCTTCAGAACCGAAAGGCTCAAATGCTTGAAATTTGGTTTGATTGTTCAAATGGTGGCCTCAGGGTCCAAAATGGCCCTGCGACAGAGAGTCCTAGGTTTGAACCATAGAAAAACATAGAAAAATATTTAAAAAATCTTCTTCTTCAGAACCATTATGGCTCAGATGCTTGAAATTTGATCTGTAGCATTGCCTAGTGGTCTTTTACCAAGTTTGTTCAAATGATGACCCCAGGGCCTAAAATGGCCCCGCCCTAGGGGGTCCTGGGTTTGAACCATAGAAATACATAGAACCTTTTGGCCCAGGTGCTCGGAATCTGGTATGTAGCAATGCCTTGTAGTCCTTTACCTAGTTTTTTCAAATGATGGCCCAAGGGTCCAAAATGGCCCTGCGGCAGGGAGTCCCGAGTTTGAACCACAGAAATATTTAGAAAAATATTCAAAATACCTTCATCTTCAGAACCACTTGGCACAGATGCTTGAAATTGGGTATGATGGATTGCCTGGTGGATTTCTAGAACATTTGTGTAGATGGTTGCCTCGGGATCAAAAATGGCCCTGGGGCGGGGAGTCTTGGGTTCGAAATTAAAATATACTTAAAAATCTTCTTATCCAGAACCCCAGAACCCCTTAGTGCATTTGGTATGATGCATTGCCTAATGGTCCTTTACCAAGTTTTTTAGCTCACCTGAGCACGAAGTGCTCAGGGTGAGCTTTTGGGATACCGTGATGTCCGTCGTCCGTCGTACGTGTGTCCGGACGTCCGTCCGTCCGTCCGTCAACTTTTGATTGTGTACACTCTAGCAGGCACAGTTTCGATCCAATCTTTCTGAAACTTTGTCAGAATGTTAATCTCCATAAACTCTAGGCCAAGTTCATAACTGGGTCATGTCGGGTCAAAAACTAGGTCACTAGGTCAAATCTTAGAAAAACCTTGTGTACACTCTAGAAGGCACAGTTTTCATCCAAAGTTCATGAAACTTTGTCAGAATGTTTATCCTCTTAATATCTAGGACAAGTTCGAAACTGGGTCATGTTGGACCAAAAACTAGGTCACTAGGTCAAATCATAGCAAAACCTTGTGTACGCTCTAGAGGGCACAGTTTTCATCCAAAGTTCATGTAACTTTGTCAGAATGTTTATCCTCATAGTATCTAGGACAAGTTTGAAACTGGGTCACGTCGGGTCTAAAACTAGGTCACTAGGTCAAATCATAGAAAAATCTTGTGTACGCTCTAGAGGACAGTTTTGATCCAATCTTTATGAAACTTTGTCAGAATGTTATCTCCATAAAATCTAGGCCAAGTTCGAAACTGGGTCATGTCGGGTCAAAAACTAGGTCACTAGGTCAAATCTTAGAAAAACCTTGTTTACGCTCTAGAAGGCACAGTTTTGATCCAAAGTTCATGAAACTTAATCAGAAAGTTTATCCTTATAATATCTAGGATAAGTTTGAAACTGGGTCACGTCGGGTCAAAAACTAGGTCAATAGGTCAAATCATAGAAAAAACCTTGTGTATGCTCTAGAGGACACAGTTTTGATCCAATCTTTATGAAACATTGTCAGAATGTTTATCTCTATAAACTCTAGGCCAAGTTCGAAACTGGGTCTTGTTGGGTCAAAAAACTAGGTCACTAGGTCAAATCTTAGAAAAGCCTTGTGTACGCTCTAGAAAGCACAGTTTTGATCCAAAGTTCATGAAACTTTGTCAGAATGTTTATCCTCATAATATGTAGGACAAGTTTGAAACTGGGTCATGTCGGGTCAAAAACTAGGTCACTAGGTCAAATCATAGAAAAACCTTGTGTACGCTCTAGAGGATACAGTTTTTATCTAATCTTTATGAAACTTTGTCAGAATGTTTACTTCCATAAACTCTCGGCCAAGTTTGAAAGTAGGTCATGTAGGGTCAAAAACAAGGTCACTAGGTCAAATCATAGAAAAACATTGTGTACGCTCTAGAGGACACAGTTTTGATCCAATCTTCATGAAACTTTGTCAGAATGTTTATCCTCATAAAATCTAGGACAAGTTTGAAACTGGGTCATGTCGGGTCAAAAACTTGGTCACTAGGTCAAATCTTAGAAAAACCTTGTGTACGCTCTAGAAGGCACAGTTTTCATCCAAATATCATGAAACTTTGTCAGAATGTTTATCCTCATAATATCTAGAGCAAGTTCGAAACTGGGTCACGTCGGGTCAAAAACTAGGTCACTAGGTCAAATCATAGAAAAACCTTGTGTACGCTCTAGAGGACACTGTTTTGATCCAATCTTTATGAAACATTGTCAGAATGTTTACTTCCATAAACTCTAGGCCAAGTTCGAAACGGGGTCATGTCGAGTTATAAACTAGGTCACTAGGTCAAATCTTAGAAAAACCTTGTGTGCACTCTAGAAGGCACAGTTTTGATCCAAAGTTCATGAAACTTTGTCAGAATGTTAATCCTCATAATATGTAGGACAAGTTTGAAACTGGGTCATGTCGGGTCAAAAACTAGGTCACTTGGTCAAATCATAGAAAAACCTTGTGTACGCTCTAGAGGACACAGTTTTGATCTAATCTTTATGAAACTTTGTCAGAATGTTTATCTTCATAAACTCTCAGCCAAGTTTGAAAGTAGGTCATGTCGGGTAAAAAACTAGGTCACTAGGTCAAATCTTAGAAAAACGTTGTGTAAGCACTAGAAGGCATAGTTTTGATCCAATCTTCATGAAACTATGTCAAAATGTTTATTGTCTGTATATCTAAGCCCCCTATGAAACTGAGTCACGTCGGCTCAAGGTCAAATCTTAGAAAAACTTTGTGTACACCATAGAGGGCACAGTTTTGATCCAATCTTCATGAAACTCTGTCAGAATGTTTATCTTAATGAAATCTAGGTAAAGTTTGAAACTGGGTCGTGTCGGGTCAAAAACTTGGTCACTAGGGTTAAATATAAGAACGACCTTGTATACGCTCCAGAGGGCACAGTTTTGATCCAGTCTCAATGAAACTGTGTCAGAATGTTTATTCTTACAATATCCAGGCCAAGTTTGAAACTGGGTCATGTAGGTCAAAAACTAGGTCAAATGTTAGTATGGTAAAAACTCTTATAAATCTTCACCAGAGCCAGTGATTAATGCTCAGGTGAGCGATTCAGGGCCACCATGGCCCTCTTGTTTCAAATGATGGCGCCAGGGTCAAAAATGGCCCTGCCCCATGGTGTCCTGGGTTTGAACCATAGAAATACATAGAAAAATATTCAAAAATCTTCTTCTTCAGAACCACTTGGCTCAGTTGCTTGAAATTTAGTATGTAGCATTGCCTAGTGGTCCAAGATTATGCAAATGATAGGCCCAGGGTCCAAAATGGCCCCACCCCAGGGGGTCCAGGGTTTGAACCATAGCAATACATAGAAAAATATTCAAAATCTTCTTCTTCAGAACCATTTGGAAATGGTTGCAAACTAGCAGGTTTGTTCAAATGATGACCCTAGTATGACCTTTAACCTTCTTGTTCAGGTGAGCGATTCAGGGCCTCTTGGCCCTCTTGTCTTAAAAACTATAAGGGCTAGAGCCATGAAACTTGGGTCATGCAAACATCTGGAAGAGTAGAGCTTAAAGCCATCAATAATCAATATTGAGTCTTGACCTACATTTTATGGTTCACCGACTTAGCATTTTATTTATCAAGTTTTTGTGTTTATGTCAGTTTCACAAGAACTGTATTAATAAGGGCTACAAACATGAAACTTGGGTCATGCGTATATCTGGGAGAGCATTATCAATATTGAGTCTTGGCCTACATTTCACGGTTCACTGATTTTGTCGAGTTTTGTGTTTAGCTCATTTTCTCAGAAATTATAAGGGCTAGAGCCATGAAAGTTGGGTCATGCAAACATCTGGAAGAGCAGAGGTTGAAGCTTTGCAACATTCGCCTCAAGTCTTAAATTTAACTCTCTGTCAAGAGGCAATATTGATGGTGACTTTGAGCTTTACTCTTTCAGATCAATGCATAACCAATGTTTCATGGCTTACAAGTTTTTGAGCAACATTTGTTTCCTATGAATGATAAAGGTTAGAGCCAGGAAATGTGGGACATGCCTACATCTGCAAATGTGAAACTGAAAACTGTTATCAATGTAGCATCTTGACCAAATGTTAGGGTTCACTGACATTTCAAAATTTGCATTATGTTTACTGATTTACCTCATGCAGAGCTCTAGATATAAGAGGGAGTATTTGGTGATAATTAGGGATAATTTTTGTCAATCCTGCATAAAAATGTATGTTGTGACCCCTCATCTGAACCGTCTCGTCGAGACGGTTCAGATGAGGGGTCACAACATATGGTTTCGTTGAGAAATGAAAAAAATTATCCTTAATTATCATCAAATACTCCCTCTTATATAGAGCTCTGTCATGTTTTGTGACAAAGTGCTGGCAGGCGAGACAACGCTGCAGAATTCTTGTCCATATCAAATGAAGCTTTATGTGACTAATGAAGTGAATCAATGAAATTTATTTTAGATATATATGTAGGGAATTAAGAAACATTATGTACATGAACACCTTCTTTTCTTTAAGTGGCAGTTTTAGCTGTTTACAGAGCTCCAGATAAGATGGGGTTTTGAGGATAATTCAGAGATAATTTTCTTATTTCTCAACAAAAACATAATGTTGTTACCCATCATTAGAACCAGCTCACTGGATCTAATGATGGGTCACAACAGAAGTTTTTATGGAGAAATATATAGGCGATCGCTATTGACAACCGGTTGTCAATAGCGAATGTTCGCTATTGACAACCGGTTGTCAATAGCGAACGTTCCCTATTGACAACCGGCTGGAATAATACCTATCAAATTAAGATGGGCCAGTTAAGATCTACTGAATTTTAAAGAAATAGTTAGGTAACATGAAATTTTATAATATGTTTCACCAGAAAATGTAAATATGGAGATGTCAGGATACGACTTTAACAAGTTTTTGTTTCATGCTTTTTGGAACTTTTATTTGAGCAGATATCAACATAGTATATGAACAGCAAAGGCATAAATGATGTTTTCTTCTATAGATAGTAGGGAGTACCAGCCTATTCCAATTTGGAGTTTTACAGCCTTTTCAACAGGGTTTTAGTCATAGCATACTCTTCAGCCAACATGAATATTTCAAACTAGAAAATGTATTTATGACACACTATGCCCCCAACGGTATGCTTGTCTCTAAAAAAGGTTTATCCCATGATGTTCAAGTCAGAAAGGGGTTATAATCGGTTCATCTACATCTTAGCCGGTAACTGTATGCTAAATATATGGAACATAGCTCAGTGGTTCTTCAGATATTTTGTTCACAAAGTTATTCATATAGCTTCTTCATATACAAAATGCCTATGTCCGAAAATGGGAAAAATTCTACCAAAAATTTATGAAATATGTTCAAAAGCTAACCAGGTCATCTACACCTTGATCCAAACCTGCATGCCAAATATAGGGATCCTAGCTTATGTGGTTCTTCAGACATTTTGTTCACAAGCTTGTTCCTATACAAAATGTCGGAAAAAGGGGAATAACTCAACCAAATACTTACAATATATATGCTCAAAAATTCATCAGTTCAACTACACCTTGGTCCAAACTTGTATGCCACATCTTATGTGGTTCTTCAGATATTTGTTCACAAGCTTGTGCCTATAGTATATGCTTATGTTCAAAAAAGGGGAATAACTTAACTGAAAATTTATGAAACATGCTCAAAAGTTGCTTAAGTCATCTACACATTTGTCTGTAACTGTATGCCAAGTATCAGGATCCCAGCTTGAGCAGTTCTTCAGGTATTTATTTTGTTCACTATCTTGTTCCTATATAAAATGACAAAGTTGAACAAGAGCTGTCGCCTGACAGCATAGCTCGCCTGAACTGGTGCTTGCCCATCTCACAGGCATTTGTCGGTATGGCTTATACTACATAAAACTTCATGCAAGCATGTCCAAATATTGTCAGCATGTTTATAAAATCAATGACCTCGTTTAAGAGTCACCCAGTGGGGTGGGGGTAGTATTTTGTGAAAACTCAAGCCAATATCTACCATCAGTTCAAGTATAAATCAAATCCATCCCAAGCACTATGGAACAGCCTGCTATCAGAATACTTTAACAGAACCCCAAATTTCTAAGTCCATGACCTTGACCTCAAGGTCACTGAGTGGGGTGGTGTGGTATTCTGTAAAACTTTGAATCAATATCTAACTACAGTGCAAATATCAAAAGAAGAAGCCAATCATGAGAAAAGGAGATATATTAATTGAAAACTTTAAAGTGAGTTGTTCTGATTTTGACCCCTTAGCCCCACCCAGGGTCTGACCCTGGGAAATTAGTGTTATGTAATGTAAGGATATACTATGATATAATGATGTTCCAAATATGAAAGGCTTCTAGCCGGTGGTTGCTGAGATATGAATGTTTGAAAAACTTTGTCACAAAACTTTAAAGTGAGTGTAACCTAATTTTTGACCCCTAAGCTCCACCCCACGGTCAGACCCTGAGGTATAGTGTTATGTAATGAAAGGTTATGCTATGATATGATTATGTTCCAAATATGGAAGGGTTCTTTCCAGTGGTTGCTGAGATATGAAAGTTTAAATAAGGAATCACTCACCTGAGTATGGTGGCCATGTAGGTCATGTGACCTAGACAGCTTGAATAAATTTTTGTTCTCTCAGCCCCTGGAGGCTGTGTATAAAATTTGGTTACAATTAGCCCAGTGGCTTTTGAGGAGATGTCTGAAATTGTCAAAATATGAGAGACATGGGTCAGAGGTCAATGATCTTGACTGCTTGTACCCGCAAATCTTCCATGTACCAATTAAGACGACTCAATATACCAAATTTTAGGCTAAAATCTTCTTAACTTGCCATGAACTCTTATGTTCTAGCATTTTCCCATATTTGACCTTGCCTGAAAAAAAGGTCAAAGTCAGCCCAAGGCCACCATTTGATAGTACTCAAGTACCTGATGCTATATACCAAGTTTAAGAAGATTTGTAAAGGTTTTTGCCATATATGGGCATGGGGGCCATGTTGGTCATGTGACCCAGACCGCTTGAACAAATTTTCGTTCCCTCAGCCCCTAGAGGCTCTGTATGAAATTTGGTTACAATTGGCCCAGTGGCTTTTGAGGAGTTGTGAGAAATTGTCAAAATATGAGAGAGCAGGGTCAAAGGTCAAAGAATAACCTTGACCTCTTGTACACAAAAATTTTCATGTACTCATTAAGATGACTGTATATACCAATTTTCAGGTCAAAATCTTCAACAGTTTCGAAGAAATCTTATGTTCTAGCATTTTCCCATATAAAAGCTACAGAAAGCAAATCTGACCTTACCGTAAACTAGAAAATGTGTTTATGAAACACTATGCCCCCAACCATATGCTTGTCTCTAGAGAAGGTTCATCCAATAATGCTTGTACCTTTGTACCATAGGCTTACAATGCACTAAGTCGAAAAAGGGGCTTAACTCAGTCAAAACTTTACGAATTGTTTTCGAAAGTTAATCAGGTCATCTACACCTTGGGCAATATCAACCTGCAAAAATCATGATCCTAGCATCAGGGGTTCTCCAGATATTTTGTTCACAAGCTTCCATAGGCAAATAATGCACTAAGTTGAAAAAGGGGCATAACTCAATAAAAAATTTACAAATTATTTTCAAAAGTTAATCAGGCCATCTACACCACAGGCAGTATCTTCCTGCATAAAATCATGCTCCTAGCCTCAGGTGTTCTTGAGATATTTTGTTCACAAGGTTCCATAGGCTTACAATGCACTAAGTCGAAAAAGGGGCATAACTCGATCAAAAATTCACGAATTTGTTTCAAAAGTTAATCAGGTCATCTACACCTTGGCCATTCTCATCCTGCAAAACCTCATGATCCTAGCATCAGGGGTTCTTGAGATATTTTGTTCACAAGGTTCCACAGGCTAAGTCGAAAAAGGGGCATAACTCTTGAAATATGTGACCGGCGGAAAAAAGAAAAAATACCTGTTTGCTTATTTTTCGTACTGATCATGTGTATAAAGTTTCAAGCTCCTAGCTCTTACGGTTCTTGAGTTATAGATAAAGGGCAGACGGACAGACAGACAGACGGACAGACGGACAGGCCCAAACCAATATGCCCCCACAATTTCTCCGAAATTGGGGGCATAAAAAGGTCAAGGTCAACCCAAGGTCATCTGTTGAGCCAATCTTGGTAGAGCTCATGTACCTGATGCTACAAACCAAGTTTCAAGGCCATCGGCCTATTGGTTCTGAAGAAGAAAATTTTTTAAACATTTTTACCATATATGGGCATGGCGGCCACGTTGGTCATAAGACTAGGACCATTTGAACAAATGTTTGTTCCCCTGCCCCCTAAAGGCTGTACATGAAATTTGGTTACCACTGGCCCAGTGGCTTTTGAGGAGATGTGTGACATTGTCAAAATATGAGAAACCAGGGTCAAAGGTCAAAGGATGACCTTGACTGGTCAAAGGATGACCTTGACCTCTTGTACACAAAAATTTTCATTTACTCATTCAGATGACTGTATATACCAATTTTCAGGTCAAAACTGCTGACAATGACTTTTTGAACGATCCTCACAAGCTCATTTATTCAGACATCTTTTTAATTTTGATTTCTCTGTTTATGCCAGAAACATGGCCTTGCACGCTCTTATTTTTCATGTACATGCCACATATGAAATTTAAAGGTCCTAGCATAAGCGGTTCTTGAGTTTCACAGGTACCAGTAAACATTACGGACGGATGGATAGACAGACAGACAGACAGGCCCAAACCAATATGCCCCCTCAACTTCTCAAGTTGGGGGCATAAAAATAGGACTGATGACTATCAAAACTTGCCTATCAGATTCTGGAGGTTTGAAGTAATAGTTATAGCAGAAAACATCATTTAAGCCTTTACTGTTCATATACTATGTTGAAAAGTTAAAAAAAAGCATGAAATAAATACTTGTTGAACTAGTATTATGACATCTCCATATTCACATTTTCTTGTCAAAGATACTATGAAATTTTCATAATACCAAATTATTTCTTCAATATTCCATAGATCTTAATTTGCCCATCTTAATTTGATTGGGAATATGCCAGCCGGTTGTCAATAGCGAACGTTCGCTATTGACAACCAGTTGTCAATAGCGAACATTCGCTATTGACAACCGGTTGTCAATAGCCACTTCCAAATATATATAATTATCCCTTAATTCAATTATCTCTGTTACCCCTTCTCATCTGGAGCACTGCAGTTAGCAATTTAGCACAGCTTTATACTTGATTAACTATCAAAATTCATGAAAAGTTGGCAATCAATAAATCACAGTCATGCTAAGGAAGAGCAGGAACTAGGAGCCATAGTTGCAAGTCTCAACAAAACCTGCACAAGGTGAAATGATTGATGAGAAGACCAAGCTGATGATATCAAGAGATGGATGGGTGGATGTAGACTTAAGTTGCGATTTTACATCCTTTTCAACAGTATTTCAATCATATCAGGACAATGGGATGTCGATATTGAAAGGGTGCAATGGAACCCCTTTTATGGTAGGAAAGGTTGCATCAAGACATAGTGGGGCTCGAACCGGGTCCTCTTAAAGTAAATTCATTCACACTAAAACTGTTTATTAGAGTTTTTTCGCAGTGGCTGATTTACTACAGTTTAGGCTTAAATGAATTCCCCCCCCCCCCCCCCATTCGTAAAATACAATGCTGCTGGGCATTTAACAGGATTAATATGGTGTGTCGGCGCGAAATAGCCCTTTTGGTACAGATTTGCCGTAAAACCATTATCACTCACTTAATATGGTGTGTGTGTGTGTGTGCCTTATAGAAGAATGGCACTGTAATGATCAAATGAGTTTAAAGGGAAAGAAATTTCTAAGAGCATTGTGCCCTTAGTACTGCCAATATGGTAATCAACTTTTAAAAGAGATGTTTTGGAACAATCAGGGAATTTTAAAGCAGATAAGAGGGGTATAGAGGAGTGAGTGAGTGAATGTGGGTTTAACATCCCACCAACAACGAGGTCATATGGAGATGGGGCCTGGGTTTAAAGTCTCATTCAAAAGACAGGAGAAGTGGGGGTTGATCTTGCAACCCCTGGATTGGTAGTCCAGAGTGTTGTCCACCACACTACAGCTGCTCCTGGGTATTGAGGACTATTAACTTGCGTGAATTCCTGTTTCTGCGGATAAAGTACATTGTAGCTCTTTGAAATAGGGTGTACTCTTAAAGGCAGGTTCCTGTACTTTGGAATGCATCATAATCTTGATGAACTTTCATCTAAGTTGTTGGAAAGCACTTATAAAAGGGAATTAATAAGTTTCACTTAAAAGTATAAATCAAAAAAATATTAGAAAAGTTGTTTTGCAAGGGATTTCCTAACTCTGCTTCGCACACCAGTTAGCGCTATTTTTAGTTTGCGCCAAAAATAGATAACGCAGCTGATGTCATGCTGGGATAGTTTTAACCCATCCGCCCTGCCAGGACCTCTAGGAGAGTTCACGTCAAGGGAAAATTGACCTTAGGAGAATGGCATCAGAAATCGCGCACTTATAGACATAATAAACATAGTTATTTTTAGAACTGGAATTCCAACGAAAGAGAATAAACCAAAAGGGAAAACGACTATTTTCTTCAACATCTGACGAGTTTCTCAGTAGCAACAAATTCAGAATAAAATTTCCTTTTAAAAGGAAGGCTTGGCCAGCTAAGACAGTGAAATTTTCATGAGTTGTTTATTGAAGTGAACCCGATTGTTAGTGCACTTTCTGTTGCTAACTTTTATTTAGCAAAGTATTTAATTTCTAACTTATTGAATGGTGGCATTATCCATGGGTGTAAGGTAAAAACAAGTGTAAAATTTATTTGAAACACAAATTGAAAAAAATATTTAAACACACACACACACACACACACACAACAAAAAAAACAGTTTTCCAACGTTTTGGCCGGCCGTTTTAGGCATGTCTCAAGGAAAATAACTATATGGACCTATTTCAAGTCTTTTCTTCACGGCTGTTGAGTCGCATTTAGTCTGAATAAAAATTTTAGGAAAGGCTGTTTCAAACCCGTGTCTATTAGTGTTGGGAATCGGACAGGAAAATCACAATCGATTATCGGAAGAGTTAAACCGATTGATTATCGATTGTACAATCGGATATCCTGTCAGCGAAGTCAACCAATATATAATGATAGCTAATGCTCCATTAAAGTCTAAATCTGTACTTAGCCAACAAAATAAAGAGCATAATGCACAGAAAAGAGCGTTAGACATCATTACTCCTTTGGCATCAACTAATTTTTGTGCCATACATATTTTCATAGGCAGATAGAAGGCAGTGAATGTGATCATACTGGCTAGCAGCTGAATCATGTGACAGATGAGGGCAACATAACTATGCCCTATTATGCTCTCTTAGATGGCCATATCAGTACTATATATATATTTTTTTATTTCTGCTAGCACAGACTGACAATAAAGACAGATACTTTAAAAGCAGCTGCTATATGTATTCACCTTTCCAGATAGGTCCTTATCCAGTTCACATTGAGAAAACTAAGATGTGACTAAACCTGCCCCTTATAGAGGCCTTATAGATGACCAAAAATTGAAAGTACTTATCCATCTGTACTTATTTAAAATCAGTAAAGCTAAGGACTATTTGGAATCAGGGTCTATATGTTATTAAAAGCAATCTCATACTTTTAGCCTAAGGCGTCTCCCTGAAGTCGCACAACGCTTGTTTCGTTTTCATATGATCCAGAGTGGGTGGGGGTATCAATTCACAACCTTTATTTGCGTATGTTTTTTGCATAAAATGGATATGACAGATGTCATATCCAGGTTAGATTTTGTGGCTGGTCCCTCTTTTATCTTTCTGATGCAAAAATAATCCCCGAATGGGGATTTGATCTTCCCTGTATAGGTAAAAAGCTCCATGTCCGGCTCAGATTCTAATTTGGACGACATGACAGTGAAAACCAGTCGTGTTTGGATTACTTCCCTTTGAATGCCCGAAACAACCAGAAATGGACCGAAACTCACCAAATGGTCTGTGGGACGTTTTTGACCTAATTACTTTGTTTACAATCGATAGTCACAAAATTACAATCGATTGTCGCCGACGTGAGCCTGAACGATTAGTTTTCGATGTTCAGCGACTATCGGCACAACACTAGTGTCTATGGAATCTTGGCACATCTGAACTTGGCATCAAAAGAAGACAATGAATTTATATTTACTGAAGTTTATTTTTGGTTTAAGTGGCATCAGTGGCAGTGACTGGAACAAAATTTTGACACTCTGAGAAGAAAATGCATGCTGCTGTTGTTTGGGACAATAGCTCGCTTTACACCATTTGGGAACAACAAAGCACGGAACCCATTGTGTTCGTATTTCCATGAACTCCCGACAAATGAAATTTATCACTTTTCAGTATATGTGATAAGGGAAGAAAATCGTCAAAAGCGCTTGTTTCTAAATTTAAACAATAAATTTGAACTCTGCTCTTTCAGATTTTACACTGAAACACAGATCAGCCCACTCTGGCATAAGCGCGGTCTGATCAGTCTGGCCTCAGCATGAAAGATGAAGAATCTATATATGCCGAAAAAGACTGATCAGATCCAACGAATGCATCGGCTCTGGACAGTGTGCCGGCTGCTCTGACTAGTCAGATTATGCGATGCCCTAAGACCTAGTTTTCGCGACGCCGCTACATGATTTTTTGGAAAAGCTAATGCTTTGCGCTAAGCTATATATAAACACTGTTTCTTACACAAGTTTTGGTATATTTCTTAGGATGAAAAGCCAAATACTTTGCATTGCATTCACAGTTTCATTTTTTATGCCATCAGTTTTTAAAAAGCAAACGAAATGTGGCCAAGTTCAAGGCACTTGTAAAAGAAAAACGTGCTTTTTAACGGAAATATTTAAAAAAAAAAAATTACATGAACTATCAAAAATAGAATAAAGTTTCCATCGTTATTTTTTGCAGATGAGGCATATCGGATATGGATAAAAATAGACAAAATCGGACGAGGTATTCGTTTGTTATGTCTGTGAAGAAAATAATGAAGAAATGCTGCTTAAACCGGAACGAACTTTCCGATCTCTTTGGCTTTATTTGCTGCCCTAAAAAAAGTTTAGAACGAATCGTTGCAGCACACACTCACTGTGTACACACTCTCCTGGTATTTTCTGACTAAGCGTGACGTATCGTTTAATCCGAAAATAACTCGATATCACTAAACCACTTGAATACTGGCTTGCGCTCGAAAGCGCAAGCCAAAAATAAGAGAATGCAATACAGCTCAGAAAAAGACGAAATTATTTTGTGGACATAAATGACATCGCTAGCCCAGGAAACTACCTTTAAAGGAAAGAATTTGCTCCTCGACAAGCAGATTTTTTCCTTTAAGAGTTGAAGCACCCCGGCCAAGAAGGGAGGCAAAGATAATATAGAACTTTACTTCTGCTGAAAGCATACCCGTCCAGTATAAAGGATACTTCACAGGGTATAATCCATTCTGCCAATATCAAAGTACACAGGGTATAATCAATAGATTCTGCCAATTTTCGCTTCCTGCAGAGACTGTCCGTCATATTTGGCTTCCGCCGAGACTATCTGCGAACTCTTGCTTCCTGCAGGGGCTACTGTCCTTGAAAAATTGCTTCCTGCTGAGACTGTCCATGTGACTGCTTCCTACTGAGGCTCTTGGCAGGAAGCAGAATCACGCGGACAGTTTCTGAAGGAAGCCATTGATCATTTACAGAAGTCTCGGCAGGAAGCAAGAGGTCGCAGACAGTCTCGGCGGAAGCCAAATATGATGTACAGTGTCTGCAGAAAGCGAAAATTTGATTATACCCTGTGTACTTTGATATTGCCTGATTTACTGCAAAGGGGCTCTAAATAAAGCCAGCCTTTTGTAAAATGCAACACCCGAGGGTGTGTTTAATAGGAATAATAAGATATTTGTATAGGTCAGATATTGGATATTATATTTCTTTCACATAACATAGTCACATCTGTCATATTTCATTCATAAATTGATGCTGTTCCAAAAAATTCAGTAAGATTTCGAAAGAAAAACTGCATTTTGATATCTAAGTTTATATGGCTGTTATTGTTAGAGCATTTTTTTTTTGCAGTAACTGACCCTAATCTTCTTACTGCTGGCCTCTGATTACCCTTTTAATAAGGATTAGTCAAAATACATGGCATTTGAGGCTCGGCTATCCCTCTTCTGGCCTTGATTTAAAAAATGTATCCCCTTATGAGCCTCAAGGTTGTTTATTTGCCTCACATAGGTCAAGGAAGGTCAGAAGCTTTTCTTTATGACTTTTTTTCTGCACTTCACACAATCCATTGTACACTAGGCTGTGTGACCTTAATTGAATTCTGTTAAGATACTTGGCATTTGCATTTGTTTTCGGTAACAAAAAAATACTGTAAAAATAGTGCTACAGAATCCTTACGCATAATATTAGATATATTGACTTAAATTACCAACGTGCTGAAAATAGCATCAAGGCGGCCATCTTGCTTAGATAAAAGTATGACCTGGTCCTAGTGGGTCATGAGCCTCATGCCAAAGCTTAAATCTGATTGGTCAAGAAAGGATTAACTTTAATCAGTTGACCAATCAATACCGTGGTTTAGTGTTTTACATCAGCTATCTGCTAAACCAGTTAGAGGCTCCTTGGGGAAAATTGTTCCAATGATTATCCGCAACAACATTGACCTATTTATTAACTCAGTAATACCTACCATGAAAGCTTTACGGATATAGCCCAAAATTTTGAGACAGAGGTGCTAGGGCAGATAGTGCAGACCCAGATCAGACTGCACCATTTGGTGCAGTCTGATCAGGGTCTACACTTTTGCCATCTCAACAGCAGCTTGTTGGTGCATTGCCAGATCTGTTAAATATTTTATCATCATGATAATGATTAGTGGTAATTTATGGTGATATTCGAATAATTTGGTTATTTTGGGTTCTTGAAAAGTGAAATGGTAATCACAGGAATGAGGCATCTAGTGGGGAATCTATGGAGAGGAAAAATGCCAATCTTTTGTGAGTGAGTGAGTGATATGGGTTTTACGGCACATTAGCACAAAAAAGACTATTTCACGCCGCTTATGTGAGTTATGGTAAAAATTCTAAGTATCGGGACAGATAAGGCTGAGCGAACAGTGCAGATGCAGAGGAGCAGTCTGATCATGGTCTGCTCTGTTCGCCTTTTGGACACATTACTGTATTGCTAAACCAAAGTAGTACCGCATTACCACATTGTTAAACCAAACTATTTAGTTTTAGGACAGTTACTATCCCAGCAGGCACATGACAACGAAATGTAGTCGGACTGACGTCGATGCGACGTGATGACGTCACATTGACGTCAGTCCGACGTCATTTCGTCGTCGTGCCCGCTGGGTATAATTATATGAGGTGTCCCATTTTTTGTATTTTTTTTTTTTTTTACCCTATTATTCTTAAGTTCATGACAGCTGACATCATTACCAGAATGTGTGTTGTTTTGATTGACATACATTTGTTTGACCTTTTAATAAGATTCATAATTTGAATTGACACGTATTACCTTGAAAAAAAAAGAAAACAAGGGCAACACTATATGCCCCTCCCCACTTCATGGCGGGGGCATAAAAAGTACTGAAGTTCACACATGGTATTCAATCACACTGGATAGTTAGCAATCCAAAAGGCTTGTGCAGTCGAAAACGCAGATGAAAAAAATGTTTGAAACACTATTTTCAATTGCAAATTTGCAATGGAAAACACTGTTTTCAACGGTTTTTGATCTGAGTTAATAGGTTTTTGAGAACATAAAATTTATGAGTGCCACCTATCTGGCATGGTAATATCAGGGCACAATGCAACTAGAGAAATTTCATTCTTTGCTTAAATTAGTGTGATGTGACCCCAGCTGCAAGTGGTCATTGGGGGCAATTGGTCAACCTGTCGTTGACCCTAAGCTAAAGCATTTCCTACATAATGCAGAGATTTGATTTTAAAGACCTTTATAAAGCGTCATAAAGCACTCATAGTATATCAGCTTTTCAAGGTCATAAAAAGAACAAAAGAAAGCAACAAATAGCCATAGACAGTTATAGCATACATTTTACTTCGTAAGTAAGAATATATTTTATTTGTCTATATTTTATTTGTTTAGCAAAATTTTTACCTTACCTGGGCAGCTGGCCGGTGGATTCATCAGACCTTGCAAGACACGAATAAGAAAAATTGTCCTCAAAACCCCACCTAATCTGGAGCTCTGAATGAATTCAGAATTGTTATCATTACCCATTCTTACCAGGAGCTCTGGACTTATTATCACCTGACATGACCCTTTTCCATTCAGGTTTGCATCATTCCATTGATCCATCCATCAGAAATCTTTCCTACATCTGATCTGATTGATTTGAAATTTTGTAGATTTTGTTATGGTATTGTAGATTGTTTTCTTATGGTATGAAGTTTTTCAGTTTTCATTGTGGCTATTTTTCTTGCAGGCATAGAAAAGAAATTTGACAAGGAACCTCAGGATCAGAGAGTAGCTGTGGGGGGTGTGGCACGGTTCCAATGTCAGATTGAAGCAGTTCCGCCCGCTATTTATATATGGGAGAGAAACGAAACACAACTACCTCAACAAGATTCCAGGTGAGTTGTCTACCTTTGCAGTAGTCTAGTGCTCCAGATAATAAGGGGTAACATGGATAATTTACTGATTATTTTCAATATTTCTCCATAAAAACACAAGTTGTGACCCATCATTAGAACTGTCTCATGGAGACGGTTCTAATGAGGGGTCACGACATGTTTTCGTTGAGAAATAAGAAAAATTATCTTGGAATTATCCTTAAAGCCATGCTCAACCAACATAGATTTATTCAGTGCTCCAGATAAAAGTGAGTAACCAGAATAATTTTGGGATTTCCATATTTGTCAAGGAAAACATAGTTTGTGACCATTCATTAGAACCGTCTCAGTGAGACGGTTCTAATAAGGGGTCACAACATATTTTTTGCTGAGAAATATAAAAATTTGTCTCTGAATTATCCTCAGAGACCCACCTTATCTGTGCAGGGCCGGGTAGCGCAGTTGGTTTGATTCCGAGTCTGGCCACTTACTTACGTTTCTCCTTCCCGTGATTCAAGAAGGGCAGTTGCCAGTAACTGGCGAAAGTATGCACTTTGTACTGGTTAAGAGCGTATGAGGTCTAAGCCTGCTCAGGAATTGTGTGATTAGATTGACTGACCATCCTGACATGACCATAACTGTTTACCGTGGGCGTAAAGCAACAAAACAACAACAACAAAAACCACCTTATCTGGAACTTTAAGCACATGAGTTATCTCCCCTAGTTCTGAAAATGCTTCTAAGCTCGCCTGAACGAAGTTCAGGAAGAGCTATTGCACTACCCTCGGCGTCAGCGGCGGTGTCGGCATTGGGGGCGGCGGCGGCGGCGTTAGCAAAATGTTTAAGTTTTTACGTGTAAGTTTTTAAGATCTCATAGTTTCTAAACCCTTTGATCAATTTGAATTATATTTGGTATGATAATAGATATTGGTCCAAAATTTTATTGGCCGAAAATTTTAATCAACACCATCCCCACCCCCAAGACATGACCTATAGGTCAAGGTCACGAACTTAGAAATTTCATGTTAAAGTTTTACGTTAAAGTTTTTAAGATGTCATATTTTCTAAACCCTTGGATCAATTTGAATTATATTTGGTATGATGATAGATTTTGGTCTGAAATTTTATTCTACAGCATTCCGACCCCTGCACATGACCTGTAGGTCAAGGTCATGGACTTAGACATTTCATGTTATAGTTTTAATATCTCAGAATTTCTAAACACTTTAATCGAATTGAATTTAATATACTTGGTATGATGATAGGTATTGGTTGGAAATTTTGTTCAACACCCCTGCATGTGACCTATAGGTCAAGGTCACGGACTTTGTGATTGTATGTTAAAGTTTTCTGAAGGTGTCATAGTTTTTAAGCCATTTGATCTTTTTGAATTATATTTGGTTTGATGATCAGTTATGAATACTTCTAGTCAGTCTTCTTATGCAGTGTTAAGTTCTTGCATCAAGATCCAACACTTTTAAAGCTTTCAAACTAAACAAACATTCTGATGAAGTTGTTTTATATTTTCTGTTTCATCTTCAGCAAAACGGTACATTGTCATAATGATTGATCACCTGTCATGTACTGTACTAGATTAAGTGCCACCAACTTCTGAGTGAGAATCGTACTTTTAGCTAAGCACATTGTCGATTGGCTTTATAAATGAACAACAATTTGATTTACCAACTACAATGTATGCCATAATTTGCCTGCTAAGACAACACATTCACCAATGTCAGTCAGTAAATTATTTTCTGCCACTAAGCTTTTACAACATTTACAATTTGAAACGAAACATTCAGTATTTAGGCGGACAATGTGATGTGACAGCTTTGCATATCAACTTTTCAAATTATTTTGCAGACTTGTAGCATCTATTCTAATGCACTTGAAAATATAACGCGACGTCTGATTGGATAATGTCAAAAATTTGCGACAGTATATCCTGCGATATACTGTCGGAAGCCCGGCGTCGTTACGTAACATCATTTCTCATTGGCTGACATCTGGTTTTACGTCGCTGAAAGGGTGTGCTGTGAGTGCAAAGTAGCGCACTTTTAAAGATGAAAATGTGAAAAGTGCATTAGAATGGGGATAACTGTACCGAAAATTGTCAGTTTGGGAGGTAAATCGTCTGTTTTATGGTCGCAAATTGCGTTTTACGGCTCCTCTAATGTGTGGCCGTAAAACAAAATTTCCGACCATAAAACCGATGGTTTACATGCCCAAATGACAATTTTGAGTATAGTTATTCTCAAATATTATTCCCAATCATATTTCTTTATTTTCAGGTTTATCAAACTATCCTCAGGTATTTTACAAATCATCAATGTTCAGGAAGGGGACACGGGTTCATATCGTTGTCACGCTACTCAGGGATCATTACACGAGTTGCCAGACGAAGTGGACAATATCTACGGCAAGACGAGTGCGGAAGCATTTCTAGAAGTATATACTGGTAAATATCATGCACGTTCCAGAGCAGGAATTTTGCTACCATTCTGAACTCTGGGCCAGGGGAGTTTGAATTTAGGAAAAACAGCTTGCAAATCCGAAATTGGGAAAATTTGACTGGATGATAAAAACAAGATTTCTGTTTCTAAATTTGATTAAAATCATATTATCATGTTGAACTTCTTTGAGTCAAGAATAATTGCTACAAGTGTAAATGCTAACATCCGTAAGATTGCCATTTTGGGTCCGATTTTCATGAAATTTTCACCAGAATGTAGAACTACAAGAGATATTGAGAAAGATTTTCTCTATTTTGAGAAATGTTAACTCTAAATTGGGAAATTTGTCCAAAAATGTGGCCTAGGAAAATCCCTACAGAAACTATCCCATTTAGCTATTTTTCGTGAGAATTCTCTATTCTTAGTGAGAATTTCTGGTACTATAGAATTGTATGAGATTTTGCCTGAGATTTTTTCTCTCACTGAACAGATTTTTGTGAGATTTTTGGCAAAACTAGAGCAATTCTCTCAAAATCTCGCTCGAAAATGATCCTGCAGATTCCCTTGAGCCTTCTTGGGAACATCTACTTGGGGATTTGATGAGAGAGAGAGAACCCCTTTTGGTCATTATACATTAAAGTTAGTGAAAAGTAGCTTTGTATAAATTCTATCGATCTGAGCAAGTCAATTTGAGACGCAACACGAGAAAACCAACAAAGTGGTTGTGCGCCCGGCACAGACTCAGATCAGCCTGGGCATCCACCCAGTCTGATCAGAGTCTTCACTGTCCGCATGGAAGTAGCTTGGACCCTTAGCTACCCTTTAAGCGCTTCGAGAAGAGTCTGATCAGTCTGGGCGGATGCCAAGGCTGATCTGAGTCTGCGCTGGGCGAACAACCACATTGTTAGTTGTCTTGTGTTGTGGCTCAATTTTTCCATGATTTTTGCAGCATGCAGTTCCTATTTCTTAATACTTAACAAATTGGCAAATACACCTTTTCTAAGACATGGGCTTGTCCAGTTTCAAAAGTGTAAGCATCAGTCATGTATACATATACATGTACAAAAGGATGAAAAAGTGAATCCTAAAATTTCATGATATTGGGACAGATTGGTCTGAGCAAACAGTGCAGACCCAGATGAGACAGCTCCTGAGTCTGATCAGGGCTTACTCTATTTGTCATTTCATCTGTATCTTTTAAATAACTGCTGCATTGAAAAAACAAACTTTCAATTTTTAGGATGATAACGGTAATAATATTAGGTGTCCTGACTATTAGAATTTTTACGATAGATCTTATACTATTTTTAGCAACACAGAACAGGCCAGTGAAAATTCAGTCAAGTACACGGAATGTTACAGCTCGGGTTGGCTCAACAGCGATCCTCGAGTGCTTGGTGGACGGGTATTCAGGTGTAGTGCAATGGAAGAGAGAAAATAATGGTAAGAGAATGCCTGAAAGAAACAGTGCTCCAGATGAGATGGGTCACAGATAATTTGGGAATAATTTTCTATATTTCTGCAGAAAAACGTTGGCTGTGCTCTCTCATTAGAACAGTCTCGACAAGACGGTTCTAATGAGGGGTCACAACATAGGTTTTCATTGAGAGATAAGAATTATTCTCAGAACCCCACCTTACCTGGAGCTGCCGGGCCGGGTAGCGCAATCGGTAGGGCACCTGACTCGTAAGTCAGAGGTCCTGGGTTCGAATCCCGGTCTGGCCACATACTTTCGTTTCTCCTTCCGCTGATTCAAGAAGGGCAGTTGTCAGTTACTGGCGAAAGTATGTGCACTTAGTACTGGTTAACCGCTTAGGAGGTCTAAGCCTGCCCAGGAATAGTGTGGTTAGGTTAACTGACCGTCCCGACATGACCTTAGTTGTTTACCGTGGACGTTAAGCATCAAATCAACCAACCTTACCTGGAGCTCTATCAGATGCAATCTGTTCATTATAGGCCAAGTCAGCTACAGTACAGCCGTCGACATCTTACTATCAATCGCTACGCGTCGTGACGTGTAGTGGAGCGTGAAAAAGATTAAATCCCACGCTGTTCCCTCGATATTCCCGCGCTATTTCCACGCCTCGCTGCGCCACTCCACGCCCGCTCCGCGCCGCGCCGCGCAGCGTGGGAGCGGCGTGGGAATATTTAGCGCCTATCTAGACGCGGCGCGATTGCTCCGCGACGACTGGCGACCACGCCTCTAGCGATGTTTGAAATGTGTGCAGTCATACATGTAGTCAACTTTTACACAAGTTGTGTGTGTAGTTTTACCCGATGATGTAGATAAAAATATTAAAACAAAATACACCCGCCGCGAAAGTTCGATAGATCTCGCATCACGCCGAAATTTTCATCTTTTCAGCGCTAGTTTCTTGAGACTTTTGCAAGTGTTTTGGGAGTGTTTCGCGCGAAGGTTTCAAGCTTCATGCATGATATTTGCGGTAGTACTCACGCGGGATGGGATGCGAGAAACTTCGTGCTTCTGTAGAAGATCGATGTGTTACCATTCTCCAGAAAATGATAAAAGCTCTGTTTTTCATCTAACTTATTTCATTCAATTTAAATGATGCAAGCTTTATGAAGTTTTGGCAGTTTTTGCAATAAAAGTTAATAAGGCCTAGGCACCCTTAGAAAGTGAATTTCTATAATTTCAAACACAAGTTTGGGCCATCTTTTTTTCTACTTTTCTCCACTATTATAACTTCCAAAACTAAGAACTCTCTCAAAAAATCTCTGCTTTAGGACTTTGGCCCCGCCGCAGCTGTGTTACTACTAAATGGTGGTTATTTTGGCGGGAATCTGCACGTGCTTTAACGCGCGTGCGACTGTTAGTATTTGTTTTGCGGTATTTTGCGCCGTGCAGTCGGAAAAGGTGCTTTGAACTGAGTGCAAACAGCGAAGACCCAGATCAGTCTACACTGTGTAATCTGATCAGCGCCCTCTGTATCTGCATTGTTTGTTGATCCCGAGGAGTCTGTACTTATTTACATAACCGAAAACGATCGAGTTTATGAGAATGTGGGGTGCGCAGGTTAAACTGAGTCTACTTTCCCTATTTAGTGGAAATGTGCATGCGCGCTTAAGGGTGTGCGGTATTGTGTACTTTCTTTCATCCTGTCTTTCTTTTCTTTTTTCCTTTTTTTTATTTTTAAGTTTTTGTTAATGATGCATGAACGGGAGATGAGAAACCGGGGTTGCAAAAAGAAATTGTCGGAACGACATGAAAAACGTCCTGACAAAATCTGTCAAACGCAGAGCACCAACCAGCCTATGCACATGCATGGTATGTGCATTCAAAGTTTGCAGGAGCGTTAAGACAGACCACTGGCATAATTGCCACGAGTCCTTATTTGACCATGCGCAGCTCCCAATTCAATTTATGCTTCGAGTTTACGACCTTACTCGCATGTGCAGTAATATAAATCAGCCCGCGTTTCAAATGGACGTTAAAACACATCCGATCAGCGAACATACGCATCAGCCGCGACACGAGAAAACCAACAATGTGGTTGTGTACCCAGCGCAGACTCAGACCAGCCTGGGCATCCGCCTAGTCTGATCAGTCTTCGCTGCCCGCGTGGAGGTACCTGAGACCCTTGGCTACCCTTTAAGATCACTGCGAAGACTCTTATCGGACTGGGCGGGTCCCCAGGCTGATCTGAGTCTGCGCTGTGCCCACAACCACTTTGTTGGTTTTCTCGTGTCGCGGCTCAATTATCATACCATGTGCATTTACAAACATTCACAATGATTATTATGTGGTTCGCAGATGTAGAACACTGTCCCGTTTTTTTCGACGTATGGGCCTAGTGTAGATTGCGCTCATGTGCAGTCTAGTTGGAGCATTCACAGTTTGTCAAGAGAATATAAACCAAAAGGCTTACTTTGCAAAATCATTATTATTTAGGTGCGCAGACTGGTCTAAGGCTTTGCGGTTCGCAGATGTAATACGATAATACGATGCCTTTTTCAGATAATGATTAATTCCAGGTATGGGTACAACTGCGCATGCCCAGAGTAGATTGCGCTCATGCACAGTCTGGTTTTGGCATTCACACTTCGTCCATAGAATAACAACCAACCTACGCCGCAAGTTTCATTGCAGTTCCCATTTAATAACTCCTACATGTATGTGTCTGGAGCTGAGCGCTGGTCTGGTAAGAGGCATCAGTAGCGAGAAATCGCAGTAAGAAAAAAAGAAAAGACGACAAACACACCGTTCTTTTCCTGCAAATAAGAATTATACGTACCAAAGTGCCAATTACAAAATCTTGGAGAATTTATATTTAGCAAGACTAAAAAAGGGTTTGTGTATGTGCGCATGATAATCTGTATCTGGGCAGCTCTTTTTATACCGTGTACTATACCGTATCATTTTAAATTAACCAGTTACTCTATGGGTCCTAACTTGAAGAACACTTATGATGACACCTTGCCTAAGGCGCAGTGTGATCAGGATCTACGCTCTTCGCTTAGACTCTTTTACCCCAGTATTTAGAGTAATTACGTGCGAGTCAGATACTTTGTGTAGCAAAACACTTGGCGACAATAGTGTGCGTGTTCGTGCGTGTTTGTCTTAGTCCATCTCGGTGCACTTTTAAAAACCCATAAATTGGCAAAGGTCGGATCAACTAAAGGCACGCCACATTTAATAGTTGATGAAAAAAAATCATAATGATTGACGTATTCATGTATATATATATGCTGATCTGGCTTGTCCTGATTTCTACTACAGTAGGAGGCTCAGGATGTCAAAAAGGGTCCGACGATAAGTCGATTTTTGTGCTGGCCGACAATAAATACTCAAGCAGTCAGCTGCCTGCACGGACCGACCCGAATCCTCACTTTGTACATGATGTAGAATCGTTTCCATTTGTTTACTTCTGTGTGTTTATATCGTGCGCATTTACCTGTTGTGTATCTTCACTGATGATTTGAGCACGTGCAGATTTCCGCAGTCTGGAGAGTATGAAAGAGATTCCAAGTTTCTTTTCAAGGGCAAATGGAGAGGGTTCTGAAGCTGACACTGAATGTTAAATCGTAATGTGTGAACAAGAAGACTCAAGTCAGTCTGCGGGACAGTCTGCCAAGTCTGCCGGATCGAGATCGTCCGAGTGCTGAAAAAAAAAAAGCTGGTTTAATCACAACAGAGAAATTAGAGGCTACGTGACTGCGCTTGGCATAAACACATGACGTTGAATCAACGTCGATTTAAAGCTGTGTACATGCTGGCGTAGCTCTTGCTACCGGAATACGTCTGCGCAGTCTTATCGGGCAGTCTTAATAAGACAAGCATATATCAGCTGCGCAAATGGCAGTTTAGGGTGTTAGCGAAAAGCCTTGAACTTGATACCGGCAAACATCTGCGCAGTCTGGAAAGGGCCTGCGCGTGCGAAAGAGAGAGAGAAAAACAGGTTTAAATGTCTAAAGTAGAAGTTGATACCAGAAAACGGTGGTCCGGTCCGATTACGAAGATATGCAGATCGTCTGCTTAATAACCAGTTGATATTTGAACACCTTAAACTGTGTGCGCAGATGATGAAACTGACCCCGAGTTCCCACCTACATGTACACTGCTCGGGTTTACAGAGCGCATTGTGATAAGAGTCCTGCACAACTGTGTGCACAGCCTGGCCTGAAAATATGTTATAGGACTATTTAATTCGTCTATCCAAGTATAAGTTCTGAATGGTACATGTACATGTACTGCGACGGAATAGCGTCGTGAAAAATGATACCCCTGGCCAGTGTGCATACAGTTCTCGGACGTGTTTAAAAAAAAAAGCAATTAACATAAGGGGTTTTCCATATAGTATCCGATTAAAAAAAGGTAAACATACAAAAAACTGCAATATTTTGGTACCGAATAATTAACGAAAAAGACTGAATGATAGAAACATGAATCTTATTCTGACAGCTGTACACAATACACAAACCTGTTGAATTGTGTAATGGCATTGCAGTTTGTAGCTTCTGTGTAAGGTAGTTAATAGTCGTTAATCTTTTTCGCGCCTATTAACGCGGTTTCCCGCGATCCACTACCAGTCGGATAGAGGATCACTCGGCATCTACCGCTCCACGCCGCGCTGCGCCGCGCCACGCCCACTCCGCGCCACTCCTCGCCGCGCTAAACCCACGACGCGCCCTCGATTTTCCCACGCTTCTCGGCGCGAATTTGTCGTGGAGAGACGCGGCGAGGCGCGATTGATAGTAAGATGTCGACGGCTGTACTGTATTATTAAAGGTGTGTTGCAGATAAGGAGGTGTAACAGGGATAATTTAGAGATGAATTGCTTTGTTTTTCCATAGAAACATACGTTGTGACCTCTCATTAGAACTCTCTCACCGAGACGGTTCTAATGAGGGGTCACAACATATGTTTTCATTGAGAAATAAGAAAAATTATCTCTGAATTATCCCTGTTACCCATTCTTATCTGGAGCTCTGATTTTAAAGTGGCAGCATATACGTCCATCAAATTAGAAAAGTCAAGCCTTGCGTACCTTTCTTCAAATCTGCCTGTAGTCTAATTTTTCATCAGTTTGTCCATTTGTTTTTGGTCCAGTTCCTTGTTAGAGACCTATGTATACTTTTTTATTGTGAGAATTAGGGCAAATGGATACGCTTTCAATGGCAACAACTCGACATTTTCCATTTTGTCTCCCGTCTCAGTAGGGGTAAACGGCATAAAGGAAATCATATGCTGCCTTTGGAGGGGCTACAATATTGAGGAAAGCAGACAGGAAGTGACAAAAGTTGTTTCCCTTTGTTAAATTGAAAAAAATGTACCCAATGATCTTGAGAAACCATTGGACGCAGTCTTTTGGCTTTAAATACTTCACAAGCAGGCATATTTTCAGTAAACCTTTAGATGCTGTTAAAATTCAAAGTATTGGGAAAGATAGGTCTGAGCAAACGTTGCAGACCCAGATCAGATTGCTCTACGGGGGGCAGCCTGATCAGGGTTTACAATGTTTGCCATTCCATCTGCATTTTGTAGACTGCGCTGTAAATCCAAACTGTTCCATTTTTGTCTGATATGCGAAGCAGAATGGAAACATAGGCATTGCTTTTCCGGTGTTGTCGGCAGCGTAAACTTTCATCGGGTTTTTGCGTTTAGGTCAGTTTCACAAAACGCTTACAGGCGACAATCACAATGTTTTTTTAGAGGTCCCAATTTTTTATGTTTTGTGTTATTTTAAGATTTAAAAAAAATATCTTGACCAAGACATGAACTTAAATGAATTGGAATGGCGTCCGCTTTAAAAATTGTCTTAAAGCTATTTCTTTTCCTCTATCTTCAGATAAAGTGATTGAGTTAAATAATCGGATTAAACGGGTAGCTAACAACCTCAAATTTGTTGACGTAGAACTCTCCGACTCAGGAAGATACCACTGTATTGCTGGGACAGAAATTGCCACTTTAAAATTGAATGTTATAGGTAAGTATCAGGGATAAGCCAGTGCTTAAAGGCAGGAGTGGACTATAAAAGGCAAAATTAGCTACCTATTCTCAGTTTTCTAATAGCCACCAAAGGGTAAACATCTACAGCAGCTCCTGTAGATTTATCTCTAATTTGATTGGCTGTTGATTTGCTGGGGTATTTACCTGTGAAGGTATTGACAGCTCTTATTGGCTAAAACAGGACAGTGGTCTAATTTGCACAGTAGCTAAGCCACGCCCACTTACTGCCTCATACCTCATACAGGTAGCTAATCCTCTACTGGGGGGGGGGGTTCAGAAATCCTGCCTTTAAGATAAGAAGGAACAACAGGGATGATTTAGGGATTAAAAAACATATCTTGTGACCCCTCATTAGAATCGAGACGATTGCTTTTACCTTACAGGGATGCATACATTAAAGAAGGCGTGGCCTCGAAACAGTGAATTATCCAAATTTAGAGTAGGACGGGGGAGGTACTGAGTGGCCTTTTTGGTATTGAGATGTTCTGAAATTGCCTTTAATAAATTTCACCAGTATGCCATATTACTAACCCATTCCATTCGGGAAAGGGGTATCTGGGCAAACAGTTTGGATCCAGATGAGGCTCCACAAATGTGGGGCCTGATCTGAGATTCAAACCGTTTGCTGCCTAGACGCCATTTATACAAGAGGTGGTTAGACCAATATTGTCGAAATATTCTTGATTTTTGATGCAGACGACAATATCAGCAGATGACTAAAAATACCCAGAATGCAATGGGCTAAGATTGAGAGAAAATGTGAAAAAAATTGTAATAAAGAACACAGGAAAGTAAAGAGGTTTACGGTTTCTAAACAGGGTTTTCCTCTTCCAAAACAATACCAACAAGCAAATTCAATGAATTTATGTCCCCCGCCTTGGAAACTAGGTCTCCACTGTATATACACTTAGTGTTTTAGCTGGAAAAGCGTTTAAGTTAAACGTGAAAAAAGTAATAAAAAAAATAAGGTGAGGATTATATCCAAACCACATGCATATCTTCAGACCATGATCAAAACACCTGTGAAGTTTCAAAGGAATGGGCATAACACTGTAGGAGGAGTACCCACTATCAATTCACTTTGATAGTAAAAATGTATGAAAAATGGCTAAGTTAAATTTGCGAAAAAATAGTGATAAAAAATAATGTGAGGATTATATCCAAATCACATGCATATCTTCAGACCATGACCAAAATGCCTGTAAAGTTTCAAAGGAATCGGCATAAAACTGTAGGAGGAGTTGCGCACACAAGGTACCCACTATCTAGTCACTATGATAGTAAAAATGCCTAGAAAAATGACTAAGTTCAACTTGTGGAAAAAATGACAAAAAATAATCTCAGGATTACATCCAAACCACATGGGTATCTTCAGACCATGACAAAAACATCTGTAAAGTTTCGAAAGAATCAGCATAAAACTGTAGGAGGAGTTGCGCACACAAGGTACCTACTACTTTAGGGGGACGGAAAGACGGAAGGACGGAATGCCGAAAACTATGTCCCTCCGCTTTTCTTCCAAAAGGCGGGGGACAAAAATCTAGATCTGTCTCATAAGACAGATCTAGATTTTTTGGATTTTTTTTAGAAGGGGAAAACCAATCTTAGACACCAATCTACTAGCTAGAATTTTATAAGACTGATTTAGATGTTTGGGGTAATTTGGGGATGGTTAAACTGTTTTAGGGCCAAATAAATACAATAGCTTGTATCTGGAGCTTGTATCAGAGTCATATTTTTTCCCCACAGCTCCTCCGGTCATAACAAAAGGACCAAAGAGTGCAAAGGAGCCTAAAGCTAAATGGATTTATTTGGATTGTGAAGCCGACGGCAGCCCCAAACCTTCTGTGACTTGGTTAAAGGATGGAACACCGGTCCCCAAGAACAAAAATTTGGTAAGTCTGTTTTTCCAGAAACACATATCAGTGCTCCAGTTAGGAAGGGGTAGCAGATAATTGAGGGATATTTTGAATGTTTTACATGTCGAAGACATTTTCACAAAACTTGGCACAGATATAAAGCATCATCAAACGATGTTCGGAGAAAAAGAGCCATTACTGCACCTTCATTTTTAACAGAATTATAGCCCTTTGTAATTTTAGGTATTGAGAGCTTGTCTGGTATATAAGTTTAAAGACTTTGAAGATATTTTCACAAAACTTGGTACAAATATAAAGCATCATCAGATGATCTGAAGATGTGCAGGGTGAAAGAATGGTAACTCCAGTTTCCTGCTTTACAGAGTGGTTGCCTTTGTTTTTATCAGTCATGATTTTATATTTTACCCATATCTAAATGACTCTCTAACATAGACTTATTTCCAAACAATTTATTAAATATGAAGAGAGAACATATAATAATAGATAATAGAAAGCTGTTAGTGTTATTTCTGGCTTGGGACATATGACTAAAGTTATTTCTGGCTGGGGACATATGACTAAAATGCCATCAACAATCCCATACTGGCGGGGTCCTATTAGTTACCATGTTTCTAGTTACTATAGGTGCCTCAATATTATAACTTAAACAGTGAACTGAAAGAGCATTTTTGTGCCAGGTAATATTATCTATGGTGAATACCGTGTTCCAGCTTCTAGGAGGTGACAGAACCCTATTTATTCATTTTGAAATTTTTCAGAAACAAAACCAGTATGTGATATTACAAAGTGAGCCACGTGATTCTGGCTTCTATCAGTGTATCGTTGAGAATGAAGCAGGCTTCGAAATGGCATTTGCAAGGATTGAGATCATTGTTCAGGGTAGGTATCAAGTTAATGGTTGGTTCTGATCAGGAAAAATCTGCAGAAATTTTTGTTAAATTTTCTAGGTCATGGTTAATTTGAGGGGTTAGTGATTGGTCAGTCAATTTTTGAAAAAACAAAAAACAAAACTTGTGAAAAAAACAGAGCTCTAGATAAGAAAAAGTATTCGATGATAATTGAGGGATAATGTTTCTTATTTCTCATCATAAAAACATGTGACCCCTCATCTGAACCGTCTTGAGATTTCTTATGAAGAAACATGTTGTGACCCCTCATCTGAACCGTCTTATGACGGTTCAGATGAGGGGTCACACCAACAATAATTATGCCTTATCATCACCAAATACTCACTTTTATCTAGGTAGAGCTCTGAAAATAATATTAAATCTGCTTTACTCAGAACTCGCAGGAAAGATAATTCATGCACAGAATTATTAGTACCCTCCTCGTTGGGGGATTTTCTGAAAGGGAATATATGTAATTTTTAGCTCACCTGGCCCGAAGGGCCATAGTGAGCTATTGTCATACCAATGCGTCCGTCGTGCGTCGTCACGCAATGTGTCCGTCAACACCTAAAAACCAATATTCAAACATCTTCTTCTGTAAAACTACTGGTCCCATGGTTCTCAAATTTCACATGGAGCATGACCTGACTCCAGGGTCTCAGAATTGTAAAATTGGGTCAGGTTGAAAATCCAAGATGGCCGCCGTTACTAAAAATAGCAAAAACAACAAAATAAACTTCTTCTCCAGAACCACTGGGTATATTTGTCTGAATTTTGGCATGGAACATCAGTAAAACCTTGGTATTCAAAATTGTAAAAATGAAAAAAATCTGTAGCGGAGTTTTGTCACAGCGACCTACTTTCTGTTTATGAGTGTAATTTTGCTCAAATGCCAATGTCAAAAAAGGACCTATTTAAACAACTTCAAACAACTTCTTCTCTAAAACCACTGAACCCATGAATCTCAAATTTCACATGGAGCATTACCAGACTGCAGGGTTTCAAAATTGTAAAATTGGGTCAGGTCAAGAATCCAAGATGGCCGCCGTTACTAAAAATAGCAAAAACAACAAAATCAACTTCTTCTCCAGAACTGTTGGTATATTTGGTTGAAAGTTTGCATGGAACATAAGTGGGGCCTTGGTATTAAAAATTGTAAAAATAAAAAAAATCTATAGCGGAATTAGGTCATAGTGACCTACTTAGCGTTTACAAGACCGATTTTGCTCAAATGTCAATATCTCAAGAAAATGCAACCAATTGTGACCAGATTTGGTCAAAAATGGTTCTTGAATGGAATTATTTCAATTTTGTGCCAGTTGACTATCCAAGATGGCCACCATGGGGGCCGTTACTAAAAATAGCACAAAGATAAAAATGACAATTACTCAAGAACCCTTGAATGGAATTGGACCAATTTTGTGTCAGAATGTTCCTTGCATGAAGCCGTCTCGATTAATTGCAATTCGGCATTCCAAGATGGCCGCCATCTGGTGTTACTAAAAATAGCACAAACATAAAAATGACAATTACTCAAGAACCCTTGAATGGAATTGGACCAATTTTGTGTCAGAATGTTCCTTGCATTAAGCCATTTCGATTAATTGCAATTTGGCATTCCAAGATGGCTGCCATCTGGCATTACTAAAAATAGCACAAACATAAAAATGACAGTTACACAAGAACCCTTGAATGGAATGCAAATGTCAATATCTCGAGAAAATGCAACCAATTGTGACCAGATTTGGTCAAAAATGGTTCTTGAATGGAATTATTTCAATTTTGTGCCAGTTGACTATCCAAGATGGCCACCATGGGGGCCGTTACTAAAAATAGCACAAACATAAAAATGACAATTACTCAAGAACCCTTGAATGGAATTGGACCAATTATGTGTCAGAATGTTCCTTGCATGAAGTCGTTTCGATTAATTGCAATTTGGCATTCCAAGATGGCCACCATCTGCTGTTACTAAAAATAGCTCAAAACATGAAAATGACAATATCTCAGTAACCGCTGAATGGATTTTGATGAAATTTGTGTCAAAATGATTCTTGCATTGAGATGTTTCAAAAATATCTAAATGCAGACCAGTCATATTGGCCTCTGTTACTAAAAATAGAAAAATGTGAAAATTAGAAAATGTCAATGGAATTGGGCTAATTTTGTGTCAGAATGTTCCTTTCATTAAGCTTTTTCGATTTTTTCCATTTTGGCATTCCAAGATGGCCGCCATCTGCCGTTACTAAAAATAGCACAAAACATGAAAATGACTATATCTCAGTAACCGCTGAATGGATTTAGATGAAATTTTTGGCAAAATGATTCTTGCTTTGAGGTGTTTCAAAAATTAACAAATATAGATACGTCAAGTTGGCCTGTGTTACTTAAAATAGCAAAATGTGAAAATTGGAAAATTTGTGTCAAAATCGTCCTTGCATGAAGGCTTTTCGATTTTTTGCATTTTGGCAATCCAAGATGGCCGCCATCTGCCGTTACTAAAAATAGCACAAAACATGAAACTGGCAATATCTCAGTAGCCCCTGAATGGATTTTGATGAAGTTTGTGGCAAAATGATTCTTGCATTGAGATGTTTCAAAAGTAAATAAATAAAGACCAGGCAAGCTGGCCTCTGTTACTAAAAGTAGCCAAATGGGAAAAAATTAGAAAATCTCAGTGGAATTGGACCAATTTTGTATCAATGGTCCCGTTGCATAATAGCCAGGTGAGCGATATCAGGCCCATTTGGGCCTCTTGTTTCCCAGGAAAAGCAATTTCTTTCCTTGTAGCCCTTAATTTTCAAGTGGCTTCTTTGTATTTATACCGTATCAATTCTAACAAACACCCTGCTCATAGAAACTGGTTGCGTCTTTTCTGGAATTTATGTTATGCAGTAGAAATTCAATGACTCGAACCCTGAAGGCTCATTTACTATGCCTGGCTAGAACTTGGGTCCCTAGAGTTCAGTTTATGTAGAAACTAAACCTGGATGGCTAGAACTACCTTTGGCTGGAACAAATATTCATGGTCTCAAGCCTGTTGGAGCCATTGAAGTTTAACTGTATTTAATGAGCATGAATTGCCATTTGCTTCTCTGGATAAGATAGCTCTTTAAAATGGGGTCTACTCTTCCAGGGAAGAATTTGCTCCTAGAGGAGCAAATTTTTTCCTTTAAGAGTTGACCCCAACTAGAAGGGAGGCAAATATAATAAGAGTCCTTTGAAAGTATACCCATCACCTGTATATTGCTTATCATAGATACTTTGGCAGTGGCCGATTTTTCTACACTTTAGACTCTAAATAACGACCCTCTTTCGCAAAATGCAACATCCCGCGGGGTGTTTAATAGAATTCATACTGTAATCAAAGCTCTAGATAAGAGTGAGTATTTTCTGATAAGTAGAGATAATTTTTCTTATTTCTCATTGAAACCATATTTTGTGACCCCTCATCTGAACCCATCTCGACGAGACGTTTCAGATGAGGGGTCACAAAATATGTTTTTACGCAGATTTAACAAAAATTATCTTTGATTGTCATCAAACACACACTGTTATCTAGAGCTCTGTGTAATTTCTTTTCTTTATTAACAGAGGATGTGCCTGATGCTCCTGAGAATGTGCGTGTTGTCAGCGTGACCAAGTCAGAAATTAAAATAAAATGGGACAATGCCAAAGCGAAACCATGCTGTCCCGTCATTGCTTACTCTGTAAATTACGGCAGAGAAGGTGGTTAGTATATATAATATCGTACTTTCCCTTATAAGAAATAAGTGTACCTGCATTTTCTCATGATAAATCTTTCTAAACAATTCCAAAAATCTAGATCCATCTTAGAAGACGGATCTAGATCTTTTGGTATTGTTTAGAAAGGGTATTTCTCAGGCAGCTGGTTTTTGTTTGGTGGTTAGTATATGACGTCGTACTATCTCAAATAAGTAAACAAGTGCACTAGCATTTTCTCACGCTACTTCTTTCTAAACAATCCAAAAATCAAGATCCTTCTTAGAAGACGGATCTTGATCTATTGGGATTGTTAAGAAACCTTAACAGGCTGCTCACCTGAACAAAGTTCAGGAAGAGCTATTGTACTACCCCGGTGTCGGCGTTGGTGGCCGCGTTAGCAAAATGTTAAAGTTTTACGTTAAAGTTTTTTAGGTGAAGGGCAAGGTGCTGTCAGGCGAGCTATCCTGTCCTGGTGACAGGTCTTGTTGTTCCAAACAGTTTTCCACCTCATTTTCTTATACAAAGTAAAAATAGAATTTTAAAATAGTTATTTGTCATCTATTTCACGTTTGGTGAACGCTAAAAAGGATAAAATGACGCATTATGCTGTGATGTCTAGACCTGAATTTATTATGCTTTATATCACAAACAGTTCCTCCAATAAAACTCACACAAAAAAGGAGACTTTGTTGGCTTAGTGGCTCCGTTCTTCTAGGAATCAATTGGGTCCGAATGCTATTGATTATTTGCATATGATACATTTCCTTGTAGTTTATTCAGTGTTTGTTTGCTTATATTCCAAGAGTACGATATCATTCACCTTTCCGAGTCACACCCAGAATGTCACTCAAAAGTCACCTGATAGTGTATAACTGGCGAATGCAATAATAACTTAGCATGTGACATAGTCCCACAAACAAAATCACATGTGTTCAGTTTCCCAGAATAAGTCTGTGATTTTACATTACATTGATTGATTTAACATGATCATGATGTACTTTGTTCCACTGTGTACGGTAAAACACTTATATTTGGCGGTTAATAAATTTTGGCGATATTTGCGGTTAATGCAAAAAGCTCTAAAATATAAAGCCGCCAGTGATTGACTTTCAGTTCTTACATATGCACAGCTTGTCAGCTTTCAGATAAGGAGAACCTGATGCGTATTCAGGATATTTTCTGTACTGTTCCATGAAATTATACATTGTGGCATCCAATCAGACTCGCCTCAATGAGGCGATTCTAATAGATGCCACAATGCATAGTTTACTAGAAAAGAAAGAAAATTGTTACAAATTTGCATCATATTTGCTTTATCTGGAGCCATGATATATCATGAACGCCAAAATTGAAAGACGGCAATATGTCAATTTTGTTAGACCTCAAAATTTTGATTACCCAGATATTTAGTGTTTTACAGTATTTCAGTAGATTTAAATTCATCCTGTCTCTTTGTCTTTCAGAAATGATTGATGCTGTTACCAAGGATACAGAGTATGAGCTGAAAGAACTTGAACCATTTGTAAACTACTCTATATACGTCTCCGTGTTCTCCAGTGCGGGGGCTGGCCAAACATCAGAAACTATCGTCGTTCAAACTCAGGAGGATGGTATGTTTCTTGTTACAATATAAGCTTGGGGATTTCTCTTTTCAAAACTTTTCCAGAAATCTGGATCCATCTGATAAGTCAGATCTAGATTTTTGTGACTGGTTGAAAAGGGGAAAACATTTTTCAATTGTGGAATTTTATGAGACTGGCATAGATTTTTGGGATCAGTCAAGAGATGGAAAATACTTTTTACAGCCTTTCAATTAAGGCAGAGCTCTAGATTATATAAGAGGGGTATGTGATGATAATTGAGGGATAATTTTTCTCATTTTTCATTGAAATCATATGTTGTGACCCCTCATCTGAACCGTCTCGTCGAGACGGTTCAGATGAGGGGTCACAACATATGTTTTTATGCAGAAATAACAAAAATTATCCTTAATTATCACCAAATACTCAGTCTTATCTAGAGCTCTGATTAAGGTATACCCTGATCAAACTAGGAATGTTGGGGGGACTAGCAGAAGCGAGACAAGTACTTTCCTGTGTAGGCTGGGACGTAAAACTTTGTCAAGTTTTCTGTTTTCGCTCTTGCGTATGAAAATGCATAGCTGAGACATTTCACAGCTTGTTGTCATTCTGCGTGTTTGTTGATAGCCAGTTACAAAGTGCTCTAGATAAAAGGGGGTAATAGGGATAGTTTAGGGATCCTTTTCCATTTGTCTCCATCAAAAGTCAAAACATATGTTGTGACCTCTCCTTAGAACCATCTCACTGAGACAACCAACCAAACAACCAACCAAGCTCTGAAACTTAAGGTTGTCATGGCAATGAAACACGAAAGGTATGTTAACTCTAAATACAAAAAGATTTGGAATAAAAAACAAACAGCAGAGCTAGCATAGAAAATGTTGATGCTGTTCAAATGAATCTAGAGATTCGAGGATTGGTCCCACTGCATATTGCCACAGGGCCTTATGGGGTGGTGGTTGGGCAATGGTGCTGGTTATAACTGCCATTGCTGGGGCGTCCTACTTATTTGGATGAAAGTAGAGCAAGGACCTACTGTGTTTGCACTAGGTGCGAATGGCGGTTGTTCGGACATTTTTAGCCCGCCTGAACAAAGTTCAGGAAGAGCTATTGCACTCCCCCGGCGTCGGCGTTGGCGTTGACAGCGGCGTTAGCAAAATGTTAGAGTTTTATGTTAAAGTTTTTTATGTGGTGGACAAGGCGCTGTAAGGCGAGCTATCCTGTCCCTGTGACAGGTCTTGTTTCTCTTATCCGTCATTTCTCTTTTCTTTCTCCCTCTCTTTGGGAGACTGTCTGATATGGACTGAAATACTGTCTCAAAGGGCTTTTAAACCCAAAACAACCAACATCAACCTCAGTTCCCTAGATAAGTGAAAGCTACAAACTCAGAATTTTTCCTGTCTGTATTGCAGTGCCGAGCAAGCCAGTGATTATAACCCTAGAACCGAGAGATACGAGTATTCTAGTCAAGTGGGCAGAACTTCCTGCCAGAGACAGGAACGGCATCATAACAGATTACCGTGTGTATTACAAACAAGCCAACTCGAATCAGCTAGAGAGTGAGGCCACTATTCCCGGTTCAGCTAGATCATTTGTTATCAGAGGTAAGTTTAAAGTTCTCTAGATAAGCAGGGATAACAGGGACAATTTGGGGATAATTTTTCATATTTCTTTATAAAAACATACATTGCAACCCCTCATTAGAACCGTCTCACTGAGACGGTTCTAATGAAGGGTCACAACCTATGTTTTCATTGAGAAATTAAAAAAAGTTATCTCCAAATTAACCTATAAATGCCACTAGATCATTTATCAGAGATTTGCACAGTGTAGCAGATACGAAGGGATAACAGGGATAATTTCGGGATAATTTGCCATATTTCTCCGTAAAAATATATGTTGTTACCCCTCGTTTGAACCGTCTTGCAGAGACGGTTCTTATAAAGGGTCACAACCTGTGTTTTCGTTGAGAAATAAAAATAATTATCTCTGAATTATCCTCAAAACCCAACTTTACCTGGAGCTCCAAAAGTACAATACAACGCAGCATAATACTCAGTTATGTGTTTTAGGTGTATAAAATACAATTATTGGGTTTTGTTGAGGTTAACATGAAGTTTTATTGCACAGTTTACTTTATATTGACTGGCGCAAAGTGGAGGTCAGTGTGAATTGTTTACTGTTCAGTAACACTTCATATTCACGGAAACATTAACTCTTCAACTGTTTTGAAGTTCAGTTCAACTGCCTGCCACTTTAATTTGCAAAGATGAATCAGGCTTCCATTTCATTTGGAGGATCCTCATAAAAGAAAGAATTTGCTCCTTATAGGAGCAAATTCTTTCCTTTAAGAGTAGACCCCCTTTAAGAGTAGACCCCATTTTGGAAAGGCTTCTTCCTTCAGGACACTTGGAAAGCAAACAGGAAGTCACATTAGTTGTTTCCCTTTGAAAAATTGGCATGAAAACGTGCACATATATCCATTCCCGTAAGATTTTACATTTCTTGATTATATTTTTCAGATCTGGACCCCGACACAGAATATGCCGTGAGAATGAAAGCTGGAACAAAAGTTGGTTTCAAGAATTTCCTCGACACTGATTGGCCCTGGGTTACTGTTCGTACACAGAGTACAACAGGTATTGACTAGGTTATAGTACTGTTAAAAATTCTGAAAACTGAAACCTAAATAAAGGATCTTACAGGAGTGGTCATTTCATATGAAACTTTGGAGAGTTTCATAAATTTTATATGAAACGACCACGAGTGGAAGATTCTATTTATAATATGACCCTATAAAATGGGATTTTATTGCCTTCAAAATAACCAGTCCACTATTTCAAGAAGAAAACGCATTGTTGACACAGTATTTGTCAGTGGCATTACATGTATGTGCCAAAATGTTATTACATGTGTGGTCATAGGACTGAAGAAACATCTATCATATGATTAAATAATTACTGTAGGGATACTAAAAATGGAACACTTGGGTTTTACAATGCAGCAATACATCTAAAAGATGCTGTTAGAATGTGTCATCAAATTGACAGACCTGAAGCAGCCTGTCAGTCAAAATATGCATTGACCAGTCAACCAACGTAAAAGCCTTGGACAAACAAATACATGTTGTTTTTGTGACAACAATCTCTCTGGAATGATACTCAATTTCTTTGGAATGATACTCAGACAAACTTGAAAGGCTGAGTGATAAGAGCATTCAGGCAAGGTCAGTTACCCAGTAGAGGTAGTTTTAATGAGGGGTCACAACAAAAGGTTTCATGATGAATAAAGAAGCATTATCGTAGAATTAGTCAGTATCCCTTTGTTCGCAGTCTTCTGGGCCCAGTTGTTCGAAACTAACAATGTTAGTTAAGAAGCCGTTGAATTTTCAAATGTACTGTACGTAAAATCACTGCCATTCTTTGCTGAAAAAACAAGAGGAGCTTCTGCACTCTCACAATTTTTCAGCAGAAAATGTTACTGCAGTTAATTGTGTGAGTGCTGTAAGACTTAATGAATCCTCGGCCAATTACTTAGTTCAGTTAACCATATTTTGAAGAACTGGGCCCTGATAAGGAATAAATATAAAAATGGAGGAATACCCATACATCTTACATGGTTGTGTTACAGCAGTCTTGCCCCCAGAGATCCAAGTAGTACCTGTTAATGCCACTGCGGTGAATGTCACATGGGCTAATGAGGGTGATACCAAGGTCAAGGGTTATACGATACACTTGCGGAACCTGTCTGCTGATGGAAGTACCACGGTGATAGAGCTACCTCCAGAAACTCGGCATTATGTTCTGAGTCATTTAGGTAAGTTTAACCCATTTCATTCGGGATACCCCTTTAGTGGAATCTTGGCAGACGGGCAAACAGTTTGGATCCAGATCAGGCCACACAAACGTGATCTGAGATCCACACTGTTTACTGCCTAGACATCATTTCCACAAGAGTTAGTTAGACCAGTATTGTGAAAATTTTCTTGATTTTTGATGCAGACAACAATGGATAAGTGACTTGATATAATTTGTGAGATATTTATTTTTGGGGGGACTATTTGCTACTTTCTTAATGATATTTCTGCAGCATACTAATTTACGCACTTTATATAAAAAAAGAATAATAATTATTATAAGCTGTTTAACTTCAGAAAAAGTGGTCACTGATATACTTAAGTAAAGGCTACACTTGCTAATTACATTCTACCTTTTGACAGTCACTGATTCTATGTATGAAGTCACACTGGTTCGTGAAGACGTGGACGGTAAAAGCTTCCCGGCAGCAGCGGAGTTCCAAGCCTCGGAGGCACCACAGCCACCCGCCCCTTTGAACCTCCACATGACGATGAGTACAGTGGACAGTATTAGCGTTGAGTGGTATCAGCCTCATTCTGAAATGGAGATCCTGCAGTACACGATAAAATATTACGAGTTGTTGAGTAACGATATACACGGGAACTCGAAAATACAAACAAGGTAAGTTGCTATTTTCTCAGCAAATATGAGAAAACCAACAAAGTGGCATATGCGCCATGCGAAAACTCAGATCAGCCTGGGCATCAGCCTAGTCTTATCAGAGTCTTTGCTGTGCACTTACAGGGTCTAAGCTACCTCCATGCCGACAGGGTAGACTCAAGACTTGGCGGATGCCCAGGCTGATCCGAGTCTTTGCTGGTCACACATGCCACTTTGTTGGTTTGTCATGTCATTGCTCTTATGTGAAAAAGAATTAAATGAAGAATTTGAATTGAGATATAAAATGCAATGAAAATTATAAACAAAACAAATAAAAAAAGAAAAGAAAAACTGTGTAAGTCAAAATAAGCAGGAAATCAAAGAAGAAAAAAAGCAGCTGAGGACCTGGCCTATGGATTGAGTGCATCAATTTATTGTGACAGTGTTTGCCTTGATATTGCTATTGTGATTGTGTTTTCGACTGTGGATAACTATTGTCGACAGTGCTTTCAACTAGCGATAGTTTTAATATTTTTTGTTCAAGTAGATTGTGAACTGCATGTTGAAACCTGTCTTCTAAACAAATATCATTTAGAAACATGAGGGGTGTCTCCTATACTTAAAAACTTGTCAGCTGTGTACACTGTTTACACTGTTTTCTCAAAAACGTACACGCCATACGTCCAATTCTTTGACTCGTATGTATATGTTGTCAAGAAATTTCTAAAGTTTTCTGGTTTAGTTTGCATTGTAACAGATGCAGACAGGCGAGACACTGCATTCTGTGGAATTGTTGTCTTTTTTGTGCTTAAAGAGTTAATGTCCTCTCTTCAGTGAGACTAACGGTGCCCTGCTCGAAGGCCTGAAGCCCTACACGAGGTACAGGATATTTGTCCGGGCCCATACAGAACATGTAGTCAGCCAATACAGCAGACCCATCACAGAATCAACCAAAGAGGGAGGTAGGTACTAGCTGTCTACTTAAATATTAAGGCATTTGGGACACCTAAAAACCATCAATTTTCCATTTGGGACAAATTAGGTTTAGACTGATTTACATACAGTAGAACTTCATTGGCTCAAACAGGCTTGGGACCATGAAAATTAGTTCCAGCCAAGGATAGTTCTAGCCATCCAGGGTTTGTTTCTATATAAAGTGACCTCTGGGGACCAAAGAAAGGGTTCTAGCGAGGCAGGGTTAACGAGTCATCAGGGTTTGAGCCATTGAGGTTCTACTGTATTCGGGGGCCTTTTTGGAGAGGGGGAGGGGGCAAGGGAGGATGGGGGTTGGGTGGGGATGACCCATCTTACAGTAGAATCAATAAGATTTGGTGCTTCCTGAACACAGGTTTAACAGTGCTTTATTTCTTTGGTTATCAGACTGGGGGTTTTCCAGTCCAAAACAGTCCCAAATACCTAGATCCATCTTATCTTCCAAAACAGTCCCAAATACCTAGATCCATCTTATCTTCCAAAACAGTCCCAAATACCTAGATCCATCTTATCTTCCAAAACAGTCCCAAATACCTAGATCCATCTTATCTTCCAAAACAGTCCCAAATACCTAGATCCATCTTATCTTCCAAAACAGTCCCAAATACCTAGATCCATCTTATCTTCAAAAACAGTCCCAAATACCTAGATCCATCTTATCTTCAAAAACAGTCCCAAATACCTAGATCCATCTTATAAGATGGATCTAGGTATATGGTATTGTTTAGAAGGGAAACAACCCATCTCAAAGCTGAATTTAATACGACTGATTTTTGACATCAGATATTTTGAGTCATTCTAAAGATGGAAAAACACTGTTTTGTAGCAGAATAGATACAGTATATTATTAATTAACTAGTAGGAACACAATTTGCAGTTCTGAAAACCACACCTACTCTTTTATAACAGATCATATACATCCCTCCATTAACTGTAAGGTAAAAATTACGAACTTAAGTGAGACATTGAACACGTGCAGTTTTGTTTGTGAGAGTATGTCACATGCTAAATTGTTGTTACATTGGCCAGTTTACACTGTCAGGTGACTTTTTAGTGACATTTTGGGTGTGGCTCGGAACTGTGCATACTAGTATGGCACAAGCAGTCTACATTATACCAGTCATAAACAGGGCTTATTTTGACAGATTTGGCCGGTGCAGGCCAACTCGCCCAGTACAAGCCAAACTCGGCCAATACAAGCCAAACTCTGCCGATACAAGCCAAACTCAGCCGATACAAGCCAAACTCGGCCAGTACAAGCCAAACACTGCCAATACCATTGACATCAAACTTGGCCAATATCAATTACATTAATTGTCATTAGTCAAGAAATTTTGTATTGGCACAGTTACAGGTCCTTAGACTGCTGTATTGGCCCAAGGGGGGAAGTCCTTGGGCCATCATAGCAGACCTGGGACCTGTAACTTGGCCAATATGAAATTTCTTGATTTGTAAGGTTATATTATTCTTTTCAGTGCCATCGGAACCCTTGAACATACAGATCACGCCCAAGGATTCTGACAGTGTCTGCATTGAGTGGACTCCACCGGCCGTTCCTAATGGGAAAATCACGTCCTACACAATACTGTACACAGATAAACTGGACACACGCGACGATGGCTGGGCACGAGTTACCAAAAACGGTAAGCTTTGTTGTAAAAGGGGGAATTTTTTGTTGATTTTTTTTTTTTCATAAAATAGAGGAAAATGTTACGAAATATTGGGGATGGGATTCTAATTATGGTTGTCATCAGAGCTCTAGATAAGAGGGAGTATTTGATGATAATTAAGGATAATTTTTTTTATTTCTCAATGAAACCATATGTTGTGACCCCTCATCTGAACCGTCTCGTCGAGACGGTTCAGATGAGGGGTCACAACATATGTTTTTATGCAGGATTAACAAAAATTATCCCTAATTATCACCAAATACTCACTCTTATCTAGAGCTCTGGTTGTCATCATTGGTAAAGATGTCAAATATCTATAAAGATTGTCCTTGGAAACAAAAGATAACACACAGAAGAACAAAAATCATACACCTGATTTTATTGAGACCCTTTTTATACTGGCAGAGTCGTTTGCAAGGCAGCGTAAGTCAGCCTCTTAACACCAACTTAATCCATTGCATTCTGGGTATTTTTGTCGTCTGCTGAAATTGTCGTCTGCATAAAAAATCTAGAATATTTGACAATACTGGTCTAACCAACTCTTGTAGAAATGATGTCTAGGCAGCAAACAGACTGTTTGCCCAGATACCCCTAAAGGGGTATCCTGAATGGAGTGGGTTAAACGGTACTCAATTTTCGAAGTTACTGACTAATTGATAGGCTAATTGTTCTGCATCCTTAGGACACATTATTGCTTTGTAAATCCATACCATTTCCAGAGCCCCAGATAAGAGGTAGTATTGAGAATAATTCAAAGATTATGTTTCTCATTTCTCAACTAAAACATACACTGTATGTTATGACCACTCATTAGAACCGTCTCGGTGAGACAATTCTGATTAGGGATCGCAACCTATCGTTTTATTGAAAATATAATGTGAAAATTATCCCTAAATTATTAAACATTTGCCCTTCTTATCTGGAGCACTGCATTTCGTTATAGTGCAATTACAATAATTAATGTTTTTGGTGTCCCAATTTCTAGAATTTTTACAATAGATTTTTCTATTTCACAGGTTCAGTGACCTCAGCAGTTCTACCGATCTCGGACCTGGCTAGTAAAACCTACTTCTTCAAGGTGCAGGCTAGTACACAGTCAGGGCCAGGAAATCCTACGGACCCTATTCGCATTGTCCAAGGTGAACCACCATATATGATTAAAACAGGTATTTTTAGCCATTGTAAATGGAAATTTTCCTGAAAGGCTTCTTATCAGGAATTAAAATAAATTGAAAAAAAAAAAATTCTCAAATTAAGGTCTTAAACAGTTTTATCAAGAGCAGAGAATTTAATCGACAGAAGAAACATAGGCCATACTTCAAAGTTTCAGCTGTTCAAGCCTCATCAGTAACCCTGACAATATCTAGCGATGAAAGCCAGAGAAAAGCATACTGTTAATTTTAATAAGGCAGTCGGTTGAACAATAAGTGTCAAAGGAATACCTAATGATTAAAAAGCGATGATCTAGAAAAAGTCTTAATCAATCAAGAGTTATGATTTCATGATTCTGTATTTTGGGATTGTGAAAGACCAGTAGAGATTTTCTCTCAGCTGCGACTAGCAGATGCACTTTTTCAGCATGGGAGACAATTGTATACAACTTAGAGAGCTAAACCAGACAACTCGACAAAGTTTCAGAGCTCTAGATAAGAGGAGTATTTGGTGATAATAAGGGATAATTTTTGTTAATTCTGCATAAAAACATATGTTGTGACCCCTCATCTGAACCGTCGCGATGAGACGGTTCAGATGAGGGGTCACAACATATGGTTTCTATGAGAAATAAAAAAAATTATCCCTCGATTATCATCATATACTCCTCTTATCTAGAGCTCTGAAACTTTTGTCGAGTTGTCTGGTTTAGCTCTGTAAGTTGAATAAGTGTCTCTTTATTACAACTCACAGGCCCGAAAGAAGCCTTGTTTATACAAGTTTTATTTGTGAAAAATGTTGCATTTGTGAATGTTAAGTATCCTAAAAATATACCTTTCGTAAAATTAAAATTGTCAGAAACATTTTCAAACTGATAGTATCTGCTGTGCTTCTGCAGTTCCACTGTAATTGTTATTAGGGGATAACTGTACTAAATAAAAAATTGTCTTTTGGGATGTAAGTTGTCGATTTATGGTCTCAAATTTTGTTTTACAGCAATATGTCATTGGAGCTGTTAAATGCAATCTGGGACCAATACAGTTATTCCCTTGCTTATGCTTATTTACAGCTTTGAGGGGGGAGTGGGGGGTGCTAATGCTTATTTACAGCTTTGAGGTGGGGGGGGAATCTTTTCAAATGTTACCGGGGTTCCATTGCACACAGCCTTTCATTATCAGCCTCTCATTGCCCTGATATAATGATGTTGTAATGAGAAGTCACAAGATGTTTTTGTTGAGAAGAAAAAAAAAGATCTCGGAATTATCCCCTCTATAGCTCAGTTTCTATTTGTTCCATTGTAGACGAAACTGAGGAAACAGGCGAGGGCCCTACTGAAGATCAGACCCTGGGTATTCTGATTGGTATCAGTATTGGCGTGTTCTGTATCATTGTGTGTATTATCATCATTCTGCTGAGAAACAAGTAAGTGTGCAGGTTATCCTGCTGTGTTATTATCATTCTGCTGAGAAACAAGTAAGTCTGCAGGTTATCCTGATGTGGTATCAACAAGTAAGTCTGTAGGTTATCCTCACGTGTTGTTATCATTCTGCTGAGAAACAAGTAAGTCTGCAGGTTATCCTGATGTGGTATCAACAAGTAAGTCTGTAGGTTATCCTCACGTGTTGTTATCATTCTGCTGAGAAACAAGTAAGTCTGCAGGTTATCCTGATGTGGTATCAACAAGTAAGTCTGTAGGTTATCCTCACGTGTTGTTATCATTCTGCTGAGAAACAAGTAAGTCTGCAGGTTATCCTAATGTGGTATCAACAAGTAAGTCTGTAGGTTATCCTACTGTGTTGTTATCATTCTGCTGAGAAACAAGTAAGTCTGCAGGTTATAGTACTGTACTGTCCCAAACTTGATTCTCGCTGGAGGTCAAAATCTTTTCAGTGGTAAACAGGGTTCCATTGCCACAGGGTATAATGGATTCCGCTAATTTTCGCCTCCTCGAAAAATGGCTTCCTGCCAAGACTGTCCGCGTGACTCTTCTTACTGCCGAGAGCCTCGGCAGGAAGCAGAGTCACGCGGACAGTCTTTGCAGGAAGTCATTTATCATGTACAGAAGTCTTGGCAGGAAGCAGGAGTTTGCGGACAGTCTCGGCAGAAGCCAAATATGATGTATAGTCTCTGCAGGAAGCGAAAATTAGCGGAATGGATTATACTCTGTGATTGCACAGAGCCATTTATTGTCACCCTTCCATCGTCAAGATATGATTGAAATACTATTGAAAAGGACGTAAAGTAACAAGCCACCCATTCATCTGTCTATCCTACTGTATTTTTTCTTTTAAATGCCCTGGGGTAGTTGCATTTTACAAAAGAGGGGAACCTTTTAAAGCTGAAAACAGCCACTTGTCAAAATGATTTCAATAAACAGCATTAAGTGATTATGATGATGTAAGAATAAAAGTGTCACCGAAAGCAGCGAAAAGTGAAAATGAATGTATCTCAAGAACCACTGAATGGAGTAGGAATTGATTGCTGGTCATTCACCTTGAAAATCTGATACTTCATGTACAGACTCTTAAAGGGCCAAAAATGGAAATTGCTGAATTAGCAAATAGTGTAGATCCAGATAAAGCGGCTCATTATGAGCCGCTTCGTCTGGATCTATTCTAATTGCCTTCTAGCCTTTAGATTCTCAGTATTACATATCTACAATGAAACATTTTTCGAAATTTTGCAGACATAGATTTTGTTGTCTGATTTTTTGGCGCTGTACCAGTAAATTTATACATAACACATTGATTTTCTTTCTAGGTATTTCACAGCCAGTCAGAACCAGACACCCCAAACACAGCCTGCTCGTTTCCATGGCAACGGCCATATCCCTGGCAACGGCCATGCTGTACCAGCAAGAGAAACATCACACATCGTTGGCCAGTATGAGCTGGAAACCTACACCCCAATGTTAGACCATCTCCCTGAAAATGAACATTCGGATTCAAAGGTACTGTATTTGGTCAGAAGACTCCGCCCGTCTTCCCCACCCCTGCTCACACCTTAAGTAAATAAGCTATACTTATTTTGCTATAAGATGGGGGTTTCCCCTAAAAAAACCCCCAAAAAATCTAAATCTAGGGAGTTGTTTTGGAAAGGACTCCCCCAACCCACCCACTACCACCACCCACCACCACCACCCATCACCACCACACACATAACTGAATTCAAATGATAAATGCGAAGTTACTGTTATGGTGGAGTTTTGATGATAGGTTTGAGATAATTATACTGCGAGAAGAGGTTATAGCCCATCTCTACTTTTAGACAATTGAAGAACTAATTGTCACTGCCTTGCTTCCCACATAAGAAGCCACAGTCGGTTTGCGAAAGGCCAGGTGGTTTCCCCCCAGGAAGCTCGGATTCAAACAACCTCAGTAGCAATACTTTATGATACCATTGGTTACAATACCATTCAATAAAACACTTTATTCCTTCTATTAAATGCCTCGAGGGGATTGCAGTTCACAAGTCCTATAAATGTAAGTTTTGAAATAAAATTTGGTGCTCTGAAGCGAATTTTGGTGAAATTGTGCTCCCTTACAAAAATTTGACCAAAGAGAAAAAAAACAAAAACAGTATTTTAACAAGAGTTTTTGGTTTTTGCATTTTAGGGAGGAGGGGGTGGAAATGTGATTCTCACCCCAAACGGAGCTAAGCTCAATGGCTTCGTACCGCTGAAGAAAAATGGCATGCGGAATGGGGAATTACCCAATGGTCACATGACTCAGGCTTTACCCAGTCAGTACAAAAATACAGTCATGGATTCAGAGGTATGTTGGGGAAAAAGTCTTGTTCTTTTTAGCTCGCCTGAACGAAGTTCAGGAAGAGCTAATGTACTACCCCCGTCGTTAGCGTTAAGGTTAGCGTTAGCGGCGGCGGTGGCATTAGCAAAATGTTAAATTTTTACATTAAAATTTTTTATGTGATGGGCAAGGCACTGTCTGGGGAGCTATTCTGTCCCTGTGACAGGTCTTGTTATTATATATTTTTGTGTGTGTGTGTACTTGTATTTTCATTTCTTTTCCGATTAAACACCATTTCAGATATTCCATGCAGCTGAAGGATGTCAGTCAGGGTGCTTATCATGAAATATCAGGAGCTAAGCCATTTACTGCATATGAGCTGCGACATGACGAAACCAAGAAAGTGGCATGTGCGCCCTGGGAAGACTCGGATCAGTCTGGGTATCCACCCATTCTGATCAGAGTCTTTGCTCTGTGCTTAAAGGGTAGCATATTCATCCTTTTCAGGGTTGGTTGTTGGCGGGCAATAGTGCTAGATAACTTTCAGTACTGGGGCGTCATACTATTTTGAATTATAGTAAGGCAAGGGTCTACTGTGCTTGCAGTAGGTGGGATTGGGTGGGGGGGTCGGACATTTTATCTATCCTCTATCATATCTCTCTTCTTTCTCCCTGTCAGCCGGGCCGCGTAGCACAATTGGTAGGGCATTTGACTCATAAGTCAAGAGGTCCTGGGTTCGAAACCCGGTCTGGCTGCATACTTTTGTTTCTCCTTCTGCTGATTCAAGAAGGGCAGTTGTCTGTTACTGGCAAAAGTATGTGCACTTAGTACTTGTTAACCGCTTAGGAGGTCAAAGCCTGCCCAGAAATAGTGTGGTTAGGTTAACTGACTGTCCCGACATGACCATAGTTGTTTACTGTGGACGTAAAGCAACAAATTAATCTTTCTCCCTGTCTCCTGAAGACGGCTCAGTATAGACTAAAATACTGTCTGAAAGAGCCGTTTTAAACAAAACAACCAACCAACTGTTTACATTCCATCCCAGTTGACCTGTCTCCGACCTAGCTAAATACACTAAAGGTCAACATTACTAGGCCTTCTGTGGTTTAACAGACAAGCTGTTTAAGTATTAATTAAACTTGTTTGGAAAAAGACTTAGATGGTGGCAAAGCCTAGCATCTGACATCAGTACTCCAGAAAAGAAGAGATAAAAGGAATAATTTATGTATAATTTTCAATATTTTTGCACAAAATTGATAAATTCAATAGTACATAAAATCTAATCCAAGATCCTCTGTCTTAATTTCAGGAAACGCGTGGTTTGATAGCTGCCATGATGGGAGGTGGGCAGAAGGATTCGACATGTTTGAGTGGCCAGGTAACGGAAGACAGCTTTACAAGAGGTCGTTATGAGGATCTGGGTTCCCTTGACGACATTGACCGCAGTGAGGAGGACATTTCGAACACTGTCAGAAAAATTTCTCAGGATGATATTGCTAGTGACAATAGTAGCAGTTCTTTAAGTGCTAGTTGTGAGGAGGGCACTAGTGACGGTTTAGACTGTGTCAAAAATAGGCGGTCGTTACCGCGATCAGACACAACAGATACGGGTGATACTGTTATTTTTCGTGAGGCTGCTATTTCACGGGAATTAAGTTGCGATGGGCCACGGTCGTGGTTGAGCGAAGATGGCGAACTCTCAGAGAGTGCCGACGGCAAAGTGCTGTCGGAAAATGTTTTATATGACAGTTCAGGGGCCGGTTTACCTCGCTCCTCTTCCGAGGGATATACGGAAGAGGATGTTGGCTATCAGGTATCACAAGTCGGGTGTGATGCGTTACCTCAGATTCAACTTTCTACCTCAACTAATTCTCAAGTTCTCAGGTCAAATGTCGTCAAGGATGACAGTATTGCCAGTGACAGTGGTCACACCTCGAACGACAGCCGGTACCCAGCTACGTCAACCAGCGACGGGGAATCAGCAATGTCGGCAGATCGGGTTCATGCTGCTACAAGGCACGTCCACATGAACGGTGGGCCGCATTGGGGCAGCGAGCAAACACCTCAGGGACAAACGAACCTCGTGGCAGGCATGACACGACACAATCATATACCTCACATGTCGTCCCCGCCTCACGGAGGGGGCACCACTCTTGCAGAAATACCTCAGGACGTCAATTTAAGCAGGTCAGAATCACCCCCATTCAGGCGGCATCATTACAAAGTCTAACTCGAGCCGTTTTATCGTTGCTTACTTATCACATGAACATTATAATTGTGGTATTGAAATAGTACGGTGTCTAACGCTTAAAGCGCCAAAAATGAAAATAATTGTATTTGCAGACAGCATAGATCCAGATGAGGCAGCTCATTATGAGCTGCCTCATCTTGATCTACACTGTTTGCCCTCTCGTCTAAGAATTCTCAGTGCGATACAGCTTAGACGAAACATTCTTTTTACATTTTGCAGACGTAAGTTTTGTCGTCTGCTTTTTTGGTGCTTTGAGGGTTAATATATAAAACACAGGAAATTCATAATGCGGGTTTTAGATTTCTTTTTCATCTTTTTTCGTTTGGAGTTTATATATGAATTTATGATATGACAATTATTGGAATATTTTGATGCGGGTATTATGTAGTGATTTTGTATACAATTATTTTGACGGCATTTGATTGTGTAAAAAAGAATTTTTATTATTGATGTAAGCATCAAAGTGCTATTCTTCATTGGCAGACGCAGGGCTGCATTTTACCTGCGCAGTGCGGTTGTTTCGGATTGTAGAGGTCCACATAAGTGGTGTTTTGGGGATTATTCCAGATAATTTTTATTTCTCTTTTGTTGGGATGTCAGATTAAAACCACCTCATCGAGGCATTTCAAACATAACGCTTTTTATGCAGAAATAAAATAAAAGTACCTTAGAATTATCCAGTACTCCAGATAAGAAGGGGTAACAGGGATAAGTTAGGGATAATTTTCCCTATTTCTCAATGCTGTGTCCCTCATAAGAACCACCTCTCCTCGCATCTCGACAAGGCAGTTCTAATGAGGGGTCACAACATTTTTTTGTTGACAAATAAAAAGAAAAATTATAACGGAATTTTCCTCAAAACGGGGACAAAACCCCACTATATCTGGAGCTATAATTATCCCAGAATTATCCCCCAAACTTCACCTAGCATGGAGCTCTAGAAAAGTACTGCTAAATTGCTAAAGTGCAGGAAACATTATGTTAAGATTTCAGAGGGAGAAAATTCTTATTGATTTTAAAGAGATAAAATGATTTTACGCTCTTTTTTAAAAAAAATATTAAGTTACTTCAGCCAGTGCTGCAGATAAGAAGATGTAACAGGGATAAGTAGTGAATAATTTTTGGTATTTCACCTTATGTTGTGACACTTCATTAGAGAACTGTCTCATTAATAGAGTTCTAATGAGGTCACAACATATGTCTCATTTAGAAGGTTCTAAGGAGAAGTTGCAACATACATTTTCATTGAGAAATAAGAAAAACTAACTTGGAATTATACTGAAAAACCCACTTTATATGGAGCTTCGACTGAGCCAAAAATGTATTTTTTTTGTAAGAATTACAAAAATTTTCCAAATATTATAAGTCCTCCCCTTTTCTGTAACTCTTATACTTAGTGTAACAGAGTGGGTTTTTGGTGGGTTCTTGAGGATAATTGTGAGATAATTTTTCTTATACCTCAATGAAAACATATGTTGTGACCCCTCATTAGAACCGTCTTGGTGAGACGGTTTGGATGAGGGGTCACAACATATGTTTTAATGGAGTAATATGGGAAATTATCACTGTTACTCATTCTTACCTGGAGCACTGAATTTTAAAAAAAATTGGCATTGTCAGTCTGGCAGCATTTTACTTTTGTCAGAGTTGTGGTTGTTAGATTGTATTTATTTACTTCTGGGCTCCAGAAATCTTAATATTTTGTGATGAAATGTGTATTTTATGCGCACTTTGGAAACGAAACTAAGGAAAACAAACAGTTTATAAATCTACCTCCACCCAATATAAAACGTCTGGAGTCCCGCAATACTGCAAGACACTTTATCAACATTTACGTATGTGAATGGTAACACTATCAGGGACACAACTGTGACATTTTCATTTTTACCTCACTGTTCAGTAGGGGTCAATTCCTAGGGAAAGAATTTGCTCCTAAAGGAGCAAGGAAAGAATTTGCTCCTGAAGGAGAAATTCTTGGCTTGAAGAGTAGACATCCTTGTGGAAGAGCTTTCTTCTCCAGAGAAGCAAATGGGAAGTCATGAAAGTTGTTCCCCTTTGTAAAAATGGCAGAAAAACAAAGGTGTTCCCATTTAAATTAACATGCAAGTTAAAATTAACTCAAATAGAAGTAATTGCTGTACTTTGTGGAATTCTTTACTTTACCTACAGTTTTTAAGGGAGATCAGAGCTCTAGATAAGAGGGCGTATTTGGTGATAATTAGGGATAATTTTTGTTAATTCTGCATAAAAACATATGTTGTGACCCCTCATCTGAACCGTCTCGATGATGGTTTCGATGAGAAATAAGAAAAATTATCCATAATTATCATCAAATACGCCGTCTTATCTAGAGCTCTGAGGGAGATAATTTGGTCATGTCTCTTTTTGAATACAATGAAATGCAAAGAATAGAACTTGGTCTGTTAACATCATAAACTGGTCAAAAGAAGTAAATCCTCACCTAATTTTACCCATAGACTTTATACAGAATCACTTGAATTTGATTACTGTAGCTTCTAAACAAAGTAACATTTTTGTAAGAAATTTTCCATTTGGAAGCAGAAACGTATAGTCTCAGAATATTCTGTGTTTCACGTTAAATTTTGTCAATTTATTTTCTGTTTAGATCCAGGAATTTTTGTACAGATAGGTTTTAGTGCAGTACCATTTTTAAATTTACCAAAAATTGGGTTATTTAAAATTTTGCACAAGTCGCCATGTACTGAAAACATACATCTGAAGTTTTGAAAAGTTGCTGCCAAGGTGCTGTTTTAGAAATTCAGCTGCCTTTTTGATTTCTGTTGGTAACAAAAATTTTGATTTTACAATTTTAACATTATGTACAAGAAAGTAACATGGGGCTTGACTTATTTTGATCAGTATAGTATTTTCATTACCTTAGTATGTTAAGGAATTTTTGTATGGAGATTGGGAAAATGTAGCCTCCAGCAATTTTTTGTCAGGAACTATAATAGGCTCAGTGCTCCAGATAAGGAGGGGTATTGAGGACAGATCAGAGATGATCTGTCTTATTTCTCAACGAAAACACATGTTGTGACTCCTCATTAGAACCGTCTCACTGAGACGGATCTAACGATGGGTCACAACATCGGTTTTATGGAGAAAATCTGGGAAATTATCTCAAAATGATCCCTCCATTACTGGCAAAAGTATGGGCACTTATTAACCGCTTAGGAGGTCTAAGCCTGCCCAGGAATAGTGTTGTTAAGTTAACAACTGACCGACTTGACATGACCATAGCTGTTTAATGGGATGCTAAGCATCAAATCAATCAATCAATCAAATCCCTGTTACCTCTTATCTGGAGCACTGATAGGCTGTCAAAGGGTATTCACAGAAGGATATGAAATTCCTCTGCTCTTGTGCGGCAGCCAGTAACCAGGGACTACATACCTCGTTTGACCTTCAGTTCTCAGGAGGTCATGCTCTCCTAATGTTATTCAGTGGTATCTGCCAGAATTTTCAGGGCTATTGATGGTAGCTGAACCAATTTTATAGGGTTCAGTCTAAGCTTTTTCACGACAAAACCAACAATTTTGCATGTGCGCCCAACAAAGACTCAGATCAGCTTGGTTACATAAGGTTCAAACCTACCTCTGTGCTGGCAGCAAAGAATCAGATTGGACTGGGCAAAAGCCCAGGCTGAGCGGAGTCTTCACTGAGCACACATGCCACGTTGTTGGTTTGTCATGTTGTGGCTCATATATGCATGCCGATGAACAGCATTGTATTCACCTGTAATGGAAAGCCCAAGACTGAACCTGTTTATTGAATTATTTATATGATTATCTTAGCATGTTTGGAAATTCTCTAAATCTTCTTACAGAGGAAATGAATTACGATTTAGTCATGTAAGCCAGAGTTCCAGATAAGAGGGGGTATTGAAGATAATTCAAAGATAATTTTTCCTATTTTTCATTAGAAACATACATTGTGACCCCCTCATTAGAACCGTCTCACTGAGACGGTTGTAATGATGGGTCACACTATATGTTTTTATGGAGAAATACGACTAATTATCCCTAAATTATCCCTGTTACCCCATCTTATCTGGAACACTGTAAGCTATGAAAAAATTAATGAATTCTTGACATAATTTTAGAAGTTAAACGATGCTGCATGGGAACGCTTTTGGCCAATGGCTACACTTTCAGGGGAAGCAACTCTGTTTTCTTTTCTGTCTCACTTCTCAATGAGGGTCAAAACTGTTAAACGAAATTCTTTCCTATAATAGTAGACACCTCTTTGTGTAAACATATTTTATTTCAATTTCATACAAGTTATGTACTGGCTACAAAAAGTATACAATAGCCAAAGGATCTGAGTGGAAGCAAGCGGTTTACTTAGTCAAGAAATAAAGAAAAATTATCACTGAATTATCCTTAAAAAACCATATAGAAAAAAAGTAAAAAATAAAGAAAAGATCTTGTATGTTTATCAGTCATGAATTAAGGTGAATAGATTCACCTCCATGTGTATGCTCCATTTGAACTAGGGGGAATAACTTGGGAGATTTTGGGACCTCTGTTTGCTCCCCTTGGATGAAGAAACTTTCAGAATGGGATCTACTCTTGAAGGAGATTCTTTCCTTTACAATGCGGCTCACATGGTCAAGAAAGTGTGAAGATTTTTCACAATGACATTTTCAAGTTATCTCTGTATCCATCATTACTGCCACATGTCAGGCTCCCATAATGTTTTGATTATAAGATATAGTTGTCAAACTTCTTGTATCCTTATAGCAAAATAAACAAATACTGCTTAAACTGCAAGCATATTATAGGACTAAATAAATACAGTGATTTTTTTCTCTATAAAAGTGGTGCCCATAAAAGGCACCAGTCCCAATCCAAAATAGTATCTTTTTTTCCCAACTGCAAGTTGAAAAATTCTTAATTGCATGAATAATTTTTCTAGAGACCATCTTACAAGCATAAATTTGTTTGCTTTCTTAGAGAACAGGCAGATATATAGCTATAAATGAATGTAAATATTATATATTCAGTTTCATATAAACTTGAGACTAAATAAAGGTGTTTCTGAAATTCCAAAATTTAGAATACGACTCAATTTTTCCCAATTCTGTGGGCACCGGCACCATTCCCAAAGTAGTGAAAAAAATCACTGAAATACCAGCACTTAATGTGCTGTTACAGTCACAGTCTGGAATGAGTGATGAGGTTAAACAGAATCTGCTGCAATATGTGTGGCCAGTTTGTGAGCTGTACTGTTTAAGAATTGTCCCCTGTTGTAAAGGGAGGCAAAAAATAATATGGTCAGAGTTGCTTCCCCTGAAAGTATACCCATTCACCTTATTGGCAGAACCACAAACAGTGTAGATTAGGTGAGACTTCCTCATATTGCGCTTACCTCATGGCTACCGTAAAAATTCTAAAAAAGGGACACCTGTAATAATTACTGTGATCGTTTTAAAAATGCAACAGTTTGGTTTTTGCAATGCAGTAATGTGTCGAAAAGATGCAGATTGAATAGCAAACAGTGTAGAGCCTGATCAGACTGCTCCCTTAGGAGCAGTCTGATCTGGGTCTGCACTGTTTGCTCAGACCTATCTGTTCCAGCATATAGAGTTTTTACGGTACTTTTCCCTCTACATTACTCAAGGAATGCACAGTTTAGCCAGCGAAGATGTTCTGAGTGTCTAAAGTCAGGGTAGAAATGTGTTATTTTTGTCATTTTAATTATACATACATATATATGAATATACATGTACGTGTATAGCAGTATATTTCACCCCCATGGTTTGTGTGTGGAAATCGTGTTTGTGCTGTTCAAAATTATGATATCAAGGGGATTAATTAATTATAATTCTGGGTTAAGTCCCTTTAAAAATGTACCTTGTGCCCCTTCATTAGAATCCCCTCGATGAGGCAGCTCTATAAAGGGTTAAAACATTTCTTTGAAGAAGTGAGAAATATAGTCCAGAATTACCAACTTATCTCCTTATTTAGAGTTCTCTAATAGTAAAGTGTGGAAAAAAATCGAACAATTCAGTGCTCCAGATAGGAATGGGTAACAGGGATAATTCAAAAATAATTTTTCATATTTCTCAATGAAAATATATGTTTTGAGCCCGTATAAGAACCGTATAAGAATAGCAGAGCTCTAGATACATGTAAGAGGGAGTATTTGATAATAATTAAGGATAATGTTTCTTGTTTCTCATTGTAACAATATGTTGTGACCCCTCATCTGAACCGTCTCTTCGATGCGGTTCAGATGAGGGGTCACAACATATGTTTTTATGCAGAATTAACAAAAATTGTCCCTAATTATCACCAAATACTCCCTCTTATCTAGAGTTCTGGAATAGTAAGGAAAATAATCTCTAAATTATCCCTGTTACCCATTCTTATCTTGAGCTCTGAATACATTATAAGTTGATAACATTTAAGAATTGAAATTACCATTGTAATTTTGGTATTAAACTCCTTTTGTAAGTTTCAGACCCTCATTTTATCAGTTGCCCATTGCCCAGAATAATTCTAGAGGTCACAGTTTGGATAAATTGTTTAAAAAAAGGGCCTTGCATAGTGCTCATGATATTAATCATCATTAAAGCGGAAAAAACTAAGTGATTGCCAAATTTAAGTATGTCTCGGCATAGCCCTAGATAAGAGGGAGTATTTGGTGATAAGTAGGGATAATTTTTGTTAATTCTGGATAAAAATATATGTTGTGACCCCTCAACTGGACCGTCTAGACGAGACGGTTCAGATGAGGGGTCACAATATATGGTTTCAGTGAGAAATAAAGAAAATTATCCCTCACTTATCATCAAATACCCCTCTTATCTAGAGCTTTGTGACATGTAAATTGTTAGATCTGATGCTAGATTCTTGTTCAAGTTTGGCTGAAACTCCTTCAGTTTAAGGAAAAAATTTGATAGATTGATCATTGCGTATTTTATTTGTTTGTAAGTGGCTTGAGGGGGGTTTCAAGTTCTTAAGTAACCCTGAAGAGTGAAATAAATAGGGTCTGAAATTTAGGAAAGGGTTTGCAAGTTAAGATACAATCAAATTATAGTATTTAAGTTAAAATTTTTAGAGGTTTCTTTTTGCCATGTTTGCCTAGTGCGACAACTTTTAAGGGAATTTTTATACAATTTTAGTCTGTTGATATACAATTGATATTACTTTTAAGTAAAGTTTTATTCTAAGTGAAAACAGTCTTTGCTTCTATAAGACGACTATGATAAGAAAACATCTGTTTTTATAGTGTACCAAAAGGGGCAAAAATTTCAGCAGGTTAGTACCTGTATTTTAAGATACAGAGCCCTGCTGTTCAAAACTAATTGCGTCATTCGTTAACGACCTGGCGAATCACTGACTTACAACTTGGTTCAGCTAACAATGTTTTGAACAACTGGGCCTTGATCTACCCGAAAGGTTACAGGCTTTCCTGGGTACACCTGTATTTATTTTAAAATAAACATAGTTTTTATGGAGCTTTTGACCCTTTGGGTACACCATAGTTCTTAATTCTAGATATTTTCACTGTTATTGTTTTGTATTATGCATTCTTTGTTGTAGTAGAGTGACCTGAAAATATAGCTATTATTGTCCTCCAGTGGAGCAAAAATTTTGAGGTTTCTTTAAAGCATTTTTACTGTTCTAGAATTTAAAACCTTTCAAATTTTAAACTAAAAGTTGAATTTTGTCAAGGAACTTTTCATCTGATACATATATTGATATCTATTTATGTTTACAATTTACATCTGTTCATTTAAAACTAGCTCTCAAGTTAATGATCATTTGAGTATATATATGAAATGGCACTGTTTTTTTTACATATTTCAATATTTTCGGATTTGAAGCTCCAACATATATGTAGCATTGAATTTTATGCATTTCACCTCAGTGACCCCAATGATTATGTTAAGGATTTTTTAAGTTTCTCAGTGCTGATCATAAAATCTTAAAATCTCATTTGGTTGCTATGTTTATTGATTGTAATTGTGTTGTGTCATCTCTTCGATGTGAGATTTTTTTTTTGCTCAAGTAGTACATTTACTGGACTATAAATTGTAGGATTATGGCAGCCAATAAGCAAGATTACTTATCTTCTTCAACTAGTATTTTGAGATCTGTTAACCGATGTAAGTCTGGGATTGACATCAGTTAATTGGTACCTTTGAGATCTTAAGACTGGTATGCAAAGATCTGTTAAATTTATTTCTGTTAACTGGTATGTAGAAATCTGTTGACCCAAAAGGAGATCTGTTAAGTTTTATTTGGAGGTTGTTATCCTATATGTGAAGATCTGTGGAGATCTGTTAACTTGCAACTGTGGGTCTGTAAAGATTAAAACTGATTCATGGAGATATGTTTACCATTGCATTGAGATCTTTCTTCTAGTACAAGGGGATCTCAACTGGTGTATGAAGATCTGTTAAAACTCGTTTTTGTAGATCTGTTTAAAGACATTTATTCTCTACTGTATAGAACACATTCCGTGATCCTGTGTTCCCCACTGTTTTATGGCCCTGATATGTCATAACCTATGTGAGATGGGGTATTTCCTTTAATGAAACATCAGTTTCACTGAACTGTTGCATAACTTATTTCTGGGATAGAGTGGATGTTAGCAACTCTGCTGTTTACCTGGGGATACAGAGGGATATCATGGGAAAAGTTGAATGGGGGGGGGGGGGGGGGGGGGGGTCACAGTGAGTTGATAACACTGACAGGAGATCAAAGCATGTTCATCAGTATCTAAAAGGTATTATTATTATGTTACCTAATAAACAAGAATACTTGTCTTAAATGGTACAGGGGAATCTCAACTGGTATTGGAGATTGGATCTTTTAACTTTTATATGGAGATCTGTTTACTTTTATATGGAGGTCTGTATATTGGTATGTACAGATTTGTTTGTTGATACATAGAGATCTGTTAATTTTGAAGAGGAGTGTTAATAACATATACTTTCAGGTCATTCTAGTAAGGTTTTACATCCATAGTGGCAAATCAATAGTTACCATCAAACACTGTCCAGAGCTCTAGATAAGAGGGAGTATTTGATGATAATTAAGGATAATTTTTCTTATTTCTCATCGAAACCATATGTTGTGACCCCTCATCTGAACCGTCTCACTGAGACGGTTCAGATGAGGGGTCACAACGTATGTTTTTATGCAGAATTAACAAAAATTATCCCTAATTATCACCAAATACTCCCTTTTATCTAGAGCTCTGACTGTCTTTAGTAATTATTGGCAAAATCAGTTCTCCAGATAAGAAGGGGTAGCAGGGATAACTTCGGAATAATTTTCAATGTTTGTTTATCAAAACGTATGTTGTGACCCCTCAATAGAACCGTCTCATCGAGATGGTTCTAATGAGGGGTCACAACATAAATTTTTGTTGAAAAATAAGAACTAAAAACATACGTTGTGACCCCTCATCAGAACCATCTTGTTGAGACGGTTCCAACAAGGGGTCACAACATAATTATGTTTTCGTTGAGAAACAAGAAAAATTATCTCTGAATTATCTTCAGTACCTATCTGGACCCTGAAAATCATACTTTGCTAGAGCCAACTAGGCAGACTCGATAGATTTTAAAAGAGTTAAGTTTTTCAGTGTTTGTGGATATTTAACAGATAGTTTATTATTTGCCATTATGGTTTTAAAATCTTGAGTAGCTGCTTTTTTTAGAAGCGGCTGTTGTGAACTTGAAACCGGTGTCCATTGCGATTAGCCTCATGAAAGATATTTGTTTATGCTCATGAATGGAGCTTGTTTATGGCTCATGAATGTTTGTTGTATTTGTTTATTATATAGTACAGTGCTCCAGATAAGAAGGGGTAAAAATGATGATTTTTTAGGGATAATTTTCTTTATTACTGCATAAAAACATAGGTTATGACCCCTCATTAGAACGCTCTCGCCGAGACGGTTCTAATGAAGGGTCACAACATATGTTTTTGTTGAGAAATAAGAAAATAATCCTTGAATTATCCCCAAAACTTCCTCTTATCTGGAGCTCTGTGATAGATTCCTTTGTTTCCATGTTCTTTCTTGGTTGTTTGGGAATGTAACATCAGGGGCCAGTTGTTCAAAGCATCAGTAGCCTAACCAGCTGGTTTAGAGGTCAACTTGTTAAGTGTTTTACGACTTTATAGCCAAAAACACTGATATATCAATTTATTAAGCGTTTTATGACTTATAAAGCCAAAAACACTGATCTTTTTTGTTTGTATGAAAATATGTGAGAAGCTTTTGCAATGCAATGCAATGCAAAAGCTTGTCATATTTTTTCAACAAAAATATTGTCCTATTTGAGATATTAATGTTGAAATTTTTAACGATTTGTTAACTACCGATGTCGTTAGTTTTGAACAATTGGGCCCTGGGCTTTTCGGACACGTCATACCATCAGATAATAATCATGGCCGTACAGAAAACTTGTAAAGAAAACAAGAAGGACTGTTTCTGAGCAGAGCCGTCTGAGCCAATGATTCACAGCCAGGATTTTGTCATTGCAGGTTGCATAGCGTGGTTTTTTGGCCAAGTTTTCTTCAGGAATATATTGTAAAAACAAACATGTACTCAGATAGTTGCTATGGAAACAAAAGAAACATTTTTACATCACGTTACTCCGTATTTCACCTATTGGAACTGTGAACAAGCTCTTTATGCGAATGTCAGTGGTGGTAGGTTTTTGCACCCTTCTGTGGTTTGTTAGTCTTAAAGTGAGTTTACATGGTGACACATGTTGCATGAAATGTGTCATGCAACATGTCATGTTGCATGGCATGACATGCAACATGTCTCTCCATGTAAACCCGCTTTGATAAAGTGGGTTTACATGGTGACATGTTGCATGAAATGTGTTATGCAACATGTCATGTTGCATGACATGACATGCAACATGTCTCTCCATGTAAACCCACCTTAAGAGTTGCTATGGAAACTGTCACATGTTGCATGAAATGTGCCATGTAACATGTCATGTTGCATGATACATGTCATGCAACATGTCACAGTGAAAACCTACCTTTTGGAGTCTTAGATGGTTATGCCCAGAACATGCAAAAATATTGCCAGTATCATATTTATTTGGTTGAAAGACAGGATTTTTTTCCCCAAACAAGCCCAAAAATCTAGATCCATCTTTTAATGTAGATTTAGATTTTTGGGATCGTTTTAGATGGGAAAAACCCATTTTGTTGCAGCATTTTATCAGATTGGTTTGGAAATCTGGGGTCATTTTAAATGGGGACCGTCCCTGTTTTATAACCGAAAAAATGTGGTTTGTGCTAGCCACGAATCTGGAACCATCATATTGTGTTGTTAGAAGATGTTGCATAAATTAAACTCTTCAGCATACAGTCGAACATGTCAGCAGCCTTCCCTGATTAAGCAATCACTTTTATTAAAAGGCTCATTACCTGTATTTAGGAACCATATAATATACTGAAATACAAATTTTTGGATAATTTCAAATATAAATATATAAAAATCTGCTTATATTAGCAAGCAATGATCATAAGCAACAAGGCCCGGAGGTAATAAAACTTGAGTACATTCTCAAATTCAAAATAAAGCACACTGATTGGCTGCTTCCGAGCACATGCTCGGAAGCAGCCAATCAGTGTGCTTTATTTTGAGTTTGAAATTATACTCAAGTTTTATAACCTCGGACCCAATTCTTAATTGTCCTTTAGTTGTTTGCTTAACACAGATTTGACTGCAGTTAAGAGTTAATATTCAGATTGGGAGGCCTAAGAATTACTCACTTGTCCTAAAAAATGGATCATTTGGTGTTACAGTGCAGTAATGCATTGAGATGGCTGTTGATTTTGGCGGGGTTTATTTTGGGAAACTGTATGATAAATCCGAAAAATATAGTTCCGGAAAATTCAGCAGGTTTTGTCAGCCACAAGATTTTTCTGAACAGCTCAATTTGCGACAAACAAGATGTGATGCTTTATTTGATAGGTATACCATTTGACACTGTGAAATTTCGAAGATTCGTGGATTCTTACATGTACCTTCTACGAATTTGGTGAAGAAATATTAGCAAACTTTAGAATTTGGGACTCTCATTTTGGTTCTCAGCATTGATAAAAGCTGCAGCCAAATCTTTAGTTTTGTTTCTCAGACCTCAAAGTAAGAAGGGGTAAGAGTGATAATTCAAATATAATCTTTCTTACTTCTCAGTGAAAACATACGTTGTGACCCCTCATTAGAACCGCCTCGGTGAGACGGTTCTGATGAGGGGTCACAATGCATGTTTTTATGGAAAAATAAGGAAATTATCCCTAAGTTACCCTTGTTTCCCCTTCTTATCTGGAGCACTGTTTTGCAACACAAAATGTGAAGTTCCCCCATAAATAAAACTCCCAAAAATGTTACCTGAATTGCAATATCTATATTTGTTGTTTTCTGTGTTAATGTCTGAAAAGTTAAAAATATTACCAAAGAATATCAACCGTCTAGGGAAACCTTAAATTATTAGAGTCTTAAATAAGCATAAAAATTCAGGAGGTGGGGTGTAAAATTATTTTTTTCTGGTTTACCCACAAAAACGGGAAATATTGGCTGCCAATTAATTTGTCAGATAGGCCTTATCGTGTCTAAATTGAGATGACTGGGTTCACTTGCAGAGGGAGCAACTCTTCAATTCTTTTAGTTGCTTCCCTTCTCAATGGGAGTAAACTCTTAACAGAAAGAATTTGCTCCTACAGGAGCAAATTCTTTCCTTTAAGAGTAGACCCTATTTTGGAATGACGTCTTCATTCAGGGAAGAAAAAAGTGAGAAATTTTCCCCCTTTCTAGAAATGGCCATTCACCCAGGGAAGCAAAGAGAGTGACAAATTGTCCCCCTTTGCAGAAATGGCCGAAAAACATGGAGGTGTGCCCAGTCACCTTAAAACTGGTTTTAGGTCATTGATTGGTATGACGATAACAGCATATGGTCACATTCTGATATCTTAGAGCCAGAATTGATCTGTATTGCAAAATCAATGCTTATCTCAAACTACTGATATCTCAAGGTAAATTTTCTGGTTCCAGAAAATTTACTTTGAGATACCAGTAATTTGAAAAATCAGGAGTTGATGTGTAATGAAAAATAGGAAATGTGCCTGAACTATGTTCTTTGATATAAGAGGGTACTTCAAGATATCGGTGTTATAGATACCAGAGAGTCAACTTCGACTCCAAACTTTCCATAAAATTATTATTTGCATATGTAGTGCTACTGTAAGCCAAATTTCTTTTAAAGCATCAGAAACTTTATCTTCAAATTAGCCAAATGGTTTGGGCTAAATATTGTTTTTACCAGACAAAAAATAGACATAAACAAACACACACACTAAAAAAGATAAAATCAAAAATGAGTTGTTTGTACTGCATTTTTTCAGCTATTTGACAGGGATATCCCCTTCTAAAACTACCACAAATACATCACTAAGTCATTCAAATCTGCTGCATCCGAAATGATTCCATAAGTTTAGCTTTGTCAATCTATTGGGAGTGTTTTATAACCAAGTAGATACAGTACATGCAAGCTAGACAAACATTGAGATACAATGATTAAGTTTTTTTACATATATATGTATACTCTTAAAATATTTTAACAGTTTGGCTTATGATTTAGAATTGTCTCAAACCATCTCTAAATGCTGAAGTTAAGATATTAGATATTTTAAAAGAAAATTGGTTTACAGCAATTTTTCCTAAAAATTTTATAAGACCATATTTATATAAAAAAAATATCAAAGTCCAAATATGTATTCTTGAGAACAGTAGTAGAAAATGGTAGTATTCAGACTGGCCGGTGAAACTTCAGAATCATAAGAGTACAAGTATTGATCGCCGAGTTCCAGATAAGAAGGGGTAACAGGGATAATTCAAATATAATTTTTCTTATTTCTCAATGAAAACATACGTTGTGACCCCTCATTAGAACCGTCTCAGCGAGACGGTTCTAATGAGTGGTCATAATTTATGTTTTTCATGGAAATTTCTAAATTACCCCAATTACCCCTTCTTATCTGGAGCCCTGCACTGATCTTAAGTTTAGGACTCTAGTACAGTCAATAAATAACAGTTGTAAAGGATGTGATTTCCTGGACCTTGGTGAAGCTCTTTCTCTTTTTCTGTAACATTTGTTTCTATGTGAGAAAAATGTGAAGAAACTTGTATGAATTCTTGTGGTTGTTTTAGTTATTGTTATTTTTTTCCAAGTGATTTTCCACCCTTCTGTTGTGTTCCCGTTATAAGTACCGTATACGGGATAATTTTCGCGGGTTCAAATTTTCACGGTTAAAGGTCGAAAACATAAACAAAAATTTTCACGATTTTTAATTTTCGCGGTTAGCAACATGCGCAAAAAGCAAAACTATTTGTTTTTTGCTTGAGTCAGTTTGTTCATTAACCTGCGGCAGGGCCGCCGCAGGTTAATGAAAGAACGGGCTCAAGTGAAAAATTCCAGCAACTACCGAAGCAAACAGAAACAAAATATATGAACACTGTGTCTACAGAAGACACTTTGTAAGAAACTGGAAATTATTTGTGATTTTGATATTCGGGGTTTCTAAGTACCGCGAAATTCCGCCAAAAATGGAACACCACGAAAATTACCTTGTATACAGTATGTCTCTGTTTAACCCTTTTGCCCCTAAGTTGAATACAGACCTTTTGCCCCTAAATTGAATACGGACAAGTCCTTTGTCAAGAAAAACGGGTATTTGACAAAAAAGCAACATAAGAAAGTACCAAGGGCTCGGTTGTTTATAACTTACTGTCGTTCATTGACAAGATGTTACATTTAAAAGTACTTTAAGCAAAACTCGTTGCTTTTTCTTTTGGACTGACACACGGAGCTAAGTGTGTGCAACTATGGTTACGTACCGTTGAGCCACTTGGGTAACGTCGATAAGAGAATTGAACTGAACTGAACTGAACTCGTTGCCTATTCTAAATGAGAAGTTTGTCACAAATTTTTAGCAAAATCTATTTCCATACCCTAAAATGCTTAAGTATTGGGACACCTAAAGCCATTAATTTTCCATTTGTGCCAAATGGAAAATTGATGGAATTAGGTGTCCCAGTATTTAAGCATATTAGGATACTTGATTTTATGTGTTGCACAAGGCCTTTCAAATCCTTGACTAACGACTTAGTTAAGCCAACAGTGCTTTTATCAGCTGGGCCCATATAAGCATAGAGTGTAGATCTGGATAAGATGGCTTTTATGAGCTGTCCCATTAGTATCTGCACAGGTTTTGGAAATATTTCTGATTCAGTGTTAAAGTTCAATATTCATGTCTCAGTATGATGCTGCTTGCTGTCATTTGCTAACATTTTGCGCAAAAATTCTAAAACTTGGGACACCTACAATAATGACCTTACTATAAAAGTGGACAAGTTTGATTTTACAATGCAGGAATGTGTATAAAATATGCAGATGGAATGGCAAAATGTTTGATCTGGTCTCAGACATAACTATCCCAAAATTTAGAAATTTTATGATGACCTTCGTGGTCTAGAACTTACCGTAATGTGTGTATATTTTAGGACACCTAGAAATAATGAGTTTTCCATTTGGACAAATGGAAAATTAATAATTTTAGGTGTCCTAATTCTTTAGCACATTAGGGTTTATCTTGTGTCGGGGGATATGGAAATCTTGTCAGTCTTTGAAAACAGATGCTACAGGTGAGCCAACACTTTTACCCTTTGTTGACTAGTGGACTTGTCCATTCTTATTTAATGGATTAGTCCATTTCTAGTTTTAGGGGTCTCTGTTAAATTTTTTCACTTTAATTTAATTTTGCATAGAAATTCCTGTAAGCAAAAAGTGTTGACCCTGGTCAGATGCTGCTTTCTGCAGCGTCTGAACTGGGTCTGCACTGTTTGCATATGTCCTCAAAATGGGTTTTCAGTCTACAAAGGGTTAAGAACTGATATTTTTGGTTTATATTGTCTATTGTCTCTCCAGCAGGAAGCAAAATCACAGGTATTACTTTTACCGCACCCTTGGTGTTGCCAGTGTAAACTTCGGTTTAGATTCTAGTTTTGTGATTCTAGTTTTGTGACAATGCGTAGACAAGCGCAACAGTGTCCAGTGGAAATCTCTTTTATACCTTCAATACTAGTTGTAAAATATTAGGTATATGTTGTGGCTTCCTATTAATATCACCTCTACGAGGTAATGTAAATGAGGTATTACAATGTATTTTCTGAGCAGAAATAAAAAAAAATCAAATTTTGCATCAAAATTGTTGGCTTCCTGGAAGCTCTGGCTCCTTAAGAACAGGTCATATAAGTCATGCTACTAATTCTATTCGCCTTGTTTATCATTATATCCGTATCAGGAGTACTTCAGATAAGGGAGGATTTTGATGATTACAGAGAAAATTTGTGATAGTTTTCTATGAAAATGCATTTTATAAGTGAGCTGCATGTACCATAATGATTTTATTATAGGATTGGGTCCCCCCACTCCTCTCAAATGACCTCGGATGTCTAAATTAGCCTTGTGCAATTTTGGTATAGGATGGATTTTTCCCTTTCAATATAAAACCAAAATATTTAGATTAGTCTTTCAAGTGAAAAACTTCTCATACTTTAAATGAAAAAATATGGTCAGGTTCTAATGAGAAACACAATGTATTAAATAGAGGATCTTACATGAATGCGCATGTATTATTGAAGTACAAGTTGGGGGAAAAGGGTAAGATGCGAGGCTATGCCGAGCATCTTACCGGTTTTCCCAACGAGTTTAATCAATAATACAGGAGCACGAGTGCAAAATTCTATTATCGTTTTTATGCATGGCTTCATTGCACCCTCAGATGCGACGGCATATGATAAAAGGTTTTAATGGAGAAATAAGATAATATAAATCAGGAAAATGCATGAAACTCCGCCCTTATTGTCACCCGACGTAGGCGGAGGGGGACTATAGAAATGACCCTCGTCCGTCCGTGTGTGCGTCCGTCCGTCCGTCCGTCCGTCCTTCCGTCCGTCCGTCCGTCCGAAATCTTGTCCCCGCAACTCCTCCTACGTCTTTCATCGGATTGATTTGAAATTTTACAGATTGTATTCTTATGATATGAAGATGTGCATGTGGTTTTCGATTTTTGTTTTGGCCATTTTTGATGGAGTTACAGCCCTTGCTGACTCAGACCTTCCGAAATCTTGTCCCCGCAACTCCTCCTACATCTTTCATTGGATTGATTTGAAATTTTACAGATTATATTCTTACCATATGAAGATGTGCATGTGGTTTTTTATTTTTGTTTCGGCCATTTTTAATGGAGTTACGGCTCTTGCTGACTTAAATCTTGTCCCCGCAACTCCTGCAACATCTTGTATCAGATTGACTTGAAATTGTGCAGAATGTTTCATCATGATCTGAAGATGTGCATGTGATTTTGGAATTTCAATTGTCCTATTTTGTACAAAGTTATGGCCCTTTGTCGTTTTTTGGCATTTTTCCAACTTTTGAACCGTTTGACCGAGAGAGCTGAAATTTGGTATGCTATTAGCATTTGGTTATTTGATTATTCTGATTATTGTTAGGATGTGCTAAATTATAAGTGACAAGAGTTATTCCCCTTTCATAGATAATAGACATTCATTTAAAGGTAAAGGGATAACTCCAGAACTATTCATATTAATGGGCTGAATTTTCATAAATGCATTGTTCATTTTTCATCAGATTCATATAATCAGGATTATGGCTCTTGTTATTTTGTTACTGGGTATACAGTCTTGATGTTTTGGTCATTTTGTAAGGGCCAATAGTTTCAGTAACCTGATTTTACACATATATGCCCCGTTCTTAAGTATTTTACAAAGAGGCCCAGTAATTGGGTATATACCTTTGCTTATGTTCCGTTATCATTTGCTTACCGGGTTCTGTAATATATATATTTTCTGTTTTTGGCCATACATTTACTCTGAAACAGAATAGGGCTGAAGTTTGTGACACATTTCAAACGTCGGGTGACACTTGGCCGATGGCCTTTTATCTGTACCTCTGATCAACTGTCATTGGTTTTTCCATAGATCTGTAATTATGCATGTATAAACTGTTTATTCAGTGCAAAGCATGTGAAAATGAATATTAAAATTGGATCAAACCATTGGTTAATGGTCTCGAGTGTTTTCGCCTTTGAATATAGCAGGAAACGTTCAGTGTACAATATAGACAGAATTTACATGGGCATCAAATGATTTCATGCCATTTGATGTAAACAGGTACACTACTAGGGGAAGCAACTTGGCCACATAGCCTGTATTGCTTTTCCGGCATCATCCCCATCATCCATGTTGGCAATGTAAGCATTCGTTGAGTTTTCTGGTTTAGCTCTGTGACAATGGAGACAGGCTAGACGCAACATTCTTTGGAATTCTTGTTCTGAAGGGCAAAAATGCTGTTTTGTTTCTTATATTTTTCCTTACTGGTTTATAATCACTGGTATATCCATGATGTTGGAAGGCAGTTAGTGAAATATTCATTCTTGAGATTGAACCTAGAGTTAATTAATATTGACATCTACCCGACAACACGTCTCAAGCAGCGATAAGTTGCCATTTGTTATTGTTATACAAAATAAAACAAGAGCTGTCACCAGACAGCATAGCTCTCCTGAACTGGCGCTTGCCCATCATGAACACAAAGTTCTAAAAATGTGAACTTGACCTCCAAGGTCAATAAGGAAGGTGATGCTGCAACCATGTAAAACTCTGAAGCAGTATCTGTCATCAGTCTTGGTATAACTTTCCATCTAGGCAGTGTGAAACTATAAACCATCAGCCTGTGACCTTGACTTAAAGATCAATGCGAGAAGTGGGGTTGGTACTGTTTAAAACTCTGGACCAGCATCGGACAGAATACTAAGTATAAGCTTAATCCATCCATACACTAGGAAAATTTAACAAAAAAATTTGCATGATATTTGTTTATCCATGACCTTGACCTCAGTCATCAAGGGGTTTGGGGTGGTATTGCATAAAAATTTATACAATCACCTAACATCTGTGGAAGTATTAAATAAATCTGTCTTAATGTTAAGGAGAGTTTAATGTTAAGGAGAGTTTTATATAGTCTTAGCTAAGAACATTTCAACATAAAATTTCGAAGTATGTGACCTTGACCTTAAGGTCATGTCCAGGGGTGGGAATGGTGCTGAATAAAATTTTGGACCAATATCTATCATCATACCAAATATAATTCAAATCGGTTAAAAGGCTTAGAAGCTAGGAAATTTAAAAACTTTAACGTAAAACTTAAACATAAAATTTCTCTAAGTCCATGACCTTGACCTATAAGTCAAGGACGGGGTGGGGATGATCCTGAATACAATTTTGGACCAATATCCATCATCATACCAAATATAATTCAAATCAAGTTAAAGATTTATAAACTACTAGATCTTAAAAACTTTAACGTTAAACTTTAACATAAAATTTCTAAGGCCGTGACCTTGACCTATGGGTCATAACCAAGGGTGGGGATGGTCCTGAATAAAATTTTGGACCAATATCATCATACCAAATATAATTCAAATTGATCAAAGGGTTTAGAAATTATGAGATCTTAAAAACTTTAACGTAAAACTTAACATTTTGCTAACGCCGACGCCAACGCTGTTGCCGGCGGTGTTACAATAGCTCTTCCTGGACTTCGTTCAGGCGAGCTAAAATGCAAGACTATAAAGATGTTTACGATAGGACCATCTCCAGGCGGATGCCGACAGAGGTAAATATTTATAGCCGACGTAATTAACGTGCGAAATGTGCACGCTGAGACGTTGACAATGTGAATTATCATAAATTTTCACATGATGCTGCTTCCAGGCACGGTCAATAGGGAAGAGATATTGCGTCATATATGAATTATAAACTACACATCAGGTGATTTGGTGCAGAACTGTCTTAGTCTCTAGGTTTATGTTCTCTCTTTCAAAAAAGGATTATACAGAAGATAAACAATGGTATTTGTGGACTGAACGCAGATACTAGTCCATATCGTATACGATTGAGATAATGCGTTTTTAGATGACTACTTAAAGGCAGGAGTGGACTATAAAAGGCAAAATTAGCTACCTATTCTCAGTTTTCCAATAACCACCAAAGGGTAAACATCTACAGTAGCTCCTGCAGATTTATCTCATATTTGATTGGCTGTTGATTTGCTGGGGTATGAAAGTATTGACAGCTCTTATTGGCTAAAACAGGACAGTGGTCTAATTTGCTCAGTAGCTAAGCCACGCCCACTTACTGCCTCATACAGGTAGCTAATCCTCTACCGGGGGGGGGGGGGGGGGGAGGGGGGTTCAGAAATCCTGCCTTTAACGGTCATGTTGTATAGTCGATAATTTCCATAAGCGTACAGCTTGGAGCCAAAACCTAGACTGCAGTGGTCAGTTGTGCACATCATGATAAAAACAGGCAGGACACTGGTCACTGACAGATTGCGTTAAAAGAAGGGCAAAACTTCGCCAGAATGCATGGAACATGTGAATGCAGTCACCAAAGTGTATTATCAGTATTTCACCGATGTTTTATAAAGGTCTTCAGGCGGAACAGACAGACCAAATTTTTTATAAATCGAATTGGAAAGTTGAGGCCAGGCTCACTTCTAAATTCTTAAAAAGCGAAGTTCCTCTAAGAATTGTCCTAGATATAAATGCTTAAGATGGGAGTCATCAGAGACTCGTAAAGCACCTTCAGCTCGTAGGTTGTGATAGTCCGCATAAAGGATGACAGGGTTATGATTATATGTTGATTATAGGAAACAATCAGCCTACACATTTACAGAAGCTTTTCCTAGGAAAGGACGACACATCACCTAGCTGCTGCAAAGTATCTTAACACTTAGATCTAAGTATGGCTACTGGTAGGTGGAGCTGAATGAGACTAAGGCTAAGACAGAGTTTCTGGTCGGTGCACTCGGCTTATACCAGAGTAAACCATATGCCTTTTGGGATTTGTAATGCCCCAGCAACTTTTCAAAGCCTGATAGAGAGGCTAAGTATGAACTCAATCATAGGGATTCTATGGTGAGCACATGAAGCAGCTGTAGATAGGGTTTGAGGACTTGTAGTGTCACACCCGGAAACCTAATCCATCCGAATTTCCTAGGCCTTATTTCGACAATGTCGTCTCTGAAGACGGCACCGATACAGGTACGAGAAAGATTGAGGTTGTAAAGTCATGGCCTATTCCAAGGTACTCGAGATGTGACGGTAGTTTACGGGATAACGCGATAAACTACCAATTCAAGGGTAGCAAGTTGGATAACCTGTTTCTCTAGTCTTTCGGAAAAGACTTTAAAACGAGGTCCCGTCCCTGTATAACCTGCATACTGGTGGGACATTTAACTCTAGTTTACTCACTCTCAAGGAGCACGAAGGATATTCGGCATTTCTAAATTTTTACCATCACAGGTTCATCGAATACTTGGCTGAGACTATTAGACCTCTGAATGACCTACTAATCGGTCATACGGTAATGTGATGGGCAGGAAGGAGTCGGCATTGAAAAAGAAAAGAAACATAAAATGTGTATCAAAGCAAAGGCTGAGCTTTGACACTATTATTGACAAACTTACCCCCCCCCACCTCCCCCCCTCCACCCCCCCATGTTTTGGCATATGTGGACTACAGTTTATCATTCACAATGCACTCTGACGTTTCTTTTGGTGGCTTTGGCGCCGGGCTTTATTAACGCAAAGCTAGTAAATATAGAACTATTGCTGAAGCAAGTCTGAAGCCGAATTAGTCCGCTCATTATTTCGACTTATTAGCCTTAAAGTGGTCTGTGCATGAGTGAACCATTCCATTACTACCTTTATGGCAGTGTTTGAGGTTCTCCTTATACGAATGTTCTCGCCACAGCAAACAAAATCGATGCTATTACACAGCGAAAGATTGGCTCTCTTTGCGACCGCAGCTTCGCCATGAAGTACATTTGCAGTTAAAAGAATGCGGACCCTGATGGATTATCGTGCTGCCAGGAGGTGGAATATTTACAGTTGCCTCGGCGCGGACATCGGACATAACACCTGACGTCCAATTAATGGATTGTTTTGTCAGTGACGTAAACTGACCTAACGACTTGTTTGCTGGCTAATGAAAGCAGCAGCTCTAAAGGTTTGATATATCCGATGTCCGCGCGAAGGCAACTGTAAATATTTCGAAACTGGAAATGTTTTTGAATGCAAACAGTTGTCCCCAACCTGCGCTTTCATAGCGGTGTTATTTTCCCCAACTGGTGTCAAGTTAACACCTCCTGTGACCTCGAAAATAAGGTCAAGGTCACAAAATTAATTCAGTTCTTTATCTAAGTCTGGTCATAATACATCAATCCCTTCAGGAGATATGGTGCAGACAAGCCATTTTTATACGCCCGTTTTGAAAAAAACGGACGTATTATGTCGTGGCGCTGTCCGTCCGTCTGTCTGTCCGTCCGTAAACACTTGTACGCACCATAACTCAATAACCATTTGGGATACCTTCATGAAATTTGGTAGGCATATGTATTAGGTTGGGGGAACGTGTGGCATACAAGAATGGTTGCTCCCCCTTTCTTAGTTTCAAAGTTATGCCCCTTTGATTATTTTTTCCCTGTAAGTCTTGTACGTGCCATAACTAGACAACCGTTTGGGATATCTTTATAAAACTTCATAGCAATATGTATGAAGTCCTAACGATGTGTTGCGTACAACAATGGCTGCTCTCCCTTTCTTCATTTTAGAGTTACATCCATTTCGTTAGTACTTTTAGGCTATTTTTGTGTATACTTATCTTGTGCATGCCATAACTTGGTAACCGTTTGGAATATCATGATGAAACTTTATAGCAATGTGCATGATCACAAGACAATGTGTCATATATAAGAATGGTTTCTCCCCCTTTCTTAATTTTGGAGTAACCCCCCATTTGATTAGCATTTTTAGGTGTTTCTCATTCACTCCATATCTCCTGAACCTTTTGAAATATTAGAATGAAGCTTTGTAGGAATGTGTATAATAATGGGGCAACGTATCCTGAACAAGAACCACAACTGTGGCTTACTGAATTATCTGCCCTTGCATAAATTTCCTGTTTACTCTTCCTATAATGGTGATATGATGTATATTATTCATGCCAAGGGGATGTAATAGAACCAAAAAATGGTATATCAAGTATATTTAATTTATCTCCCTTGTATGACTTAGGCAAGAAACTTACCTTGGAAGCTGACTTTTGGTATACTCATAGTATTTGATGGGTTAAATATTTAAATACTGTTGCAGTCATTAATTATAGAGTGGTTGCCCCTGTTTGTCTGCCTGTCTATCCTTTTGTAAGCAATCTTGTTCATTGTGTAACTGCTTTATGACATTTAAACGGGCGTATTATGCGTCGCATGCGAAGCCCTTGTTATTCATTCTTTGACCTTCTGTGTCCTAAAAAATGGGGTCAAAGTCACTGAAACTCTATCAATTCTTTTCCATCTTCCATTGACCTATCTGTGCGAGTTTGGGTAAAATGCATCCATCTATTCAGGAGAAACGGTGCAGACAAGCCATTCTTTAACAATTGTATGAGGTGGACAAGGCGTTTTTTCAACGCTTTTTGATTGTCTGTGACCTTCAAAATGTGGTCACGGTCACCAAAATATAATCAGTTCTTTTGCATCTCCGAATGATATATCTGCGAATTCGGTTGAATCCATCCATTCTTTCAGGATATATAGTGCAGACAGTTCTTCAACATTTTTGACCTCTTGGAACGTGAAAAGCGGGCGAAGGTCACCAAACTCTTATCAGTTCTTTCCCCACTCCCAGTAATGTATCTGTACAAGTTTGAACAAAACTCATCTATCCCTTCAGGAGTTAGAGTGCAGACTAGAAGTGACGCAGACGCAGACGCCGGCAAGTGTGAGCGTAATGTAAAGAAAAATAAGTAGTTGGACAGATAGGTCAGATCAACAGTGCAAGACTAGATCAGACTATCCGAAAGCGCTGTCTTGTCTGGTTCTACACTGTTTGCCAGTCCATCTGCATCTTTTGGACACATTACTGCGTTGTAAATAGAGGATCTTAGACGAGTGGTCATTATGTCCCCCCCCCCCCCCCCCCCCCCCCACCAAAGGTGAGGGGGGACATATTGTTTCAGTGCAGTTCCCGGTGCGTCGGCGTCAGTGTCGGCGTCGGCGTCCCACTCTTGTATGCGCGATATCTCTTGAACCGATTGATGGAATTTCACCAAACTTGCGTGGATATATATCATTGAGACAAGGTTAAGAAGTGATTAGATTTTGGTGACCTTGACCTCATTTTCAAGTTCACAGGAGAACTTAAATGGCGTGAAAATTACTTGTATGCACAATATCTCCCGAACCAATGGATGGAATTTCGCCAAACTTGCATGGATATATCATTGGGACAAGCTTAAGAGCTGATTAGATTTTGGTGACCTTGACTTCATTACCAAGGTCACAGGAGAACTTAAATGGCGTGAAAATTTCTTATTTGCACACTATCTCCTGAACCAATGGATGGAATTTCACCAAACTTGCATCGATATATCATTGGGACAAGCTTAAAAGCTGATTAGATTTTGGTGACCTTGACCTCATTTTCAAGGTCACAGGAGGACTTAAATGGCGTACAAAATTTCTGGTATGCACAATATCTCCTGAACCAATGGGTGGAATTTCACCAAACTTGCATGGATATATCACTGGGACAAGTTTAAGAGCTGATTAGATTTTGGTGACCTTGACCTCATTTTCAAGGTCACTGCAGGACTTAGCTGACAATTTCTTGTACCCACGATATCTCTTGAACCAATGGATGGAATTTCACCAAACTTGCATGGATACATCATTGGGACAGGTTTGAGAGCTGAGAAGATTTTGGTGACCTTGACCTCATTTTCAAGGTCACAGGAGAACTTAAATGGCGTGAAAATTTCTTATTTGCACACTATCTCCTGAACCAATGGATGGAATTTCACCAAACTTGCATCGATATATCATTGGGACAAGCTTAAAAGCTGATTAGATTTTGGTGACCTTGACCTCATTTTCAAGGTCACAGGAGGACTTAAATGGCGTACAAAATTTCTGGTATGCACAATATCTCCTGAACCAATGGGTGGAATTTCACCAAACTTGCATGGATATATCACTGGGACAAGTTTAAGAGCTGATTAGATTTTGGTGACCTTGACCTCATTTTCAAGGTCACTGCAGGACTTAGCTGACAATTTCTTGTACCCACGATATCTCTTGAACCAATGGATGGAATTTCACCAAACTTGCATGGATACATCATTGGGACAGGTTTGAGAGCTGAGAAGATTTTGGTGACCTTGACCTCATTTTCAAGGTCACTGAAGGACTTAGATGACAATTTCTTGTAACCACTATATCTCCTGAACCAAAGGATGGAATTTCACCAATCTTGCATAGATACATCATTAGAACAAGCTTAAGCGCTGATTAGATATTGGTGACCTTGATCTCATTTTTAAGGTCACTGGAGGACTTAGATGACAGTTTCTTGTACCCATGATATCTCTTGAACCAATGGATAGAATTTCACCAAACTTGCATTGATATATGATTGGGACAGGTTTAAGAGCAAATTAGATTTTGGTGACCTTGACCTCATTTGCAAGGTCACTCGAGGGCTTAGATGACAATTTCTTGTACCCGCTATATCTCTTGAACCAATGGATGGAATTTCACCAAAACTTGCTTGGATACATCATTGGGACAAGTTTAAGAGCTGATTAAATTTTGGTGACTTGACCTCATTTTTTCAAGGTCACTGGCGGACTTAGATGACAATTTCTTGTACTCACTATATCTCCTGAACCAGTGGATGGAATTTCGCCAAACTTGTATGGACACATCATTGGGTCAACTTTCAGAGCTGATTAGATTTTGGTGACCTCGACTTCATTTGCAAGAACATAGTCATCTATGAAGGATATCTTTAGAACCAGTGGATGGATTTTCTCCAAACTTGCCTAGTATTTTAATTGCACAGGTTTTTTATTCATAAGGGGGGATTGGAAATGGGCTGGTGGGGGACATCAGTTTTTCTCTGAAAAAAAATTCTAGTTTCATATGAAATGTATGACACGAGCCTTTGGCGAGTTCCATAAATTTCTTATGAAATGACCTCAAGTGTAAGATTCTATTTATCATATGACCCTTTAAAATGGGGTTTTATCGCCTTTAAAATGAACATTTTTTCAATGAGAAAACGCATTGTGGACACAGACGTTGTCATTGACGTTACGTGTAAAAACGTGCCAAAGTGTTATTACACGTGTGGTCATATGATTTTTATGACATGGCATTACCCATTGAATAACAGTGACGTCATAGCGAGCTTCAGTTTGGATAGATATTTTATTCTCAGACAAGCTTTCTATATTTAGTTATTCATTATTGCTTGAAATACAAAAGGTGCATATTATTTGTCTTCTGTTATTTTATCCCACGGCTGGTCCGCTTGCTGTTCCACTGAAAAGAAAAGAAATAAGAACAGCTTAGCCACACTTTCAATAATGGCATACATAATCTGAAAATGAGCCTGAGATTTCCTTGTCGAGGCTTCCATCCCATCATTGAAAATTTTTCTCACCCATTATATTTTATAGAGCAGACTATTCATGGAATTTCTTAACTTCTTGTTGAAGCCATTCCAAGTCACATGCGCAATTAACTGGAAAGCTTCCAAACTATAGGCCTGGGCTTCCAGCTTCTTCACTTTCTATGTTTTATATTTCAAAATCTACGTTTGAACTTCTAACTAGCGGAGAAAAATTAATTTCTTGAGCCATTGGTAAAACCAAATGTTTGTTTCGGAAATCTTCTCCCAGACAACCATCCGACCCGCCCTAGCCCGTTTCGGTCTCCAGCTGTGCACATTCAAATTTTGATACAAGGGCGAATGCACCTATTACGACAATCTTTTGCCCAGCTACTTTGCCTCCGATCTTCGTAATGTCCGTTCTTCAATGTTGGTTTAAACAATATTTTATTCATAGAAATTACATGTAAAATCTTCAATGTTATTGTATGAACTATTGGAAAATAAAAGTAATTCAATATATAAAAAAGTTGTTATCAAGGATTTACACGAGCATCTAAAGTTTCAGAAACTCGAAATAAGCACGACCCTTAAAATTTAAGGAACAGTATATTTACTTTTTCTCACAAAGGGGTCTGTATTCATAAGTGCAGTTAACGTCATTCCATCTGTACGAAGCGAAGCTAGCAAACGTAGCACAGTCCTCATCTCCGTAATACGAGTCCGGAGCCCCAGGGTACCAATCTTTAAAGATTGCAGTGGTATTGGTATTCACCCAAGTCCAGGTACCTTCTATTGTTTCGTCGGTCAGGCCCATCCAAAAGTCCGTAGTGCCTGGTACATCAAAATATGATTATATATCCGACAAGTATGCCAGATGTGCTGGGTGGATGGATGACTTGCGACTTTATGTCCTTTTCAACAATATTCCGGTCATATCAGGACGATTGGAGGGTGTTAATAAAAAGCTGTGTGCAGCAGAACTCCCTTTACGTTTTTTTAAAAAAAGCTTCTCGCCTTTAGCGGATATCGAACCCGGAACTGCTAGATCAGCAGGCCAGCACTTAACCCAAAGAGCTACAGGGTCGGCAAAAACGTCTTCTATGATACAGCTAATTACCGCGATCATGAAATAAAAAGGTATGCAGCCCAATTTTTCTCCAGATGAAGATCCACGTATATGGATGCGTTATGTTTTTCAGCCATTTACTGCAAAGTCATCAACGTTTGTGTCTTTGGACGACGAAGTGTTCCCGACATGGGGGCTTTTATTAACCCATAAATGCCTAGCGTCACATATATGGGATACTGACAAACAGTGAAGACCCAGATCAGACGCCGCAACACGCGGTGTCTGATCAGGATCTTCTCTGTTTGCATTAAATTGAAGAATTTCTTAAAACAAACACAAAATATAAAAAATAAGAAAATAAAGAAAAGAAAAAATAAATAAATAAAGTTATTAAAATCCAATCTGACACCCATTATTTTGCGAGTGGACTAGTCCACAGTGTGATGTACCATAGTCCATTAGGCAATTCAAAAGATGTTAGATAAAAAAGTCGCTTCTCGAGCGAGAGAGCGAGAATGTCATTTCTTTACAAGAAGCACCTAAGGAAACGAGAGACACACTTTACACAGAATTATCACCCTGGATGTGTGTTTCTATTCATCTTAAAGCGTACGATTATTTCGAGAGAAACACAGCATTATTCATATTTTTAGTTTCTGTGTGGAGCGAGAAACGTTTTCTTTTCTGTTTTTTTATATATATATATTTACCTTTTAACTGGTACAGCATATTTTTCAGGAACACATTCTCTGCCTTGGAGTCAACAGTCACTAAATGGCTTTGGCGTTGTGCACAGTAAACCTGAAATGAAACTATTCTGTTAGTCGGACCCTTGAAGTGAATTATCGTTGAAATGAAATCTGCATTAAAAATCCCGACATCAGGCATTGGGCATATTCGACAGGACGGTTCCATAGAAAAAGTGATTAACGCTGAGAATAGTGAAGCACTGGATGTTGCATTCCTCACAATTCTTAGCCTGAAGCACTTTTCCTTAAAAAAATCCTCACGCTGAAAATTAAGAAGCACAAACTCCCAGTCGAATACGCCCAATGTTGCTATCAAATTAAATCGGAGCACCGCTCGGCCAATTCCATGCATCGGCCGAGCGGTGCCCGGATTGCAAACAATT